>JALPQD010000567.1:440000-1040000 GCA_023101885.1 Typhlomys cinereus | reverse complement strand
GAGCCACAAAAAGCAAAGAAAGATGAAATGTAATCAACCAAATTAATCTTTTCAATAATAAGACTCACAGATTTTCAACTTTTTGAAAGTTTAACTTTAATAAATCACTTTAATAGTTTCTGGCATAGTTTGCATTTTCAGTGATTCTCTAGACCCTAATTCATACCAGCTCAGAGACTTGAGGCTCTTTCATTAATCACCAAGGATATGTTTTATAATTCGTGTGAATTTTTTCTGACCTTCAAAGTTTATGAATGCACCATCTACCATCTGTTCTAATGAGATTCAGCAGCTGAATGACTGACCGTCAATCACATCTCAGTTGAGTGAGACAAGCTCATTAAGACTGATGTTGATTGTTTGAGTTTCATAAGTTTATTTGTTATGTTTTGTGATGATTTTATATTAGGCCAGTCATCTTCGGATTTCAATGAATTCCCTGATATTGTAGGGAAACTTGTAGATATGTTGTATTTTTTTGTTATGTTTGGTGGGTTTGTTTTCACAATTCACAGAATTAGTAATGAATCCCTGGCCCCAGTTTTAAAGAAGATAATCTAATGGGTATCCTTGGAAACTCCACACATCAGTTACTTAATCATTGCCACAAAAAAGCTTCTTCAGGAAAGAAGAATTTATTTTGGTTCAGAGTTTGAGAATACAACCTAGAAGTTATTTTCACAACAGCAGTTCTCCACTGTGGTGGCAGGAGGCAGAGTCAGCTGGTCTCACTGCACTTAGCCAAGAAGTAGTGAGAAATCATGACTGATTCTTGTCATGATCCATGATGCTTTTCTGACAGGGCTCAGTGCCTCTTGTTTATTCACCTTTGCCCAAATGCCTCCATCTTAGGGTCTGGCTAAACCTGTCTTTCCAGCAGCCATCAACTGGACTTCTGGGCCTACTGCCGACTTTGAATGTAATGACCAAACTTTTCATGCTTCTGCTGCTATGTCCAAAACCTGCTCTGGCAGCCATGGCTTCCCTATCACTATGAATTACACCCTCACACTCTGAGTCAAGATTGTGCTTTCCTTACTCTAGTTGCTTCTTGTCTTTTATTTTGTCACAAGAAGTAAGTAATTGATTTGAAAGCTGGTACTGAGAAGTAGGATTATTTTGGCAACTACCTTACCAGGTGTTTTGTAGGCCTTCTAAATTGGTTTTCAGGAGAATTTGGAAGAATTTGCATCTGTGGGCTGGAGAAGTAGAAGAATTCTCCAGGATGAGATCAATGTTCCGTTCTGACTGGGAATATGGAAGGACAGAATACTAAAAGAGTGCAATAGTAAATGTTGAGCTTGTAATAAACTTTTAGAACATAAAAATGACTTTGTTGAAAATTTGTTGTTTTCTGACAAAAAAAAAAAAAAAAAAAAACCCAACCAACCCTGCCTGCCTTCTTTCTTTCCATGATCTTATGATGGGTGTAAGACTGAGTTAAATAATGGATTAAGTGATTTGATAATATTCCACAGGTGATATGGTTACTGCTTAGGGTTAGTCAGTTCTATAATGACAATGATCAAGAAGATTTGAAAGAACAAGGGTTTAAGCATCAGCGAATTCAATGTTGCAGGCAGGAGAAGGGATGGCAAAAGAGCAGTTGCAACTGTTAGATTGTGACAATTAAAAATAATGGGGTACTTACCAACTTTGTATGAGTGGAAGAAATAAATAAAAATAAATAAAAAAGAGAGGTTGGACACAATGGTGTATACCAACACTGAAGATATGAAGACAAAAGGATCCCTATGGCTTGCTGGCCAGACAGTCTAGCCAAATCAGTAAATTCTACACTCAGTAAGACACTGTTTCCAAAAGTAAGATGGAGAGCAATTAAGATAACCAATCTCATAAACACACACACACACTAAAGTTTTGCAAGCCCTCTGGGTGATTTGGATGAGTGCTAATAAACAAATAAAATTCTTGAGCCTTCAGGTAGAACCATGATCAGCACTTACTTTCCTCCACCTGAAGTGCTCCTTGATGGTTCATTCGGTTCTTGCAGGTGCAGCTATGCACTGGCAGCCTACTGATTTCCCAAAGAATGCTTTGTCAAGGGTATACTCCATATTGCGTTGAGCACAGAAAATGACCTGGCCTGTATGAACTCAGAAATCTGATTTTCTCGATCTACATTATGCTAGGCATTATCTCAGAAGTGGACTAAAATGACTCAGGCTAACCAAAAATTATATTAAATGATAATGACAATTTTAAAGTTAATCAATGAATGGCAACCATATATTTTCAGAGTTACCTATAGTAGTCAAGACACTTCTTCAAAAACAAACAGGCAATCCCAGGAAACATACTCAAACAAGAACGATTAGACAAGTATTTTGGAAAGTTTTCTAATTAACAATCTACTAAGTAATTGACATGTGTTCTGCCATCTTGATTTCACAACAGCCATGTGAGGTAAGATTAATATTGTCTCTAGCTTGAAAACTAAGATTTCAGGAAGTTTAAAGTCTGATCAGTGTTATCATGACAGTAAATATCAGGAACAAGGTTGAAATTTCAATCTTAGTTGATAACACGTTATTAATTGCTATTCTGAACTGCATACTGTAGGACCACACAGCCCTCCCAAACAGAGTAACTTGGCCAAAGGGGCTATAGTAGTTGCCATCTCATCGTCAAGACCCTTTCACTAGAGGACTATATAGGCTATTTTCCCTATTGATGTGACGGGATACCTTACAAGAAGCAACTTGAGACTGGAAGAGCTATTGTAATTTATACTATGGAGTTGTTCCCCTGGGCACACCTGAAAACCATTATAGGATTTGCTCCCCTTCTAGCCAAAAGAGGATATTATATAACTATTTGAACATACACATCTTGGAGGAAGGTTCAGCAAGGAAACATCTCTTAATATTCAGGAAGTTCTGAAACTTTTCAAGCTTTATTTAAGCATTGCTCCCTTCAGGATGAGGTAAAGCAGCAAACAGCTATCAGGGATGAAATTCTCCTTTCAGTCAAACTGTCTAGACTTTGAAGTCTGATGGAGATTCTTCTAATAATGAGTCTTGTAGCAGAGAAATCCAAGGTTGCGTCCATGAGTCTCAGCTATGCTGGGGTGGATTTTCTAGTGACGTAGCTTCCTTTTATTGTCCTCTGTTCTTGTAAGTAACCCTAACCTTTACTCTATAAGTAACCCCCAAAACTTGTTAGTTCATCTAGTTGGACAGTGGCATAATCATTATTTTGGTCTGTCATCAGATTCCTATCTGGGGTGCATAGATGGTTGTATGGTGTCTTCTCAGGAAATGTACTTATACGATATAGTCACAACTTGAAATTATAGTCCATAGTGGTCAGGAAGGTATGGTAACAGGAACAGCTGCAGGTATGGTGGCAGGTATGAAAGGTGGCTGATTACACTGCTTAGTTGGAAGTAAATGACAATGACGGTCCTCAGCTGAATTCCTTCTTCTCCCCTTTCCATTCAGCTTAAGATTCTAGTCTGTAAGATGGTGATGTCCACGTTCAAGGTGGGTCTTCATACCTCAGTTAAACTGCTCTCAAAGGGCCCCCACAAAACCAGTCATGTTAGCCATAACTATTGTCAGTTGACAACCCACCATATTAATACAAAAAACAAAGCTGGGCTCTGCCACTATCACCTGCAACTCACTTTATGTTTTATATTCCTGTTGCTTGATACCCCTTCAACCTAGAGGGTTGAAGTAGAGGGTCTCCTTCTACTTCTGTGAACGTGTAATCAGGTTAGGATGAGTACCCTATGAAAGACAGCTATGTCTCATTCAGAAAGATCTACACATCTGTATTCTTGCCTCTTATTATTTTTCTATTAGATAAAAGAAACAAAAAGAGAGTGAGAAAGAGAGATAGATAGATATATATAGAGAGACACACACACAGAAAGAGAGAGAGAATCAAGTTCCTCCCATGTTTCACACAGTTTTATTACATTATTTCCCCTCACTCCACACCATTATCAGGAACCTCATTAAGCTGGTCCCATCTCCACTTTAAGAATGGAAATTCCCAGGTTCACAGTAGACAATGATCTGAACTGACTAGAGTTGACACAGATCTACCCGTTATCAGAGCTAGAGTTTGTTTCTTAGCATTTCTATTTCTGGGACCTCACAGGAACACTTGGTAGTTTCCCAGAGTCTGTTAGGTAACCTGGAGAGTAAGGGAGGAAATATGCATTTTTCTCCCTACTATATTATTGTAATCTCTTCCATTTGACTGGCCAAATACTTTGACTGACTTTGCTTCCTCTGTGGCTTCAAACAACAAACAGCCAGCTAGGACTCCCATTGACATTCCTTATCTGTAGGTTAGGAACAGAAGCACCTAGGACTGACTGTATATTTAGGGTCATCTATCTATGAAAAATAGAGAGGGGGTGCCACCCTAATCTCCCAGTTCCTGAGTTAATACTTTGACTGGCATATCTCATCTTAGGACACAGAGCTTCTTTGTCCTCCAGCTTAATACAAAAAATTGGATTCACAAAAGTCCAGTATTGTCATTGCACTTGCCAAAGAACTGACAGTAAAATCTTCTTATTGAATATGCAACATATATGGATCACAGAACATGGGCAAAATGCACCAAGTAGAACTGGTTTGAAAACTTACTCCTTTCTGGGTAACTTACAAGTACCAAGGAATACTGTAGAAGTTACTGGGGGAGACAAATAAAGGCCTTATCAATCTGTGAGATCTGCAAGTTGCAATAAATATCACCATGGTAGCAGGTGACTATCAGTGTAATAGTGACATTAGTTTCAAGGAGACAACCAACAGCTTTTTGATAGATCACTAAGGAAGAACAGACTATGAACCTTTAGGTAGGAAGACAGTACACCAAACTGCTCTTTAAATACCTGATATTATGCTCTGCACTCAACCTAGCAGCCTCTTTCTACAACAGAAGAGGATCTCACACCCAGACAGGATGCAGCCTAGTGCAGTGGAAGAGCAGTGAAATAGACAAGAGCTAACCAAAATGCAAAGTACCAGCGACCCTTCATTGGTCAACCTGGATTCAGGTCAACCTTGCAGAGAGTTGGGAATGGGAAGGTCCACCACTGGACAGAACATTCAACTCAAGGCAAGGCTGCTGCATCCAGGAACTCACTGCAATGAGACTTGTTCTTACCAGATCTGCATACTGGTTGACATACCAATATGTCCTTATACACTAGCAAGGATCTCGGAAGAAGTAATTGGATACAGTGGAAACCTTAGGGGCTAGGACTAGACAGATGAAAGGGACGGTCCCTATCAGTGGGTCTGCCTAAGGAAAGGGCCACTTGGTCTGCCACAGAGGTCTGAACTATCACTAGAGCAGACGATCCAGAGAGATCACTGAGACCCGTGGAAAAAGACTAATAGGAAGGTGGGAGGGAATTGGATGGATTAAGGAAGGGAGGAGAGGGACGGACACAAGCCAAGAGGTGAGAAAGGGGAAAGGAGGGGAGCAGGGATAATTACTCAATATGCTTATAAAACTAGGAAAAATTTTAAAAAATTAAAAAGATTATAAAACTGACTTCATCATCAAATCTCCATGAAATGTTCTTGAAGATTATTGCAGTTTCCACAAACATTTTCTGGCGATCTTTGTGACGTATGTACTTTTAAGGTAATATTCATCATAAGAAATAATTTTTTTATTTTCCTTATTGAAGACTCTACTACAAGCAGAAGAAAGTAGCCAGAAGCAAACTGGGTGTGACTGATTTTAACCTAGTCCTGCACACTGATCTTGGACTGCTCATACTTATTCCCCTTAAGAAATTCATGATCTTGGGCTGGAGAGGTGGCTCAGGGGTTAAGCCTCTGCCTTCAGGCAGAAGGTCCTGAGTTCGGATCCCAGATCCCACGTATAGACGCCAGGCGGAAGCGGGGACGGCCTGCATTTCTGGCCCTGGTAGGGGGGAGCCTGTGAATCCCGGGACAGAGGAAGTGGAGGCATCCATGGTGGTTCCCGAATTCGTCCGTGGTTCTACACACACACAGACACATACACACGTGCACACATACATACGCACACACGCACAATTGAATAAATAAAAAAAATAATAAATTAAAAAAAAAAGAAATTCATGATCTTTACCAAGGTTGCCGTAACCAACAGCTCAATGCCACGATGATGTCTGCTTCCAATAAACCCCTACAATAAAGGCCTATCAATATTTTATCATAGGGGCTGGAGAGATGGCTCAGGGGTTAAGACTCTGTCTCATAAGCAGAAGGTCCTGAGTTTAGATCTCAGGTCCCATGTAAAAACACCAGGCTGAACTAGTGGCAGCCTGTGCTTCTGACCCTAACAGGGGGAGCCTGGGAAATCCCAGAACAAAACAAGAAGGAGGTAAAAGCACTCTGGGATGATTGCCGAAATCACTCTTGGTCCTTCACAGGGACACACAGTGCCCTTTGACACACACACACACACACACACAAGAAATAAATTTTAAAAATTTACCATAGAGCACGAAAGATTACATGAAAAACCACATTGCTTTAAGAGAGTATGGGACTAGTGTTTGAAAAAAGAGAAATGGTGTCTCTGTACCCTATGATTTACCCACCAAAGGGTAATTCATGTCCTCGTATTAGGTAGTACATGCAGCTTAGAGGTCACACATTGCAGGAGGGGGAGGGGACTTGAGAGGAGAAAAACTGGCTGAAGGACAGAATGGGTGGGCTGGGATGAATGGGGGGGTGGTAGAGGTAGGTAGTAGGAAATGAAAACACATGAATTAATTGTTAATATAATAAAAACAAAATGTAAAGAAGAATAAAAATGTTAAAATGAAAAAAAAAAACGATGGCAAAAATGAAGATTTGGGGGAGTGAAGAAATCCACATTCATCATCCCGACGGTATGTGCTTCCAAGTTCAGTAGTAGATACCTCCTGGCATAGAGATTGCTCGGTCTCTAGGTAGCAACACACATTCTGCTTCCCTTTTCCTCTTGGCATTCGTTCAGGCTCCCAGGCGTACACATTAGAGACCAGTAAATCCAGGAAAAACAGAAATTGTTACCTAATAAAACACCAACAGACTTTCCAGGCCTGAGGGAGAGTAGCACCCTTGCCCTTTTTAATTCTCGAACCACATTCCAAGTGCAAAATGGAATCATTTTTGTTTTCAAAGTGATGCTAATTTATTAGCCATGGTGCAAATGTTGACTGTGGGAATGAGACTTCAAAAGGAATGTCTGCCATTCCAGAAAGCTTGAGGGGGAAAGGGAAATCAATCAGGAAGTGGGGGGAATCATGTAGGTTCTCCCTTCCAAACTGACTCTACTCAACAATCCATGTACTCACTTCTTTACCAAGCCTCCTGCTACTAACCTATTGAGTCCAGTAACTTCCTACATACTAAGAGCAGATCTATGTTTAATGTTATCCGATAGAAATCACAGTTGGCTCACAGACTCAGACATGTAAAGCGAGCATTACAGTTTTGTTACCATCAAAAGGCAAGTATCGGCTTGGTACTATGGCAATGGTAGAAAGTACCAGAAAGGGACTGCAGAGGTACAAAGGGAAGGGATGGGAGGTATACATTTGAAAAAGGTGGTGAATCTCAAGGATAATTAGAGTAGGAAGAATTTCAACAAAGCCTTCAGTCGCTCAAGGAGCAAGTGAAGACGATTATGCTTGAGAAATCTTCAACATGGGTTGACACAACCTCAACAGTGTCTCTGAGCCTCATTTTGGTTGCTTTTTCTTCTTAAGGTGTCTGATTCTGCTGCTTCCTTGGAGGTCGAGTGACACGACCCTCTTTGGACTCCTGAGTTACTAGGAAAAAGCAGATTCTAGCTATTTTAAACAGAGAAGGAAAGGTCTTAGCGGCCTAACTTATGGACAAACGTTTAGAAAAGCAGACCTGAAATATACAAAGGAAAGAGAAGAACTATTAAAACATCAGGCAAGAGAAATGACACCAAGGCTGACAAGGTGGGATCTAGTCTGCCTGCCTCAGAGAGGCACAGTGATTTGACCAGAGCACATAGCAACCCTGAAGATAGTCTCTTTTGAGTGCTGTTAGGATCACATATTTTCTGACCGTCACTATGTTCCTTCTATTCATGTTATTCTCATTTGACTATCATTAAATATTTTTAAGTTGCACCATATGCATGTGTAGATGTACATATATGCACATACATGTGTATAACCCTAAACCTTAATCTTTGTGATTTTAAGTGTACAGTCCAGTGGCATTTATCAGTCCACACTATCAATTGTCCATTTCTGGAATCCTTTTTGCTTTATAAAAACTGAAACTCTCTGAACCATTCAACAATAGTTCTCTCCTTCTCTCCTTCTGTTGTCCCTGTGCCATGCTTGTGTGGGACCTCTTAGGGAACTTGTGCTAAGTTGTATGATTCTGGAAGTGATGGCCTCTTCACAATGCACATATTCCACTTCCGGCCCAGGTTATCTAGAAAGCACTAGGTGAGATAAACATGAACAGAAAGGAATGAAAGTAAGTGGTTAAGAGATGGGTAGGCAGGGAGGGCTGGAGAGGTGGCTCAGGGGTTAAGCCTCCGCCTTGCAGGCGGAAGGTCCCGAGTTCGGATCCCAGATCCCACGTATAGATGCCAGATGGAAGGAAGCGGGGGGCGGCCTGCGCTTCTGGTCCTGGTAGGGCGGAGCCTGTGAATCCTAAGGCAGAAGGAGGTGGAGGCGTCCATGGTGGTTCGCGAATTCGTCCGTAGTTCTACACATACACAGACACACACATACACATACACACACACACAGACACACGTGCACGCGTACATACACACAATTGAATAAATAATAATAATAATAAAAAAATTAAAAAAAAAGAGATGGGTAGGCAGGGAATGATGAAGAGTATCTTATTGCCATGCCAAAAGTAATAGGCTAGCCCTCCAAAACTAGAACTATGGACATGAAGCCTTTGAATCCTCTCTGCTTTCCTAAGACATCACATTGAAACGATATCAAAATGTTCCTGGTGGATATTTTTCCAATGAGGGTATAAGTTTTTCATCACATTTTTATTACAGTGAGTAGAATCTGGGAAGTGGGATAAAGACAGCAACTCTCCCTTGAGGTGCTACTGATTTTAGTCTTCCTGTCCTCTCCCAAATCTATTCTTCCTTTTTCTCAATATAATACCTGCATTGGCCAATTTCCACCGCCAGTATTTATGCTGGGGCAGAGAAAGACAATACGTTAGCATGGAGCCAGGGCAGAGGAGAGTGTGAAATAGAAAAAGACTGGTTTCTTCCATCCCTAGGAGGAGAAACACACTGATTGCCAAAACAATGAGCTCATCTAGAATGTTAATGCAATGTGTGCCAGGTGAAGAAATTGTCTATTATTAGACTATACCATGCAGCAAGTGCTTTTGTCCCTTCCTTCCTGGGGTAACATCTGCTGTCACAACTGTGCATCAACTTTGAGAACATTGGTCCCCATGATCCTGGAAGGAATAGAAAACGTGAGAGAGAAATGCTTGCACAGAGAATAACCACAAAATGAACTTTGCTACAATGTAATATTTTGTTAACTCCATCCATGCTGGTAGGACAGTAGTGACATCTGTCATCCTTTCCGGATTTATTATAAACATTAAGCCTGAGAATATTGCAATGTGACTTTTTTCTTCTACCCCTTTGTTATCGCAAATGATGCCAGATGTATAGCAAATACTTTGGAAAGAAATAGCTTGAATTAACTTTCAATATAATTGTTCCACAAGTCATTTAACATGGGAAGTTTTTTATGACAGTTTAATATTTTATCATTTGTAACATATTTTATCTACATTGTTTTATTTGTTTTTATGTGTTTATTTTTTAGTTTTCAAACATGTTGAGTACTAATCCCTGCTTCCCTCTATCTTCCTTTTCTCCTTTCTCCCTCCTATCTCCCTCCCTTCCCCTTATCAATCCATTCCACTCCCTCCCACCCTCCTGCTCACTGCTTCTATGGACCCCGGGGTTCCTGCTAGTTGGTCTATGCTTGTGGGGTTTAGGCTTCTATGGCATACCAAGATGCTCCTTCTTGAGGTGCTTTTAAACACCCTGTTAAGTGTCAGGAGAATAAGAGGTCCTGTTTCCAGGAGCTGAAGGTATGCCAGAGATAGTTTTGTCATTATGTAAGGACATAAATGAATCACATATGCATACTGTAGAAAACCATCTCACCACTAGGCGCTTAGGGTGTTAGATGTTTGAGTTCCATGAACGTGACCTAGAATGCAGGCTTCATGAATGGACTCCACAATCCATGGACCCTTCGTATAATTCCCCTGGAACTGGGTTTCCTTATCTATGGAACAGAATAGCAACTCTTCTTCAAACTGTTGTATTGTATGTGCAGTTCTTTGCTTCTATCTTGTGTTGATGTGTGTGTGTGTGTGTGTGTGTGTGTGTGTGTGTGTGTGTGTGTGTTTCTTTTTATTTGCGCAAGAGGGCACTTGTGTGTGTGTGCCTGTGGAGACCCCTGGGTGACATTGGGAATCACCCTGGATTGCATGATTTCCTGGCTTTGCTCTGGTATTTGCTCTGCAATCCAGGATTGGAAGTGCAGGCCACCACCATGTCCACCAGGTATTTTTAAGAGGGATCTGGGGATCTGAAGTTAGGTCCTTCTGCTTCTGAAGCAAAAGCTCTAACTCCTGAGCCATCTTTCCGGCCCTTCTTCATGATATTTTTGCTACTGTTGGTTTTGTTGCTGAAAAGTACTGCGTGTGTACCTAGTAAGAATCTCCCAATTGATTGAAATGGCTAAAATAAATGAGAGTGTCAAGAGGTTTGAATTCTACTTAGAGGTAAGGAGAATCTAAACCAAAGATGTATAATTTGCTCTAAACTTTGAAGAATGAATACATTTACCACAGAACAGCCAAGTGACAATAGGAAAGGACAACATGGCCAAGGAGGAGCAGAGCAATGGAAATAGACACTGAAGATTGGAGAACAGAAGATCAACCAATGCAAGCAGAACCCAGAACTAACTGAGCAGATTGGGGGTCCTGGGAAGTGGGATTACAGGAACAGCTACACTAAAATCATGAACAACCTTCTTGCCTCAGTGAAGAGTATAGCTGCATGGATTAATTAATTTAATCCTGTAGACATTTCATTGAGACTTTTATTCTGGACTTTTTTCAGAATGATCTCCTTGGCAGCATTAAGAGTGGTTGGCTAGCTCAGCAAGACTGTGACATTCTCTAGGTACTGGGGGACAGCACTGCACTACAACAGCCACAACAGCAAAGAGAGAGGAGGACAGGGCCCTGGAGCCTGAAGGACCTAACAGTGTCAAGAGATTCCCACACATTCGTGCCTGAATATTTAATTATAAGTAATTAGTATTCCAAACTCGATTAAATTATATTTTCTTTTCATGTATGTAAGCATGCTTTTTGTGTGTGAAAAAACTACAGCCCTAAGGTGAGATTGTTAGAAACACTATGAAAGGCACATTGTTCATGTTGTTTACTGCTGTGTAACAAAGATATTCCAACGCTGATTTGTCTCAGGTTATAGCCATTTAATTACATTTCATGATTCCAGAGACTGAAGGAATTCAGGGCAGCTGGGCAGTTCTAGTCACTGAAGTTTTGAAATCTAGTCCTCTGAAACTTGACTGAGCTGGTATGCAACATGGGTTGCTCAAGCATCATGGGAGGTTGTCAGCTTAGCTACTGAAGCCAGTGCCCATTTTTTCTCACTAAGGTCTCTCCTGTTGCTCAGAACTTCATAAGAAAAAAACATGGAGGCTGCTAGGCCTCATAAAGCCAGGGCTGAAAACTATTTGGTTATCACTTCAGATGCTTCCTCTTTATCAAAGCCTCTCTCAAGAACTGTCCAGTGTTACGTTCACATCTTGCAAGGTAAGTGTTCTTGAAAGAGAGAATTGTTTGGAGCCATCTTTGGGCTACAGATGCCTCAGTTCAGCTCAGATCATTCAAATTTATCATGTGTGTATCCATGTATGTCAAGGCCCAAAGTTGATATCTGGAAACTGATTGCTCTTTAACCTATTCCTTTGAGGCACTATAAAACTTAGAACTTGCTGATAGGGGTAGGGTCAGGAGCCAGTTCACTCCAGGGATCCCCAGTCCCACCTGGCGTGCATTAGGGGTGTGTGACAAGTATTTTAACTGTTGAGCCATACCCCCAACACAGAATAATTTATCTTTTGGATCACCTATCATCAATAGATAAAGATATTATTTCCTGGTCTGCTTACATGCTGGGGTAATCTCATTCTATTTTTCTACCTCTTTACACCTTCAAGGCAAAGCTGATTTGACTTTTTTTCTAAGTTCTAGAACTTCATACACAATATATATTTTTCAAATGAATTTTCCACAGCAGTCAAACTCTGAAGTGACTCTCTCATACACAATATATATTTTTCAAATGAATTTTCCACAGCAGACCAAATGCTGAAGTGACTCTCTCCCCTCTCCCACTCTGAACAACCTCCTCTGAGGAGAACCTATGTTTTCCTGTGGGTAACTGTTGCAGTTTGCCAGTGTGTTGCCAAAAAGTTCAGGGCCATACCATTTATGGGTCCAAGGGGCTTTATTTTGGTTTATGGTTGTCCTGTCATAGTGCTTAGTCTTGCTTGGTAGAAGAGCTCATAACAACACTAGGAGTCAAGGGAACTGGCACACAAAACTCACAAGACTGCTGAGAGAGGGCCAGTCCCTCTCTGCCACAACAGCATGTTTGGCCAAGTATACTGAAGAATGCCCAACTTCTATAACCAACTCCCTCCATCATATCCACCTGCCTAGGGACTAGTCCTACCCACCATGGGCTGGGTCTTCCCATCCATATTGAACAGTATCCTTCAGGCTTGCTCTGGGCTCAACTAAATTATACTTCTTTACAAATGTTCCCGGAGCTCAAAATTGACACCTGCATCTAACTATAACAGTATTCTAAATCAACACTTTGCATCTATGCTGCATGATGTTATCTAAAAACCTATATTTCCATGGATTTCCTAAATCAGCGCATACATACATGCCAATGATGTAGTTCTGGAATCTACTGAGTTTTCCTATGGCTCTCTGAATGAATTTGTAGCAGTGCTGCCCATAATGCTTCCCAGAACCCACTGTGTTTCCTGGTGTCTATTCTATATCAAAGAATTTCCCTGTGGCTCTTCTATATCAGTGAATGGCATCTCTGCCCATGATATCGTCTAGAGCTTCCTGTGCTTTCCTGTGAAATTTCTAAAGTAATGCATGGCATCCCTGTCAGTGACCTTTCAAATGTTAATTTTAAAGTGATTTCTAAAATATGTAATAACTTCTTCCTAAAATACGGAAGAAGACACAGGAAATCCTCAATTTATGGCATTTGCAACAACAGTAGTTCCACCATCCTGGTTTTCAACGATACGTTACTGAAGCTTCAGTAAAATGAACTCAATGTTTGGCACAGCCTTCACACATTTCCCACTGGGACCACATGATTCTCAGTTTAGCAGGAAAACCTATGCTGCTATAGATTCAGGAGACAGAGTTATGTAGACATTGCCACTTGAACTTTTCTCCTCAATGCCATTTTGTAATTTCTGTAAAACCTTTGTTCTGCAAAGCAGCAAAGGGAAATACTGCCAGAAAAAATAGAATTTATGGAATCACAGTCTCATGGAACAGAAACTGTTCCAAATAGACATATTTTTTTCACTTAGAGATGTTGCATTAAGCCTATAATGCTCATTTTGGCTATCTTACAGGAAAAACTGCACATTTCCTTCCACTTTGATATGTGAGTTCTTCATCTGTCCCTAGGTTCAAGAATACCATGGATAACTGAGTTCCACAAATTTGCTCAGCAGTTACAAAAAATAATTATTAAGTACTTGGAACTGCTGCATATTGTTTGATGTTATTAGCAAACATAAACAAGACACTATGGCTGCCCTAAAGAAAGCAAAATCAATTTTCTAAATGGAAATTCAAGAACAATAAGAAAATAGTCTCTTCATATTCACCAATGAATTAGCTAAACCAAAGGATGACTATTATGCTAAATTAAAAATACATAGATTTTTTTAACCCTTGCTTATTTAGGTGACTAGAAACACTTCAAAGAGAGGACGAGAGAGAGACAGAAAGAGAGAGAGAGAGAGAGAGAGAGAGAGAGATTCATAAATATTGTAAGTGGGTTCTAATAGTATATGCTATACAATATTGTTTCTCAAAAGCAAGTACTAGAGCAGGGGCGAACCAAACATGCTACTGACACATCCCAAACAATTTGATGAGCTTGTTGGAAATTCAATTTTAACAAATCAAAATTATAATATTCCTTAAGGATATAACCTACAGTCAAATAAAACAAAGGCATAAATTATCAATTATAAGACAGGCATGTCCATCAAAATGAGTACAAGGCATCCATTGCTCATTATAGCCAAGATACTGAAACAACCCAAATACTCAAATTGTGCCAAATAAACATATTAGAGCCCTATTTAATGTTCCAGACATCTACCTGCATTCAGGTTCCCACCATGACTTGTGCAGACTCCAGATTGGCATTGTATCAGCTCAGAGACATAGGACCCACAGTCACAGTTAGCTGCTCACAAAGACTAGCTCCTGATGTCAGAATCAATACAAATTTGAGCTATCCCTGGCATCCAGTTCCTTGGGGTTAGCATACCTTGCAGACAGCTTGCTTCGGAGGCCAGGTGAAAGTATAGTCTCAGTGCTCAAGCAATAAATGAACTCTGGCTCTGAAGCTAGAGTCCACGTGAAAACTCATGTCTTGTGTCGCCTCCTGGGCACAGACTCCTGAGGTCACAGGTTGATCTCCTTACCCAGCATAATGAGTATCACCTCAAATGCACCTCCACCTAATCAGTACACCTGTGATTGAAGGAAACCCAGTCAAATCAACTTCAGATAAGCTGAGAGAACACCAAATACTCATCCAATCACTCACTCAGCAGAGATGGACCAGAAAGATTCTTCCAACAAATCATCTCCATATGCAGATTTCAAAGCAAAGCACACACACACACACCAAACATAAAACAGCCAAGACAACACCATTTCTCTTTTAAAAGTGACCGATTTCATGAAAATGATCCCAATGAAATGTAGTTCAACAAGTTCCAAGAGAAGCAATGTAAAAGAAAAATAATTATGTTCAAAGTTTTCAAAGAGGACTTAAATAAAATTTACACAAATTCAAATAGGATGATCCAAATTAAATCCCACAGAAGAGGAAAAAACTGCTGAATGAAATGAGGAAGTAAGCAGAGGATATGAAAAGAGAATCCAATGAAAGAAACAACACTGAAGAAAAAACAAACTGAAATAATGACAGAAACAAAGTATTCAATAAGTCAAAAAAAGAGATTTGGGAAGACTGACCAATAAAATGGTTCACATAGAACTTGAACACAAGATAGAGTAATTCAGCCATTCAGACAAAAAAAAAGTGAGAAAACCACATGAACAGAATGTGTGAGATTTCTGGGACATCATAAAAAAAGTAAAACCATGAATTTGGGCAGAGAAGAAGGCATCAAAAATAGTCTCAACAAAATAATAGAATTAAATTTTCCAAATCTAGGGCAAGAAAAATCCAATCTACTTACAAGAGACAGATAAGACTAAATAGAGTGCACCAATGAAGAAACCTGTTTCCATGTTGTACTCTAAACAGTAAATATACAGAAAAAAAGAAGAATATTGAAAGCTGCAGGAGAGATCAGATAAGTCACAGACAAAGGCAGTTCCATTCGAAAACAGGTGACATTTCAGTGGCAACTCTAAAAGCCAATAGGACATGGAAAGATGTACTTAAAGTTCTGAAAGCCCCAAGTGCCTATCCAGACCATTATACTCAGTAAAACTATTCAACATAATCTAGGAAGAAAGCAAAAATCTCCATTTGTTTCCTTATAAAAATAGGCTAAATGAATTTATGTTAACTAGGCTAGCTCAATCAATTTGGCTTCCGTCCAGTGATTCATGGATAGTTTAACTTATGAAAATCAATAATTCTAATTAATCACATAAATGGCCTTAAGAACAGAAAGGAAAAGATGATCTCAAAAATTCAGGAAAAACCCTTAACGAAATGCTAACACTCACTATGATAAAAACTCTGGAGAATCTAGGAATAGAAATAACATGTCTACATAAGAAAGTCTATAACAAATAATAGCTGATATCATGCTAAATGTTAAAACTCAATGCATTCCTAGTAAAATTAGTAAGAAAAAAACGGTGTGTATTCTTTCCACTCTTGTTAAGCCTGGCCAATTCTTGAAGTCTTAACTAGAGAAATAGAATAAGAAAATAAAGAAAAGGATTCAAATAGAAAAATAAAGACTCAAAATACTCCTATTTGCTGATGCTGATTCATTATATAAGAGATCCTAAACACCATTAAAAATCTAAAAATAGTACCAGGATACACAATTAATATAAAAATGATAGCCTTCCTATATGTAAAAGATAAACACACTGAGAGAGAAATTAGGAAAGCAATGTGCTTGCAATAACAATATGCTTATAGTGGCTTACAATATGCCACTATAAGATAAAATGACTTTCCATCTTATAGGTAAGAATTAGTGCAATGAAAATAACAATCCGTGCAAAAATTATCTACATATTCAATGTAATTCAAATACCAAGTTCCATTCTTCACAGAAATGAAAAAAAAACTTAAAATTAATATGAAAGCATAGAAAACCCCAAATAGTCAATTCAATCTTGAGCAAAAAAAATTGTTGGAAACATTGTCGTCATACCTGTATTCAGACACTCCTACAGAGCCATAATGATAGCAGGAGCACAGACAAATATGCAGATCAATGTGATAGAATGGAATACCCAGGTACAAGTCCAGACACACTTGGTCTCCTAATTTTTACAAAGATGCCAGGAAAATACTGGAGGAAAAAAAAAAATTTCAGCATGTGTGGTTGAAAGTATGGATATTTCTATGCAGATGAATGAAAATAGATTCTTAACTCTTACCCTTCACACACCCACACACAAACACACATACACGCACATGCGCGCGCACACACACACACACACACACACACACACACACACACACTACAGATATATCAAATACCTCAGCCTGAAACCTGAAACTACTAGAGAAAAAAGTAAAGAGATGTCATATTTGTGTTATTTATCAAATTGGTAGGATCTGGAATTTCCTGGGAGGAAAGTCTCTAAGTACACCTCTGAGAGATTATTTAGATAATGTTAGTCTCCAGGTATACCTGTGAGCAATTACCTTGATTAGGTTAATTTAGGTAAATTAAGGAGGGAAGTGCCCCAAAGCAGAGCAGCGTCATTCTGTGGGCTTGGGCCCTGGACTGAGCTGAGAGTGAGCATTCATCCATCTCTTCTTCCTGACAATAGAAACAGCTGAGTCATGCCTCTGCCTTCTTGATCTCCCCACTCTGATAGACTGTAGCTTCAAACCATGAGGCAGAATAAATCCTTGTTTCCTAAAATTGCTTTAGTCAGGGTATTTTATTATAGCTACAAGCAAATAACTGTGAAAGAATTATACTACAAAGTATAAGCATGAGTAAAGACTTTCTAAGTAGGAGTCTGGTCTCTCATCAAATAATACCAACCACTGACAAATGGAACTTCATAAATTAGAAAGCTGCTGTGTAACTGTAAAGTAAAAGAAACTTCAAATACAGCGAAGAGAGAACCTTCAGAATGAGAGTAAATCTTTGCCAGTCATCAATCTGTCAGAGGATGAATATTTGGAACTGAGAAATCATAAACATCAAGAAGACAAGCCAAAAGAAAATGGACAATGTATATGAATGCAGCATTTTTAAAAGAAAAAATGTTAATATCTAATAAAAATTTAAAATGTATTTAACATCCTTTGCCATCAGGGAAGTGGAAATTAAAATTTTGAGATATTAGAATAACAATACCTGGCTATTTCCTGGTTCCAAATATAAGCAGAGCCTTTGTTGATGCTTTCAGCATAGTGTGTACTTTTGATGCTGAAATATGTACATGGAGGTAGAAAACTGATGAATCCTATTTCTGAATCCAGTCTCCTAACTTGTGGGTTTGAGTGCAGAGTTAAGCACATTTATATTTATGGTTATTATAGAAAGAATTCTTATTAAGTTTTAGCATTTTGTTGACTTTGTGGTATTTTTATCTGTATTCATTTTCATATTAATTTCTGATATTAATAATATTTTCCCTGTAACTTCTTGGCGTGTTTATCATTCCCTTCTGACTTATATATTACTTCTGGAAACATTTGCAGACCTAAAATGGAGCTCATATAGTCTTTTAGTCTCCTTAAATTTATCATGGATAATTCTGTTTGATAAAATAGTTTAGATTTACATTTGCAATCTTCATAACTTCATTTGAACTATGTCCTTCCAAGCTCTTGTTGCTTTTAAAGTTTCATTGAAAAGTCAACTGTAACTTTGATAGAACTGCCTCTGTATGTGATTTAGGCTTTCTTCCAGCTTTTTCTTTGATCCATACTTTCATCAGCTTGACTTCTATATGTTTTGTGGAATTTCTTTTCTTATTTATTTGGTTTTCTGCATGCTTCTTGTATCTGGATAGCGTGTCTTTCCGTAAATCCAGAAAATTTTCTTCTATGCTTTTTATTAAAAGAGTGTCTGTGTCATTTACCTGGGTTTCTTTTTTCCTCAATGCCAGCAATGAATGTATTTGTTCTTCTCATGGTGTCCCAAAATTCCTGTATTTTTTTTCAATTTCAATACTTTTTTCGAGTATTTTTTCAATTTTTTTGATTGAATGATCTAATTCTTCTGCATTGTCTTTAAGCTTAGATATACTGTCTTCCAGTCGATCAGTTTGCTTAGGGAAGTTTTTTTCTAAGTTTTTATTGGCCTTTTCAATTTTTTTAATTCCCAGTTTTATATGTTTGTGTTTTCTTCAGGATTTCCATAACTTTTATTTATAATCTACATTGTGTTCTTTATTTTTTTATTTTCACTCATACAAACTTAACAGGTACACCGGTCCCCCCCTCCCTCCAAAACCCTATCTCCCTGTGCCCCCTTCCCTTCCCTCTTTCTCCCTATCTTCCAGTGCCTCCCCCTTCCATCTCTGGAGCATCCTTTAATGTGCATGCCAAACTCTCCATTGGGTCCTCCTCTCCGATGAGGTGCAAGGACCCAGTGGCATTTCCCAGAACCCTTTCTTGTGTTCCTGTTAAGCACAGGAACACTACTGTGGCTGTCAATCCCTTGCCTCCCAGGATCCTAGTGCCTTTAGTAAATGCTAGACTTTGTGAGGTCAATCGTGTGTTGAACATTGCTCAGGGCATGTAAAGTCCAAATATGATTGCTTCAGCCCTAACTTCTGTGGGGTATCTTGCATATCATTGCTCCTCCCATCCTTGTGCTCTTACAATCTTATCGCCCCCTCTTCCGCAAATTTCCCTGAGCTTCAGGATGGGGAGAGATTAGGCTGGCCTAGTTCCAGGTGATTGATATAGAGTCTCTGATGTTCTGGATTATGATTTGTTGATTTTTTCTTTCAGTTTTTCTGCTCCTGCAATGCCGTTGGCTCCACCCTGATAGGTATTGGATGTCACCCCCTGGCCAGAGATAAAAACCTATTAAATTAGAGGCTTGTTATAAGAGTATATTCGAAGGTAGATGTAATAAAAGTAGAAAACTATGTGGAGCAAGGGGGCAATCACCCATCTGTGAAATGGTTACTTTCTATCTGTCAGACTATATGCCCTCCCCTTCTGGTAAGCTCATACCCCATCAGTTGTAAATGATCAGGAAGAAAAGTCTGTGAACTTAACCAGATGTCTCATTACTTACTTGCACTCCTTGATGTTAGCCTATTATCCCTGCTCTAACATGGTCCTTTCTCTCCTTCTTACTGGTGTGGCCCTCCTGCCCCATCCCTCCTGTTCATAATCTTAGCAATTACTGTAGTTATTACAGTGATTTATCTTTGAGTGTCTTTAAGTGGGTTTCATACTAGGAGCCACCTATTAGGGAGTACATCCGACGCTTAATTTTCTCAGTCTGGGATACTTCACTTAATATAATTGTTTCTAATGACATCCATTTCCCAGCAAATTCCAGTAATTCATCATTTTTGATGGCTGAGTAGTACTCCATTGTATAGATGTACCACAGTTTCCTTATCCACTCGTCTACTGTTGGACATTTGGGTTGATTCCATGACTTTGCTATTGTAAACAGTGCTGCTATGAACATGGTCGTGCTTGAGCTATCGAGGTGAATTTTTGCTTTATGGGGGGTTATTCCCAAAAGTGGAATAGCAGGGTCATATGGCATTTCAATCTAATGTCTTTAAGAATCTCCATACAGCTTGCCAGAGTAGCTGTATGAGCCTGCATTCGCACCAGCAATGTAGGAGAGTTCCCCTCTCTCCACATCCTCTCCAGCATTTGTTGTTGTTTGTATTGTGGATTTTTTGCCATCCTGACCGGGGTGAGATGATATCTCAGGGAAGTTTTGATTTGCATTTCCCTGATGGCTAAAGAAATGGAGCATTTTTTAAGATATTTGTTAGACATTTTAATTTCATCCCTGGTAAAGTTTCTTTTAAGTTTCAGGGCCCATTTTTTAATTGGGCCATTGGTTTCCTTAGTGTTTAGTTTTCTAAGTTCTTTGTGCACTCTGGACAGTAGAGCTCTATCAGATATGTGGTTAGTGAAGATTTTCTCCCATTCTGTGGGTTGCCTATGAGCTTGTGTTACAATCTCTTTATCTGAACAGAAGCTCTTTAATTTCACCAGATCCCAACTTTTGAGAGTTGGTTGCAGTGACTGGGCTATTGGATGTCTGTTTAGGAACTGTTGGCCTAGCCCCATCAGCTCGAGGGAGTTCCCTATCCTTTCAACTATGGTTTTTATAGTCTCTGGCCTGATATCAAGGTCCTTGATCCAATTGGAATTAAGTCTTGTACATGGTGACAAGTACGGGTCCAGTTTTAATCTTCTGCATGTGGAGATCCAGTTTTGCCAGCACCATTTGTTGAAGATACTGTTCTTTTTCCATTGGATTGTTTGGGCCCCTTTGTCAAAGACCAAACGGCTGTAATTTTGTGGGCTTATATCTGGGTCTTCAATCCTTATCCATTGATCTGTGTGTCTATTTTGAAGGCAGCACCAGGCTGTTTTTATAACTATGGATTTGTAGTATAGACTAAGGTTTGGAATGTTGATAGCTCCAGCAGTGTTTTTGTTACTCAGGATTGTCTTTGCTATCCTGGGTCTTTTGTACCTCCATATGAATTTTGAGATTGTTTGGTCAACTTCTTTAAAGAATAGCTATGGGATTTTTATTGTTATAGCATTGGATTTGTATATTGCCTTTGGTAGGATGGTCATTTTTACGATGTTGATTCTGCCAATCCAGGAACATGGGAGGTCTTTCCACCTTCTGTGTCTTCTGCAATTTCTTTCTTTAGGGTTTTAAAGTTTTCATTGTAAAGGTCTTTTACCTCCTTGGTTAGGTTTATACCAAGGTATTTCATTTTTTTAGGGGCTATAGTAAATGGGATTGTTTCTCTCAGGGCTTTTTCACTTCTTTCATTCTGGGCATATAGGAAGACCACTGATTTTTGTACATTTATTTTGTATCCTGCCACCCCGCTGAACTTCTCAATTAGTTCCAGGAGCTTCCTGGTGGAGTTTTTGGGATCACTCAGGTATAGGATCATATCATCTGCAAATAGAGATAACTTGACTTCTTCCTTGGCGATTCGAATCCCTTTTATGTCCCTTTCTTGTCTTATGGCTTCAGCTAAGACTTCAAGTACAATATTGAAAAGAAGTGGTGAGAGTGGACAGCCTTGTCTAGTTCCTGATCGAAGTGGGAATGCTTCAAGTTTTTCCCCATTGAGTATAATTCTTGCTGTTGGCTTATTGTATACAGCTTTTATTATATTGATAAAGGTTCCTTCCATTCCAACCTTCTCTAGGGTTTTGGTCATAAAAGGCTGTTGGATCTTGTCAAAAGCTTTTTATGCATCTATCGAGAGTATCATGTGGTCTTGAACTTTGGACTGGATTATATGGCGAATTATATTTATTGATTTGCGTATGTTGAACCAAGCTTGTGTGCCTGGGTTAAGCCTACTTGATCCCCGTGGATGATTTTTTGATATGTTTTTGAATCCGATTTGGCTAAGACTTTATTGAGAATCTTTGTATCTGTGTTCATCAGAGAGATTGGCCTATAGTTTTCTTTTTTAAGTGTATCTTTATTAGGTTTTGTGATTAAGATGACATTAGCTTCATAGAAGGAATTCGGTAGTGTTCCTTCCTTTGCTATTTGATGGAACAGTTTAAGGAGTATTGGCGTTATTAGCTCCTTAAATGTCTGGTAGACTTCTGTGCTGAATCCATCTGGTCCAGGACATTTTTTGGTGGGAAGATTTGAGATTACTTCCTCAATTTCTTCATATATTATAGGACTATTTAAGTAATTCACAACTTCCTGATTCAATTTAGGTAAGTTGTATTTACTTAGGAATTCATCCATCTCTTTTGTGTTGTCAAATTTCACAGAGTATAAGTTTTTGAAATATGATGTTATAATTCTCTGAATTTCTTGGGTATCAGTAGTGATAACTCCATGTTCATTTCTAATTTTGTTAATTTGGGTTTTCTCTCTCTTGCTTTTGATTAATTTAGCTAGAGGTGTATCAATCTCATTGATTTTTTCAAAAAACCAGCTTTTTGAGTGCTTGATTTTCTGTATTGTTTTCCTAATCTCGATTTCAGATATTTCTCCCCTTATTTTGCTAATCTCCTCCCTTCTACTACTTTTGAGATCAGATTGTTCTAGTGTCTCTAAAGCTTTTAAGTGCATTGTTATGTTATTTATTTCTGATGTTTCCATTTTTTTTTATGTAGGCATTAAGAGCTATGAACTTACCTCTTAGAACAGCTTTCATTGTGTCCCAGAGATTTTGGTAAGTTGTATTTTCATTATCGTTCACTTTCAGGAAATCTTGAATTTTCTTTTTAATATCTTCCTGAATCCAATTCTCATTCAGCATCATAGTGTTAAGTTTCCAGGAGTTAGTGTATTTTCTGTTGCTTGTTGTGTTGTTGATGTCAAGCTTTAGGCCGTGGTGGTCTGATAAGGTGCAGGTTAGAATTTCAACTTTCCTGTATATGTGGAGATTCGTTTTGTGGCCTAATATGTGATCTATTTTGGAGAACATTCCATGTGCTGCTGAGAAAAATGTGTATTCTTTGGTTTGGGGATGAAAAGTACAATAGAGATCTGTAAGGTCCATTTCAGTCAGGGTTTGATTAAGCTCTAAAGTGTCTCTGTTAAGTTTTTTACCCGTAGATCTATCCCATGTTGAGAGGGCGGTATTGAAGTCCCCAAAACTTATCGTTTTGGGATTGATTTCTTGCTTTAGATGTTGTAGGATTTGTTTAATGAATGTGTGTGGGGAGGGGCTTATTGGGTGCATATATGTTCAGTATTGTGAAGTCTTCCTGGTGAATTGTACCTGTGACTAAAATGTAGTATCCATCTGTGTCTCTTATGATTTTTTTTGGTTTGAAGTCCACATTGTCCGATAGCATTATAGCTACCCCTGCCTGTTTTCTGCTTCCATTAGCTTGTAGAATTGTTGACCAGCCTTTTATTTTTAGGATGTGCCTATCTTTTATGGTGAGATGGGTTTCCTGCAGGCAGCAGATTGATGGATTGTGATTTTTAATCCAGGTTTGTAATCTGTGTCTCTTAATCGGTGAGTTAATTCCATTAACATTTAGTGTTATAATGGAGAAACTATTTTTATTCCGGAAATTTATTATGTTTAGTGGTTTTTGTAAGTATATTGCTTCACTTTTAATGGTGTTATACTTCCCTTCTGTTCTCCTGGATATGCCTGTTTTTTTCTTCAAGCTTGAGTATCATTTCTAGCATTTTTTGAAGGCCTAGCTTGGTGGAAATGTATCCTTTCAAGTTGTCTTTGTGCTGGAACATTTTTCTTTCTCCCTCGATCATGACTGATAGTTTTGCAGGGTATATCACCCTGGGTTGACATTTTTGCTCATTCAGTACTTGAAGTATGTCTCTCCAAGCTCTTCTTGCTTTTACTGTTTCGACTGAGAAGTCATTTGTTATTTTAATAGGTTTACCTTTAAAAGTGACTTGTTTTTTTCCCCTTGATGGCTCAGCACCATTTCTTTATCTTGAATGTGGAGTGTTTTAACTATTATTTGCCATGGTGAGTTTCTATTTTGGTCATATCTGTTTGGGGTGCGGAATGCCTCTTGTATATGGATGGGCCTCTCTTTTTTTAGATGAGGAAAGTTTTCCTTGATGATTGTTTGAAAAATTTCCTCAGGGGTGGTATTTTGAGATTTTTGCTCTGGTATTCCATGAATATGCATGTTAGGCTTCTTCAGGATGTCCCATAACTCTTGAATGTTTCTCTCGAGTATCTTTTTGGCTTTAACAACCTCTTCCATTGAGCTGGTTAATACTCCCACTTTGTCTTCAAGGTCTGAAATTCTGTTTTTTGCTTCATTAGTTCTGCTGATAAGACTCTCTGTGGAGTTCTGGGTTGAAGATAACTTGTCTTTTAGTTCAGTTTTTAACTCTGCTTGAGTCTGTTTTAACTGTTCTATGCCTGTTTTTGTTTCTTGAACTGTTTTTCTCAACTCCTCTATGTGTCTCTTATTTTCCTCTTCAAAGGGATTGATGTGGTTATTTAATTCCTTCCGGATTTCCTCTTTCATAGTATTTAACATGGTAATGATCATGTTTTGAAAGTCGTTGTCCTGGGTCATGCTTTCTTGGCCACTTTCTGTAGGTTTGTTCTGGTTGGAGTCTACCATTATGGGATTCATTTCTTCAGTGGGAGATTTGCTTACTTGGGTGGTGTTTCTCATGGATTTGCACTTTGACTTGCGCATCGTCCTTTTAACTCTTAAGACCTTCTTTCAATTGTCTGTGCTTTTTTCACTGAACTGAATTATTTGGCCTGGGGTTTTGGGGTTGGGTGGGGTGGAGCTTACCTAGCTGGTGAGTCCCGGCTGGACTGCGCGTGTCCCAGGCGGTGGGTTGGGATAAAGGGAAGATGCAGAGGTGGTGGGGCGCTATTTAACCTGGGGAGCTGGGGCATGGCCCAGGGAGAATTCCTCCCCAGCCTGGCACAGCTCCAGCTCTGGCTGGCTGGTGGGAGGAGCTGGGTCCCTTGGCCTGCCTGGGGTTCTGGGGGTCGGCGGGGGTGGAGCTTACCTGAGTCGTGGTGAGTCCTGGCTGGACTGGGCGTGGGGGCAGAGGAGTGGGGAAAGGGTTGTTTTCTTTATTTCATTTAGCTGATTTTGTGTTTTCTTGGTCCTCTTCTCAGAGTTTGTTGATGTGTTGTTGATTCTTTAAATTCAGGCATCTGTGTTATTAATGTTCTCCTTTAGATAGCAACATATTAGTAGATTTTTTTCTGTAATACACTTTGACTGTCATCTAAATTTCTTTTATTAGGAGCCATTACTATGGGATTGGTGATTGGGAAAGAAACATTTTTGCCTTATATTTTTGTGGTATTTACATTTTTATGGTGGAATCTGAGAATCTGGAATTGCATCATAAGTATTTGTTTTGGATGTATATTTTTGGTACACTTGTGTGAGTCTCTGTTGGTTGTAACAGCTGTGTGATTTGGAATGGCATATGATATTAAAAGTTCAGCCTTAGGGTTTCACGGATGATTCATGGATGCACTGGCTGTGGATAACTTGTGGAAAGAAAGTTGGTGGAGTAATCACCAATCACATTCTTATTGGATTGATGTCCCTTTCATGGGATGGAATATATGTGTAATAGTTAAATCTGTTCAAAGCCTATGATTCAGGAGATAACAGTATCTTAGTGGGAAAATGTACTATTGATGCTTTGTCTTGGTTTGTAATGGAAATATATTCAAACTGTCTTTTAAATTTTTATATTCATATACATCCATCAGTATTGTTCTCAGTCAGGGGTGAGCAGTGCCTTTTTCGAGTAGGTGGTAGTCAATACATAGATTCCTATCTAGTCAAAGCATTGAGAATAAGTTACTGGTGAGTGTTCAGTTCTAAGTGGGGCATCTTTCCCAACCCCTAACCCCTCCAAGAAGCGAGAAAAAAGTAGAGAAAAGGAGGTGTAAAGATTGTGGCAGAGGGTTGGAAGAAGCATTTGAGCACTGTCTTCTGTATATGACATGACTGTTGCATTCTAGAACACACAGCACCCATGGTTGCTATCATAAACAAAGAAGACATGATGACAGAGGGATACTAATTGGGAAGAAGGAATAGGGATTTATAGAGGTTTAATATAATTATAATATTTGCATACAATATATGAAATTGTCAAGCATAAAATTCAATTGATAAAACCAATAAAATAGATGAAAGGATAATTTAGATGTCTCTCTCTCTCACACACACACACAAACACACACATGCTTACTCTCACTACTCATGGACTATTATACAACTTCATAAAGAAGGTAATTATCTAATTTGTGACAACATAAATGAATCTGGAGGACATGATGCAAAATTAAACATATCAGAAACAGAAAGATACACTGTATGTTCTCAATTATGTATGGATCCTTAAAATCCCAACTCAGAAACAGTCCAAGCATAACCATCAGGAGCCAGTGGGTGAGTCAATAGGAAAGATGTTGGTCAGACGATTGAATTTCAAGTTCTAGGATGAAGTTCTGGCAATCTAATGGACTACACATGATGACAATTAAAAATGTTGACTTGAAACCTAATGCTTTGTATGGTAATTTAAAAATAAGCAATTGAAAAAACTAGTACTGCATTGTGTACTTGAAATTGCTAGGATAACGATCTTCAGTATTCTCATAATAGAAAAGTCGCTGCAGCATGCCACACAGGCACATGGCTTGACTGTGGAAGCTATCAGGATAGTGCATAGCTGCATCAAAGCATCACTCTGTGAATCTGTAGATACATACAGCATTTTTATTTGTCAATGTAGCTGATTGGCTGATTCAGGAAATAAAAATTTAACATTGCAGATTAAATGTAGATGTTAGGTAAGAAAGTTTTTACTATATCCCATGATAGTATGGATTTACACATATTAGAAAATTATCCTTTATTATTTGAAATTCAATTCAGCTAGGTGCCTGAGGTTAAATCATGAATTATACTTTGCTCACTTTAAATTTACTTTCAATTAAGATAATAAATAATAAATTATAATAATTAATAGTAACCACCCAAGACATTATTGAATGCTTTATGCTTATCAGATGCTATCCAAAGGATAGAGAAGTACTATCTTATCATATTCTCCCACCTTGTCATCACTATGACAAATATATATAAGCAGACACTTAAAAGGAGGAAAGAACTATTTTGGTTCACAGTTTAAGAATTTTCCATCACTCTTAGTTCAACCTCATTGCTTTAGTAGTATATTATACCACAGTGTTAAAAGTGTGTGACAGAGAAATAATTAGGACTAATTAGCCATTATAATTACTAAGAATAATGTTTATAGCTGTCATAATTATTAAACATAATGATTCTGTCCAAAATTAAAGTAAAACAAACTGATCTACAGTTCTCAGATCAATAGTCCCATGCTACTTCATTCCCAGGAAAATGTGTGGGAAAGGGGTTATAGCTCATCTGGGATTCTGTGGGCTTACATCTAGACTGAGATTTAATATAATGTAATATTATTGTTATTATTATTATCATTATTATTATTATTACATGGAGTTAACTTCAGGGTCTCAGTGCATATGGTGGAAGAAGAATAGGGAGATGGCTAATTGGAAAAGGTGCTTTCCTCACAATCATAAAGTCTGAACTTCAGGTCCCCAGAACCCACATAAAACCTGAAGAGATGCTGAAGGCATCTGTAACTACCAGACTTAGGAGGCAAGGGCAGGGAATCCCAAGTACAAGTTGACTAGCTAGTTTAGCTGATAGATGAGCTCTGTATTCACCGAGAGAGACTTTCTCCTCAATAATAAAAGTGGAGAGTGACTGAAGAAAACAACTTTGGATGGCCACATACATGTCAACGTGTATACACCTACCCCCCACCCAAAAAAATCTGTGACTCTGGGAATCCAAGGAACACTGCTACTTACAGTAGATGGGAGCTCTGAGTGACCATGTGAGAAGGAGGAGTGCAGGTATGACAGTCAAAAGTATGGGATTCAGCCCATCTTCCTTCATTGGTGTTCTATCTTGCATGCTGATAGGCTGCAATGCAGGCTCAACAGAGAATATATTTAAAAGCTATTAAAATCATTATTTCTGAAACAAATAGGTCATCCTTTCTGCAAAATAACTTCTTAAAATAAAAATCACAGTCGTTGGTGTCAAGTCAGGGTGAAGTGACAGTTCAGTGTATTTGCCACCCCACAGTAAAAAGAATAAAATAAATTCTTGAGTGATGGTAAACGATGGAAGATAATAATAATTTATTACTCATCCAGTATCAATAACCAAGACATCACCAATACTTCATCAATCCCCAAACTTCTACAGTATGTCAAGAAGATCAACTTATCACTTGTTCATGCAGTAAACTGTGTCACATGAGAGAAACTAAACTCAAGAACACAAACCTTTTAATTACATGTTTAATGGGTCTTCCCTTTTTTCCATGCAAGGGAGGAAACTAGTGTCTATCATTCTAGAGAGTAAGAATGTTTTCCATGTGCTCCTAGCAAAAATATTATTTTGATCTTCAAAGGCTATAAGCATAGTAGAAAATACTGCTTTAGTCCTCTAAGAAGATTCACAGAAAAAAAATCTAGGTAAAGATCACCAGAAATCACCTGGGAAATCAGGAGGGTCTCTTTGGTAATGAAGAGACTAGCTCTTATGAAATAATTTACTGAATGTCAGAGATGTTTTAGAGTATGAGTGATATTGTGAAGAATACCTGTAAAATCAGAGTTGATACATGTTCTGACTCTCCTAAGACAAACGTATATGAGAAAAATTTCATATTTCCATTTGGTAATACATCAAAAAAAATTTAACAAAAGTTCACACATTCTGCACTGTGGGCTGAGTAGCCAAATCTTACTGTGTTCTCCCAAAGACATCCTGTGCTTTTTTCTTGTGGTTTTCATCACAGTTGCAATTAATTCAGCACATGGATATTTTTTAATTTAACTTCCATTGGTATCCCTGGATACTAAGGTCTTCTTACTCAAGGAACCAAGTGTCTCCTTTTTCTAATATGCTGTTTGAATAACCTACCACAACATCCACTGACATATATTCAGTGCATAAAAATTATATATAATAAATGTGCTTCAATGTTGACCAAGCTGAGTTTCACTTTGCTTGCCAATGTAATATGTGAAATTAATATCCATGATCTAACCCATCATACACCCTCTGTTCAGCATGGCTGTGGAGGATCTGCTTGAAATTCCCTAGATTACAAGATTAGGAAGAGAAATCAAAAGAGATCATCTTCGGTTTACAGATAGATGTATAAGGACCAGAGATAAAACAATGAATTATCCAAAGTAAGATCTCATAGAATGATGGATACAGACTGGGTGTTTGAGTTTTCTAACTCTTGGCTTTCTCACATGCATCTAGCTTTCCCTGTGACCCCTGGTAGTAATGCTTTAGAGCAAAGATGTGGTGAAAGGTTGTTGGGAAGAATGAGAATTTGTGGATGTCCATAATTCTGTGTTAATACCACCCAGCTGTCTTCATGTGAGTCACAGGGCCCTGGTTCCCAAAAATGACTACATCTTGGATGGGTTTTCAAAGTTTTGAACTTTGATGTTTTTTTCTCTCAGGGCAAAGGAGGTGTGACAGAACTTGGAAAGATTGGAAAGTATCTCTTCAAATTGAAATAACTGCGAGTTTTCTGCCAAATTGAACTCCACAGGCCCAGATAATTTTTCTTTCTTTCTTCTAACCTGTTAAAATTAGGAAATAAGAAATGTTTCCTAGTTCATTCACTTTGGATTTATGATGGAGTTTTGGTGAGCCCATCATAACTTAGAATTGTAAATATCTTAAAGGACTGAAAGAATTTCATCTCTCTTGAGAGTTTAGCAATTTATTCATAGAATAGCTGTCCTGAAAAAGAAAGGAGAGGCAGAGGGATAAGTGACTAGACAGTAAGCCCTGCTTTGAGAAGCCATTTCCACCTGAGGAACAACTCTCCCTGGCCAGCATCATGGATCTCAGTGACTAATCATCCCTCCAGGAGCTGTGTCTGAGAAAGATGTTGCTCTGGAGAAATGGACCTCTAAAAATGCAATACATAAATAAGCAAGGATTGGGCAGGGCCACATAGACATTGTGTTATGCAGAAGCTAGGATGTGGCTTTTAAATTGGAAAGGACTGTGCTGCTGACCTCAGTGTTCCACCTGGGGAAAAGCGATGGAGATTTATTTCTGTGGACATCACAATCCTCATTCTCATGCAGCCATGGCTGCTGGAATACTTGAGGCACGATTGCTTTATGTCCTAAGCAGAGCAGGTCTGGGTCTGCCTTGTCTGACAAACTAAGTAGTTTTGCACTCATTTTGGGGCGATGAATCTCTGCTTTCTTGTACATTCCATGAAAAGATTTTTTTAGCGTTACCATGCTGCAGAGCAAAAGTTTCCACTGTGAGTTAAATGGAAAAGTTTTAGAAAGAGACCATCAATTTTTCTAACAGAGACTAGTCCAGTATTCCTCTCAGAATCTGGTGTCCTGCTTGGTAGCTTCCCACACCAGTGTTGCATGAATTGCATATGACCTACTCCATCCTTCCACATTCAACTTTGCCTCATGTCCTTCTCTGGAATTGGGATTTCACTATATAGTGAAGTTACAGCATATTGGCATGTTCTAACCGGACCTTTTTACCATCAGTTCATGTTTTTCTCACACCCAGGTATTTTTCAGGGGAAGTGGGGTATCTGAGAATCTATTTCTGGAATATCAAAGGACTCTCCTCATCCTTTTTCATTAATTATACTTGTGTCTGCTGAGAACCAATTGTCTCTCTCTCACACCATAACTTTTAGAGTACTGAGAAGCCATTATAAAATTGGCCCTGGTATGTGGACTGCATTCATATGAGGCTCCTGGATTTGAGTATAATGTTTACTCACCAAAGACTTTCCCTTGGCAAATAGAGCCCAAAAGTACATGAGGTCCTTGTTTCATCTTTGAAAAGTTTCATCTTTGAAACTCCCTGTACATACACAAATATTTTAAGATAAAGAAAAAAAGATTTGGAAGAAGATATAAAGCTTGGAGATACATTGCAATGAGAAACTGGCCTTTCTCACTTGCTGCCCTGTCTCACTTCTGTATGTTTAACTGTAAAGTACAGTCAAATCTCAGCAACAATTACAAGTCAATAGCTAGTTCATGCAGAGGCAACATGGCATGCTCTGCCTGTGGTACACATTTCATGCAATTTCAATGACAGGTCAGGTATGAACTGTCTCAATACCCTCTCCACAGCATGCTTAATGACTTACCTCAATACCCTAACCACAGCACGCATGATGACTTGCCTTAGTACTCTACCCATAGCATGCATGATAATAATGGCACCCCTTACAAAGCCCCATACTCTATAAAGGAGTTGGCATTATCCAGTAGGTTAACGGATAGGAAGCAGTGCAATACCTGCACACAGGCCATATCATGAAGAAGCTTTGTGGAAAATAGTTTATTAAATGCTATTTTATTTCCTTTCCTGATTCAGAGTCAAGTTTATTCACAATCTGTCAAGAGTAGCATGACACCGCACACAGCGGCTTCCAGTAATTCTTGTACTTGGGAGGCTGGGGTCACTAGGTCAAAGCTGTCCTGGGCTGTAAAAGGGTTCCTAGTTCAAGGTTGCCTTGGCATGCATAGTGAGATCTTTCAAAACAAAAGTAGCATGGGTGAAAGAACTACCACAAAAATTACAGACTGTTAATAAGTGAGCATTTTTCTCACATCATGTTCCTCATGCTACTAAGTAAGAGAAAGCATTGACTGAAGATAGAATTGCTGAATGAATGCAGTTACCTGAAGCAATAAATAGATAAAGCATGTACTTCAGACATATTGGCATCATTGATATGGGTCAATCCTGCTACCAAAAGTAATAAACATCAAGTATGAAGCCAATGTCTTTGCATAATGGACAACCACATCACCTTGGTTCCCTAAGAGAAGGTCAGCTCTCTTGAACTAACTCTATGGCTTTAGATGCATCCCAGACCCTGGTTTAGAGGAGGGAACTCCAAGTAGATCACAAAGCTATGGACTCAATGTCTGGAGTTCAGACAGACAGTGGTAGATGGAATTTGTGAAAAAGTCAGAGAGGGGAAAAAAATCTATTCACAGAAAAGCTAGAAGAAAACTGCATAGAGATCTTGAATCCAGAACTCAGCACTTTTCACATATAAATGGGATGTCATGGACCAGAAAGAAAACAAGCATATGGAAAAGAGTAACCAGCAAAAATCTGTGAGTTCGGGCTGAAAAGATGGTCTCAGGGGTTAAGACTCTGCCTGCAAGCAGGAGGTCCTGGTTCAAATCCCAGGTCCCCCATAAAAATGTCAGGTGGAAACAGCAGTGGATTCACCTCAAACCCTGGTGGGCAGAGCCTGGGTAATCCCAGAGCCAAACAAAAAGTGGTGGAAACAATCCAGGATCATTCCCAAAGTCACCCTTTATCCTCCATAAGTACATACAGTCTCTCTCTCTTTCTCTCTCTCTCTCTTTCTCTCTCTCTCTCTCTCTGTGTCACAGACACACACACATACACACACACAATAAACAAAGTTAAAAATATTGTTTTTAAAAAAATCTATAAATTAACAGTTACTAGAGCCCATACATATTGGGAACTGTGCTCCCTCCTCCTTACCAGTATTCGCCAACAGAGTTTATGGGTAGTGGGCAACACTCAGTACAGATGTATGGAGGTTGCTTTTTCCTTCTTTAGAGTAAAGGCACTTTAAGACCTATGTTAAGAAACTACAAACAGAGATCTACACAAGATTTGGTCTATCTATAGTACCATATGAAAGGGAAAAGAGGCACCATACTTCCTGAGAGACTAACGAGGGTTAAGACTGAATGCCAGAGAAGGGGAGTAACTCTCCCTAGGGATATGCCCACTGGTATATTATCTCCTCACAAGCGCCCAGACTCATGTCATTAGCAGTACTCCAGATGGAACTTAGCCACACATGTACATAAGGACAAGAGACAGGTGGGGAAGAAAACAATTTGAAATAGGGGAAAAATTAGGGATTGTGATAGGGTCATAAAGGATAAAAATAACATGAATATAAAGCCATGAAAGAATATAAATAAACTTTAAAAGTAAATATAAAGACAGAGAAAAGAAAGAAAAAGGAACCATGAAAAGATAAAGATGGTTTGAAAGTGAATTCTGTATTTTTTAAACCAACTATAAGATTCTTTATAAGGTGATCATAAAAACTACATTATCAAGCAACTGAACATAAATGACTAGATATTACAAGCAGCAAGGAACTCTTGTATGTTTAGATATACATAGCTGTGTGTGTGTGTGTGTGTGTGTGTGTGTGTGTGTGACAGAGACACACAGAGAGAGAGAGAGAGAGAGAGAGAGAGAGAGAGAGAGAGAGAGAGAGAGAGATTTATCACATCATTCATGCCCAGAGTCAGCTTGTAGTTGCTAATGTTGCTAAGTAAATTTTCCAGAAAGTAGCTGCAGTGGTCCCCTGATCTATAGGACATACATCCAAGATTCTCAATGTACATGAAAAGTACTTACTGGCCTGCATCTTGTGCAGATACATGCATGGTAAAGTTTAATTCCCTACACACACACACACACACACACACACACACACACACACACATACACGCACGCACGCGCACGCGTGCCTGTGCACGCGTGCCTGTGAAGTTCAATTGATAAATTATATAAGGTACTTACTTAATTAGTAGTAGCTAAAGATAAAAACACAACTGTCATCACAATATGATGTAATAAAATGTGTGCATGTGGTCTCTCTTCCACAGCTTGGCTGACCCTCATTCAAGCAGACTGAGTGAAGGCATAGCATCTGACAGGACCTTGTATGTGAAATGGGTAACACTGTCCTTCAGAAAGAACCTGTTCAAAGTATCTCCTCATCAGGGATGCCTTGTTGGATTCCCAAAAGGTACAAATAGTTAGACTTTCTCAATGCCTTCACCACGCTCTGCTGTCTCTGAGAGAATATGTTTTAACAGTCAATCTGCTTGTATCTCCAGCTACATTGTTAGATAAGTCTCTGTGTGCACATACTTTGCACAAGGTCTCTGGCAAATGTTCAGAATCACTTGAAGGTGAGAGGGAAGGCGGATGAGGAAGGCAAAAAAAGGAAGGAAAGAAAACTGATATGTTTAACACTAGCAAATTAAAGGAAGGATCGTCTCAGCTGGAGGAAACAGTTTGTCCAGCAAGCTTGGATTTGCATCCATCATGAGTAATCAGAATCCTTGCAGGCCCTTTCACAGTACCAACTGCAAACCTTTTGAAAGTATGAATGCAGTGTTAGCTGGTGCTTCTTGTCCTGCTACACCATATGAATAGCTTCCCTCATGATCTAAGGACAGTAAAATATTTTACAAATATTATCATGCCAAATGAGTATGTGTAAAAATTGTCCTCAGGGCTTCGAGTGAGAAGAGTATCTCACCAACAAAATAAACACACTTCCCAACCCCCAGGCACATTACTCACTTCCTTCTCTGACTCCCAGAGCACATTATTCATTCCTCTGATACAGTGCTCAGGCAGGCAGCCCTGTGCTATGGCCAGTCCTGCTGTATTGCACAGTTCTCCACGGCAGAGACTGAGTTCCTGACATTGGGACTGGGGCATGAAGTTGCCCCACTTATTTCTTGAGTGCTTTGATGAACTATGAGTACAAGAAGTTTTCCGATCTTCACATTTTTAAAAGATGCATAATCATGTTTGCTTATTTACTAGGTAGATAGATAGGGAGAGAGACAGACAGACAGACAGACAGGCAGGCAGGCAGACAGACAGACAGACAGGCAGGCAGGCAGGCAGACAGACAGACAGACAGACAGACAGAGCTAGAGAGTACAACAGCACATACATTCTAAGGTATGTGATCAGAGGACAACTTCAGAAGTCGGTTCTCTCTATCTACCATGTAACATATGTGCATCAAACTCAGATTGCCAGACTTGTGTATATGTGTCTTTACCTGCTAGGTCATTCTGCAGACCCCCTAATATTTACATTTGAAAGGTTTGAATACTCTGCTTGATGTAGCTGGATGATGCCTGTCTATAAAGTCCTACCCAGAATAAGGAACCAAGAAGACTTCTGTATTAAAAGCTGGTGATCCTTTGGTGGCAATATCATGATCTGTGACAGTTTTGGGTGTCATCTTGACACATCAGAGGTGAAAGTTTAGGCACACCTCTCAAGACTTGTTTAGTTAAGGCAGACATCTGGGCAAGTTTGTAGGAGATTGTTTTAATTGTTTGGTTGATGTAAGAAGACCCGGCCTATGGTGGGTGGGACCCTTCCCTAGATTCATGGGTAAGATGAAGAGAAATATGGTTAGCAATTTTGGCAGTCTGACAAGCTAGAAAGCAGCCTTGGCTCTTGCCCCTCTGGTCTTGTTCTGGATATGATTGGCCACTCCCTTCATCTTCTACTGCTGTTACTTCTGCTATAATGAACTATCACTTGAAATTGTATAGTATGAATCCCTTGCTCACCTAAATTATCTGGGGCAAATGTTTATTATAGAAGAAGAAATGGAGGTAGCAGCAGAATAGCCCTGAAATCATTCCTACTATCCCAGGAGCAGTTTCAGTCACCCACAGGAGAAAGGCGGCTCTTAGATCTCCAGTACCATATAGCAGGACTCCCCTTGTTTACTTGAAACTTGTTAAGGTTAAAGATGACTGATCCCATTAATACTATAAGGAGAACAATATGGTAAAAGTGGGGAGCTTGCTTTCTTTTTAAACCTAAACATGTGTCAGGTTCTAAGTTAGATGCCCAGGATTCTCTGCTGAAATAGGCTGTGATCCTTGGCTGTCATAATCAACTTGGGAATAAGGATTTGAGCTCTGGGTATAGTTGTGAAGAATTGATAGTTGAGTTGAGACCTGGGCAAGCCTGAATGAGATTGATTGATGGGGAGAGCCCAACCTCTGGTGGTTGGGACTAGTCTATGGGCATGTGAATAAGATGGAGGGAACTGGTTAAGGAAAGTTGGCATCCTTCGGTGTACTTGGCTAGACAAGTGAGGATCGTTGTTCTCTCAGCAGTCCTGTAGATATGTGCATATGGTGTGACCAGTTTTTCTGCTCCTGTGTTGGTACGCAGTCTCCTGCAAATGTAGACCAAGACTGTAAATGGGCAATCATAAATGAAAATAAACCCCTTGTTCCTCCTTAAGCTTTTTGGTCATGAATTTATCAGCAGCATGCAGGCTACTGTGATAGTGGCCCACCTCGCATATATTTTAGGGCTTTACAATTCCATATTACCTTGCTATGATTTCAAAATGTTTTCAGCGTAGACAAAAATAAAGCAATCAAGACCACAGCACTTTGGTGCTCTTTTTTGGCATTCACATAGATTTGAAATCCTGTCAAGTACACTCTTGATTTACCAACAGAATTAATGAGTCAATAAAATAGAACATCAGCCATAGTTTCACTCCCAGACTTCTGTTCTTCAAATGAAAGGACGAACTTGGCATTAGAGATAAAAACTGCTGTGTCCCCTCCCTCATTCCAGCAGAAGCACAGGCCCGAGCCTTGAGAAGCCATCAGAACAACTCTCACAGTAGCACTTGACAGTAGTATTGAAAGGGGTCAAAGCAGGGTTACACATGCAGAATGGCTGGCCACCTGAGAAGGAAACATAGAACATTCATATAAACTCATAATGACATGAAAGCACCACAGAAAGAAGGTGGTGCACAACACTGTGGTGGGATAATCCAGATTTTGAAAGTTCCAAAATGATAGTGGAAGAATGCACAGTAAAAAAAAATAATGTATGCTGATAAGAAAGAACATTTACCGGCATGGTCTTAGCATGCAGGTGATATTTAAAGTTTATTTATTAGGATTTATTTGATACTTTTTTCAGCCTGTGAAAGGAAATTTGCTAGTATTTTGAAACTGCTAAAATGTCTTCTTGTGTTTGCTGTTAGATAAGATTCAAAACTTGGCCAGGGGTGCTGGAGCAGTGGCTCAGGGGTTAAGCCTCCGCCTTGCAGGCAGAAGGTCCTGAGTTTGGATCCTAGACCCCACGTATAGAGACGCCAGGCAGAGGCAGGGGCGGCCTGCGTTTCTGGTCCTGTTAGGGCGGAGCCTGTGAATCCGGGGGCAAAGTAAACAAGAAGGAGGTGGAGGCGTCCATGGTGGTTCCTGAATTCGTCCGTGGTTCTACACACACACACACACACACACACACACACACACACACGCGTGCGCGTGCCCACACATACATATGCATACACGCACAATTGAATAAATAATAAAAATATAATAAACTGAAAATATTTGTTTAAAAAAGAAAACTTGGCCAGGGGCTCTTGGTGATACAATGAGTGTAAACACCCTGGTATCCTGAGAATATTGCCTACTATGGCTGCCTTTGTTCATGTAAGTACATGTCATGATGCTCAGACAAGAGAGGGTCACCCAAAGAGGCATTCCTAAGAACATCTCCTGTCATTTTGAAAGTATGACTATTGCTTTTTGAGAAAAAAAGTTACTTCATCTAAACCTGTTAATTGTTGTTTGGGAGACCACAGGCACAGCAAACAGGAACCACCATGCTGAATGCTGACTGTCTGGAATACCAGTGACACCAATGGGGCCTGAGCACTCTGAAATCTCCAGCTGAGGAAGAGTAAAGTTAAGATGCATTCACAAAGACTTAGAGGCAAAGCAGACTCCAAAGACTGGTCCAGAGAGAACATCACTTCGCAAATAAGCCCATTGCAATAGGTGACAGGGCCTTTTTAGTGAGAACGTGGATGTTTTCCAAATGAATGAATGAAATACCAGCAGGAATGTCTACTTGACAGATACGTTAAGCAGGAACATGCATAAAAGTTCTTAATACCTATTAAATGAATTCTCTGTAACACTGGCAAATTTTTGAAAGCCCACTCTTCAGTCTGCATTTGTGTCCTTACTGAATAACTCTGCTTTCTAACTCACTGGACCAATGCTTGTTCAGGCATTGATAACTGCTTAGAAAGATAGGTTTAGTCTTTTTTAAGTCTTGGTTGCCTTGTGTAGTATTAAGAAGGCATTTTCAAGTCCATCTATATTTCTCCAAATTTCATTTTTCTTTGCAACTGAGTAAAAATTCAGTTATATATGTGTGTGTGTGTGTGTGTGTGTGTGTGTGTGTGTGTGTGTCACATTTTCGTTAGCCATTCATGAGTTAATGGACATCTAGGTTGCTTCCATTCCCTCATGCTTATAAATACAGTAGCAATAAACATGGCTGTGCAAGCCTCTCTGTAGGTAAGAGATGGAGAACTTGGATGCATGTCCAGAAGTGGGATAGCTGGCTCATGTGGTAATTCTATTTCTAGATAGTTTTGTAGATTTTTTTAGAAACTTACACACTGATTTCTATAGTGGCTGCACCAATTTACTCTGAATAAAGTTTCCTCTTTCCTCACATCTTGACAATCATTTGTCGTCATTTGTTATCTCTATAGTGGACTTTCTGACTGGACTGAAATGAAGTCTCAGAACATGTTCTCTCATAAGCAGATGCCATCCTATGTTAATTAGGCATGTTCAGGTGGGAATAAATATGGGTAAAGACCAGGAAACTAGATAGCAGACCATGAAATTACAATAAAAGCAGCTTTAAGGAAGCATCATGAGGAAAATGAATAGAAAGAAGTGGATGGGGGAACCAGTAATAAAGGGTATGTGCAGAAAGGGGGCAGGGAAAGGATAGTGGATTTGGGCAGGACAACCAACCAAATGAAATAAGTACGAAAACCCCATGTGGAGGCCTATTTCTTTGTCAGCTATTTCTGAAAATAAGTAGGTAAATGAAATGTAGGAAAGAGTTTAAGCTTTATTGCTTTGACTGTATTATTATTCTGCTTGATATAAGGAGAGATGTATAACTGAAAGTTCTAAAACCTCCCAGGCCAGGCAAGTTAAAAAAAAAAGTGGGGAATTTGGGAAAAATTGATTAAATCTCCCTATCAAAAGAACTTTATCTTATGTTCCAAAGGTTCAAACATCTATTTGTCAATGATTGAACAATCCCTGTCAAAGATCTAACATGCCACTTTATAGAAATAGACAAGTTGATTCTAAAGCTCATGTGGAAATGAAAAAAATCCAAATTTGGCCTAATGACCCTCTTTTTCTTTTTCTCAATTTTCCCGTGTATGCTTGTAAGCAAACCCACACGTGTATGTGAGGATGCGTGTGTATGTGAATGCACATGGGTGGATGCCCGAGGCTCACATCAGGAATTACTCTAGATCACTTTTCCACCTTATGCTTTGTGAAGCAGAACTTCATTGAATGGACTAATCTGGCTCTGGCCCATCTCTGCCTTCGGAGGCTGCCCATTGTATGAGTGAGCCATTGACCCACCCAGCTTTTAACATGGGATCTGCGTATCTGAATCTTGGGACTTTAGCTTGTGCAACAAGCCAAGCCATCTTCTCACCCAATAAAATGATCTTGAAACTGAATTGAGTCAGAAATTGCATAACTCCTGATTCCAAAACTTCCAGTAAAATTGCAATAATCCGGGCAGTTTGATGCTTGCATAAGAATGCCATATAAATCAATGGAACAGAATTAAGAGGTTAGAAGTAAGGCTATGTGTTTATGCCCAACTGACTGTTGAAAGTGTCAAGATAAGTCAATGTGGAAAGAACTGTAATTTGAACCAAGAGTTCTGAGACCTTATTTTATGTGTCCTCAAAGTAACCTTATATAAATCCTACATTTAAAAATGAGATTTAACACTCTAAATCTCCAAAAAAATATACAAAAAAAATTCGTGACCCGGTACCTTTCCTGCCTGTACAATACAAACTTTTAGTACAAAATTTTAGTTCCCCAAAACCTCTCCCTCTCTTTATTTCAATAGAACTATCATAGTTGTCATTGATTTCTCCATTTATTTATGTTAAAAATATACTTTTAGCTTTAAGTTTCTGTGATATGAAACTGTGGAGATACCTAAGGGATTAAGCCTTTGCCTTGAAAGCAAAAGGACCTGAATTTGGATTCCAGATCCCACATGAAAATGCTAAGTGGATATAGCAGCAGCCTGCAATTCTGGCTCTGAAAGGCGGAACCTAGGAAACATCACAGCAAAGTAATAAGGAGGTAGAGTAATCCAGGATGTTTGTCACTCTTGGGCCTTTATAGGTGTATATTCAAATATTCTATGTTACACACACACACACACACACACACACTCTTCCATGATATACCAGTAAAGAACTGAGGGTTTCAAACTTAAGAGACCTGAACTTTTATCTCAGCTACTTACCAGATGTTTCTTGGAAATTTTGCTTAGGTTGTCATAACCATGTCTATAAAATCAGGTTAATCACATGTCACCACAGAGGACTGTAAGAGTGAACTAAACAATTCCATTGAGTGTATAATGCATGCTCCTGCCCAAGGAGAGAAAACTTCAGCATGATTAGGAAAAGCGACAAGTCCTCTGAGAACAAAGAGGACGTCAGAACAGTATGTACCATGTTCTCTCTGCTGCTGGCCGAGACAACTGGGGCATTCTGTGGTGTCTGGGCTTGGGGAAGAAGCTTTCAGCAAGAGGCACACAGATGCAAGTGTAGGCAAAGCTTGATCTGGGATCTTGAAGCAGCACTTGCCAGCTCTGTTACTCTACCCAACACTGAGTCCTTAATTGTTGCCCTTTCTGAGATGACCAATGCTCACGTCTGCTAAAGCTGTGCTAAAATGCTCTGAACGCTTTAAGAGTTCTAATTTTCTTTCCTCCCTTCAGATGTCAATGAGGGGCATCTCTATTCAAATTATCCCTCCTGTCTTTCCCCTTACCTTCCCTCTCTTGGTGTACAGAGTATCACATCTTCTCAGTCTGCCATCCTCCACGGAAACTCACTTCAGGAGAATAGTTGCAGTCAACAGCAATCTGAAATAGATAAGACAGGCATTTGGTTGATGGTGTGTTGATCCTGTCCTCATTATTCCTCTTCAAGCCAGAATGTGTCTTCCAAAGCATCTCTACTCAACCTTCCAGCTGTCGCTGAAACTTGCCAGAGCGAAGTCACAAGTCAAAACCTATTTGTTCATCTCATAGTTGGCTTTGCATGAATTCTTAAGGCAGTATGCTGTTAGAACATTTCCCAAGCTGTGTGTAAAGTAAGAAAGGGTTTCCTGAAGCGGTTATAGTACCAGGGTAAATGCGACAAGAAAATTGTGGTCACTGGAAACTTACCCTATCCAGCAGTGGTAAGAAGTCCATTATGGGATGTCAGAGGGAATTCAGATTTTTTTTCCATTTTAATGTTCATGAGTATTTGGGATGAGTGTATGTGTTACACATGTTTGTGGAGGACCAAGGATGATATTGAGAATCATCTTGGGTCACTCTTTGAGCTTTTTGTTTGAGGTGGGGTCTCTAGTCAAAACTCAAAGCTCCTCAGTCAGGCCACCCAGCCAGCTCTAGGGATTCCCAGCTCTGTCTTCTAAGGCTGGAATCAGACTATGACACAGCCTCAGTAATTTAACTGGGTTCTGGGTTCAGGAGAAGGTTCAGTCCTCTTGTTCTTACTGAAGCACTTTAACTGCTGAGTCATTGTCCAAAACCAGATTTTTAATAGCATTTGAAAATCCAACAAGAAGCCCATTTTATCTTAGAACATCTTAGGACCCATCTCCCCCTAGCTACTCTGATGTCTTCTATATTTGTTCCTGCTGTCAAAAAAACAAAAAAACAAAAACAGGACTCAGGTCCAAGAAGATGGATCTGCCATCAAAATACACCAAGAGTGTAGCCTCAGGAAGAAGCAAGCAAATGAAGATGTCAGTGGATCAGATGGGGAAGGTATGCCACAGAGTCTATTGTTGAACGCCTGTGAGGTGAAGGCAGTACTAATTATTGTGAGAGCCAAGTATGCCTGTCTCTACTTCTTGCAATCTAGGGTCACCAAGTTATTATGACATAGTGCTTGCACTATTTTGGATCCTGCCAAGTGGCAGGTGGCCTGACAAACATGCAACTCAGCATGTTTTGTTGGGTCCCCACAGCTGTGCTGCCAATCAGTTCAGGATGGCTGCAAGTTAATGCTAATTAGCTTCTGTTGATCTGCATATTCCAACAGCCTCCCAGGATCCCCGTTTTGATGTGTAAGATTGCCAGTTGGGTATGTGATTGAATTAAGAATCTAAAAAAGATTTTGAACTGCCATGAAAGGACATGGGGTCCATCCGAATCCTCAGCAGAGGCCATTACCATTCTGATTAACGGTTGGCAGCTCTGGGCCTTTGGGAGAGAGCAGGGGCTGGGGCTGGAGGCTGATGCTGTCTTGCTCGTGAGAACGCGATGACACCTTCACCTCCTAGTGCCATGGAAGCAAACGCTCTTCCATCTGCTCTGTGAACTGTCACTGGTGGTGTAGACGAGCAGGAAATCCATGGGTTTCTGCCTGGTTCAAACCCATTTATTTCCAAGCAGCTAGACAAAAATGTCCCGATAATGAAGGTTTCCTTCTCCCACTGTGACAATGGCCATTTCCAAACTCCTTGGACATCCAGGGATGAGCAGCCATAACTCTCTGGGCCTCATTTTCTCCAAAGGCAATGCTTGGATGTAATTAAAGGAGGAATGAATGGCCAAATGTTTGGCAGGCATGAACCCCTGAATATTGTAATATATTTTAAAAATAAACAAATACCCCATGCTTATGTTGTGCCAGCATTTTGCACATGGCTTGCTATTCAATAGGAGTGAAAAAAATCAATCATTTTTCTTCACCCCATAGAGTAAGCAGACCATTACAATCAGAGAAGTAAGTTTCTCTCCAAGGACAATAACGTTATAATTTCTTTCTTTCTTTCTTTCTTCCTTTCTTTCTTTCTTTCTTTCTTTCTTTCTTTCTTTCTTTCTTTCTTTCTTTCTTTCTTTCCTTCCTTCCTTCTCTGTCTCTCTCTGTCTCTCTCTCTTCCCCTTCCTTCCTTCCTTCCTTCCTTCCTTCCTTCCTTCCTTCCTTCCTTCCTTCCTTCCTTCCTTCCTTCCTTCTTTCCTTCCTTCTTTCTCTCTCTCTTTCTTTTTCTTTCCTCCCTCTCTCTATTTTTCTTTCTACTAAGACAACATGAACACACTACAATCAGCTCCAATGTCTAACCATTCTCTTTATTTGAGGATATCGCTTAATTCTTCTGAGTCTGAGTTTTTCCCTGTGTGAAAATGAGGCCGCACACATCATGCTATTGAAAGAGCTACATGAAGCAATTCTTTTTAGTTACTGGCGAGACGTCAGGACTCTTGGGTAAGCAGTAGTTCCCTTCTTCAGTGTTTTGTCTTTAGTGGAAATTGCTAGAATCCCCAGTGCAGTCACTTCTGGTGTGAGGAACAGGGGTAGCTACAGAAAGGTGGAGGTTTTCTGCCACGCTGCAAAAGGAACTCGGCAGGAAACTGTTCTGGGGGGCTGATGTACTGAGATATCACACCTGTATTCCATCAGGGCAATGAAAGCATGATCTCACTGAGTAAACATTACAGAAACAATTTTCAGAAGTTTTGCTTGGCGACAGCCTCCAGAAAGTTCTGCTTCCCCGAAGTGATTAAACAATATTTCTTGGAAAACATTTGCTAAATATAATTGCAAGGGAGACTTTTTTTTCTCATTTTCATCTCCTTGAATTTGGGGGAGCAACTCTATTTTGAGTAGGAAAAATTACTAATACTGTGGTATGTTTACATTTTATATTTTTGAAAATTTTATATTTTCATATTTGTGTCTACATCAATATGTATGACTCCATTTCTTTGTGTATGCATGTACAATACAATTATATAGTACATGTATGTAAATGTGCATCTACATATATAAAATATAGTAATTATGATTTGGGTTCTTGTACACATACAGTGCATGTTTCAGAATAAGGCCTCATAGAGACATTCATCTGAGTATTTATTGCAGTGGTTAGAAACATGGGCTCTGAAATCCTGAGCTTGTGCCCCAGGTTTATAACATTGCTGTGTAACTACAGACAACTCATTTTTATTTCTGCATCTCAGTAGTCTTCTCTGTGAAATGGAGTAGTAATTATGACTGCTGCCACTATATCCACAAATATGAACATGCTTAAAACTAAACTTGGCAAATAAACTCCCCTTTATATTTTTATTACTATTTTTTGTTATTTTGGCTATTTTACTATCATAATTGGGCCATTTCTGATTCATTTGTGTTTTGGGTTACTTTGATTTTAAGGTGCTTGCTTTAAAATTTGAAGAGTAACATTAGACCTTGCAGAAATCCTATTTTATAAGTAGGAGACATTTTAGCTCTATCTTGAAGAACATGATTGCTGTGTTTTGAGTAGAATCATCTGGACACATGAGCTCAGATGGAACTGAATTACTCACCACTGCCCTTTACCATGTCCCTGCTCCTTCTTGAAGAAAACAGCGACAAAACCTGAACTCATAGGCTTCAGACTACAGAGAATGAGGTGCTGCTTGGCAGAGCTGCTGAATGTTTGCTTTAGTAAAGTTATTCCTTTGCATACTTGGCTGCTTCTTGAAGAGGAAGATTTCTTTATTAAGGACTTGGGCTGCAAATTACAGCTTGTTTTAACCAGGATGCATATGTTTGGCAACCCAGACTGGACTGGATTGGAAACTCCCCTCCATCCCTTGCTAGCAATATGACTTCAGACAAATGGGGAATTGGAGGTCAATGTGGGCATCTTTCATCAGTATTGATACAGAACTGTAGCCTTCTTGTGTCATTGTCTGACTGAAGCCTTAAGGCCAGACAGTATCTAGGGCCAGAGACAGGTACTTTACATAAAGAATGTGGACATGTCTCTAATCATTCTGGAAAGCATTTAACCCATGGATTAGAATGAAAACAGAAGCAGTTCTTCAACTCATTGTATCTTGTCAAGAAATCCACTTACGTGTATAAATCATTTATTAGGCTCCTGTTCTGGGTCAGACTGTCCTGAGGTGCCAAGTATAGAATACATGACCTTTGTTTTTGAAATTCTCATAAATAAATAGGGCCACAAACATGTAACTAAACAAGCAAGATCAACGTGATGGACACTTCAGCAGAATGCAATCAGCAGGAATGTGCAAAGACACGGAGAAAACATCTCTGCAGCTGCAAGAACGCATCTAGCGGGCTGGAGAGGTGGCTCAGGGGTTAAGCTTCCGCCTTGCAGGTGGAAGGTCCCGAGTTCGGATCCCAGATCCCACGTATAGACGCCAGGCGGAAGCGGGGGCGGCCTGCGCTTCTGGTCCTGGTAGGGCGGAGCCTGTGAATCCCGGGGCAGAAGGAGGTGGAGGCGTCCATGTTGGTTCGCGAATTCGTCCGTGGTTCTACACACACACACACACACACACACACACAGACGCGTGCGCACATACACACACATATGCACACAGTTGAATAAAAAAAAAAAAAAAAAAGAACGCATCTAGCATGAGACAAAACTTGAGCCATCTCTTAAAAAAAGGGACATAGATAAATGGAAAGAGAGGGAGGGATAGTTAGTCAAAAGGACATGCAAAGTCACCAAGAGCAAGAATGCGGGAAGGAAGCGAGTCACTGTTAACTCTGTGTGTCTGATCTTAGATGTGAATACAGGAGTAACAGAAACTAGGCCTGTATGATAGCAAGGCAAACTTTGATGACCTGTGGTCCAGGCTAAACTGTAGGAGTGTAGTCAAGTCTGTAGCAGAGGAAAGCTTTTTCATATTTCCATTGCCTTTCAAATATCAGGTATGAATGTGAAGTAAGATCGAGGAAGGAATTATTTAAGAGGCCATTTGGGACATTCAATAGTGAAGATCAGAAGCAAAGAGGTGATAATAGAAATAAAGATTAACAGATGTCTTCTCCTAAGTCTCCAGGGTTCCAAAGAGGAGGGACGTAGCAGAGTAACATGGAGAGAAAATGACAACTCATTGTGAACATAAACAAAACTGTCAAGGAATAAAAAAGGAACAGAGTATAATGTAACACACTTATGGAAATGCCATAATGAAATATATTAATTTGGAACTAAATTAAGAATGATTTAAAAAACTTTCACATGAAAGTACTTTTTAATGTTAAATATTTAATATTTAGGGGACAGTCTTCATGAGTTAGAAATTGGTCCTTGGAAGGAATGGGTCAAAGATGGACCCAGGCTCTTGCTGGGATATTAACTAAAGTAAGCACTGGAAGTTTCCTGGGAGGTTAGGAAAAGGGTGAAAAAAATGGCCTTAATTTTGAGCAGGGCAAAAGAAATACTTTGGGGCAATCACATAGTGTTATAATTTGAATGCATGAGTTTGGAGGGAAAAGGAGAGGCTGAGACTAAAAAGAGTTTTATTGTCAGCTTAAGGATCACACAAATAATTGTAAGAATATATGAGATAGCCCACAAAAGCTGTTAAAGAGAAAAGAGAATCAATGAAAGAGGAAATGCAAGTGATACCTGCATGTCTGAGAACGCTGCCAATCATTTTCACTCTGCCATCTGAGTGGCACTGTTTATTCAGGCATTAAGCAGAGTTTTGGTATTTCCAGAAGTTCCCGAACAGCCTAGCAATGTCCTGCATTCTTCCAGAAACTGTCTTCTTTTTCTTCCAGGATGACTCCTTTCTCAATCTAGAATCCACAGACAAAAATAATGAATTCTAACTTTACGATAAAATAATTGAAAATTTTAGTGATCACTACTTTGAAAGACATTCAAATTTTCACTAATCTATTAAGAAATGTGGAAAGCTTCTCCTTGCCCTTCAAAACAATTAGTGAGCAAGTCATTCTCGGACTCTATTATGCATAAGATTCTCCACATGCAACGAAGTAAACACCAAAGGCCCCATTCCTCCAGTAGTAACATGGAATAGTGGGCTGTGGTTTACTTTGAGGATGTTTCAAGTCCATAAGTTAAAGGTCAGCAAATGAGAAGAGCACTGTGGTTTTTCTCAGGTGGCTTAAAAACAGAAGTCAAGACCAAAATCTAATTTAATGAATAAATTTAGTAGGGAATGTGGAGAGAGGAAAAACCTTTGGTATTTCTTATGGATCAAAGACAAGTTTTAATAAACTGGGTGGAGCTCAGGGAGCCAGGAGCTTATTCTCCTTCATACAAAGGAAATGACCTCAGAGTAATAATACAGATGCTATTTAAGAAGTGTTTTCCTTCTACAAAAGTTAATCGTGAATGAAACTCGACTTCTGAGACAGGAAGTATCACACATTTCAGTAACTTATACATCCTCAAGGAGAATACTTTATAAATAGTGAAGGATCTGGTTTAGGAATATGTGTGTGTGTGTGTGTTTATATATATACACATACTAGAAAATCATTACAAATATAATAAATGTCTTTACTTTCAGGAATTTGAGGTCCAGTCTTCTCTGTTACAGTGGGATTCCACCTTGGATATGAGTCTCACTCTGTCACACCCAAGTCTACAGTTTCCTAAACACACTTGTGCACATGATCTTCAAGCTATTTGAATGTCTTCTCTTCTCTTTAGGCAAACTGCCTGACTTTCAGGACAATGCAACTGTTTTTCCATGAAGTCTTCTTCACTGTTCTCTGTGGCTTCTTACTGTACCTAAGTTCTTTGACATTAAGCCATGTATGAACATTTATCCATTTGTATCGCAGTTTCAATGCTACACAATCTTCTCCACAGCAGCAGTGCTTAGCTCCATATTTGACACACAACAGACATCGCTAGATAATTTTTATTAAGGAGATGATTGCTTTAATTGTCAGAAATTATTCTCGACTGTTACATAAGTATAGATATGTGGGTATATTTGTCTATTTATCTCTATTTCTTTATCTATTTCTATTTGGCTTTGAGAGCTTCATATCTCTGACTTCCTTTTGAATATCAGAAATATCCCACAGAACTTTTTAAAAAGCTATGAAATCTCAGAAAATCTTGCCCTGTGTAAGACATGAAATTAAGTCCTCCTTCCTGATGCCAGATCTAGTCACTTCATTTACTTAAGTGAAGCTTTTAGAGCTGTATATTTATAAATTTATTCCCTCAACATATCCTTTTATTTAAGTTGACCTCTGGTGGAGAAAATTGCATGAATCTTTATCTTGGCTCATTACCAATAGTCCATGTGTATCCTTGATGCTGTGTGGATATATATATTTGCTTTTCAACTATATAGATAATACCCATGAATCTGTAACATAGTCCCACAAGTAGAACATATTCGTTCGCCATCTATATCTGCTCTTCCTTTCCCATCCCTCTATTTACTGGCCCCTCAACAGTGGTTTTACCCTGGATTGTATACTTTGTCCCTCCATTAATATCTAGTCTAATTTCATTCACTTGTTCTTGAACTATGGCTGTATATACTTTATAGTTTGTGCATTTTTAGCTGCTTGCTCTTCACTGCAAGATATTCTTTTGTATCAACATATAATTTATGCACATTTTACTTTACTACAAGAAAGTTGATTCACTTTCAACTATTTTTATAGTGACCAATGCTGCCACACATTTTGCAAGTTTGTAGCAATGGACTTACCGATTCCGTATTTCTAAAAGAAGAATTGCAAATGGGAATATTCAACTTTATCATTGCCCATGGTGGGTTGAAGTAAGCACCAAGAAAGTGAATAAGCAAAGTCATGGAATCAACCTAAATGTCCAACAGTTGACGAGTGGATAAGGAAACTGTGGTACATCTATACAATGGAGTACTACTCAGCCATCAAAAATGATGAATTACTGGAATTTGCTGGGAAATGGATGTTATTAGAAACAATTATATTAAGTGAAGTATCCCAATCCCAGAAAGTTAAGCGCCGTATGTACTCCCTAATAGGTGGCTCCTAGTACCAAACTCACCCAGCCCACATTGAGACACTCAAGAGTAAACCTATGTAATACGGTAATTGCAAGGATTGTGAACAGGAGGGATGGGGTTGGAGGGCCACACCAGACACAAGGAAAGAGGGGACCATGTTACAGCAGAGAAAATCGACCTCCAAGGAATGCAAATAAGTAATGTGACACCTGGTTAAGTTCACAGATGTTCGTTCCTGATCATGTACAACTGAGGGGGTATGATCTCACCAGAAGGGGAGGGCATATAGTCTGGCAGATGAAAAGAGATCATTTTGCAAATGGGTGACTGATCCCTCCCTCACCGAGGTTTCCTGCTTTTATTACATCTACCCTTCAATGTACTATTATAACAAGACTCCAGTTTAACAGTTTTTTGTCTCTGACCAGGGGGTGACATACAGTGCCCATCAGGATGGAGTGAAGGGCATTGCAGGAGCAGCAAAACTGCAAAAGAAAATCAACAAACCACAATCCAGAACTTCAGAGACTCTATATCATCCACATAGAACTAAGCCAGCCTAATCTCCCCCCTTCCTGAAGCTCAGGCACATTTGCAGAAGAGGGGGCGGTAAGATTGTAAGAGCAAAAGGATGGGGGGAGCAATGATTTGAAGAGTCTCCACACTAGATAGGGCTGAAGCAATCATAATAGGACTTTGCATGCCCTGCGCCATGTCCGTCACACTATTGACCTCACAAAGTCTAACATCGGCTAAAGGCACCAAGATCCTTGGAGGCAAGGTATTGATGGCCACAGTAGTGTTCCTATGCTTAAGGGGAACACGAGAAAGCGTTCAGGGAAATGCCACTGGGTCCTTTTACGTCATCGGAAAGGAGGACCAAGAGGAAAGTTAGGCATACACAATAAAGGACTCTCTGGGAATTGGGGGGGAGACACTGGGAGATGGGGACGGAGGGAGGGGAAGCAGGGGGTTCGGGGGGAGGAGGGGGGGAGGGAACTGATCTACCTATTAAGTTTGTATGAGCGGAAATAATAATAAAAAATGTTAAAAAAAGAGAAAGTGAATAAGATGGGGGGAGCTGTTTAGGAAGCTGGCATTCTTCAATATACTTGGGCAGACAGGCTGATCTTGACAGTGAAGTTTTCCCCTCTTTGAGCAGCAGATATGGTATGTCCAGTTCCCTTAGTCACTGGTGTTGATGTAAGCTCTCCTGCCAAGTTGAAATGTGAACTGTGACCAGACAATGATAAACGAAAATGAAGTCCCGTGTTTCTGTAAGCTGTTTGTCATGAATTCATGAGCAACAAGGCAGAGTAACTGCAATGAGTGCAGACATAACAGGCAAAGGAAATCAGGCAGCAGCAGTAATAGAAACCTATTGGCAAAGGAAGCTGACCAGGAGCAGCACCTGCATCTGCTTGATTGCTCTGAACTCTACCTGCTCCCTTCCTTGCCACTTTTTGGTTCACAAGGATATGTTAATGAATAACTTTATTCTTGTTGCAAAAAAACTTTCTTATAAGCTTATTCTTTGTTATAAAATTTTGAATCCAGATTATTCTGAAAACTCCAGAAATATTAAAAATACTCACAAAATTTATATCACCCACAGCTCTAACAATCAAAGGGAAAGGAAAAACAAAGTTAAATCTTGTCTTATGCATCTGTCTTGTCTTTTGCATCAGATGCAAAAACAAAATGAAGAGGTGCAAGTTTATAAAGTGTAAGAAAATACACAAAATACATTCTGAATATCCAGTTGCCACTTTTTATGTTCTGATTTTAGAAATTTTCACGGCTTAGTTTCTTTATGTCTAAGAATACTGCCTTTAGCATCCGGTGTGTGTTTTTAAGTTTGGGGTTGTGAAAATTTCTAATGGAGTCATTGAACAGAGCTTATATTCATTTCTAAGACATCCTGCAAGAGAAAATTGCAAATGGTGATATTGCTTTATGTCCACAGATTTTACTTGTCTGTAGTGACAGAGGATATTATTCCAGAATTCCCACATATGTAAAGACATAGGACATTAGACTCAGTAACATTAGGTGTTGAAGTGTGACATGATAAGATAATTATTCTTCTCCCTTTGGTGTTCTTTCAACAAATATATTCAGTAGCTTTTTCTTTCCATAGGTACTAGATGTTGTAGGAAATAAAGAGCATCAGATCAGGATGAGTTGGCTGAATTTGTCCATCTTTCTTTGGGGATAGGTCAGAGTACCAAGTACTTTTCCTTCTTGAAGACAGACTGTAAATACATTCTAGAAAGCAGAGGACGTTTTCTGGAGAACTGACTGCACAAAATGTTCTCATGGTGTTGGTTTCATTTCACATTGCTATGACAAAATACCTGACTCAAGAAACTTAACTGTGAGCCAACTGCTCATTGGCTCACAGTTCCAAGTCACAATCCATCCTGGCGGGAGAGCCACAGCAGCAGGAATTGAGGAAAGTTGTCAGGACACTTCCACAGTCAAGAACAGAAGTCACTGGATGAATGCTTGCTTACTTGTCAATGCTCCTAGCCCTCTGTCTTTATACAGTTATACAACACTTACATAAGGAGGGGAGCTCAGCTACAGTAGGTTGGGTCTTCCCAAATCAGTTAGGAAATCGAGTCAATTACCTAGAAACATGTACAAAGACCTGCCTTAATATAGAAAAATATCTCTCAGGGGCATGGAAACCTGTCTCCTACATGCCAGGTTGACAATGCCAAGCATCACATTGATTATTTTAGTCTCTTCCAGTAGCACTGGAACATTTGGATGGTGTATTAAAGAACCTACAGACTTGCAAGTAACCCACAGTCAAGGGTGATCCAGGTTTTATCAATTGCTTCCTCATCACTTGAATAGTCTTAATTAGCTATTAACTTATCTAAGCTAAAGCTACTTTCTGTATAAAATCAAGGGGATATAATATTTTGACAAATAGCACAATCCACCTAGAGTATATTTCTCAGTGAGGGAGCCCTGACACAAGCAGCTGAGACACACATACAGTCTATTCTGAGAAAGATTGCCAGCATCCAGACTGGAGGTTTAGGAAATGTCATGGTTAGGTAAAGATGCCACCTTGACAGTTGATGATTCGAGCTCTGGGAGCATTCGTAGATAATTGGTAGTTGAGTTAAACCCAAAGTCAACCTGCAGGAGATTGTCTACTTGATGGGGCAGACCTAGCCCATGGTGGGTGGGACTAGGTCTTGACAAGTGAATAAAATAAAAGAGAGATGGTTGAGGAAGTTGGCATCCTTGTGTACACTTGGCCAGACATGTTGGTCTGGCAAGTAAGTATCATCCCTCTATCAGCAGTTATGTGGTGATGACGTGGCCATTTTCCTCAGCCCTGGTGTTGGCATGAGCTCTCTCATCAAGCTGGACTTAGAATTGTAACCAGTTCTATCATAAGAGAGCAAACTCCTTGTTCTCTTAAGCCATTTGATGGTGATTTTATCAGCAATCATGCAGGCTAACTGCAACAGAATTTGGTAACAGAAGAAGTGAGGTATTGCTGATAAATCTGGCTATATAACTTTTGTGGATTCTGAACATTTTTGTTTCAAAACTTTGAACATGTTTGAAGACATTTGCGAATGCAAAAACTGTTTGAACAGAGTTTAATGGGCCATTTGGAAAATAGCAATGTTGACAGAGTCATGGATTGTTTGGCACAGTTTGTGATATAGGGAACAAGGACTTCAACAGAGTTGAATTTAAAGATGATGGAATGGTTTATTTGATATAGTTGTGTTGGTTGCCATGAAACTTTGAATGTGGAAATGGAGAGCAGCAGAACAGTTGCTGCCGTTGGAGAATAAATATCAGTGAAAGAAATCCTAGTGACTTGCACTGAGATGGTAGAAGACATGAAAACCATCACATGGGGATTCTGTGGTTTGAAAAACCTGGATTTTTTCAGGGTTTGAAAGCCCAAACTGGAGCCATTCCTTACCCTTAGGAACTTTCAGCTGTCTAGAAAGAGACTTTTTCAGAGTCAACATGCAAAAGGTGGTTACGGCTGTGTTCAAGTGGACCAAGTTATGCTTTAACCTTGCCACAGAATCTGTCAGCATCCCCCCGGTGGTAAGAGTTTTGGTGCTCAATTAAGGAGTTCATGGAGAGCAGCAGAAGCTTGGCACCACGTAGCAGGTGTAGAGTTCTTACATGGAATAGTGAAGCTTATAGCTGCAGAGGCAAACTCAGAGTACTGGTGAGATGCCAGAACCATGGGATGTATGCTGAGGATGACTGTGAGTGGAGATTCAGCCTGCTTCAGAGGAACTCTGCTTCTACAACTTTGAGCTGCAAACAGGGACTGGGGATGCCTAGAATCTTTGATCTACCTTGACTATGTGACAAGCAGAAGAAGATGGATATTGAAGTAGTATTGATTTGTTGGACATTGATATTAATTTGATGTTTGCTCGTTGTTGTGATGCTTTATTTTGATGTTTCATCTGTGATAAAGTATTTGACTTATTTTAATTTGATAAATTCTTATAGTTAAGTGATTTAAAATTTTAAAATGTTGGAACTGAACTTTTAGTGACAGAACAATTTAAAATTTACCTATGAGAACAAAATAAATTTAACACCTGTGGGGAAAAGGCGAAGGTTACAGATTAAAATTGATATGTTCCTGGGTGCAGTTTACAAAGGGTGGAGTATCATGGTACAGGTGTCAACTTGATGGTTGAGGGTTTGCACTCATTTGTTGAGTTAAACCCAGAGCAAATCTATAGGAGATTGTCTAGGTGACAGGGCAGACCCAGCCCATGATGGGTGGGACTAGGTCCTGAACAAGTGAATAAAATACAAGAATGCTGGTTGAGGAAGGTTGTTGGCATCCTTGTGTACACTTGGACAGACATGCTGGTCTAGCAAGTAAGGATCATCCCTCTCTCAGCTGTTATGTGGAGATGATGTCAAGCTGGACTAAGAACTGTAACTGGACTATCATAAGAGTAAACACTTTGTTCCCTTAAGCCATTTGATTTTATCAGCAGCCATGCAGGCTAACTGAAAAAGGAAAGAAGGAAAAAATCAGTGCAAAGACATTATGAAGTTAGCCATTGGTGGGAAAGCCCATTTCTGGACCTCTAAATTGCAATATTAAGAAATGTACTTTTGAACCCTTTGGCTAAGGAGAAACAGGGAGAAACATTTATTTATTAGCAACTTACCCCAACCCCCTATTGATCAAGAATAATGGTTTGTATCTTCTGATTGTGTATTTTTGTCAGCAAGTACCTATAGAGAAGTCTGAAGTAAGACCTAGGTGTATAAGGTGTATCCAACTTGCTCCTGCACAGACATCTTCAGAACAAGTCATTACAGCACAGGTTGGAGCAAAAGATGGGATTCAAGGGGTTAACCGATGACATGCAAGATGAGTCTTGCTAGCTTCCTATTCATGGTATAACAAATCATCACAATTTTAGGAACATATTATAATATAAATGATTATAGACAGATGATAGATATATAGATATTGATATGAAGATAGATTATGGATAGATGGATAGATAGAGACATTGGGAGATATAGACATATTTACATTTGTGGTTATCCATAATTGTCTTATGGACGTTAAACCATACAATCTATTATATGTAAGCTGAAGATTACAAAATCTAGTGTAGTTACAAAGCTTGAGAACTAGGAAACAGGGACCATTGTCTAAAAGACAATAGAGCCTTTATTTTGAAGTATAGTAACCAATTCTTCTAGACATTTCAGAACTTTGCCCTTAAAACTGAGGTTTTTAATCCACTTGGGATTGATTTTTGGGCAGGGTGAAACATAAGTTCAAGTTTAATTCTTCTGCATGTGGAAATTTGGTTTTCTCAGCACCACTTGTTCAAGATAACTTTTTTCCCAAAAGTGTATTTTTTACATCTTTGTCAAAAATCAGATGGCTGTATGTGCATAGAATGATGTCCTGGTCCTTGATTCTGTTGCATTGATCATTGTCTCTGGTTTTCAGCAAGTACCGTGATGTTTTTATTGCTATGGCTCTTTGGTATAGTTTAAAATTAGATATAGTGATACCTCTAGCAGTGTTTTTATTGTTCAAGATTGTTATACTCTCTGAGATTTTTTGTGTATCCTCATGAATTTTAAGATTTTTAAGAAATTTCCCTGAGGATAATTTCTTTGGAAGTTTGACTGAAAGTGCAATGAATGTGTATGTTTATTTTTGGTGGAATGGTTACTCAGACCACATTAATCCCACTGATCCATGTACAAAGAAGATTGTTCCATTCTGGTGTCATTATTTATTTGGTATTACAAAGTTTTTATTGCACAAGTCTTTCGTTTCCTTGATTACATTTATTCCAAGGTATGTATTGTGTGGTATGTCTCTGTGTGTGCGTGTTGTGAATGGGATCATTTCCCTCATTTCTTTCTCAGTGTGTTTATATTATAAAGCTACTGATTTTTGTATGCTAATTTTATATTAGAGAATATCATAGAAGAGGAGGCAGCAAGAATATAAGAGCCAGACAATGGGGGGAGTACTGCCTAACAGTGTCCTCTGGACATGACACAATCGTTGTGCTCATGAAAACTGACACACTGCAGCCATGGTTATCCCAGAAAATCACGTAGAACACTGAGCCTGTCAACATTCTGTCATGCAGGAGAACAAGTTCATGAGAGCCCAGTCCCTCCCTGAGGGACTATTGACAGTTCATGCTGGCTGGGAGAAAGGGAGCCACCTTTTTAAAATAGGGTGGCCATTGGTAAGTTGTCTGTGTTCCAACATATTCCCACGAACATGCTATTGTAGACAACCCTTAGTATATACAAACACACACACACACACACACACACACACACACACACACACACACGTAGAAGGAATACTTGTTAAGAGAAAGGAAGTTTTTAGTGGATAAAGGAAAGGGATAAAATATGTTAATATGGGGTAAAATTACTAAAAGTCATTACATAAATGCATGACACTTTCAAAGAATAAAAAAGATAAATTAAAATTCATGAATTCATAAATAATGAAGTCCCACTACAAGATTAAATTGTTAATGTTGACAAATATGTCATTCTTCATTTATTAGAATGTATTAAGTTTTGATTAGATGGTAGCCAAGATGACTTATATGACTGTTGATTACTGTTTCTATTTTGCAATCTATTTAGGAAAAAAAAATCTACGATTATCTCACCAGCTCCTACAATGGTATTTTAATTTTTCTACAATGTATCTTAAAATTTTATGGTTTCTTCTGAGATCTGAGATCTTACTCTAATTGGGACTAAATTTTATATAAAAAGAAAATTCAAATAATCTTTTATGAATACACACCCAAGTGTTTGAAATGACACCCAAGTATTACTGCTCTTTCCATTGTTACTGAATTGGCACATCTAATCTAAATGAATTGGCACAGCTTTAATCCAGCATTGCACTTTTATGCATTTTTGTGAGTGTGAGTGTGTGTGTGTGTGTGTGTGTGTGTGTGTGTGTGTACACATATACATGTACATGTAGGTGTATCAGAGGCCAAGTGGGACTGGGAGTCCCAAAGGTGACTTCAGGAATGATCCTCAACTGTTCTACTTCCTTTTTGCTTTGTTCTAGGTTTCCCAGACTCTTGCCTTCCAGGGCCGGAAGTTCAAGCCACTGACATTTTTAAACGGAATCCTGAGATCTGAACTTAGGTCCATCTGCTTTCAGGGCATAGGCTACTTTCAGTTTATAACATTTCATATAAAGATCCTATTCTCCACCTTTTTTCCCTCTTGAAATTTATGGAATATTAGAATCCAATTGTCAATAAGAATCAGTTGGGAAGTTTGAAACCAAAATTTTGAATCGTACAGAAATTGATAAAAGTTTTAGAAGGAGAAGACAATTTAAAATAAAACGACATAATATTCTGGCAGCATAAATGCACTAAGACACAGGCAAAATACTCTCATGACAATTTATTTTCAATAACTGCCCTGGAAACTGAGGACCAGAAAAGGACAAGAGTTATAAAATGGAAAAGGAAATTAAAATGTTACAATTGTTATTCACACATTCCTTGCTAATTTCCTTTTAAGGTGCAAAACAAATGTTAGTAAACAATTAAACTGAAACTGAGCATTTTGCAACATTGATTAAAGCATCATCATTCAAAATTAAAATGCATTCCTGTCCATCAGCAACAAGCTAAAATATATGCATTAATTCTTTGTACCATTTATAATAATGGAATAAATTTTACATAACTATTAATCTGTTTACAATCCATATACACACATGAACAAACATATATACACATGCACTCACACACAAATCTGCCTCTACATATCTACATACTTAACATACACACACATTTACACTCACAAGCACACACATACACATACACAAAGAATCACGCACAAATCCATGTACATGTAAACATATACACAAACATAAACCCTAATGCACATGCACACACATAAACACACCAAAATGTGTACATAGCATTCACACATACATGCACACACTAATACACATATGTACACATGCACTTTTTTCTGACTCACTCAAAAATAAGCTACAGACTCACAGATCACTCTGTGTATTTTCAAGACTACGGGTGTCCTACTGTATAACCTCAGTATAATTTCAAAATAAAGAAAATTTTACTGTGTGACTCCATGTTTCTTTACCTGTTCAAAATGAATCTTGGACCATATTCTACATTTAGTATTTTTCTGCCATGAATCAATATTTTTTTAAAAGAATGAGTTATATTTTTACATTATCCCTCTGCCTAGGATTATCTATTATTTTCTTGTGGTAAGCCCTAGGTTATGCTTCTCTGATGAGAATGGTCAAGAAGTCACATTGCCTCATAATAAGCTAAAGAAACATGTGATTTTTTTGTCCCTCAGACAGTATTATGATGGCTAGCAAAAGGTTATTCAGACTCTAACATTCCTTTTTCACTAGATAGTTTTTCATTCTAGGATGAGTTTTTGCTTTTTCTATATTTTGTAGAAAGCCCATGTTTCAGGCTATAAGATTCTTTACCCTGAGTCTTAGCCATTGTTTAGTGAAAGAGCTTGGATATTTCCTATCGACATTGTTATATGGATTAAATAACAATACAGGTAGCATCCTCAAAACTAGGAGCATCAAGTAGATGCAGCCATTGGTCACTGTAACAATGTCTGGCTCTTTGAATCCAATAAGAAGAGTTCACAGCTTTCGTTTTTCAGCACTTTATATATTGAGAGCCCTTTAAACTCTTGGTGTCATTTCCCTTGCCTATAAAACAACAGAATTAAGTTAATGGTCTCTAAATTCAATTATAGTTTTAATGCAAGAAACGAAGATTGTATGCCTGTAAAAATTCATCATAAATCCACTTTCTTCTAACAGCCTGTCAAATATTCTGTATTATCTTTACAACATGAATAACTTCCATAACTTATGACTCTTTCAAATTTTCAAAAGATATATAATATTTTATCTCTCAATAAACAGTTTGAGTGTGCCACTTAATCATACTTTACATTTTAGTAACATTAGTTGGTTCCAGTCATACTGATGAGTTTTGACAAAATGCAAGATAGCTAAAGACAGATGGCTGGCAGCTCCAACTGTTGGGGTCTATTTTCCTCTGTCAGCAAGGCCAGCAATCCTTCACCTAAGGATAGCCTCTGACCACGTGATCCATCTGATTTGCATACTAGAGAAAGAAGGATTCAACACTTCAAGTTTCTTTCTAAAACCTTTGATTCGCATTACACAGTGTGGCTGCCTCAGCCTGGAGTTTGGCATAGGTAGCTTCACATGCCTTTACACCTTGTTGAAGATGAATATTAATAGAATGCAAGGAAATCACACGCTTTCCCATAGGAGAGATTACTTTGGACTTGAATATGTAATTCCTGAGTTTAAATCTTTTTTTCTTTCTAGTCCTGTGAACTAGTTCAAAGGAGTGTTGGTTTCTTTGTGTTAAACTGGAGTAACACAAATCTCAGAGTGATGTGAATAGGAAAGTATATCTCTTCTGAGTTCAGGGGCATTCAGGGTGGTGTGGCTGTAGACTAAGTTCATCAGGTCTGAAGAAGGCACAGAAAGGGAGCCTAATAAATGTTCCATACATGTGAGGTGCAAAGATTAGAATAAGCAACGTACGGAGTAGCCAGAGTGAATAAGTTAGGACTTATTTTTGATAGAACTTGGAAGTTAGGGAGCGCTGCCTTCCAGCTTGAGAGCCACGAGACTCTGCAGGTGTGGGACTCCAGATGCAAGATTCTAGACACAGGATTGCAGGCAGGTGACTCTAGACAGAAGACTCCAGCTACTAAGCTTCAGATCAGGTATTCAGGACAGCATTTGTATAGCACTGGAAAAACATGATTAAGTACATGAATGCTACATGTCATTGTCCAGAATTCATCAGACAACGGGACATCTGAACCTTACACACACACACACACACACACACACACACACACACACACACCATGCACACATGCTTGCATGCATGTGCATATACATGCACATAGCTGTCTTATGCCTGGATGCTTTGTTCACATTTCATTCATTTTCACCATTCAAGGTGTAAAGTCTTGACTGGAATGTAACTTTGTAGCTAGAGTTGATTGGGTAGTATGAGTGAAACCCTAGGTCTAATCTCCAAGCCTGCAAAATAAACCAAGTTTGGTGGTGATTGGCTATCAATCCAACTGGGAGATGGAGGCGGGAGATCAGAAAAGTAAGCTTTTTTATGTTCTGTATCAAAATATGCTTATTCGGTGAATCCCTTTCCAATAAGTTAATCTCACAGTATAAACACAAAATTTTGATCAATTGTCAAATCCTCATTAATCTCCCCGTTTCTTGCCCTGCATCTCACATTCTGTGCCCTACATGTGACTGTGCTTTTCTCTTCTACATGAGATTCACATAGTTAACACCCTCAATTTGACACTTGAGGACTGAGCCTTTAGGCACTGCTATAAGAGATTGTTTCAGTAAAATAAGACTCTGAGCAAAACTGTAGAAGATTGTCTTAATTGTTCAAGTGAGGTGAGGAGACTCAGTCCATAGTGGGTGGGGCCATTTCCTGGGCAGGTAGGTGAGATGGACAGAGTACTATAAGGTGAGCTGGGAAGCAACATTGTTTCCTGCCCTTCTGCTTGCTCTTCCTTTGTGTAAGATGTGGTCAGTTCCTTCATCTCCTGCAAGTACAAGTCCTGTTATCATGAATTGTATACTGAAATATGAAGCTGCAATAAAAATTTCCTATTTCCTCTAAGTTGTTTGAGTCATATATTCATTACAGCAACAGAATTATGAATAGAAGACCGTTATCGACCTTCTAAAAATAGCTTTCTGAATAAGAGGACAAAGGAGCCAATAATGATATTTGTAGCTATATATTTGCATTGCATTTATAGCTTATGTTGCAACAAATACTTCTATACAAATGTTCATATTATTCAGAACAATAGAAACATGCCAAATGTGTAAAAATATCACAGAAGTGCAACAAAGATGGTATATCCACAAAATAGAATATTATTCTATCATGAAAAGGAGTGAATTGCTGGTACATATTACAACACAGATGAAGTCTGATAAATCCTGGCAAGCAAAATACACTAGATAGAACTGCACAATTCTGTTTGTGTGAAAATTTCAAGAATATGCCAATTTATAAAGAAATATATAGATTATTGACTAAGTGAATACTAAGTGAAATAATTTCTGACATGTATAGAATTTTGGGGGTTGATGAAATATTCCAAATATATCATAGTGATGGTATACAGCACTGGCTATACTAGAACACTAAGCTCAATAGTGTCAAATGATAATTTTTGTGGTGCATGAATTGTAATTCTAAGCTCTTTTTCCCATTCTCACCATGTTTTTCACACTCGCTGCTGTGTTCACTGATATTCTGTTACCAACTATGCTCACATAGGGAAATGGTGTCAAATAGAAGCTTTCTTTTCAAGTTTCCACTTTGATCCGCTCTCACTCGACAAGGGCAGGAAATGTGAACACTGAGATTTCCAAAGTGCTTTATTGTTTACAAAGTTTTATCCCTCAAGCATCAGTAGCAAAACAGCTGACAGCACGATAGTTCAAGTAAGTGAGTTGCCCGAGGTCTGTGAAGAAACTGGCTTTATTTACACACAGGATCTTTGGTTTTCAGTTGACTTCCATTTCCCTGCATCATGCTGACTACTATGTGAAGCTGCGCCTACCACTGGATAGCACCGGTCATCAGAGGAAAAGACCACTGTCTCTCATCCTAGAAGAGGGGTGGTGAAGTTCAGAGTAATCCTGGCAGCATCCCACTGGGAGCTGCTACGTGGAGAGGAAAGTTGTCTCCTGATGCCACTTTCTCTTCGTGGCTAGAATAGTGGGAGCTCTTCACACGCCCATCAGACCACTAAGAGGCCACACAACCAGGTGTTCATCCTCACCATTGAGATAATTGCATTTCCTGATCTAGACATTTGCTGTCCACACTTGCTTTCATATAAATCAAACATAGAACTTCTAGACTCAGGGTTCTCAAACTACAGGCAGTATCCCTGTAGCCCAGGAGACATTTGTCAAGGTCTACAGATAGTCTTGTCTCAACAGGATGTAGCTGAAGGATTTAGAAGTTAGATGTTGGGCATCCAGCTGGACCTCCTGTAATGCAGGACAGTGTCCTAAGGAATTACCCAGAAGGGTGTCTGCAGCAATGAGATTCAGAATCACTGTTGGAAATGCATATTCAGTTCCTAAGCTCTTCAAGATGTAGCCGAGACTGGCTGACTTCTGCTGACTACTTGGCCTTAGAGGACTTCCACCAAAATTATTCACTAATGAAAGTGCCTCAGGCTTTGCTTAAAATAAAGAGTTCATGTGGATTCAATTCCTTTGGTCTGAAGCTTTAATATTTACCTACTGTGCACATAACATTAGGCCATGTACCAAAGAATATGCAAATGATTACAGTGTGCTCTCTTCCCTAAAGGAATTTATAATTTATTAAATATGATAGTTCCTAGAGAATGGCAACCGCAAATTCTCATCACCTACACATAAAGTGTACAATAAATATTTAATAATATTTTATGCACGTGTATGTGTATTTGCATGTGGGTGGGTGACGTGTGTGCATGCATGTGTACAAGAGGACACACACAAACCATCCATGATTGCTCTACCTCCTTATGCTTTGCCCAGGGGTTCCAAGGCTCCCCCTTCCAGGGCTAAAAGTGCAGGTCATCTCCATATCCACCTATCATCTTTTGCATGCAACCCTGGGATCTGAACTCAGATCCTTTCACTTGAGGCAAAGACTTAAAACATTGAGCTCTCTCTCTCAAGCCTCATATAATAAATTTTAATGTTTCAAAATCTCTCTCCATTTCATCAATGCTTGTATTTAACTTTGACTCTATTTTTATGTGAAGACATTGCTTTGCACAGCGTGAAGAAAACTGATGTCAGCAGAATGAGGTCATTGTCTGTTGTATCATCTCTTCACAATGATGCCCACGTTTTCCTGACTCAGAGAACATGGTGTCTCTCATCCCTCCCAAACACAACCATTCTATTTGTTTCCTTGTTCATGACATTGTCAAACACACATGATTAATGTACAATACAAGGTCAGTGATCAGAATGGAGCCAATGTACATAACTCAGTACTTTCTTGGATAGTTTCCTTTCTAAAGAATAATCATCTTTGTAGCTTTCATTCTCTTTTAAGCCTGTGTTCATTCAAGCTGCTGAAATTAGAATCTGCTTCTCCCACCCTCAGAAACCACTGTAGAGTACTCATTGATGATCTCCATGCTATAACACTCATTCATGTCCTAGGAAAGTCTTCCACATTTAGAGCATGTACCCTTTCCTACAAAAATCCCATCTGTAGCCATACCTAGAATATTGCAGAGCATTTTGAGGTGTAGGGACACAGGCCCTAACTTGCACATCACAAGCTATACTGCACAAAGTCTGATTTTCACTGGAGGGGGTCTCCTCTCCCTGATGGGCACTCTGGGGGCTGGAAAGAAGAAGACCTGTCTGGCACATTTCCCATGCCAGATCCTAGGAAAGATTGCAAACATGGAATTGAGGCAAGATCCTCAGACTCAAGGAGCTCACAGTAAATATTCTGCAGAAGTGAGATGCTTTGAATCTTTAAATCCAATGTCTAGGAATGCAGTGGTGCCATTCACTGAAAGGGAAGAGAGAAGCCAAGTGCTAAGCTAGTCCTTGGACACTGTGGTTGGAAGTAAGTGATACCAAGATGGAGTTGTTGCATATTCAGAAATGGAAGGGATAGCCAGTGCTCATTGGGATGATTTTTGAGAAGAATTTGAGCCAAGGTTCAACTTAGATCCTTTGCTCTATGCTCAGGTAACCTCCCAGGGAAAAAAAAGGAGAAAATTAAATGTTAGAGAAAGAATTTTAAAGTCGAAGCAATGTGTGGGAATGTCATGGCCAAAGGAGCCAGCCAGACTGATGGATCTAAATCTATACCCACCAAATGTTGTGTCTGAGATCTTCAGCAGATAACTATTCCCATTAAGCATCAACATCCTCATCCATGGGAGGAGAATGATGCCACACAATGCATTGTGGGGAAGCCGCAGACACAAGTAGCTCAAAGGTCTAATGCAAATGTGCCACACAGAAAATGGTAAAGTTTGAGTCTAATTAAATATCTATTTATAAATCTTAAAGGCCAAGCAGCCAAAAATGCAAAATTCTCCAAAGATCAATATCCTCTTATTGTTAAACTCTATGTTCAGGAAAAGGAGCCAAGAAGATTTCATAAAATGTAATTTCCTGGCTCAAATCCTTGAATGTTCCGTACTCACATCTATAGATAGGATGATGGTAATTTATGTCAGAATTGTGAGTCAAAGGCCCCAAGATTATCCTTACAAAAAATAATGACTGAAATTAATGAAGCCAGTCACTCATTTAAAAGTCCACTCTGCATCCATTCTGTACTTGCTAGGAAGCGACTCCCCACACAGAGCTTACATCTTCACAAAGGCATAGACACCATTCTCCATGCATGGAATGATGAGTTTGGATAAGTTCCCTGAATGGGAGCATCTAGAATTTTGAAACATGCTGGGAGGAAAAGCTGGTAGCATCTGCAGTACAAGAAAAACTTCCAGAGCTGCAATTTAAAGCCTCAGTTGGATGGGACAAGAGTTCTTCAGACAGAAGAACAGTATATGCAACAACACTGGAGAGAGACAATATGGGAAAATTAGGAAGATAATCTGGCTGTGCAGCCTAGGAGATGCATAGGAAAAGGAAAAGCACTGATTTACATTGCAAACCCTTTCTCTGAGCTGGAGAGATGGCTCAGGAGTTGAAGTCTTTGCATCATAAGCAAAAGGAACTGAGTTCACATCCTCAGACCTCATGTAAAAATTCCAGTCTGTAAATCCCAGGTGGCACAGCCTGGAAAACACCAGAGCAAAGCAAAAGGAGGTAGAACAATTCAGGATGATTCCTTGTATCACCCTTGGCACTTCATGGACATACACTTTCACTGCCTTCTGATAAAAACATACACATACATACAAAATAAATGAGTAACACATTCCATGAGAGGTCATTTGACCAGCAACCTCTAGCCAAAAATACATTGGATCAAGAGAAGTGTTTACACAGAGTCCAAACATGTCAAGCTGTCCCCAGTCACTGAAAGAGTTTGACAGGGGTACTTGATCCAGGTCACTCCACTGGGTGGGAGACATGCCTCTCATAGAAAACTGTGAGGATTTCACAACAGCACTGTCTTCCAATCATCTCCTTCCTTCCTGTTCTCTTATCTTACTTTTTTTAAAAAAATCAATGGTGAATGTATGTCTGTCATTTGCACCAGGTTAATTCTGTCCTAATTTAACTTTACACGTTGGTGGTTCAGACTTAATAATTCAGCTCACAAAAAGAAATTCCAGATGCAGGGCTTTTGGGTGACTCACAGTAAAGCCTTCTATTTCTTCTAGGACTCCATAATTAAAAGGACCTATGTCTGAAAAGGTTGTTCTTTGCGGAAGGTATGGCCTTGTGTCTCAGGAGTCTGTGCTGTTGTCCTACACCAGGTTTACTACAAATCATGTTTTTGACCACTGACAGTCCCATGGAGTCTGCACAAGAAGCAGAATTGCCTGCCCTGAAGCCTGAACCAGGGGCTGTTTTCCAGGATCATCCCAAATGGGTGAACTGGTGGAGAGGGATTAAGCATTGCTAAGAAGTGGAATCCTTGGCAGGCCGTGGAGATAGGTCTGAACGAAGCACAGAAGAGTGTGTTTATTACTCCAGAATGCAGAACTTCATCAGCAGAACCAGGCTACTCTGACCTAAGCATTCTCTCAGTCAAGCATGGAACATTGGTTACATTACCTCAGGCAGAGGAGTGTGGAGGTAGGACATCAGACAGAGCCAGTGGCCCTCAGTCCTTTATGAGGGTGCACTCTGAATATCCCTAAGAATTCCCACTAAGTCACATCTCCCACTAGCTCCAGCTTCTTGATAATGCCAACTTGTGGATCAAACCTTTTATGCCAATGAACCATGAGAACACATAATTATTAAACCATAATTAGTTGAATAAACAAAATTTTCTTTAGTTTGTGTCAAAGCTACCTTCTCTGTTGTATGCATCAAGGTCACAGAAAATGTCTGCTGATACTCAAACCATCACCCTTGAGTCTCCTAAGTCATTCACAATATACCAGCAGGATCCTTCTATCTCCTCCATGTTATTTAGCCTGTGGACTTTCATAGCTATCTGAATTTTGGTTGGTCTGCTTGGACTCAGAGTACTTACCTCCAAACCATTGTCTCTTCTCTTAACTATTTCAGCTATCACACTATATCCTTGTTAAGTCTCAGGGTCCCAAACACCCACACAAATGTTCAAGGTAAAAGGAAGAAAACACTAAAAAGGAACAAAGTTTCAGATGTTCCTCTTTAAGTTTCTCCCTCTCTTCTTTTCCTTTCATTTTGTCTAAAAATTAATAAATCTGCTCCAAAGTCTGCTAACATTCAATTTGAAGCATATTTCCCCTTTCTGTACAAAGGAAGATAAACACATAGGCTGACATATGGGTCCATGTGTTCCCTCACCAAGGTGTGATGAGACTCCGAGTGGCATATGTGCCAGGTGAGGGAGAGCACTTTGCACAACGGGCAGGAGTGTTTGCGTCTTGGGGAAACAGGTGCTCAAAAGCCCACGGGACTAGAAAGGCCCGTAAAGCAAAAATGTGGTTACTCAGGGCTGCAGCTCTAATACAGGACTGTTAGGTTCAGATTTGATTCTATTTATTTAACACATTACATGTGAACTTAGAGGACATCAGGACTTATTAAGAACCAAGAATCAACCTCTAACCCCCAATGTAAATCACATCAGCTGAGAGCTGTAGAGTTGAAGAGATTAGGTGAGCTTCTGATCAATGGTGCGTCTCAAGTTTTAGCATCCTAAAAATTACCTGAAGGAATGCTAAAATTTGGATTGTTGGGTCCAACACTGGCCTCACCTTCTGCAGAGTTTCTGATTTAGCATTTCTCGAGTAGGGTTGTGTAATTTGCATTTCTAACATATCTCAAATGGATATCACTACTGCAGGTCCGGGGGTGGTAGGGTGGACCATCAGGGTTTACATATTCAGGATCAGAGTGTCAGAACAAAGTACCAAGTTGTTTTTGTGTGTGTGAAGTTTTATTTTTTAATATAATTTATGACACTGTCACATTGTATTCCTTTTTCATAAGGTAAACTCAAATTACATCAAAAGACAGGACTTCAAACAGAAATGTCTGTTGTCTGTGTATGTACACATGCATTTCTAACAGCATCAGGTGAAACTCCTTCCAATTTATTTATGGCCCCACAGACTGTGATAGAAGCGGAAGATGGACCAAGGACTTAAAGACACACTTTCAGTTTAGTTCAAAGATCTTACTATCTAGCATGATGTGGTCAACTCAAAGTAAATGTAAAATGGCTGTGTTCAGAGAGAAGATGAATTCAGGGGTTTGAGAGAAGTAATTTCAGAAGTGGCCCCATGAAAATGGCTTTTGATTTATCTTAAATGATAAGCAGGGGGTTGGCTGTGGGTGATATCTGGTAGATGAAGCAGATGCCATTCAGTGTGGGTTAAAGATATCTAGCACCCATTTAACACCCAGGCAAGTATTATGACTACTTATACTCTTACCACTTGGGAGACAGAGACAGGGCAAGGTGGCGATCTAGGTGACCAGGAGATTTAGATTTAACTGAGAAACCCTGTGTCTTAGTTTCTTTTTAGGTTGCTGTGGAAAAATACCCTGACAAAAGCAACCTAAAGGAGAAAAAGTTTATTCTGTGTCGAAGTTCAAGGGTACAGTCCATCTCAGTGATGAAAGTAAGGTGGCAGGAGATTGAAGCAGCTAGTCACATCACATCCCCAATCACAAAGCACAAAGCGGTGAACGCTTGTTGCTGGCCAGTTCTCTGTTCCCTTTTATGAAATACAAGATCCCAGCAAGAAATGGTGTCTTGCCTGATGGGCAGATCGTCCCACCTCAGTGAACCAGTAATCAAGATGACCCCCATAGGAACATCCAGAGGCCTATTTCCCAGGTGATTTCAGATTTTGTCAAACTGACAATAAATAAGTACTAACATGGAGGGCTTCTCTGTTCCTTGAAATCAACTACCTGTAAAAGTGCTTTCTCAGGGTAAGAACACAGAAGCTAATTATGGTCCAAAGGGGTCAGGCTCCATCTTGACCTGTCAGCAAAATTTCCAATATTGGTTACATTATACTAGTTTTATAAACATGAAAGATGAAAGTTTAAGAGGCTCATATGATCTTGGTCCACAATCTCAGAGAACATCCTAAGGTCAGGTAATGTCAGTCAGAGTCAATGTTCCTGCTAAAAGGCCCAAAGATACCATTATATTAAGGTTTAAACATGAAGACTAAGTTACAATGGAGACTCCAGGCTAGGTAAGTTACAGCCACAGAATGGAGCCCCAGGTGGAAGACATGGGGTTTCTGAATTTGATTTGTCCTAGAGAGGAGATTTCTTCATAGGGTGATGGTCCCTTTGCAATGACAGTGACTTTCTTGGCATCATTCTAAATGTTCTCCTATCTTGAAATTTCCTCTGCCAAACAAATTAGTCATTATGTTTAAATTCAGTTTCACTCAGAGTCTCATAAACAAGACAGAAAGAAGTCAGATTTTGGGCCACTATATATCATGAATGACTCTTAATAGAATGCTATAAGATTCTGTTCCTAACAGAGTCCATGGTCCCTTCTGAAATGTCATGAGCCATGTCTCTACTGTCTGCATTTATTCGAGTGTTGTTATCTTTCAAGCTCCCGTCAGAATGGCCCATTAAAGTTGTTTCTACCAAACTAGTGCTAGCATTTTCCACATTGTGCCATAAAACCATTCCAAAGGGCTGACAACCAAGGTTAGCAAAGCTATAACTCCGATTTCTGATCCCAGTTTCTGCTTAATGTTCTTTTCCTGTAACTGATAAAATATTGTGACAAAAACAACTTAATGAAGCAAGAGTTCATTCTGGCTCATAGTTTAGAGGTCCAATCCTTCATGGCAGGGAAGTCAAGGTGGCTGGAGCTTGAAGCAGCTGGTCCCATCGCATCCATGATCACAAAGCAGAAAGCAATGAATACTTTGCTTCCTGATCCTTCTATGGATCATATCCCTGCCAAAGAACCATACCAATCATAGTGTGCAGGTCATACTTCCTTAATTAATGTAATCAAGATAATCCCTCAGAGGCACAGCCAGAGACCCTTCTCCAAGGTGATTTCAGATTTCGTCAAGTTGAAAATTAGCCCTAACTATTATACTTTTCCTCACAAGTAGCAGGAGATAATTAATAAAGATTTTTGGTGTTAGCTTCAGACCACACACACACACTTGCGTGCATACCTCCTCATATGTGCCCACAGACATGCTAACACACCATACATATGCATAACACACATACTTGCATGCATACCTCTGCATACACATATGCCCAGACAGAAACAATCACACATATACACATGTGCATGTTACACACACACACACACACACACACACACACACACACACACACACAATACACATATACACACACATAAAGGAAAACATTTAGGAAAAGAGCAAACTTTTGATATTGACACAACTTGAAGGCTAGCATTTCCCTTCTTCTTCCTCTAGTGAAAGAATAATATTTTACCTTGGAGCGACTTCTATCCATAATGAAGGAAAACTATTTTTAAGTTTTAGTAAGTTTCCAAAATGCAGTAAAAAAGTAAAGATGTGGGGGTCATTGAAGAAAACACATTTAAAAAAGCAAAATATTCCCTGACTAGAAAGAATTTTTTATCCTAATCTCTTTCCTGCCTGTCTTCCTCAAGGGACTGTTTCATTTAAAGCTGGTGAATTTCCTGAATTCCACTGTGTGTTTAAACAAACTTCTTAGAATCAGCGTGTAAAATAAGGAAAGCTTGTACCACTCAAACACCCTTTCCATTCCACACTCAGAATACCTGTTAGAAGAATTTGCTGTCAGTGGTAACAATAGCTAAAAGCAGTAATTATAAGATGCGTTGCTTTTTGACTTTTCATTAAAGGAATTGTATTGTTCTCTGCCTGACATAGCAAAATAACACAGATGGACAACTTAGCCATCAGAGAGCTCTCACAGATTTGGATGTTCCAAGTCCAAAATGCTAGCTTTGGCAAGGTAGTGTCTGGTGGTGTGTGTGTCAGCTCCCAACTGACTGCCTTCCTTCTCTCTACATCCTTACTTAGAAAAAGAGATCCCTCCTCTTCCTGTTATAAGGACAGAAGTTCTACCTGATTAGGGGTTCATCCCTGTGACCTTATTCAGCCTCAGCTATTCCTTAATGAGACTCCCTTCCTATATCACAACTGGGGAATATTAATTCGGTGTGCTAGGGTGTCCCATAAAAGAATCTAATGGGCACCCACAGGATCTTCCAGGTGCACAGAATCTAGAGCAATAAGTTGGATAGAGACGCATGCATAGTAGTAGAGACACAGACATTTTATTAAAGATGATTGACCAGAGCAGACAAGTTAGTAGCTCACCAGCACCTGTGCCAGTGGATCCATGGGACCTTTATATGTCCCTTTTGTTTGTAGTTACTGTTAGACCATGTGGACAGGATTTCTAGAAGTTCCTTCTTTCATATGCTAATTTTACCTCACTGTCCATCCCAGTCTCTGCCAAGTGTTCATGTGGTAAGTAAGGTCTCAAGGTTAGAGACTTGGTATTTTTTATTTAGTTTTGTTTCCTGTTGCCTTTCCTAGTATACACTAGATCACTGGACTTGAATAGAATTCCCATTTATTCTCTAAGTAAATCATCCCAGCAACACTGTGAGAACTGATATTATTATTATTGCTATGAACTTACAGACAAATGATCATGATTTAATGTAGGTACCCGTCATTTTCAGACACTTGTAAATTTTGTATTAATTAGCCAACATCATTCTTATAATGATGAGGAAACCAAAATGCAGACAGGTTGGAAAATTGCCTAAATTAGGTTTATGTGCTACCAACAGAATTAGTATCCAAATGTCAGTAGCTTGGTTACAGAGCCTAAGCTTGTAGCCAGGAGACTAATCACATATCCCCTCATCCTCTTCTGATGGCCCATTGAATTATGAATTGTTTGCTAAAACTTATTTGGTAGTTGTAGTAGTTTCCCAGGGTGTCCATAAGTTACTACACACATTATAGCTTAAAACTATACAAATTTATTCTCATGCACTTTTATAACCCAGGATTCAGCAATCAAGATGTTGCTAGGACTCTCTCCCTCCCTCTCCCCCCCTTCCTTTTATAGTAAAGACACTTGTCACTATATTTAAGGTCCACTAGATAAACCAAGCTGTTCTCATCTAAAGGCAATTAACTTAATCATATCTCAATTTTTTTTCTTTTCTCAATAAGATCATATTCACAAATTCTACAAGTAGAAAGCAGACATAATCTTTGAAGGGCCACCATTCAACCCAATGGAATACCAACAGAAACTATGACTCAAAATATTGGTCTTTCTTTTCTGTCCTTTGCTTTGAACTTGTCTTCCTACTCCTGCTGAATCTCATCCCACTTCTCAGTGTGTGAAACTTAGCCAACACTTGCTCTTGGGCATTTGACCCATACTGAATCTAATTCAACTGACTCAAGATATGATATTCTTAAGAATTTTGGGCTTGGGGTCATTGGAGTCTCATGTAGTCCAGGCTGGCCTTGAACTCACTATAAAGCTGAGGTTGACACTTGAATTTCTGATCCTTCTGCTTCTTGAATGCTAGGATTACAGGCATGGACCATCACGTCTAGTTTACATGATGCTGGGGATAAACCTCAGGGCTTCTGCATGCTAGGCAAGTACTCCACGAACAGAGCCACATCCCCAGCCACAACCCTGTTGTTTGTTTGTTTATTCACAGATCTCACCTGGGACTGGGAATACCAAAACCTGGAGCGTTCAAAATTTAGGGTTTTGTCCTCACAGGATATATTCCCAGAAGTGTCTACAATGAAGTTACATCTTCAGAGCTGTGAGAAGGTTAAGAGCCCAGACTGCAGTTGGAGGTGAAGAGGTAGCTTGGTTCATAGACGAGACACTGCTTCTTTTTCGGTTGGCTTCTTTTTAAAATATGCATTCTGTGTCTTTCAGTGTTCAGCAGATAGACAAGTTAACCTTTAACTTGTTCTGTGTGAATATCAGTGACTAGATTATGTCCTTAGGAACCGTGTAAATACATTCAGTCACTTTACCTTTCACTTGGGTGGCTGACATTGCATCACTCAGCTCACGCTTTGTGTGGTTTTTTTTCCTTGTACTTTGGAATGGATCTGCTGCTTTCAGAATGCCATTTTCAACCTTGTAGACAAACAAAGCTTAAATAAATGAACATAGGCTAATTAACACTTCTTTTGAATCTTAGCATGCAACCAGAGATTTCAATTCCTTCTGGAGACTATTGATCTCACTCTGATTTCAAAAGTGTACCTCCCCCATCAAACACACACACACACATACAGAGAGAGAGAGAAAGGGAGAGAGAGAGAGAGAGAGAGAATACTCCAAAATGCCATGTGTACTAGCACCGTTATATTTGTTATATCTACTCCTTTCCTCAAACTCTTTTTTTTACTGGTGGCTTGTTTGCCTATACGGCAAAAGTTTCATATTTTTCTCCCAAGCAGCAATCCTCTTATCCAGATAATCATCATCCAGTCACCTAACAATAATCAGCACACATATATCTTGGTTTTTCCTTTCTAGTTATGTACATGTTGTAATAAACTAGTCCACGCACAAGGCTTCTTGGTGTGCAAAATATTGCAAACATTTTCTCCAAAATTACTCTTTGTGTTTTTTGTACATGAGGACTTGCATGCATGAGTGTGTGTATCATGTATGTGTGTGTGCATGGTAGCCAGATGTTGACATTAGATTCCTTTCTCAGTAGCTCTTTGCCTTCCATCTGTGGGCATATCACTTGTGAAGTTATATTAACGCCATTCTCTAGGAATTCAACATAGTCTGTTTCAGCTTACATTCTGTTATTTAGGTAATGAGGACCAACAGGTTGCTGGATACCATGGCTCCGGAGAACTGTAAAGTCAGGTGCAGGGCCCAGCAGCGTACTTTTCCTAGGACAGACATGTGCCACTACTCCAAGGGAGGGGATCCCAGGATTCTGGGAGCTGCCATGTTCTGAGGTGCTCATCCTGACCTGCCATCTGCCTGCATTTGTATCAAAGGAGACTAGGAATCTGTTTTCCTCTAAGGCGGGGAGGAACTTCCTGCTCCACAGCATCATCGGGCTGGGCTGGCTCAGCTGCTTTCACAGGAGGTCCTTGCTAGTACAGACTCTTCAGTTCACAAATGCTTGTTTCCTTTCTACAGCTCCACCCCTTTCCCATTAAGCTAGTGAGGCCTTCCTTGCCCTGGGCCTCCATATCTGCTCATACTCCTCCTGTGTGATGGGATCTCATAAGACTAGACTCACTTAGGCTTTCCCTAGACCCATGTGCCTACGGGCAAGATCCTTCCTTGTCTCTTGAGTGTTAGTGTTCTTGTTTATGTGATAAATAACTTGGTTTAAGAGTATGAGCTGCTTGCCAGCTGGTCGTCTGCCAGATTCTCTAAGTGGTAATGTATAGACCTCCTGAGCTGTGAGCAAATGTCTTTAAAGCTTCTATCACTGTCATAATTCGACCCTCCTACAGCAAGAGTGCCTGCAGGCTGTCTTTAGAAGATAAGAGGAAGAGGAAACTTTTTCTTTGTACTGTTTGACTTATGCTATGTGACCATGTGCTCATCATGTACTTAACTAATAAATACTGACCCCGAGTAGATCAAGTTCTGATAGAAATGAGAGTAATGAATGTGAGTAAGGGATAAACCTGAGTATTTTTAACACGCACAGGCAAATGCAGGAAACAACAAGACATATAAATTGCAGTTGCTAAGGTCCAGGAAATGTTCCTAAAAGCGTCTTCAGGACGCTGTCTCAAAAGCTGATTTGTGAGACAGTTAAGGGTCCAGACTGTCGTCAGACATGGAAGATAATGTTGGCCTTAAATATCACTAGCCACATGGTCTTGAACAAGTTAATGAACCTTTCCGGGCCTCCCTGTCCATCTGTAAAGTAGAAATCACAAATTCACACCATTATTATGAAGAGTAAAAAGGATATGAATCTCATAAAAAACATAAATTTTATGCCCTGGGACAGGATCTGCTCACTTAAAAAATATTGTGGTAATTAATAAAAACATATATATGTGGTAATTAAAAAACATATATATATTACATGAAGCACTCATATAATACATATCCAATATTAATATATTCATGAATTTATATCTTATATATTTACATATTTGGGCAATGAACTAAATTATATATAAATGTTTACATATTAGATAATATACTGTGATATAAAATAATATATAATATCATAGATATCTCCCCATCCTGTAGAGATTGTTCCAGTGGTCATGACTCTGGAATTTCTTCAAATGGCCAGGAAAGGAGAACTAACAATGCTGCTGAGATAAGAGCATGGGAACCCAGTGGTAAGCCAGCTTAGAAACAAGGTCTGAGGAGGACACAGAGCCAGGCAAGAAACTATGAGGGACAAATTTCTAAGAAGAACAATTTCTGTAGCACTGATCACTAAAGGTTGTCTTTTGATTTCAGCAAGTTTTGCTGGAGTAAATACATGAGACTAACATTACAGGAAGCAATACTTGCCTGGTAGCCACTTGCACAGTTATTTATAAATAGCAAGTAAAATAGATCAAATGTAGAGGAAAAAGACATTCCTTGCATATGACATGTACACTGAGATACGTAAAGTCATTGGCTATTAATGGACAGTGGGTATCCAAATGAGCCAACCGCAGCATTTAGTGTCACCACAACACTTCCAGAGAATTTACCTTTAGTGAGGACTGTAGTAAATGGTCAAGATTTTTTACTCTCTGCTTTTTAATGCACCTTTGTGGCAGTCACTTACAGGTGTGAGCATGACAATTGAGAACCGAACCTTTAGCTGTTCTTCTGTGGAGTTATTTAATTAAAGCATACCTATCACCCTACCGGTATCATCTAATTGCAGTGGGAAGACTCAGGCAATAGTGGGTGGGCTCACTCCCTGGGCTGACTGATGTGATGGAGAAAGAACTGGATGGTTTTCTGCCTGACAAGGTGGAAGGTGTACCCTTTTTCAGCTCTTCCTGTGGATGCGGTCTGGCCAGTTTCCTTGATTCCTGGTGTCGGTATGAACTCTCCTAACATCTTAATGAACTGTAACCTAGAACCATGAGCATGAATAATCGCCTTCTTCCCCTAAATGGTTTGAGTCATGCATTCATTCCAGCCACAGTCATGTGGAACGAAGACAACCCTGTACCCTGTAAATGTTTAAGTAGCTACTTTAGATACATCTGTAATGATTTCACTGAAACTGTCAGTTTTCTGATTTCATGGTACTGGGTCATTAGATGTAAAAGCACTGTATGTGCCAAGTCTCCTTATCTGACCTGACACATTCTAGGGCTTAGTTCATTCTGGTCGTCCCATCCCCCTGCAGATAATCTTCACTTCTCCATGATTGCCATTCCATGGTGAGGGAGAGTCTCAGGAATGTGAAGCACATGTATTGGCATTGCAGTTGACTGAGGCGGTGCTGGGGCTTGAATCCCATGGGCCCTGGTGGCCAAGCTCCTGCTGCATGCATCACATAATCTTCACTTAAGATGTTTGTCCCTATTGAAATATGATATTTTGTAATAGTGATTATCTGTTTATGATGTTTCATAAAAACCATTTTTATCCATCCCTAAACTCTTAAAAAGCCATGAGAGATTTTTTAAAATTTTTCTTAGAGAGTACGTGTGTGTCTGTGTATGTGTGTGTGTGTGTGTGTGTGTGTGTGTGTGTGTGTGTGTGTGTATTTCAAAGGGCACTACATGTGCCTGTGGAGGCCCAAAGGTGATTTTGGGAACCATCCTGGATTGCTCTACCTCCTTCTTGCTTTGCTCTAGAGTTTCCCAGACTTTGTCTTCCAGTGCCTGCATGGATCTGTGGGATCTGGCATCTGAATTAGGTCTTTCTACTTGGGAGCAAAGACTTAACCCCGAAGTCATCTCTTCAGCTTCAAGCACTGTTTTGATTCTGCATGGACCACAGACAGCCCCATAGCACCCCTGGTTACCCACTAGAAAATATACAACTACATTTATCAAATCCACTTGCCCTTTGTGTGCAAGCTGCTCATGGGGTATGACAGAATGCCTTCTGGCTGGAGATATTAGGAGTGGTATGTGTCCAGGGAAAATTGTTGGATTTTTTTTTTATTTGACACATGGAGTAGCAGGACTCTTTATGGTGTGTAACTTTTACTTCAGTGTAGATGAGAGGTGAGCACTATGGAATTCATGTGTTTCATCCAGCATACCAACACCTCCTTGAACTATTGAGGTAGCCAGGTCACAGGCCTTCCTGCGTCTACTCCTGCTCCAAACTCCCTGACTAAACCAACACCCAGGAGCACTTTGTACACTTTAAGGAGCTGCTCATACTTATCATTCAACCTGAAGGCCTTTGCCTATTTCTGGGGAGAAAGGGTGGCTGTCTGACAGGAGCACATTTTACTAGGCTCTATGCACAACCCTTCCTTTGTAATACAGCCTGAACACATAAAAGGTAGAAGAATTTCTCCTGGCCACATGGCCAGAATGTTATTTTTCAAGAAATTGGGTGAATGCCTTGACTCTGAGATAGATGGGGATTTTCAAGGAAGAAGAAACGGATGCCATGTCTGCAGCCTCACTGATGACCAGGCCCACTCCTTTCCTGGCCCCTGTACCAGGTCCCTTCCAAGCATTCCCAGCCCACAAGACTGGGATTTTTATTAGAACTGCACTCACTGAAAAGTAAAAGTCAATTTGGAAAGTCTTGGTAATACTGAGTAGATCTGATATATATTTTCCATTTATTTAGGAATGCTTTCATTTCTGTCAGTAATAGTCTATACTTTCTATCTAAGGATCTTAAGGAAGTTTGGGAGTTGATCTTTATTTTCAAACTTGTTTGTCACTAGGTCTATTTTTATGAATAAATTTTTTCTTTGACATTTTGTATATGTTAACAATACATTTTTATTACTCCCCCCCACTTACTATCTGTACCTACTAATCGCTTTTCCATATTTATGATTTTGTTGTATGTCCCACTGAGTTTGACTAGGGCAGTTTGTGTGATTATGGGCTGGGAAATATCTACTAGATCTCGGTGGGCTTGTCAGTGGGTACACCACTGGACACTATGCCTCCCTGCTCCCAGAATCAGTAGCTGCCAGTGGCTCAATATAAAGTGGTGGGGTGGGATCCTAGTAGCTCCTTCCCCAGCCATAATTACGTTTGTTCTGGGATGGTCTTGAGTAGGCCTAATTATTGTTGATTTTTTTTAAGATTAAAGTTTATTTTTATGAACTGTGAAATTCTCCACACTGTTAAATTCACCTGCTAATTTCAAACAATTGTAGACTTGGTTTTCTCTTTAAAAGAACTTTATTTTGTTTTCCCTGAAAAACAAAATTTTTGTTTCTTCCTTGCCCTTTTTCACTTTCCATTGCCTTTTTTCTTTCGCTATTGGACAGCAACTTTATTAAGTTAAAAAGCTGAAATAGAAAAGACTCCTCCTCCCTCAATATCAAGGAGGAAATTGTCAACACTCCACTAAGAACATATGGTAGGTACTTTTTTAAAATTTCTATGATTAAAATACCTGATAAAACAACTTGGGAATGAAGGATTCATTTTGCTTCTCAGCTCAGAGAAACAGTCTACAATGGTGGGAAATCTGTGGTGCCTGGGGCCCCATTTTTGACAGGACCTCGTTTATGGCGTCTCTTAAATGGTGCCAGACAGGAACCAGAGCTTGGCCAAAATAACCTTAAAAGACCAGCTCGGTGTCCCGCCTTTGATGCCATGGCCGTTCCCCAAAGGCTGCACACTGCCCCCAAACAGCACTACTAGCTGGAAGCCAAGCATTCAACAATAGGAACCTGTGATTCCTCTGGAGAAGGGACATTTCACATTCAAAATATAACAGCAAGTCTCTCAAGCATAACTATATATTTAAATAATACTATGCATATTTTCGAATATTTAAGTATTCATAGTTTTAAAAAATCTATTCATTTTGATCATCAGTTATACCGACTTCTTCTGTACCTTTTGAAATCAGTGTGATTTTCCTCCTTATGCTTTGTATATAACCACTCATTGGTTTTCAAATATTAAACTACACGCTTCTGTGTAAGTTCAACGTAAATATGATGTATTATATTTTTAACATATAATTGGAGTTTGCTTTGAATCATTCCTCTATAATTTTATATGTTTACAAAAAAAGATTGACTTATAATTTTTCATTCTTATAATATTTTATTACATTTGGTTATATGATTATGCAGGCCATTAACTGATTTGAAGCTATCTCTCATTACTCTATTCTCTGAAGGAGTGCATATATAAGTATCACTAATTCTTCTTTAAATGTGTCAAAGAGTTTACCTGTAAGCAATGTAGACAGAGAGCATTTAGCAGGTTGCCTTTATAAATATGGACTCAGTTTATTGATCTACAGGTAACCTTTCTATTTATTTTATTGATAGTTGAGTAGTGTTGTTTATTTGAAGGAATATATCCATTTTGCCTATATTTTCTAATTTCGTGAGCTGTTACTTGTGATAATCTATTTATGAATACTCTGATGTATGTATGATAAAATTCTGTATTTTCATTTCATGGAGACATTTCCTGTACTCTCTTGAAATAAAAAGAATTTTGCTGAAGGCTGTACATTTAATTAGTTTCATCAACAAACACATTTTGACTTGCTTGATCCCTGTGTTGTATATTTAAATTCATATTTTAATTCGTATATCATCATTATTTCTTCTCCCTTCCAACTTCTTAATGTATGCTCTCCATTATTTTTCTGTCTTCTTAAAACGGATACATAGTTCACTGGATTCATCCTGTTTCAATTGGCCATGGAAATTAAGGATTAGCATGTTCTCCAAAGGCAGTGCACCTGCACTCTCCAGATTCTCATGGGCCGTACCACTATCAATCAGTTCAAAATACTCTTCAGTTTTGACTTCTTTGATATGCCTGTCATTCATAGGCAAGCATCTATATACTCAGTAATATGTTTGACTTTAGTTTTCATTTCTTCTTACGATTTTTTATTACCTCGACTCCACTTGTCATTAGAGAATGAACTAGACATGGTTTCAAGCATTTGGAATTTGTTGAGATTTGCATTTTAGCATAACGTATGGATTCGTTTTGGTAAATTTTCCTATTGCACTTGAAAAAAAATCACATGTACTCCCCCCTTTTGTAAATCATTTAGGAAATACTATTGTGTGCATTCTTAATTATTGTGCAAATCTCTTGTTTTTGAGGGCATTCACTGTTGTTTACTGAAACATGCACAGACAAGCCCCTTTGTTATTGTGAATCTACTTCTGCTGTTATTTCTGTTAGGTTTTAGTTCACATGTACTTGAGTTTATGCTTTTAGATATTTACACATTTTGGAATATGGTTATGTTGTCTGGAGATTTACTTCTTCTCTCCCATAATGTAAAAATCCTGGGTTGGAGAGATTCAGAAAATAATTGCCTGCCAAGAAGCAAAAGAAGCAGAGTTCAAATCCCTAAATTATATGAAAATAAGTGCTGAGGTGTGTAGCAGCCAGCCTATGATTTCAGTCCCTGAAGGCAGAGCCTGGGAGTCCCCAGAGCAAACTGGTTAGTGTGACTAGTACTGTAAACAAGTTATGGGTTTGACTCAAAACAATAAGGTAGAAAAATAAAGGTGACTCCTGATCTTAACCATGGGTTTCCAATTACACGTGCATATATATATATACTCACACACGCAAAACACTGCATGTATGTATACTCTCACCCACCCAAAACAAACACATGTGTGTACATGTATGTTCCCCCAACACATGTGCACATACAATTGAAGAAGAGAGAGAGAAAAAATATATATAGAGAGAGATAGAGACTGGGAGCACTGAATGAAGACCTTAAAGGAAGAGATGTAAAAGAAAGTAAGTGATCAGGTAAAAAGGGAGTAATAGGGGAACATATTTAAGGAAAAGGGAGATGAAAGGATAGAGTATAAGAAGGGCTGGAGAAGTTACAAATAGCATACAAATAATTCTAATGGAATACCAAGTTTGTTATGCTAAAATACTTTTACTAGAATATTTATTCTTATTCCACTTAATGTGACATGGTATTTACTGATATTTTGGGTTAAGAATTTCTCTTTACCCATATATTTTCTCTCTGTCCTAGTCCTCATCCTTTTTCTGTATCATTACCTTCTTTGGTTTGTTATTAAACATTTCATCATATTCATGTCCTTTGTATTAGTGTGATAAGCATGAATTTTTAAAAATCTCTGTTGTCATTCCACAGATCACAATTTATATTCTTCTTTGCCAGAACTTTCCAATATCAATACTTTTGTTACTTAATGGACAGCTCAAGGACTATAGAACACTCAGACCATCCCTGCTGCTGTTCCTGCTGCTTCTCTCATGGACTTCAAAACCAAGTGTGAGTTTGATCGATAAGACATTGTGATTGCTTTAAACAATCTGTATTCCCATGAATCAGCACACTTTCCCTTTCTACTGGCTTTATTCCACTTTCATTTCCATATTTCCATCTGGGATCATTTTCCTTTTGAGACCAAAGTTACTTACAGGAGTAACTCAAAGCAACACTAAAACATTTACCTCAGCATGGGAAACGACTCGTGTCACTATGAGTATTGACTCGTGCTAGATCAGCCAGATACCAATAAAGAGATGACCATTAATTCTGTCCTGCTCCATACACAAATTCACTCTAAGTAGAGTATATAAGTAAATATAAAACACAAAGTGGAAAAACCTATAAAATAAAGAAAAATGTGTTTCCACTTCAGAAGTTGGCAAAGTTTTCTTCCATAGAACTCAAACATGAGTGATAAAGTAAAGAAATAATTCAAGTGTCACCACAGCTTACAGATCCGTTCTTCAAATTATCTTATTAAGAAGCCAAGAGGCAAATTACCGAGCATGATAGAATATCTGTAGTATAGAAGTCAAGTGACTTGTATCAAGATATGTAGCAAATATTTGCAAACCAATCATAAGATGATAATATGTAAAAACAGACAAATATTTTATAGTCACTTCATGAATGAGGTCTTATTTATCGATAGGCATTTTAAATATATCACCATCACTGGACACAAAGGAGATTCAAGTGAAAACTAAAATGGAAGAAACTATAAACTCATTAAGACCAAAATTATAAAACTGAGGCAGATGAAATGTTACTGAGCCCATTGAACAAGTGTGAGTCTGCTTTCATGCTGCTAGGAATTCAAAATCATATCTCCACTTTAGAAACTAGTCTGATCATTCCTAATGTTTCATAACTATACCAACCATGGAGTGCAGCTCTAAATTTAAAATATGTGCCCCCACAAAATATTTATGATAGTTTTATTTATGATGGGTAAATCTGAGAATTGGCCAAGTTACTATCAACAGGCACCTACATAAGCTATGACAAGTCAAGAACAATAAAATGGAATGACTGAATTTGCTATTGCTTTGCTATAAAAGCAGTTAGGCAAAAGAATAAATGTCTATCGTTCCATCCAAAGATAACTTGCAGAATATTCCAACTAATAGCAAATCAGCTTTTGCCTACAACAGGGGTGAATGGAGATTTGGATTGCAAAGTTATATTATAATTAATGTCATGATGGCTTCATTGGGGAATATGAGTGTATTGAAAATTATCTAATTAAACATTTTAAATACATTGGTATAGTGTACCTCAACTATGCATTACAAAATTTCCATCCATCTTTGGACATTCAACATTTGTAATTGAAGTAACAATGAAGTATTTATGAAGTTCCTTCCATTGATAATTCTTCAAAATTATGGCTTCTTTGATATCTATAGCTTGATATCCTTATTATAATTAGATAATTCATGGCCATAAGTTCTTCAAAATTCTCTTTTGAAACTTCATTGGTCTAAAAGTATGGATATGTGAAAGTTTTTATTAAATTCCCATGTCTATCTGTACTAGATTCTATACCACCTGTCATTTGTTTCTCTGAATCTGTGATATTTTCCTTTAATTTATCTCTTTATTTTTCTATATCCATTCTGCTAGTATAACTATTATATATGTATATATGTATGTATATTTATATATATGTCATTATAGATATTTTATAGATTTATTTATCCTGTGAAATTTTCCACCTCAAAGTTCTGGAAATATCTACAAGATATACTTATAACAAAACCATCAACTGGATGGCTTAATCAGGAGTCATTTGCATTCCATGGGTCTGGAAGCTGGGAAGTCCATGATCATGGTGTGGGATAACTTAGTCTAAATGAAGTTGCTCTTCCTGATTTGCAGCTGGCCACTTCCTCTGATACCTTCATCAAACATTGAGGGAAAGCTCTAGGGCCTTTATTTTCTCTCAAGGTCATTAACCCCATTCTGAGGCACCTTTCTCAAGACCTCCCTCAACTTTCATTCAACTTACTCAATGTTAAATATAATATTTTCTCAAATGAATTTCACAGAGAATGGGTGACGGTTGAACTAATATGACCTAAGATTAATTGAAAATGATTCAAGGGAAAAGATAAAAGTTATGTTCCTTTTGCTAATTCATTCAACAGTTTCTTGCTGTACTCCTGCAGTACCTTTTAGTGACCCACCATTTATATCAATACCTTTACATCTATAGTTCTCCCAATGTAAAAACACAACTCATACTTTCTTACTTCCATTATAAATTACCTTTTCCTGGGAAGAAATCAAAAGCTTTGAATAAGATTAGGATAGTCTCTAAAAGTAGGCATTCTATGAGAAGAGAGATGGATCTAGAAGAATAAAACAGTATAGATTGAAAGTGACAGACTTTCAGTGATGTTAAACTTTCTTCTAGGGAAATGCATACACTAATACTCCTTCAGTAGAGCCATTACAATCTTTGCTGGTCAAGATTCATTGGAGGAAGTGAGGGTAAAAAGCAAAGAAAACATCTATGATTATAAGAAAAAAAAGAGATGGACACAGAAAAGACCTATCAAAATGATTAAACACCCTTGATTCAAAGCCATTTAAGAAAATTTAAATGTATCTCTTTATATAGTGATTTAGAACTTAAACATTTGACTTGGAATGTCTGTAGAGACCTTGTAAATGAAAAAAGGTATGTGGTCCATAGAGGTACATAAAGAAGAATTAGGGGAAATAAAATTGTTGCAGCACATGTGATCTGAAAATGGAGGGAGTATTTGGGGTAGAAAAGTTTAAGCAGGATACTGGAAAAAAGGATGCAGAAGAAGAGTTAGTCAAACTAAAATTATAAAAATAAGTCATATAGAAACTTAATAAACATAACTTTAATAAAGAATTGAGGGCTAGAGAGATGGCTCACATGTTAAGCCTCTGTCTTGGAAGCATAAAGATCTGAGTTCAGATCCCAGACCCCACATGAAAATGCCAAGTGGAAATAACGGTGGTCTTCACTTCCAACCTGGAAGGAAGAGCCTGGGAAACTCCACAGCAAATGAAAACGGAGCAATTGAGGATGATTTCCAAAGTTACCCTTCATCCTCCACAAACACACAGTGCCCTCTGATACATGTATACACACACACACACACACACACACACACACACACACACACACACACACACGTACATGCACAAAAAAGAGTTTGAATTGGGGTACCAGGAATGAATAAGTAATAATGATCCCAGAAGTTATTAAAGAAAAACTCCCAGTGTCTCTGTGAACACCTCCTGAAGAGTTCTTAGCCATAATTCTAAAAACCCTCAAAACTGCACAAGTTATGGCCGCTGTCCTTGGTTGCCCACTACAACTGGTAATACCCTATTGTGATGAATCCACCACAAACCTTGGTTATAGAAACTATATTTGAACTGAACTGAAAACTTCCTCCCTGATACGTATTATTCATTGTGCCAAAAGATGCTACCAGCAGTGATATTTCCCAACCATGGATCTTAAATGCTATAATTCTAACTTGTCAGACAACATGTGTCTTCTGGTGTAATAGTAACATGCCTGTAATGAAGGTAATAAAAAAATGCTTCCTAATTGTATGTGAGGAAATGCAGGAAGGGATTCCTGCTCTGTACTGTGGACCTGGCCAAAGGTCCATAAAAAGATTATAGACCCTAGGAGTGAGCCTTCTAATTTTGTTATGCTAAATAGTCATGTTATGAAATTTCTTCCTGAATATTTATGTTTCTACCCACAGATTAAGCCTTGCTTCTTGAACAAAGGAACTTCTCTTTGTAGTGAACAGCAGTTAATGCAGATGGTCTTGACTTGTGGATGGTCAAGATGTTCAGAACAAGTGACTTCCATTCTAAGGCTCACAGAAACTCATGGAAGAGAGGGTAGAAAGAGTGTAAAAACCAGAAAATGAGGAAAAAGGTGGCAAAATATTGTTGTATAGGTATGTCATGACTGTGGTACTTATAAACTGGCAGTAGCTTCAATTGTCTGCATAGGATATACACAATTGCCTGCACAGGGCCTATATAAGACCTAGACCATAAACACTCAATCATACATGGGGAGAGCTCATTGGAACATACCCTGGCCAGTGGAGCTAACAGCAATAGAGGGTTGATGGCATTCATTGTCTTCAGTGGTATAACCATGGTGAGTCATCCATGACCCATATCCATGTGGGTGGCTCTGGTAAAACCCAGTGAATCACAAAGAAAAACAAAAGGATAGGTATATGGAATTAGAACTTGATAGAAGGGGACGGCACTATAGGAGGAGGATAAAAAGGATAAGTGTGTTCAGAATTTTTATCTTCTATCTATCTATCTATGAAATTATTGATGAATAAATTGGTAAAAACCATAGATTTGAATATATTGCACACTTCTGCTTCTAACAATCTTCACAAACCTGGATGATATTCATCAAAGAGCACTCACCATCTTCCTTGATCCTGAGGCGTGTGACCCACTAGCGTTTATAAGCCTAGGTTATATAAGTAATCTGTTTGTCATTTGAAAAGGAAGAGAATTCTCTTCTGTCCTGGTTATATTCTCTCCAACTTAGAGACACTTGAGTACTATAATAACCTTTTGTTTTCAAGTACTAGCCATAGATATCTCACTTTTTAAAATGAACTTAGCTGGATAATGTTGAGAATATCTATTAAACTTAGATTCTGGCTTCTAAGAAATCATGGGTGTAAAAGTTCATCTAAGCCTGACTGGGTACTCCTGGGTGTCTTGTGTTCCTGGAAGGTATTCCATTCTGCAGCGCCAGTCAGAGTAATACATACAGCATAATTACTATCATTGTTGTGAAATCACGATGAGCACTTTTCACCCTATAGATGACATAGTAGACTTATTTGTTCTAAAGAAAGTCCACAAGACAATATTCTTCTTTAAAAGGGTCAAAATATTAAGATGTTTACAGATGGTTCATATCTCTCAGTGTTGGGAAATCTCTTTTTTTGTGGGAACTGAGCAATTTCCATTCCCAATATATGAAAACGTACCTGTAGCTAATAAAGTTTCTTGCTCTAGGAAAATCCTAAGCAGGCTTCCCAGAATTCCTTGCTGTATAGCAGTTGTGTCTGCTCTTGGAAATAAAGAGAACATGATGACATGTGAATAAGTACAGAGTCAGAAGTAGAAATGGAATGCTCCAGGGCTTTGTGAAACTCCCAGATCCTCTTCTGCTTACATGGATTGTAATGGGGGAGTGTAGAAGCAGAGGAGTATACAGAGGTGGCATTCAGGAAAATTCATTTTACCAAACATAAAATGTTCTGTGTATACATTCAGAAGGAAATAGAAGCCACATGTTTATGATTCATTTGCATGTAATCCATCAAAATATTATTTTATAAGATATATTTAATGTCCAAAAAACCTGCCAAGTCTTCTTATAAATACTTTTCCTCCTAGGATCAACTGCACTATGGCAACTGTATATGAAAGGTATCCCTGAAAATAGAACTTGTTTTAAAATTTCAAGTGCATTTTAAACTTCCCAAAGGCAGCTTAGCAAGATAGAAATGGCACATACTTTTAGAGTTGAACAGACTTTAATTTAAAACCTGCTTTATGTTGAATTAACCTTCATAAATACACATTTTTGTACATTCACATATCTGTGTCTAGTCCGTGCCAAACAGACTGCAAATTGCTGAATTAGAGGTACAATCATGATGGAGTAGGATAGACTGTATTTACTTCTCATTGATGTAATTACTCAGCCTACCTGCATCTGCATTTCCTTCTGACTAGGAATGGAGCCAGTAAAGCTCATCCCAAAAGATTCCCAGTACTCAAAATCTCTGGCATGAAAAATGCACTTGACAAAAGTAGCTCTTGTCCATGTTCAACATTCTTCCACTGAAACCACATTCCTGTTATAATCTGTCTGTACACAAACACTCATACAAGACCCCCACTTCTAAAATACCCAGAGTCCACAAAATTGGGACGCCTTATGTGTATCTGTCTCTCCGTTTGCTAAAGAACACTTTTCTCTGCAAATCCAAAGGCAAATACTTTTGACTTAAATTGGATAACATTTACATCATAATGAAAAAGCATGAACTTTAGACTCAAGACACACTTGAATTTAGGATTTGCCATTTGCAAGCTCTATATGCTAACCAAATTTTGTGCTTATGGCTGATGCATCCGTAAAATGGGATTAGAATTATCTAATGCATACTGAAAAATTAAGTGGTTTAATATATGACTCTTAGATGAAGAATGACAGATTAGATGACCACCATAAAGAACAAATTAAAACATTTCACATTTGATGCTCGAAATCTTATTACCTTCCTGGTCGTGGAGCTACAGGAATAAGCAATAGAGACATGTGCAGCACTGTCTACCAGTTGTGCTACAGGGCAGAATGAATGATTGCTAAACAAACGTGAAGGAGATCAGAGAGGAAGATGAATGAATACAAAAGTGAAGGGAAAAAAGGTTTACTTTTGTCCATCCCTTTCTCCTGAGTTGCGAGGAGGCAGCTGGTAAATTGTAAAGATGAAAATCAGCACTCGCTGAATACCAACTTTGTGCTCCCTGTATTCATTTGGTAGCCTTTATCGTACTTTGAGAATAATGCTATGTAAGTTGAGAAAGTGGGGAATCTTGAAAAGAAGAGCAGCATTTGTGGGAAACATTGAAGGGTATGGCATAGTTTTACAGAAAGATGTCCTAGGAAGGAAATCTTATCTGAGTCAGTATAAAGAATTATGGAAGCTCATGGCTCTCCATAGCTTCATGTCTTCCTGGACTGGGATAGACAGACAGATTGACAAAGAAAACTTGTAGTCAAGTGAAAAAGAAAGCTAGGTCACAGGAAGAGGATGAGGGTGTCATCCAAAGGAGCTGTTTATTGTTTTGGGACTCTGCAAAAGTTATTTTTTCTAGCAGCAACTCCTGCCTGCTTGATCATCAGTACCCGAACATCTTGTTTGTTTCCAGCAGACGGAAGTAATATACAATTATGCAAATCACCTTAACTCCAAGTAAAGAATCACAGCCCGGTCAATAACATTGATGCATTATGAAAGCATAGCCCCTCCTGGAAGAAAGCACCGATCACACGCGAACGTTTTTGAAGCCCGTGGAGAACTGGTCCCTGCAGCACAATCTATTATCATATTTCCACATAATTAGTTTGTTTTCCACTTGAAATCAGAAAACGAGTCGACATGGCCTTCCCTGCCTCAGGATGGAAGAGCATCCAGTGGAATTCTCCTGTGGAGGTTCACATGGTGAATAATCAGTGAGAATTAATCTGTGGAAATTAAGTTTGAAATATTGTCCCACTCATGAATAGTGCATGGGACAGTTGGGCAGAGCATAGGAAGAGCCATACTACCATCGCAGAGAAAAACAGATGACTGCTGGCAATCTGCTTTTTAATCAGCACTATGCAAGCTAAGAACTGTGGGGGACACTATCACCTCTTTGCAGGCAGAGTCAGAGAATGTTCCAGAGATACCTCAAGAAAGTGGTCATTGTGGTAGATGTTACAGGGGAGGGAAGCCCAGGCAACTGGGAAACATACACTCCTTTATCTTTGCAACTGTTCTTTGTCTTTAGGTTTTACTACTCCTCTTTTACTGGTAAGGAAGTCGGGGCAGAAAATTCAGTCATTGGCTGGAATCATTCACACTGAGACCAAACAGCAAGTCACTCTGATGATTAAGACTGATAGCTAAAGAATAAAAACTCCAGCACTTGGTGGAAATCACACGATTCAAATTCAAATGTGAACCCCTCTGTCTTTCCCCAAGTGAGAAATATGATGAAATTATATTTTACAGAGTTTCCAAAGTTGTCTAAGGGCTGCAGGATTCAATACAGAGAAATCCTTCCACAGTGTGTGTACATAGTAAGGCCATACTGAATCATATTCATATGAAAATGCTAAGAATAATTCTTCCTTATGGGTTACTCTATGAGAACCCGAATATGTCACCATGCCTTGAGAGTAATCCCCACAGATGATTTCAGGATCAACATATAAATCCCTTTTCTGACAATTCTATAGTGGCAGGTTTCCATAGCATCTGCACCTGAGGATGAAATAGGAAATTTGCAAATGATCAGGGTTAATGTCTCCAATTATTAAATGACTGGAAAAAAAACAGGACAGCAAGAAAACACAGCAGGGGAACATTTTTTAGATGTAGAAAAGCAAAGATATTTTTGTAGATTATGGGGTGGTTTTATTTTTCAGGTCTGTAGCACACTTGAGCAATAGCTGATTATGATTACGAGAACAATGTGGTCACCAGAGCTGAAAACACAGGGATTCTTTTTGTTGTTCAATTACAAATGCAAAACTTAATCTAGGAAAAAATAGCAATAGTAGACCAAAAAAATTCACCATAATCAAAGATCTTTCCTGTTGACATTTTCTGTGTTTCTGCAAATGCTTGTTTTTTGAGGGGGCGAGTATATTTTTCCACAATCATTGTTATATCTACAACTGAAATTTTCATTTTCACCTAAAATGGTATCCATAAAAAACATATGCCAAATAGTCAAAACACTTTTAAGCAGTTTTTTTAAAGAAAAATAGAAAAATTGGTGTACAGAATATTAATTGTTCTTAAACACAAGGAATTGCTTTCAGATTCAAAGATCACCTTGTATTTCTTTATCAGACAGGGAAGGTTCCAAACCAAATGCACGCCTGCCTCTCTGGAACCCGCTGCCTTGGGAAAAGGCTTGCACACTGAGTAGAGAAATGGTCATTACAGTTAAGCTGCCGTTCCAGACTTGAAGATGAATGAATGGATCTGGTCCAGTTCTTTGGCTGGGACCCAGTCTGTAAGATCCAGAAGAACAATGAGCATGTGGCTTCGCAGCCAGCTGGTATCAGAGTTGGGCAGGGAGAGTGTCAAAATATTAGTGACTTTTTTACATTTGTCAAAGCTGAGGCCAATACAAGAAATGCAGACAGCTTGCAAATGTGGGTTGAACACCAAAGGGGTGTGTGTGTGTGTGTGTGTGTGTGTGTGTGTGTGTGTGTGTGTGCTTTAATCTTGCCCACCGGATGCCAACATTTTCTTGCTTTCTGAATGCATGTACAGCAAGAAACATCATTGACTTGGAATGTAAAAACCGCTATAGATTTATCACTAATACATCAACCTGTAATTTATTATACTGGGGCAATTGGAATAAAGGATCTATCAGCAATTCCAAGACAATCTTTCCTTTTCTTTTCTGGGTTTGTAACTCATCTGCTTACTCAGTCGTTCCTGAACCTGGCAGGCAAGGTCTCAGTGGGAGAATAAATATATTTATACAAAGTGTTTAAGAAAGGCTGCCCACATTGAGCGACAAAAATAAGCATATGTTAGTGCTGTCTGGCACTGTCTTTGCAATTGCTCTCTCTCTCCAAAAAGGAAAAAAAATCTACAACAGAACATTTTTTATTTTACTTTTTAAAAGAAACACTGTTGACAGCCAACGTGCAATATGGGCTTAATGGACGTTTTTCTCCTCTTCAACTATTCCTTCACCTTTTTCAAAGAAAATTTTGCAAGAACACAAGCTCATGGCTTCTAGTACAAAATAAGATCATGGGTCACTGAGGTGTCTTTTTCTACATTTCTCTTCTATATTCCTGGGATGAAAGTGGTTTACATTGTGGTTGTAATGATCTTTTATTCTATGTACAAGATGAAAGGCAGGGTGAAGTCAAGCATCTTTAAACTTGTATCAGTCCCTGTTTTTACTCATGAATGATGGTAAATTGATCACATGAACCTTGTTTAAGCAAAATATTAAACACATACAGTAGATTTTGCTGAGTATGGACCAGGTCTGTGCCTAGCATTTAGTGTTAATTTATGTGGACATCTTTTCCTTCCTTCTCCTTGCTGTATCAGATGAATGAAGATGGTTCACCAGATGGGGAGATGGTTCAATGGATGAAATACTTGTAGTACAAGCATGGTACCCTGAGTTTGAATCCCCAGTATCCACCTGAAAGCCATGCACAATAGCAAATCTATAAGCTCAGCACTGGAATACAGTACCAGGTAGCTCCAGGAAGTTTGCTGACCAGCTGGTCCATATGCAAAGGGAACCTCCAGACTCACTGAAAGATCCTGTCTCAAAATCCAAGCTGGAGAGCAATTCAGGAGGAAATGCAGCACCAGTTTCTGATCCCCACACATTCATGCGTTCATTGGAAAAACTGCACACGCACACATAGAAGTCCATGAAACCACTAACCAGGAAAAAGCATAAATAAATAAAATACAATTTGTACAATATTTTCTGCATATGAGATTTTTTTTTAGTCATTGGGTCAATCTAGGTTCAACTAAGATAGTATTGTTATTAGAATTATTCACTTTGAAAGCTCATGTAAAAGCTAAAATTTAAAAAACCTTCTTCAAAGACAGAAGTTTGAGTGACTAATAGGAGCTTAGAAACTCAATGAAGACATTTGACAATGTTGAATTTCTCCCGAGCTTTGCGCTTTTAGAAAACAACAAAGGACAAGCTACCCCTCTGACATAGTGTGTTGTCAGAAGTAATCTCCTAGGAGGAACGCCCTATCCTGTTTGAGTTACATATGACCCCTGGGGAAAGTTCTTCTCTATGATCACGGTCTACACAGATCCTCCAGGCTTCCACTCTGGAATCACTACCACCATTCAGCAATCTGGACAATGAGCTTAACTTGCTTCAAGTTTACATCTTCTCTGTCCCCTTAGGGCTTTGGATTCTATTCCCTCCATGAGGACAAGAACTTGGATGCCTCCTCCTTCATCATATTCCCTGAGAATTAATGGCCCTCCCTGAACATTGGCTGACATGGAGAATGAAAAGAGAAAGTGGTCACCTGTCCCATCATGCCTTGTACCCACAGCCTCACAATGCTTCTTTGCTGTCTTCTTTGTGGCCCATAGAACAAAACCCTTTTCCTACCTGAAGGGCGAGAAACTTGCAGCGCTTACGACTGAAGCATTACCGCGTTTCTCCTTTCTTGCTATGTTTTGTTTTTTCCTCTTAAAGAAAGTCTCTTCTTACTTAAGTCTAGATTTGTTTTTCTATTTGACATTCTAGCAATAATATTAATGATGGCTAACATATGTGTATCTCTTAGAATTAATAAGCAAATTCACAAGAATCATAACCTCTATTTGTGTAGTGCTAAGTTTAAAATGGTGCCATGTTTAAAAATGCTTCCTTACTAATTATCTTTTCAAAATGATCCTTTCCCAACCACAGGTCAATTATTAGCTCATTCTTTAAAAAAGTAAGCTGTAGAGGATAAGAAATGTGACTCACTCAAAGTTGTAGAGCCTTATAAATGAGAAAAAAGCAGACAATTCTAGAGAAGAGCACAAGTCTATATATCCTGGTCCATATCCCCTACATTTGCCCAGGTCAGGTTGATAGTGAGTTGCTAGGTCCACATTTTGTAGGTAGGCAACAAAAGAAATGAATTCCAAACTGAAAGACTCTTTGGTCTCACAGACTCCTTTCAGCATGGAGTTTTGGTTCATAATTTCCATTATCATTTTCTTAGAGAGACTCCCTACCAAATGCATAATAATCTTTGAGTCCCACAAACCTGCTACTATCCCTGAAAACAATGTTGATGTGCCCTGATTGATGGATGTTCCCACCGGCCTCTCTCACAGAAGCCGCTTTTCTAGCAGTACAGAACCTAAACATGCACCAGTTTGCAGTGTGCAAAATCTGTTGGGCATAGGGATAATTTTTTGTCTTTTCTGTTCATGTGTGTGTGTGTGTGTGTGTGTGTGTGTGTGTGTTTGTACATGACAGCCCTTGAGTGTGAATGTGTGTGAGGAGTCCTAAGTGTGGCATCCAGAATCATCCTGGATTGTTCTATCTCCTTATTGCTATTGCTTTGAGCTGAGGTTTCCCAAGCTTTGTCTTCCAGGGCCAGAATTGCAGGCACTGCTATTTCCACCTGATGTATTTCTGTGGATCTGGGGATCTGAATTCTGATTCTTTTACTTGCTAGGAAAAGGCTTTAACCCTTGAGACATCTTCTCCACCCCACGGAGTAGTGGTAATTTTATTAGATATTAACAAGTGACCATACTAACAATGGGTAGTGAAACTAAAATCAATGTATTCATAAAAGTATGTTTTTTATCCAAAGTTCTATTTTGATTCCCTTATATGTTAACTAATGTAATGATTCTCAAAAATTCTCTTTGACCAGACCATTTCTTCCTTCTGATATTTTTCTTAAAAAAATGGCTTTGAGAAATTCTGGATTAAGGGAAGAATTCTCAAAGGAATCTATGTTTAAAAGGAAATATATACTGCCAGGTAATAAAATAAGCTAATAAAAGCTTTTTTATACTTTAGAATGAAGCAATTTACCAGTGTATTTAGGCTTTTAGCAAGACCCCCTGAATAAAAGAATGCTAGGAAAGGATCAATTTGGATAAGCGTCACTGAGGTACCCAGCCCAGGTTCCAGGGTGCAGAGCAGCCAGGGTGGAGCCCTACCCTGTGTGGAAGCATTTTGTCTATAACCGAAAAAGACACAAAATGGCACAGGACAGATCAGAGACAGGAAGAGAAACTACTAGCATGTGGGTATTTAATATAAATATTAAAATATTCCGCTTGTTTCTTTAGAAAACATCTACATTTAGTGAAATGTGCTCTTGACAGGAAGGCCTAAAGATACAGTTTTGAACCCCGGCTCTTCTTCCTCTGGATAGAACAAGGTTATTCTCTTTTTGAACCTCACTTGCTTGTTTTAAGCGAGAAAATGTCAACTGAAAAGTTGGCAGTATAACAGTGAGAAGTTTCATGTGGACAAGCAAATTGACAATTGACATGTAACAAGGCACTAAAATTATATCTGCTGGGACCTGGATAGGGCGGGGAGAGGAAGAGGGCAGAAAGCAAAGATCTTGTCTTGCAAGTGCAAGGACCTGGCTTTTTTTTTTTTTTTTTTTTTTTTTTTTTGGTAGGGGTTCGCTGACTAGCCAGGCTAGCCTGATTTGTTAGCTCCAGGCCAATAAGAAAAGTAGTATCAAAATAAAATTATAAAATAAAGTAATGGGTAGTATCTGAGGAATCACACCCATGCACACTCATAGAACTAGTACACAAACATACACACACACACAAGCTATGTATGCTGGATATGAACTACAACCTGGACGATCAAATACACAGCCAGAATAGAAAGTAGAGGCTCAAGTCCAGGGCTACTGATTTGGAATTTGATCTTTTCAACATTCCATGAAATTATGTTGCAGATAGCCTGCATGCCACTAGCAAATTCATTACCAAAAGGCTTAAGGGAACAAGTGTTTTTATTTTGGCTTATAATTCTTGGTTACAACTCTTTGTCCACTTTGGCAGGAAAGCTTTTCCCAACACCAATACTAGGAGCCAAGAGAACTGGACGTATCATATCCATATATCCTTAAGACTGCTATGAGAAGGATAATCATTACTTGCCAGATAAGTATGTCTGCCCAAGTTTATTCTGAAGAATGCCAAGTTCCTTAATCAGTTTCTTCCATCTTAGTCACCTGCCCAGGACCTAGTTCCATCAACCATTGATAGGACCTGAACATCAATCAAAGATTTCCCACCAATTACTCACAACTTCTGCAGATTTTCCCACCAATTACTCACAACTATGCCCAAACCTCAAGCTTTCAAATTGGCACCTATATGCAACTAAGATAGTTTCTTTTCGCTTTTGCATTGGGTCAGTCACAAAAGAAAATCATTAGTTAACTTGACCAAATCTGAGGTTATGACTCAAAGTTGGTCATTCAGAAGACAAAAACCAAACAGGGCAAATCTTAGACTCCTTTGTATCTTATATGAGAAGCACCCATGGTCCTGCTTCTTCCTGCTTTCCACAGGCCATCCCAGTGGCACTTTGAGATCAATGATACCTGGATTTTCCAGAATATGTAATGCTCTTTATTATTCCTTGGTTTTGCTCACATAATATAAGCCTTCCTTTCTCCCTCTCAAAAATGCATTCTATATTTACATATATTCTCTTTTTATTACAAAAATATTCTATATTTCCTGATGGTAATGATTACTTTTCCCCTGAACCCTCCTTCCATTTTTTTTCTGACCTTCTTTGACCAGGTTTGAGGAACTCCCTTTGTTTACATACTAGTCTGCCTAAATCTTTACCACCACCCTGATCACAAAATCTACTCATCTTCCCCTAAGATTTCAATGAGAACCAAAGGCATTAAATGAGCAGTGGGACATAAAAATGACAAGATTGAGGTCTTCTGAAAGATCACTTAGAAAGCATGGATACCTGTGTGATGTCATCCACACAGCTTCAGGACCAACCTCACCACTTTAGTCTGTGGTCCTCTAAGTCAGTATCAGAACATAAAGAAGAAAGAAACAGACCGTTTGGGTTAGTTGTCTAGTAGAACAGCCGCTGTGTCCAGTTGAAGGAGTAGACTAATGTTATCACAGACATTTACGCATCTCTTTATAGGGCCATGAAGCACAGCTAAGAAGTAGCATGCCGGTTGGACAGGGATCAGGACCTTTTAAATAAGGATTCCAGGATAGGGATTGCTCTTAACCATGTGCGTAATCTCATCTTGGAGCAGAGGGAGCGAGCACCGCAGGCCTCCTGTGGACATGAAGAATGAGAGTGATGAGCCTCACTGTTTGGAAAGCCAGCAGACTCTACTGCCTCTGAACAGATGAGTCCTTGAGTTACGAGAGATTAATTTCATTTGGTCATCAGGCAGGAGTGCTCACTCGGCAATTTTTAAATGCAAATCCAATTGAGGATTGCTCACAAAGTAATTTTGCCTTATTTTCTTCTCTTTTTGAAAGAATTGACTAGGATGCAATTCCAAAGGATAATGACCACAACCAGTTATATTAAAATGTCAGATATAAAGTAGAAGTAATTATCTTCCCTTCAAGAAAATCTTGATGTATGGAACCCCAAACCCATTATATAGTCCATTCATCAACATCCATTCAATACCCACTATGTACACAATATTGTGCTAAATGCACTGGAAGCTTTCAAAGCAAGGTGAACACCAGTTCTGGTTGTTAGGAATTATAGGACGATGGCTAAAATACCCTTTGTGGTACTAGGGGATGGAATCCAGTTAAAAACTCACACTATATTCACAGCACGTTGCTGGGTGATTGAAAAAACAGAACATTTGCAACCAGGAAGAAAAGATAAGGAGAAACGCAGGAGTTATCCACAAATATTTATTAAGCAACAAATCTACACTATACCCATGAGACATATTCCCATAGACCTTATTATATTCTATAGAAGAAAGGCAGTTAAATACCCTAACAAATAAATACAACAATTTTATATAATTCTAAGAGGTACATGGGAAGTAGAAAGAGAGGGTTTTATAAAAGTGATACATTGCTTTAAAGCAAGTTCTTTTTCTAAAGACATGGGGTGGGGTGTATTTTCTGGACTGAATTCTGCATAGAAGGAGTATCTGGTTATGAACAAGTCTCCAGTCTCAATAAGAAGCAAGTACAAATTCCATAGTCAGTGAACAAGCTTAGCTTTGAGGAAAAGAAAGAAGACATGTTTGGATTCATGGAGACAGATCCCAGGGCATGGTAAGAAGATCACATGGCTTCTTAAATGTAATGGAACATCTCTGGAGTACTTAGAGACACAAAGTGACTCAGCAACCTTTCGGTCCATCATGAGGAAGATCTTGTACAGACACTTTGTGCACTGTGTGTTAGAGACTTAAGCAGGGACAAGAACTGGATTCCTTATGGTAGGCCACATGAGGAATAGCAGGGTCTTGATCTAGCATGGTGATGAAGAGACCAGGGACAAATGGATGGAATCAGGGTACATAATACATTTCCAGAAGGAAGGAACATGAGGGCATGAGGAAAAGTTTTATGAAAGCATTTTTAAATTTGAATTTATACAACTTCAGAGGGAATGGGCTATTAATTGTGGTGACAATGACTTTGTTAGGGAGTTTTTCATTTACCCCAACTCAAGTAAAAAAAATCGAATTGGGACAAATGAAGTCTTAGAGGTCAAATGTAAATATCGAGTAGATATTACAAAAGTATATCTATGGTGCAGAGATAAGTCAACATTAAGATCACCATAGACATGCAAAAATAGAGGAGTAATAAGTATAATCAAATGCCTGCAAGAGAGACAAGAAACATACTGATGGTTGTGGCAATAAAACTCAGACCTGACTACCTCATCAAACATTTGGAAATGTAGATGTCCAGCTTTTATGATAACATCTTTAACTCTGTGGATTGGGAAAGCGTGTCTATTATTCAGTTTGTGTGCTTGTCGGGAGGAGTATGCATGGCTGTGCACATGCATATATGAGCGCATGAGTGTGTTTATATGTATATGTACATGCATGTGAGCGTATTGTTTCCCAGATGATTTCAACATTGAGAATCACTGTTTCACATGGCAGAATCAAGACAAGTAGATAAAATTATTGTCCTCTGGTGCTCCATGAAGATCAAAAGAACTATTTTAGAGTGCTTGTGCTAATAGCATCAGCCTTGTCCTAAAAGATATTTGAATAGCATTTATCTTAGCACTTCAACTTGAAGTATCATTTCAATTACAACTGAACCATCTATTATCTATTATCTATCAACTCCCATGATATCCTTTATTACTTTTGTGTGCCTCTGTTAGTTTTCTTTTTATGGCTGAATGAATACAGGATCAAAACAACTTAAGGGAATAGAGTGTCTGTTTCAGCTTACAATTCCCAGTTATAGTTCATAACTATGGCATGGAAGTTCATACCAACATCAGGAATTAAGTGAACTAGTCACACCATATTCCATAGGAAGAGCTGAAAGAAGGATATGCCTTTTGACTTATTTGTCTGTCAAAATACTTAAATATCTCTCTTTGTCTTCATCACTTGTCCAGGGACTGGTTTCACCCAATGTGGACTTGTGTGTCTCACATTGATTAAACAGTCTCCCACAGTCTGTCTTAAGGCTGGCCTTACCATGGTTTGAATATAAGTTGCCCCCTACAGGCTCATGTGTTTGAATCTTTAGTTGCTGTTCAGAAAGGTTGTTACAACTTTAAGTGGTAGAGTCTTGCTTAAGGAAGGCATGTCATAAGGGGTGGGCCTTGAAGTTGGTTAATCCTGACATGCTTCTGCTAGTACTATACTCTTAGAGTGTATAGTTAGTTCTCTTTGAGTCTCCATGATGAATGTGACCCAAGACACCTCAGCTTCTGACACATGACTTTCCTGCCATAATAGACTCTATCTCCCCTCTGAAACTGTAAGTCAAATAAATCTCCATTTTCTCCCCTTATGTTGCTTGAGTTTGAATGCTGTCTCAGCAGCATGAAGAATAACCACTACAAGCCTTAAGTAAATGATTCTGTATAGATGAGCTTAAAGGCTGAATTTTCAACTGTCAAGTTGACATCTGTATCTAATTGGTATAGTACATTTTCTGTATTAGTCTTAATGCAAAGAGAGAAACCTTTTCTAAAGTGTTAAGAAGGGTATATTTCAAGCTTTTTGGGATAGATGACCTTTGTCACAATTACTTACTCTGTCCTTGGAGTAGAAAAAAAGATAATCATATGTACATGGATAGACGACTCAGTTTAGATACAAACATTAACTTGCCCTGAGCATGTCTGTGAGAAATTATCTAATTTATGTGAGAAGATCATGCCCCTTGTAGGTGGGGGTCATTCCCTAGACAGGTATATCAGATGGAAAGATCTGGTTCAGTAATGTGGCATTCTTTGGCATATAGGCATGCAGGTATTCTGACAAGCAAGAAAGCATGCCGCTATATCAGCTCTTCCCCTGGATATGTATGGACAATTTCCTTAGCCCCTGGGGTTCATGTGAACTTTCCCACCATCTTGATGAAGTGCTACCAAGATTGTAAACCAAAATGAATTCCATGTTCCCCATAGAACTGGGATCCCATAAACTGTTTGGGTATGTATTCATGCCAGCAATAGAAAAGACTGCAGTAATAAGCATGGCTATATAACATAAAATTTATTTTAAAAAACAGGCTTTAAACAGTATTGTTTGCTAGGCCCATGATGTAATTGTGTGGTAGTGGGCATGAGGAAGGTGTCTAACCTCACTTTTTAGATGCACACAATCTCTAAATCCCAGATTAATCTGCAATGCTTTTTCAGTGTTCTTGACAGACAGTACATTTTCTATGATTTTAATAGCAAGAAATAAGATGAACTGAACAGACAACCTCAATAAAGAACAAATAAGTTATTTTTCTTGGTAGTGCTCTCATGCATACTATGAGATGCCCATTACCATTGAGATACAAGAAATCTGAAAGTAGGAAATAATGTTCAACTTACTTGTGAAACTCTTACATGGTTTGGATAAATTCCTCAGCCTCTTCAGGTGAATGTTATAATAGGTAAGCTGTCATGCTTAAAGTCATAACTACCTGTATTTTTACATAATTAAGTAGGCAAGGACTTTTGTTTTAGGAATAAATAGAGGCTCTGTTCATTTCAGTCCTGTTTCCTAAAAGGACAAGACAGATAGGATCAGACAGTGTTCTGAATTCCTGACTTCATATTTGCAAATAAATGCTCAGTCAGGGTGTGGCTGAGTATTTTATCTTCTGGAGGACTATGGAATCACGCAGGCTGGGCTGAACCCCCACTTCTGCCATTGTATTGTTTGGTGTGGTTCCTATCACTTCGTCTGTTATATTAGTTCACAGGGAACCATAATCTCTAATGGGATTCAATTAGGAATAGCTGTTTTAAACTGGCACATGATTGATGGTTCCTCCTTTCCTGCCATTCCCTTTTCATCCTGAGTGAGTCCTCCCACACCCCTGCCTCATAGAAGTAGGATCCATAATTTCATCAGCAGCGAAATCAAGTTCCTCTCTCTGCCCACTGACATTACCCTATCGTCTGAATTATCTGAAGTGGCATACAAAACTTGAATGTGCAGACGTGCTAAGCAGAAGGCAAATGTCTAATCTGCATACATTTCAAGTGACCCCACAATATTTACCTAGAGCAAGTCTCCTGTTTTTATGACAGTGGTCTCATTGAGGAAGGAACTCCGGCAGTCATGTACAGAGAGCTCCATGGAGAAATCTGCCTCAGACAGGGTTAAAGCCTCGAAAGGATGAATGTCACTGCCTTGCAGTTGGTAACAAGGCTAATTTAAGATGACAAATGGTGCTGATTCTGAAAGGGTCACTAATCATTAGAACTTCCAGGACAAAATGTGCCTTGAAGCTGGATAAAAATGGAATATTTAAAGAGTGAGTTATGCAAATTTGCTCTGTACCTATCAGAACGGGAAAAGGAGAGAGCTGGAGAGCTGGTAAGAAGACCACGCCCAGGCCTAATACAACTAGGAACAGGCCCTGCTCACCACCTAGATCTCATGGTGTGCAGCCTGTGGGACTTCTGCTTCCTTCACCCAGGCGGAGCCAAGGAAAGCATGCATCCAGATAGTTCTGACTCTCCTCTTTCCCATCTCTTCAGGCCTTTTAAAAAAAATAAAGCAAGGGTGAGTTGGGTTCCAAAGGAGTTTGCTGAGAATCCCAACTGAATGACCTCTTGAGACACTAGCAAGAGAGAAACAGGCCTCTTGCAGACCAAGACGATCTGCTCCTGGAACTGTCTGCAACAGCGCCTCATCTCATTTGATCTCTAGTGTCTGGGAATGCCTGGCTCCAGGTCTCACGAAGTATCATTTTTGTCTGAGTTTATTTTTTAAAGGTATTCATACCTTTTAAATAAAGACACTGATTTCTTCACATTTCTGCTGGCATCTGTCCTAGCCTATTGTTTGCTATTGGACAAGATAACTTATACAAAAGAAATGCATTAGGCTCATGGTTTGAGAAATCTGTAAGCCCAAAAGTCATGATTCCAGTGTCTGGAAAGAATCTTCATGTCTTATCACCCCATAGCAGATGGTGGGAGGGTAAGGAAGCATGAATCGGTGAGCAAGAGGAAGCCACATTTTCCCCTTTATTAACTAGCCCAGACCTGCAATAGGGCTAGAGAGCAGAGAGGGCAGAGAGCCTTAAACCTAGTCATTTCTTGAAGATGGCAGCATTGCTGAGTTGGAAATAAGACCTCTCTCTCCATCCTCAACTGTGTTTTGGCCCTTTTCATTGATGTGAAGGTCTGACCCTGTTTACTGTAGCTCCTGGTCAAAGTCTAAACTGTTTGCTTTCCTTAAATACAGGAAAAGGAAGAATACAATGTTCTGGCAAATTCCATTGAGTTCACCCTCTACAGTGGTGCCAGGATAACGTGTAAAACTTTGTTTACAATATTGTGTTTCCTGCAGTCAATTTGTGGTTGAGTAACTGGACATGGACGGTCTTTATAAGCCCTGGTGAGAAACATGGTACCTTGTGAGAGGGACAGGAAGTGAGTGAAGGGTTCTGAGCAACTTCTTATTTTATAACTTGTGGACATGATGCCCTCAGAGGGCCCTTGTAAAATATTATATGCAAAGCACATAGTTTGAGTCTGTTACATAACTGGTGCATAACAAATGCTGGCCACTGCCATTATGGCATTAAATTCATAGCTTCTTTACCTGGACCTTTGCATTATATTTTACTTCCCTTCTTTTTCCTTCAGAGGAAAGTACATATAAATCAAAAGGATGCCCTTGCTCTAGAAAGACAGATATGCACTTCTGAATAGTCTAACAAAATCCAACAGTTCCAGACTACACATGCTTTTAGCAACTGAACCAAAGCCAGATTTCTTGTTTTTAATATTTTCATGCCGGGAGCTAAAAGAACATCTTGAGACTGAAGCAAAGTTAAGGTTGAATATGATTGGCCTTTGCCCATTAGTGCAATCAACAAATCATATGGAATTCACCTATAAAATACAGTGGCTTTGAACTCCACAGTTCTGTTTGGATGTCAGTTTTGCCATTTATTTAATGTATGACTGTGAACTTGCCCCTGGTTTCTCCAACTCTGCTTCTTCATCTTCGAAAATGGAAATGTCTTTGTACTAAAAACAAGAAAAGAAAAAAAAATTTTTGTAACAGCGATTGGACAGGGTGACAGAATAGAATAAATTTTTGCAGTGTGCCCATTATGTGGGCATCCATTGTCCCAATGGGCTAATTGCTAATTAAGAATGTGTTGCTTTTCTATAGTAGAAAGATAGTACTGCTCTGTAAATAGATACTATTATACTTACAGATTTGGAGAACACTTAGCACTCGGCCTAGAAATCTTCTACGAGACAGGTAAAGAAACTCAACACCCTTACAGGGTGGAGCCTAGGCCTGTAGAAGAACAGGAAAGTGAACAGCCATAACGCAGAATACCAGCAACCTGGCAATGATCACCCGGAATCAGGACATCCTAAGCTCTCCCCTTCCTAAGTCTTGGAGAACTTGGCAGAAGAATGGGTGGTAAGATAATAAGAACGTAAAGATGGGAAGGTCCACTGTTGGATAAGACATTCCATTCAAGGCAAGAATGTTTGCTGCAATGAGACTTGTCCTTACCAGACCCACATAATGACTGAAATACCAGCATGCCCCCATAGACTATTAAAGAACTGAAGAGAGATAAGAATACACAGTGGAAACCTTAGGGACCAGAGCTGGATGAGTGAAGGGAAACATTTCTATCAGTGGGGAGCCTGAGGAGGGGCAACTAGGTATGCCACAGAGGCCAGAATCCCCACAAGAGTAGACCAGAGGGAAACCTGGGCTCTATAGAAGCGGCCAGGCAACAGGATGGGAGAAAGTAGAATAGATTGATGAGGGGAAGAGAGAGAAATAAGAGGGATGGAGGGAAGCAGGGATTAGTATTCAATTTGCTTGTAAAACTAAAAAATAAATTAGAAACTATAGAAGGCAATTTCTCAAAGATCCAGCCAATGAATTTAGGATAACCAATAATAATGAGTGTTTTGACAAGTCAGAAAGATAATACTGAGAAAAGAAGCGTTCAGCTACATGTGAAAAACTCAATTGAACTTCAACAAATCACACACACACACAGGAAGAGATGAAAGTAGGAGACTGGTTGGAGAGGAGGATTTCAGTGGGAGAAGAAAGGGATATGATCTGGCAATATAGGGTAGAAATGACTTAAATTTATTGTGTTTGCATGTTGCTGTTACCTTTTATTGTTGTGAGACTACTTTTTTAACTCTCACATTTATTTTTTTTCTTAATTATACAAGCTCAATAGGTACTCCTGTCCTCTTCCTCACCTTTCTCCTCCCAAGTTGTCCCCTATTGCAATCTTCCCCCTTTCCCCTCCCTCTTCTCTCCCCTTCTCCCAGTACCCACCCTTCCCTCCCATCCCCTGGAGCATCCCTTTATGTGAACACCAAACCTCCCTCTGAGTACTCCACTCTAGTGAGGGCTCAGTGGATTAGCTCAGAGTCCCTTCTTGGGCTCCCCGTTAGTATGGGAACTCTATTATGACTGTTTAATCCCTTGTCTCTAAGGATCCTACTGCCTGGAGCCTTCTCTCCTGTGATCCATGCTAGACTTTGGGGGTCGTTGACATGGTGAGACAGTATTTTTATGCAACTAGATTAAGGGTGAAATGGAGATTTATTTGGCTTACGATTCCAGAGGGCATATAATCCATTATAGTGGGAATTGCATAGCAGAAGGCATGACTCTGGAGTCAAAGGAAGGAGTCTAGTTTCACCACAGCCATTGAAAGAGCAGAAAGTTCAAGAGCAGAAGCAGAAGCAGAGTCAGTCTACCCAACCCCAAGGCCCGTCTCCTTGACATTCCTTCCTCCAGCAGGACTCTACCTCTCAGAGGTTTCATAACCTTCCAACACATTAACACCTGCCAACAATTCAAACACATGAGTTTGTTGGGGTGGGAAGTAACTCATATTAAAATCATGACAATGAAGAAGGATCTCTATGGGAGAAGTGGGATGGAATGGGGACACTAGGTGGTGAAAATGGCTTCAGTTCACTGCGTTTGTACATGAAACGGTCACAGAACAAAACTGTATGTTTTAAAAAAATGTATATTTAAAGTAAAATTAATTAAAAATATGTGTTAGTTCAATATTCTACCACCCTGGAAAACCTGATTTTCTCAATTGAGCACCTAAATGTAGAATACCCTAGCAGTCCTCATGAAGGTTATAAAGCTAAATAAGGCTCTCTCAGTTATGGTCCAAGTCATTGGTTCAACCCAGCAAAGTTTGCTGGATAAAATATCAAAAGGAAGCTCGAAATGGTTATCTCCGTTTATTAGGTAAATATGTAAATCATACTGTTCTACAGGGACCTATCACGCATAGTTTCATTGCTACTACTCTTATGATGATTGCTCTGTAAATTAGTGACTGCTATCTCCATTTTTCTGATAAGATAAATGAAGTTGATCACATTTTCTACTGTTTTCTAGTTACTATATAGTAGAGCTGAATTATGAATTCATTTAGTATTAACAAAGACTTGTGCTGCTCTTCAATGATTCAGATACTATCCTACATTGTTTATAACAATAGCCAAGATGTCCCTTGACTTTTCAGACTTTATGTTCATGACTTGAACCCAAATCTTACCTACTTTAAAGACTTAGTGCATCCACAAAGCCCACTGCTTCAGCATGTAGATGCTATCTGCAGAGAAGAACCTGACCCCAACTCAATATGCTATCGCATGCCCATGAGGCCTAAATCATTCCCTTATAGTTTAATCAGAACACTCGTTTAAATGAAAATACAGCTTAGTCATACAGATGATCTTTTTCCCCCAACGCTTTTTCCACAGGGCTGTCAGTTTTGCAGACTGGCTTGATTTACACGGATATTTTATCCAGAAATAAATTGAATTAGCAATTTAAAATAAAGCATACAAAAGCTGCCAGTGTGCTAATAGCTCCATTTCCCTGATTAGGAGAGCTTTCTCCAAAATGAAACGGGACAAAGTCATCCTCAGTCCGAAGCTCATTTTGACAATGGTCTCACAAAGCTAGATGCAAGAAAAACGTCACCTTATCTAGTGAATGAGCATCCAAGGATCTGTAACCAATCGCTCCTCAAAACTACTGTTTTGTGCATGTGCATGGCTCGTATATATCTGTGGTTTTCAGTTACTCTGCATTGTTGCCAATAAATAAACAACCAAAAGGTCTAAGAGAATGAGGACTTTCCTTCTGGCGTATCATTGTTCAGTTTTAGTTCCTTGTCCAAGTAGGCAGGAGAGCTCATATCAGCACCAAGAGCTGAGGGAACTGACCACATCAAATCCACAGCACAGCCGAGAGGGACAACCTCACTTTCCAGACCAGCATGTTTGGCCAAGTGTACAGAAGGATGCCACATTCCTTAACCAGCCCCACCACATTATGCCTCTGCCCAAGGATTAGCTCTACCCTCCAAGGCTGGGCCTTTCCCATTCAACAGACAATCCCCTGCATTGCTTAATTCAGCTATTGATTCTTTATGAATGTGCTTAGAGCTCCAAATCTTCAACTGTCAAGTTGACACTTGAATCCGACAATGACAGGGCTCACAGAATCAAAATCCCAAGCCCCATAGCCATAAGAAACTACATTTTTTACTCTAATTCCTTCCATCTCATCATTTCCTCTCTCAGAGGAAATATATTAAGAAAAGATAGTAAAACTTATCTTCCCCTCTTTGCTTGAAGAGAAGCTTTCATGAATGAAAAACTATTTTAACTACAGAGCACACACTGTAAAGGACACACACTACCTCCTAATGCCACTATCCAGTCATAATGGTCTACTCTTATCCCTTTACACAGGGAAACACATTGCTCTTAAAGTATGCTTCCTTTTTCCAATGTGGGTAAGTGGCGTCTTGCCTTTCTTTGAAACCAGTTCAGCTTGATGTCCTCAAATAACATGGTTGTTCTCACTCTTTCAGCTCTTGAGAAACGCCTCCTTCCCTTGCCTGTTAGAATTTGTTCCATATTACCTGGCCTGGTTCATAACCATCTGGAGCTGATTGCAATTGAGCATACAAATCCATATCTGAACCCCATCCTATAAATATATTTTTCTCTGGATTTCATTTTTATGTTGAGTTATACACAAAGCATGTAAAATATTAGAAAATTAAATGTCTAGTTCAAAACTTAAATGACCTTCTCATTGATATATTTTTAGTTACGCTACCCTCTTTATGTTACACTTTTCTCATAGGAAGAATGAGAAGTCCATGACTGATCACAAGGGTAATGTGAGGATGGAAAGGCAAAGAAATGGTGAGTAATTCTGACAACTTAGGATGGAAAGAAGGAAATAGTGTTAAAAACTGAAAGAATGAATCATCTGTTATTAATGTCTGGAGGTTAAGATAGTTCATTTGACTCCTGACAAAAAATATCAAAGGATAATGGAAGAGGGACAGGGAGACGGATCACAGGATGAGGGGCACGCCCCCATAAGTATGAGGAGTGGAGCTCTGGTCCCCCAACCCATGTCAGATTTGGCAAGGCGCGGTCTCTCAATTGAACCCAGAGCACGTTCATGTCACAGTGTATGTATCGAGGTCAGAGGACAACTTTTGGAAGTCAATTATCTCCCTTTTACCACGTGGGCTCCAGGGACTGAACTCAGGATTCCAGGCATGCAATACAGGTGCCTTTGACTGTTGAGCCATCTCACTGGTCCTGGTTTGCCATCTCGTGTCCATTAATGCTCAAGTTTTCATGACTATGTATTTGAATACGGCTCTAGTAAACACAGTACTTATCTTGAGTTTGCAACCATAGTCACAATCTTAACCCCTGACTTTCAAAGGGAAAATTTTATTCTTTTACCTCTGCCATTATATTATTTATCTCAAATTTATATACTATGGCATTATTGTGTACTTCTCTAAGTCAAAGAGAAAGTACAAAGAGAAAGAACAAGATGTACTGTTTTACACAATACTTTTAGACTAGCATTTTTATCAATGAAAATTTTATTTAAGGACTTGAGAGATGGCTCAGGAGCCTCACAAACTAAAGTACCTTCCTTCAGATCTCAGATCCCACATAAAAATGCTAGGCAGAACTGGGTCCTTATACGTCATCGGAGAGGAGGGCCCAGAGGAGAGTCTGGCATGCACATTAAAGGATTCTCCGGGTATTGTGGAGGTGAGGCACTGGGGGATGGGGAGGGAGGAGTGAGGGGAGGGGAGCAGGGGGGTTGAGGGGAGGAGGAAGGGAACCGGTGTACCTATTAAGTTTGTATGAGTGGAAATAATAATAAAAAAATGTTAAAAATAAAAAAATAAAATCTCTTTAGCTGAACAAAAAAAAAAAATGCTAGGCAGAAATGGTGGTGGTCTGCACTTTCAAGCAGGGAAACTCCAGAGCAAAGCAACAAGGAGGTAGAGCTATCCAGGATGATTCCCAGAATCATCCTTGTTTCTCCACAGGTACACATAGTGCCTTCTTCTATACTTACATACACCCCCACACATATATACACACCCACACCTACACACATTTTTTTTCTTTATACTATCTGTCTCTACTCCTTGTGATTCTTCCTAATTTTTACTCCAAGAAACAACATGCATCTTTACTTCACAACACTCTGAATTTTATCAGTAGCTTTAAACCTCTCTGGTTGGTATTTGTCCAGGTATAAGTGATGTTATTGTCATGAGTTTTGGTTTTGTATCATTCAAATCTACTAAAATATTTTTCTTTGGTAATGTCAGTATCTATTGTCTGGCTATAAATTTTTGTTATTTATCATTCTGTTTAACATCTCCAATATTTGATCTGTGAATTCTGTTTCCTTGAAATTCATCATCTGGGATTTCCCGTCATAAAAGATTTTATAAAAGATAAACTATATCTGAGAACAATCTTTTTTTAAGTTTTTTTATTATTTATTCAATTGTGTGTGTATGCATATGTATGTGTGCGCGTGTGTGTGTGTGTGTGTCTGTGTGTGTGTAGAACCACCGACGAATTCGGGAACCACCATGGACGCCTCCACCTCCTTCTGCCCCGGGATTCACAGGCTCCGCCCTACCAGGACCAGAAACGCAGGCCGCCCCCGCTTCTGCCTGGCGTCTATACGTGGGATCTGGGATCCGAACTCAGGACCTTCCGCCTGCAAGGCAGAGGCTTAACCCCTGAGCCACCTTTCCAGCCCCTGAGAACAATCTTTATAGTTGAGCAGATCACCTTGATGATTCCGCAATTCTGATTTGATGAACAGTTTCCCTCAGCACATGGAAGGAAGCCATGGAGCTAAGGACTTCTAGTTTCCTGTTACAGTTAGGGTCAACTGTGAAAGATTGGTATTCTTTCGTAAATGTTTTTTTTTATTTCCTGCTTATGAAGACATCGTCTTTATTTTCAGTGAAGAACAGTTTTAGTGTGATGTGAATGTTATTCCAGTGTAGGCATTCAGTGCTTATGTGTACATTATTGATCTTCATTTGCAATGGGCTTTTCAAATTTGAGGAATTCTTCCTTTAAGTTCTAGGAAGTTTTCAATTAAAGTTTCTTAAAACATTCCTCCTTCCTCGTCCTGTGTCCTAACCAACCCAACTTTTTTTTTAATCTTGAACTCTATATTTTTACCTACATCTCTATTTTAAATCATTTTCTTTTGTCTGTGTAGCTGCAAATGTGCTCTATCTTCAGCTATAATCTGCTATAAAACTGTCATCGAGTCTTTATTTTGAATATTACCCTCCTAAATTGTCCTCCTTTCTTTCCTCTCTCCTATTTTTCCCCTTGCTTGAGACTGAACCCAGAGCCTGCCGTATGCTAAGCAAACGCTCTGATTCTGAGCCTCCACCCCATGCTGTATATTTCTATTTCTATACTTTTCAATGCTTTTTCCAGATGCTTGATCATGTCTGCTAATAATGATTTTGATGTCTTATGTTATTCTGAATTTGCTTATTTCAGTAAACTGGATTAGTCTGCCAACTACACGCTATCTTCTCCCTCCTTTGCACTAAATTTGTACATAGCATTGACTTGCTTTCCCCAATGAAATGTGAACAGATATTTCCTGCAGTGTTTGAGTAGAGCTTTAAATGGACTTATGTTTTGTTGCTTGGTCTCCTGAGCCCTTACAGCTTACCACAGGAACCAGTGTCCCATGCAGTGACTGAACCTATTGCTGAATCACAAAGGCAGAAATTCAAAAAACAGACTTGGAGCCAATCTTCAGCTAGGAGTTTTGAATTTTGAATTTTTTGAACACAGCCCTGAATTTTGAAGTTTATATCCATGATTGTAAGAAACATATTTATGTGTGCATATGTGCATGTGCATGTGTGTGTGTGTGTGTGTGTGTGTGTGTGTGTGTGTGTTGCATGTAGGTGGGTGCATATGTGTGTGCAGGTGTGCATGCAAGAATAAGCCAGAGTGAGTATGCTTGGGGATGCTCAAGGGTTATGATGGGAATCATTCTGAATTGCTCTTCCACTGTTTTGCTTTGTTCTGGGGATTCTCAGGCTCTACCTATTATGGCTAGAATTACAGGTCACTACTATATCTACCTAGCATTTTTATGTGGCATCTGGGGATCTTAACTTGGTCACTTTTGCTTGTGAGGCAAAGACTTTAAGCCCTAAGCAAGCTCCCTAGCTCCTGCATTGTCTACATGATAATTCCGGTGTCTGAAATTATTGGACTGAATCTGATTCCTTGATCTGTGTTTTCTTCTGTATCTAATATATTTGTCTCTGCATTTCCTATCTTTCCATTGTTAATTTATAGTCCTTAAAATTTTAGACATCATACCACCAAGGCCCAGCTTGAGGACTTTTGCAAGGGAGAGTTGCATTAGCTTCTACAAGATATAATTTTGGAGTTTACAAACAAAGCTGTCAGGTTATTAGGGTTTTTACCCTTGTTTTTAATGGGAAAATGGGCAACACTGATTGGTTCTACACATTGTAATTATAACTGCCCTGTACTTGCAATTTTTAGGATGAGCTGCTTTTCTGTTCCAACAAACACAAAACTTAAGGCATATTTCACTGCTTCTTTTAGGGATTAGATAGTTGAACTTAATTAAAGGACCCCAGAAAATATCTTGTAATATAGCTTATGTTACATAATGGAGATGTCTATGTGTTAGGGTATATGGACAACAGCTTAACATCTTGCGCATGGTGCTTTCCTGTGCCGAGAAATCAAAACGAATCAATACTTTAGAATAGCAGCAGTGGGCAGTGCCCTGCTTATCTTTCTAGGTTCCTATTTGCATGTTTGCTTTGACTTTATTCCTTTCTTGCATGTTAGCTGGTTTGTTTTCAAGGATTCAGATGGAATAGAGAACCTCTGCAGTAGGAGCCACCAATATGTTTAATCTACCAGGTGTGTGGAATTGTCTTTTATAGCTGTATTGTCTTTAGTACATTGTTCAAGCCTCTCCTCCCAGGAGCCTCTTCTCTGCTCTTCTATGATGTGTGGCCAATCATTCTTGCAGCAAATGTTTTCTATTATCCAAAATGTTATCTATTATCCAAAATGCTTAAAACTAGAAGAATGTGTATATATATATTTGTGTGTGACAGAGACAGAAAGAGAGAAATGTAGAAAGAGAGAGATTGGGGGCTCAGCCTGGATCTGTACCAAGAATCCATTCATGTTTTATATATACGCATTGCATACAAAAGCCAAAGGCATTTATATAATAATTGTCGGTACCTCTGCACTCTGACTGTGATTATCACATAGGGGCAGGTGTGAACTTTTCTATTTAGGGTATCAGATTAGGGCAAAACATAGTTTAGAATTTAGAGCACTGTATTTGGGTATTTTCCTCTCTGATGCTCAGTCTGTATTAATTACCCATGATATGTCAGGTATAATTCTGGTAATATATAAGTGAATGCAGTAGAAATCCTTGTGTTCATAAAGTGGAAGATGAGCAGCCCATCAGTGAGCAGTTCTTGGAGTTTGTCTAATGTTACTCGGTCTGTCTCTCTTCATCTTCACAACTCTGCAGGGCATGTGCTGATGACATGAACATAAAATATTCCATTATATTAATCAAAGACCTTTGTTACTTCTGATGATCTAAGACAATGCTAGACAGCATGAATACTGTTATTGTTACTAATTAATAAGCCAAGGGATGCAAGGAACATATCAAAATTACCAGCCAAAATGCACTTTACTAAGCGAATGACCAATCACATGTTTTAAAATTGGAAGACACCATTAGCAAAGCAAAGGAAAGGAGAACCTGTGGTGTCCTGCCGTGTATCACAAGTGGGAAGGATCAGAGCAGAGACATCAAGACAATCTCAGTTTACAGATAAACGGCAATTTCAGACAAGTGAAATCACGTCCCAAGGTCTCACAGCTATCTAGAAACACAACTAGAGTTACCATTTGTTTTAACTATGTGTATGAAATTGAAGTGGATTTCAATATTCATTTAGCTGCTGCTCTAGAATCTTTTAGGATTTCCCATGTTTGGCCCATTAAAAATTTTGTATTTTCAATGTAGATGATCATAGAATTTTCAAATAATAGCTTTTCATTTTGATTCTCCATCTTTTTGCTTTTTGCATATTTTCATTTACTTATGCTACTTAGAACTTGAAAACGCATTCCTTAACTAGATCGAGTAACTTCATTATTAGTACCACCAATGTTCAGAGTACCAGCGCAATGCTACTGGGACAATAAATGACCATATAGTCATTGCAGTATCCCAGGGACTTACAAAGTTCTCATTTTTTCTACTTCCCAGGTGAGGAAAGAGAATGCGTCGAGAACTTAAATACCTTACTTTACACAAAGGCAAATACAGATACATACTAGTACTTGGGCATCATGGTGTATATTTTTGGTCTTGTTCTCCACTGGAATTTTTTCACTTTATTCTAAAATGTTCAGCGGTTAAAGAAGTTTAATCTATTCAGTTAAGTATTCTACCTCAGTCTGTCATATTCTCCCTCACATAACTTGAAGTTGACTTTGCAGTTTATATCAGGTCCCCTGAGAATAGAGTCCACTATACCATGATAACTTTTTAGCTCAGAAGGGCTCGTGTGATTGACATTTCCATGTCCACATGGCAGTGAACATTTGATGAGACTTTGTGACTTTTAATTCTCAATATATTTAGGAGTTATTTCTATATGAGAATTGTTTTATAGACTTAAGTCAAATTTTTTAAATCTAGTTACATAATACATTTACAATGTAAAACCTTCATTGCACAATGTGCACATTTAATTTTCAGTGTGTTCACACATCTGCTTCTGATATTCTGAGCCAGCAACCACATCCTCCGTTTGCATCACCAGTGTTAATGTGGGCTTGGCATTCAGCATTACTCCATGACAATATAAGAATGGTTGAAAATGATCCAGTGGTACATTCTCGTGCATCCTGTTGGTAATGAAAAGAAATTTACAAGAATACAGGGGACCTCCAAGATTAAAGACTGTCAGTAGCAGAACCAAGGTCCAATTCTAGCTTTTGACCCACACTCATAACATTTCCAATATTCCAGACAATATGGACAAAAGGGACCTACTGTGTGGTCCTTTTGCATCTAACTTGGGACCACAATTCCTGTAGATTCTTAGGCCATCTGTGTAAGAAATTCAAAGTTTGATGGAATGAAAGAAATAGGAAACTTTATGTTGAATTAAACCCATCTCTAAAACAGTTTATTTTGTAAATACAGCAACATATGTCAGAAAACGATTCTAGGCTTTCTTTTTACTAGCAGTTATTTTTTTTTCTCAAAAATGACATCTTTTGCCAACTCTGAATTTGAGATTGTGTTAATGAAAAGCTGTTCAAAAAAATCAAATTCATACTAACATGAGAGAATCATGGAGGTTGGAGATATGCCAAAATACCAAAGGCGGGCTAAGCTTGTTAGGATTTCAAAAGATGAGAAATAGCAATCCCCAAGAAATTAAGAAGGATGAATGTAACTTCATCTCAGGGGGCAGACGTGGTCAGAAACAGGTTTCTCATTGCTATGTGGGGGGAAAAACAAGCAGATCAAATGGGGCTCGTTTAGAACAAATGCTACCCATTATGCCTTGGGAAAGTGACATGGAAAATTTTTCTCCAGAAAACTAAATGTCACAAGGTCTTGCATGTATCAAAGTCAAATGTCATGTAATGACATTGCTCATATCACCCTTGCAGACAGATCAAGAGTACAGAATCAGCTGTACTGCTGAACGACATTTGGTGGAACAAGTGTAACCACTGGTATAATTCCCTGCTATTTTCTGGGAAGGAAGAGAGACAAGACAGTGAAGAGAGGAAAGATTCTTGAAGAAAATCAACAAATGGAATACAATTACCTGCATCAGGAGCTATCTCTAAACAGAAGCATATTTAATTCAGCCTTTCCAGATCAAACATTCCAATGTCAAGAGTTAATGGAATATTGCCTCAGAAAATCATCAGAGGTATAGGATAGCAAAGGCAGAAGATTCTAGAACCTTTGTTCTCCTGGACTTCCATCTAGACACAGCCCAATAGAGTGCCATCAGTTAATACAAGAGTGGCCCATAAGCAGCAATTGATTGTATTCTTTTATTAGAACTCGCTTATTTGGTTTTACAAAATGGTATCTAAATTTTGACATCTCAAATTAGGATGTGGAATGTGGGCCTCTCTGCTGAACTCAGGCTCATGTATCCAAATGCTCTCTCAAACATTGTCACTTAGATGTCTAGTAGACTTTGGAAAGTCAATATGACCAAACTAGAATCTTTATTTACGGTCTGAAACTTGTGTCACTCAGTCTTTACCATATCATCTTTTACCCAGTCATTCAGCTACAAGACTTGCTTGATGCCATTTTTTTCTCTAGCTCTCAAACTGACAGGAAATCTGGATAGAAACTTCTAAACTGTATCCAAAAGCTCAGAGTCTTCAAACCACTACTCCTATCAGGAATGCTGCTTTCATCTCCTCCAAAATTTCATTTAACCTGTCCTTTCCCATGATGAATTCTTGATCAGTTTATTTAGGATTTAGTCTGCCCACCAACCCTGTGGACATCTCAGCTCTCTAACACCATAACTTTATATTTCCTTGTGAATTGTAAGAATCTAAGAATCTACATAACTTACTGTTTATCTATCTCCCTCCACCAGAATTGACTCCATGTAGGCTTGTGTTCTTTTCCTGTTTTCTTATTTAGACATATTTCCTGGCTCATAGTTGGTGCTCAATAAATGTTCTATGCTTTGGAATCTTTACCACTGTATCTTACCTTAGCATCCTAGAAGAAGGCGATGGCCCCTGGGAACTGTCCCATCGGTACAAGGGAATTTCTGATGTTGAGGAAATCTAAACAAAGGAGACCAAGACCCAAGAGTCAAATGCTGTGAACCAGGGGCTAGCTGGGAATGTCAGAAAAAATCCTCAGAGCCTTTGGCCAAGAAGTGGCAAGTTTCTCTGGATTTTAAAAGTGTGACTAGAAAAGTTTTGATGAGGAGTCAGATTAGTTGTCCTTGGGCTTAGGGAATCAACAAATTCTTGTCTTCAGCTAATATTCTTCCTTAGTAATTGAAATGAAATGAAAACCCATCCTGAGAATTACAAGCAGCTAATGGATGCTGAGGGAGAGATGGACATATTCCTAAGTGGTACAGATACTGATTCATTGCCAGTGAACAACTCCTCACTGATGCTCATCCTGATAAACCTAACTAAATGTGTTGGGCCATAAGAAGGGCATGGAAGTAGGAGGGGTCCTTAGGAAGAAGAAGTCATTGGTGGGAAAGGTATGAGAAGATAATGAAAAGGGATCAAAATGATCAAAAACATGTGGCTGTGTGTGAGGTATGTGTGTGTGTGTGTGTGTATGTGTGTGTGTGTGTGTGTGATTTTGAAAGAATAAATAAATTTTAAAATTTTAATAAAGACCAAACCATATCCAGCAGTGTAAAAGTCAGTTGCTTTTTATCTTAATAGCAACATATTTCCCCCAGTTTTTACCTCCATAAAAAGTGATTTGCACACTCACACACCATGGATTTGGAATGACCTCTAGAAAGATGTCCGTCTGGTAAGCCCACCTGTAGGGAACTCCCAAGGGCTTACTTTTCTGTGGCTGTGAGTCTGAGTCATCATTTCTCTTCCCTACTTCTTCTCACAGCAGTTGCCCTCCTACCTGCTTCTCTGTTACATGCCCTTTGAGCATTGGATTTTCCCCTTTGGGTGAGAACTTCCTCATCTGTATTCTTACACAGCTTCTTGAGCCTCAGCACAAGGTACTACACTGTCCCTAAATCATACCTGGTGCCAGCATTCTGTCCCATAATATGTGCCACACCTCTAACCTCAGCTGGAAGGAAATAGAAATTTGACAGCATTCCACAATATTCCAGAGCCTTCTGTTCTCCAAACTGTTTCACCCAACCCTGATCAACATCTTCTCTCAATGACCCATAAGTATGTAGATAATAGGACTGCAGAAGTGTCACACTGAGTGAAGCAAGAACATTGACTCCCCAGAGCAAGCTTGTTTTCCATTAATCAATCCTGCCATGATAATTAAAGTAGAGAATGATCAAAGCAGACATCTGGTATGAACATGGTCCTCTTCATACATACGTATCTACACCTCCCACAAATATTGTGCATCCCTACATTCATACACACACACATACCCACACCCATACATACACATGCAAAAAAGTACACATTATGCATTTGCCAAATTTCCAAGTGACAACCAACTGGTAAAAAAAAAAAACCTAAGATTTTACATGTAGTGTGTGTGTGTGTGTGTGTGTGTGTGTGTGTGTGTGTGTGTGTGCACGCATGCATGTGCAGGGATGTGGAAGTCAGGACAACTTATAGGGTCAGTTCTCTTTTTCCACCATATGGGTTCCAGGAATTGAACCCAGGTCTTCATCTGTTGTCTTTATCATGTCTACAGACAATAATATTTCAGACGATAGATTCAAGAGCTCAAAAGCAATTCAAACAATTTAATGAGTAGGCTAAAGTAAATAACATGTCTCTTCATAGGAATAATTAGACCAGGGTCTAACACACAGTAGGCTATAAAAATATTTGTGGAATTAATGAGTTAATGAGTTAATTAATACAGACACTTATACTGGAGGTCTAAAAACCAGTTCTGCAAGTCTATGGTAGGCTATGATCTGGAAAAAGAGCAAATTAATGTGAAAATAGGCTAAGTTTATTGCATGGCACATATAATAGAGTTGCTTTGGCGAGAAAATGGAGCTGCTGTCATTGAGCGCTCTCCTGCAATCCCTGTGCTGGTGTGTGGGTTTCACATATTTTACCTGATGTCGACAAGTTAGAGATTCTTAGAAACAGTGATTCCAGTACTGACCTATTGACCTGTTGCATTTTCTTTAAGTAACATTTTTAAGTATTTTATTTATTCAAGGGAGAGAAAATACATAGAAGAAAGGGGGAGAGAGAGAGAGAGAACAGATGTACATATTTCATATGTACATATTGTGTATATGTGAAAATCAGAAGACAATAACTTTGGAAGTTGGTTCTTTCCTTCAACTTTGTGGGTTGCAGAAGTAGAACTCAGACCACCAAGTTTGTGCACAGGCATCTTTACCTGTAGGACCATCACACCAGATCCAGGAAGCAATCTTTAGTATCTAATTTGAGACAAACCTTGGGCTAGAAGAGAGGACACAGAATGTTTCCTATTCCAAAGAGAATTCAGATTCTGTTCCGAGGTATGAAACTTTACCTTAGACCATTTATAGTGACTGAGTTCCTCAGAAAGCAGACTGTCTGATTTGTCTCATCTTGAGTGAAAGTCTTTGAATTCCTCATTCGAAGGTCATATATGATCTGGTGACAAAAGTAAATATGTTATTATTTTGTTATTGTTAACTAATGCCAGGATGCTATTGAATATTTTTAATAAGATAAAATATATACTTAGATAACACTAATGCATTAGTCGCTACACTAACTTAATATCTTATTGTAATTTAACAATAGCATATTATTGTATAGACACATTAATATGACTGTGTTAGACAGATTCTCCTCAGAATAATAGACAGGCTAAGTAAAACTGGGGGATATTAGACTGACTTACATGACAGAATGATAGGAACTGCAACTGCTACCCTCCTAATGGGCTGGCAGAGAACTTAGAAACTTCTCAGCACATGAAAATGGATGCCTCAGTAGTCCAATCTTATTCTGAAGTCCTGAAAGATGATCAGGAGTCTCTGGTATGCTGTCCAGTCCCTGCTGGGCTGGAGTGTGATGATAGTGGACAGCAGACACAGCAGTAGAAACATACTCTCCCAGGAAGAAGTGAAAAAAGACAGGTCATACTGTGTTGTCTTTGCACTGTTCTACATCTCTACCACCTACTAAAAGGTGATGTTCATTCTGAGGTCTGCTCTTCACCTTCAGCTAATCTTTTCTGAAAATGTCCTCATGGACCCACCCAAAGTGGGTGCCCTGGTGATTCCAAATTTCTTTAAGATGCCAATCAAGACTAATCATATTTCCTATCATTCCAAGTTGCTAATCAACAGCAGTAATATTATGTTGGTGAGTTTTATGCATAATAATGAGAATTACAATGGAGACTTCAAAGTCATATCCATTGATTCACTAAAACAATTTAAAGGAATTTCAGATACAATTAGAATATTAGATCTTTCCAGGAGTTTTCCATTGAAAAAATCATTATATTTCTTTTACATATCCCTTCCTTAATGACACTTCTTTGATATGAATATCTATGGAGTTTTCCTAAAATGTTCAGTCTACTTTCATAGTCATTCCCTACTAATGTTTCATAGGAGGATATAGTATTTTATATCTACAGTAGGAAACATAATTAACAGAAATGACTTGGTAATCATTACAAGTGATTCAGCAAACATATAGCTCAATTGAGTATAGCTATGTCTGTGAGAATTTTCCTTGTCAACACCTAGAGGCAATGACATCAGCATATCTTGAAAGTTAGTTCTGACTTACATTCTACTTCCTGCTCTGCCTGCAGCTTCTGCAAGTGCACATAGCCTTTCCTGCCACAATACCTTCCTCACCACAATGGACCAAAATCTGTCCAAAACCAGGAGACAAAATAAGACTTTCTTTCATTCACTTTCAGTTCATAGGAAATGTTCCATCAGGTTGCTCACTCAAAAAGGAGTAAATGAAACCACGCAGTATATTATATCTGAGAGGAATACCCAATTTAAATAAGTATCAATGTTAGATATCTGAAATACCTAATGCATTAAAAAAAAGAGAACAAAGAAGTACTCATTATTGTCTTAAGACATATTTGGCTCTCCAGTCTGGGGATCTGTTCTCCATCTACCTGATTTGCAGGAAGCATAATAGCACTGATGGACTCAAATCTTTGGGCCAACATCTGAGTCAAACGTGGGAAGCAGGAAAACCATGGCAGTGAAACAGATTGATGGCAAGTCTCTTGAAATAGTGGAGGACAGTTTAGGATCATTGGTGCAAATGCCAAAAATGATGACAATAATCTTACCTCAGGCCACAGAGGAGCACTAGAGCATCTGGAGTGAAACCAGGAGCCTACGCTCCTTCTACAGCATCATGGAGTTTCCAAGTATTCATTCATTCATCCAATGAATGTTTACTGAACAACTACAAGGAACCAACGTATTACCTTTGCTAGACTCTAGGAATTCCAAATTGATCTGGTGGATTGCACAGTCTGGATGCATTCTCTGTCCTGTCAGGAACATGGGAAGGCCGAGACATTTTTGGATGACATGTAGTAAGTGTTCTGCTAGTGTCTGCTAGAGTGTCAAAAATAAAATGTTAGTCCCTTACAGGTTTCCGGTTTGGCAGAAAATGCTGTAAGAAAACATCTGTATGAAAACATTACAACTGAGAAGTTAAGCACAAGATCAAGGAAGATGCCTTGTTTCTATATTTTAGGTTTAAGCAACAAAATCTGGGTTGTGTAGATGGCTCAAGTGGTAAAGCCTTTGGCTTGCAAGCAAAAGTACCTGAGTTCAGATTTCCCAGATTCCATGCAAAAATGTCAGATCTAAATGGTGGCGGTCTACACTTTGAGACCTGGAAGGAAAGGCCTGGGAAACCCCAGAACAAAGTAATAAGGAGTAGAGCAATCCAGGCTGATTCCTGAAGACACCCTTAGACCATCACAGACGCATGTGTATGCATGCGTGCACACACACACACACACACACTTGCACAAAAATAAAAAAGTGAAAAAGAAATAAAAGCTAATATGAGTTAGTTTGCTACTGTTACCAGCAACGATAATAGTGATTGAATGGAATCTTTTCTGAGGACCTATTTTGTATAAGGTATTGGTCCCACAATAATGTATTAATTTTTAAAGCTTGCAAGCACCTGTTGAAGTGAGTGTTCTCATTACCTCTCATTACCAGATGGAGAAAGTGAGGTTAAGAGAAGTCAAATAGCTTGTCTAAGGTTATAATCTAATAACTTGAGGTGGAGAGAATTTGGACACAGGTGCTGACCTGGAAGCTTCTGCTGTCATTGTCATTACTCGGTCATAGGATAAGAGAAATGACTCTACCTTTCCTTTTGTGTCATGACTTCTTGATTGGCCAAGCCTGTTTTCAGAGGGTTTATAGCACAATACGTAGCATTTAAATACTCTGACATACAAAACATCATGGTCCAACACCACATCATAATGGGAAGGTTCTTTGTACTTAGAGAGGTAGCTCAGTCATGGAAACGAAAGAAAAAGGCACTTGAGTGACATTGATCACAAATTCTAAGCAGTATTTACACTCTTGAAAAAGCATAGATGCAATGGGGAGAACACACAATACAAGCAACTTCAGAGAGAGGCTCTCTGATCAGCACTTAAAATAAAAAGTTCGGGGTAAATATGAGAAGACACCAAGCCCTCAGGTCAGATCATAAAAGGACTCATGCACCATCATCCAGATGTTAGATCTCATCCCAAGGGCAATGGGCTGAAGGAGTTTTAAGCAGAAGAAACTATCATGGTTTCCATTAGGAAGATTCTCCTGGACACAGGCTGCCCCACCAGGTCACGGCTATATAACTCACTGTGTCTTAGGAGTGAGAGGCAGTGCTTCTAATGATACCAGGAAACAGGCATTTATGGTCACCACACTTCACATCAACAATGGCGAAGAAGATGGAAAGTGAAAATACAGAACAAGGAAAATGACTTCTTTGCTGAATAGCTTCGCCAAGCAGCGGCCTCGCCCTTACTAATGCATTAGCCCCGCTGACATCCGCCACAGAGAACTTTCCGTTGACCCCATTTTTTTTTACAGGAAAGCAAGTTCCTTCAGATTAAGTCGGTTGTCCAAGATCTCAGAAATAGAAAGTCGAAGATTTCAGATTCTAGTCCAGTTCTATCAGACCCAAACATGACCTCTCGCCAATCATTATATCATGTTCCCCACATATTAAAACAAAACATTATTCATCTGCTGTGGGCTAGCAAAATGATGGAATATAACTGTGGAGGCGGCCAAGTTTAGGTTTAGAGATTCTGGCAATGCCACCATACCAAATGAGCTGGAACAATCTCCTTAGCCTCTGAAAAGTTTTTGTTCCATTTCCTGTGACAGGAATCCTAGCAGCATCTGTTTAAAGAGTTGTGGTGAAAGTTCAAGGAGATGGAGTACAGGAAGATCTTGGTACAAACTCATGTTCGCGTCAGATGACAGAATGGTAAGAACAAGCACAAAACCCTAGAGTGATGAGAAAGTTCTAGACATGAAGGAACAGGCATGCGAAGTTCTACAACTACAAATCTGCTTCTGAGCTCAATTCTGTTCATTCTTTGAATTTCCCGCCCATTTGTTCTGTATTCATTTATTCACTGAACACTTTCTGAAGCATTGTTTTACACCAGACACAGCAGGGCTGGCCTTCTATAGCATAAAGAAAAGGTCAGCCAGAGCAGTGACTATTCATCTCAAGCAACACGTCTGCAGGGTGAAGAAAATCACATGACAAGTTCAAAGTAAGCAATGATAACACCTTAGAAAATACTAAAGAAAAGAAAATCATGGCTACCTGTGAGGGAACCAAGAAAGACTTCACCGTGAATTGCCCAGTGTGGTAAGACAGGATGAATAGTGAATAAAGATGAGCCAATCAAAGCATAGCCTTGGGTAGAAGAAATGGAGGATGTGTGTGAAAAAGTTGTTCCTGAAATGGCTGTTAAGATCAAGGCTTTCGCTTTCAAAGCTCAGCGTGGAAGAACTGGCATTTTCTAATCTGCATCTTGTTTGACTGTGGTGGACGTGTTGCTAGCAGCTGTGCCAGTGATGGTCTGTGCCTCTTCTTTCTATGAGACACTCTTAAAGAGACAGGGAAGACAGAGAAAACCATCAGGATGATCACCCACCTTCATCAGCTGTTTCCCAATATTGGGACCCACTGCCAAGTACTCCCTGCGAGGTCACATTCAGTGACCAGTAAAGATGCCTAACCCGGCAGCAAATGGTCCATGGAAGCATCTCTTATGTCTTTCTGAGCCTGTCTAGCTTAGGTTTTACATTTAACGTTCTCACTACAACTCTCCAAGCTCAGAAGCAGATGCACTGATCTACGGTAAGCTAAATGCTAGCTTACCTTTAATGACTTTGTGGCTTGTGAATACATTATTTTTCAACTGGCGTCACATTTTAAAGGTTGGGAAAGCTGGGGTGTGTTTTACTTATTTTACTGTGTGAAGAAATAGAAATCCAGCTTACTCTGTAACAGGCTGGGGGCATCACAGAACTAACTTTAGTCTCCCCATCCCTCCCCACTGCACTGTGGACCTCTCTGAGAGACAGCTGGGACGTGACCTGAGGCACCATCACCATTACCTGCCTCAACTGTGCACTGTGTTAATGAAAAACATCAAATAAGAAAGCCCGAGGTTTAGGGAAAGATTAAAAACAGGTGACATGCTTTGTGTTTTTCCTTTTCTCCTGTGCCGCCAGCAAAACTGATTCTAGAATTAGGGGTTTTGAAGAGAGCTCCCCTAGCTATGAATTCTCAGTTATCCACCCTTTAATGTGGTTGGCCTTCCAGGCTCTCTGAGAGACCTTACACCATTCAGCCAGATGTAGTCACTGAGGCTATTTCCAGTGACCAAAAAGAAGTACACGGAGACATTACATTAATCAGTTTCTGCTTTGTTTGTTGTTGCTGTTGTTAACAGATATATAGAAACACTGAGAAGTTTCAATTGCTGGAAATCCCAGTGTCTGGGTGGGTGGTCCCTACTCAGGAAGTAGGAAGCCATTGTAATGGCCTTCCCTGCTGCTGCATTAGCAACCAGTACCCAGCCCCTGTCTGCTGACCCTGACCATGCCTCCACCCTTCTCCTATTACAGCTGACCAGTGCCTGTCTATTGTTCTTTCCTGATTACTCACGGTTTTGTGTTCCTGTCTCCTGTTAGCTCATTCTTCTACTGTCCCCCATGCTGCGGGCTGAGGACTATTGGTCCTTGTTCTAAACACTGACTCTGGCTTTCTGTCCCACTCAAGTTCACTGAGGTTAAATCTAATGGGCTATCCTGGTGAGTAACTTCCTGTTCCTAATCTATTGTTCTAGCTTCAAGCAACTGCTGGAAGCACAGAGTCACTCTCCACCAAAACTAAAAAGAGAATGGAGAATACCTTGCTTTGGAATTAGTATTGATATTTACAAGGAGCTAAGAGGAAAACTGGCCAGGAGAGTAAAACAGTGAGGAAGTCCTAGTATCAAGAAAAAACTTATGTCTATCTTATGTTTTGGCTTCAACTCCTGTAGAATTGGCAAGGATTTCTAAAATAGCACATGAAGCAATGAAAAGGCCAGACCACTTTCAAAATAGGACATGGATAATGTCCATGGTCAAAGTAGAGGAAATTAGACGATAGAGTCATCATGGGAATGACGGGGACTGTGGAAAAGACACGTTCAGAAACAGGCATGATATGTGGCCTACCTGGGTGGTTCCTATCTGGGCAATGCATTTTTCTTGCATTGAGATTAAAATATCTATAATTTTCAGGTAAATTGTGAACATAAAAATGAGAACACAGGTAGAGTGTCAGCATGTCATCCTCAGAAGCTGTACTTAGTGAGTTGGTGCCCTGGCTGGAAAGAATGGGTATTGCTATGGTTAATAGTCTCATACCTCACACCTCTTGTCTCACTTCCATATTCGCCACTGTAACAAAAACTTGACCCAAACAATTTATAGCACAAGGGATTTTTATCCCAACATGTGATTTCAGGTTACAGTCCATTGTGACCAGAGAGTACTAGCAGAGACTAAAGAAACTGGACACATCTTATCACACACAGCACAGCTGAGGATCACTGTAGCATTCTGGCTTTTCAATTTACCAGCCTGTCAATTACTGAACTAGCTTTCCCTGGATTAGCCACCTGCCCAGGGAATGGTCCTAACTCACCCACTGCGGGCTGGGTTTTCCTTCAGACTTGCTAAAAGGACTGTCTTAACTAAATAATCCTTAATAGCCATACTTGAAGGCTTAGCTCTGAAGTGTCAAATTGCAGATAAAACTAATTGTCACACTTGTTTAAGCACTTACTCCCCATAAGTGGAACCTCTTGCAATTTGTATTTATTTGTGTAAGAAAACAATTTCTTTTTAAAAACAAATTTAAATTTTTTGGCTGGGTGTATGTGTAAACACAGTGCACTCTCTGAAGTTCACAGGGAGTAATAAAAATGCATAGAAGAAAGATATTCTGAAGGCACAATTTAGACATTAGCATATTATAGTCTCAGTCCAAAAGCAATAGCTGTGTTTAATGGAAATACAGTGAAATGTAAGACATGAAGGAGCCAAGTATTCCTTCTCCGAAAGAAATCTCCATTAATTCCAAGATTTGAAAAAATATATTATCTTTGTATATATAGTATCTATGTCTATATAATTATGTGAACATATACTTTATTTTCTATATCTAGCATATATATACATATATATACATATATATAAATATTATTGTCATGGTTTAAATGTGAGTTGTCTCCCACAGGGATATGTGTTTACATCCTTAGCTGTTTGAGAAGATTGTGGTAACTTTAGGAAGTGAAACCTTGCTGGAGGAAGATATATCACAGGGGTCTGGCCTTGAGATTAGTAAGCCCCAACCTGTTTCCACTAATAAATAGTCTGCTCTGACAATCTGCAACTTGCTTTCTCAGTCTCAATGATGGACGTGTCCTAAGTCACCTCTAGCATCTGCCTGTCCGCAATGCTTTCTCTGCCATAATGGACTGTATCTCTCTTCTGGAACTGTGGACCAAATAAATCCTCCTGTTTACTGTAAAGTAACTTGAGTTTTAGTGTTATCTCATAGCAACATAAAAAGTAACTGCTACAGAAATTGGTACCAAGAAGTGGGGTGTGGCTGTGAGACTAAGAGAATCAGGTACCAAAAAGTGAAGCATTGCTGTGAAACTAAGGGAACTTGGTACCAAAAAGTATGGTCGTGGCTGTGATGTGGTTAGTGTGCCTTTGGAACTGTTGAGTGATATGGGGAACTTTCGAACTTTGGGCTAGGAAAGCCTTTGCATCTAGTATACAGGGCCTCAAGAGCTATTCTTATGAGATCTTGGAAGAGAGTAATGTTGTAAGAGATGCACACAGTAGAAGCCCAGCTTTATGATGGTCCATAGGGGAACAGAGAGTGCTGGGAACTGTAGTGTAGCTTTATCAGAGTGTTTGGTCAACATTTGTCCACATACTGAAAGCATGCCTGAAGTTAATGTATGTGTTTGGCTGAAGAAGCTTCAAGGCAATATAGTCTTGAGAGTGTGGAATGGTTATTTTTTAGCACTCATGTTCAGAGTTATGATTTAAAAAAAATCACAAGAAGTTGGGCAGAAAAAATGTGATGACAAACTTGAAGAGTTGAAAGAGAATACAGAGAGCAAAATTGTGGCTATTGTTAGAGATTAGCTACTTTAGTAAGCCAAAAATCTGTTCTCTATTTGGAGAATAGAAGAGGCTTCATCTTGAGGGCAAAATCCTCAGGGAAGACTCCCTCCCATAAGAATGAAGATTATTTTGGAAGCAAAAAACTGTAGGTCAGGGCTCCAAAAGAATTTTCTGTTCCTGCTCCCCTAAAGCAAAGACCCAGGAGAGATTTTGCCTAGAGTCAGCACAGAAAAGCTGAATGAGCTGTGATCCAAGGGGGTTGTAGCAGAACTTGGCAAAGTCATCTATGTCACACTGATTTTAGAGGCATTAAAGAGTAAGGAGCATGTGGATTCCTCTTTCAAGGTTTCACAGAGCAGCTGAATCCAGGCAGTATATAGTAGGAATAGAAATTCTGCAAAGAGGCCCAGAAAGGGTATTGAATGTAGAGTTCAAGCCTGGTTTTCCAATGAAGTATGAAGATGCTAAATATATCAGAGTCTATGTGGGACATCTGCCAAGAAAATCTGTGTAGCCAACCCAAGAGAGTGATGTGTTCTACCAGAAGTTGTACTAGAAGAGTAGGAACAAAGTCATTTGGAAGTGAGATGGTTTTGACAGGAAGATCATATGCTGGACTTGGAGCTGTAGGATTTGGAGTTTGCACTGCTGCTTTCCAATCTTGTTAGGGACCAATTTTTCCTGGGTATTCCCCCATTTCTCCCTTTTGGAATGGGAATGCTTATTCTGTGCCATTGAATGTCAGAAGTATGTAACTATCTTTGTATTTTATGAGAAGCTTTGGACTTTGGACCACTATAATCTATGGGGGCTTCTAAAGTTGAACTGAGACTGGTCTGCTTCAAGAGGAAGCCACAAGCATATGGGGATCAAGAGGTAGAATATCATGGTTTGAACGTGAATTGTCCCCTACAGGGGCATGTGTTTATATCCTTAGCTCTCTCCATGTTTGGGAAGGTTGTGGCAACTTTAGGAGGTAGAACCTTGCTGGTGGAAGGCATGTCACAGGGGGCGCTGTCTTTAAGGACAGTTAATTCTACCCTGCTCCCACTAATAGTCTGTCCTGGCAGTCTTCAGTTTGATCTCTCGGTCTTGATGATGAATGTGACCTAAGCAGCATCCAGCTGCTGCTAGCCAGCCATGCCCTCTCTGTCATAATAACCCATATCTTTCTTCCAGAAACATAAGCCAAACGAATCTCCCTTTCTCCCTAAAGTTTTTTCTAGAATATTGTCTCACAGCAGCAGAAAGAGTAACTGAGACCCTAATGCTTATATATCTATATTTGTACCTATATTTATATATCTATATATACCTATATCCATATCCACATCTACATCTATGTCAACTTACAAAGTTTGTCATTTAAAATTAAAAAATTACTTCATATATTTTGTCTAGAGTTCTGACTATTTTATTGTGCTGAAATTGTAAAATGAGCATATCTTCCAGAGACTGAGAAGGTGCTATCTGCATCCTTGGCAGCATTACTATTCAAGAAATTTCTGCTTCCATGACACAACACCTGAAAAAGAAAAAAAAATATTTATTTTAGTTGCTGTGATAGATACCTGAGAACAACAACCAAACAGAGAAAAGATTTGTTCTGGCTCAAGTTTTCAGTAGTATCAGTCCATACGCTGGACACAAGGTGAAATAAAAAATATGCAGCAGGGTTGTGGGTCAGAAGAGGGGGCTTACTTGAAAGGCCAGGAAACAGAATGAGAAGGAAAAGACTAGGATAGGTACATGTCTTCAAAGACAGGCACCCGGAAACCCGGTTCCTTCAAGCAGGTGCCACTTCCTGGCAGAGCATTTAGTTACACCCTGGCCCTTGGGTTAATCCCTCAAGCGTCTGTTATCTCCCTAGAGCACCATCTACTGGGGTCCCACTTTCAACACTTAAGTCTCCTGGGAAACACTTCATAGCCAAACAACTTAAAGGGAGAAAAGATTTGCCTTGGACACAGGCAATCATCTTGGATTCCTCTACCTCTTTATTGCTTTATTCTGGAGTTTCCCAGGCTTTGCCTTCCAGAAATGGCTGCCACCATTTCTGCTTGACATTTTTTTTTATTATTTATTCAATTGTGCGTGTATGCATATGTATGTGTGCACGCGCGTGTGTGTGCGTGTGTGTGTCTGTGTGTGTGTGTAGAACCACGGACGAATTCGGGAACCACCATGGACCGCCTCCACCTCCTTCTTTGTTTACTCTCCTCCGGGATTTACAGGCTTTGCCTCTACCAGGACCAGAAGCGCAGACGGCTCCCGCTTCCGCCCAGCGTCTATACTGGGGTCTAGGATCCGAACTCAGGACCTTCCGCCTGCAAGGCGGAGGCTTAACCCCTGAGCCACCTCTCCAGCCCCTCTGCTTGACATTTTTACTTGGGATCTGGGGAACCAAACTCAGCTCTTTTTCCTTGTGAGGCAAACGTTTTGACCTCTAAGCCATCTCCCCAGTCCTTGCCAAAGTATTTGTATCAATTAGTTACTACTATATCAGAAATCAGTACAAAGATTAGTAGCTTCAAATGAAATTATCATTCTTTTATACCTATGTGTGGGTCAACTGGAGTGCAGGTAAATGTTTCTAACTACAGATTTCTTTTTGCTTGATGCCTTGATGTGACACAGGTAATATTTACTACTTTGGGGCTCAAGCTGGGGATATGGCAAAATCCCAACAAAATTCTCACTTGTAGTAGAAATAGAAGAAAGAGAGAAAAGGATGCAATGACTGAAGGCCAGGATGAAGTTTTGTCACATTCCCTCCCCAATTCCCACACTCACTGTCTTCCACACCTGTATCTAAAGGAAAGGGGCAAGAAGATATTTTTGCCTCTAAATAAAATAGCTGCCAAGTCAGTATCAAAGGTACAGGAGTTGTTAAACCTACCTTCTCAGTGTTATTATTTATTCAAAAATGTAATGGTATTTTGAGTTTGTCCAAGTTCACAGTTCTCAGATTCAGATTTCTCCAACTTAAAGTTCCTTCTTCACTTTATACCAAAAGGCTTCAAGATATGGTATCTCTGAATCATTTTACTCCAAAAATAGCATTCACAAATTGTCATGTAAAAATTCCTTTCATGAAGAGTCATGAGAAATTGCACTCTATTCTTCTGCTTTTGGGTTACCTTATCAACCTAAATTCATAATAGGGGCTGGAGCATGAAGACAAAATCAGAGCTGAGAAAGAGAAAATGGATTTTTTGCTCAGAATTGCATTACAAATGGGTACACTCCCGGACAATCCCAGCTGCACGTGGCACAGTGCATGGGCACCATGAATAATCCATGTTCTCTGCCTAGGCTTTCTGGTAGTGCTGATTTAGCAACTGCTTTCCATTCTGCAGTACGTCTAGGTCAGGCAAAAACAAAGTATGCAACGACATGCTGAGCATTGGGTTGATCCCGATGGCAGACAAGGCACTTGCAAATCCCATTAGAGTTTAAGCAGAGTTTCAGCATTCACTTCCTAGGAGAGCCCGCCATCCTCACAATTAGGTCCTCATACTTTCATGTACTCAAGGCCTTGTGATGATTTGATATCTCTATGACCAGCTCTTCAACCTATCCCTTTGGTTTTACCCCTTTTCCCACCTCCCTTAACCTCACCCCCAGGTATACTAAACCATATGTACTTCTCCTAAAGCAAGCACATAAATAATCACTTACATTTCTTGGTCCCTTTCCCTAGAAAATTCTTTCCCCTATCATTGATCTAAATTAAATTCCATCTTTCAGAGAGAGCTCAGGGTCCCCTTCTACAGAAACTCTTGTGCTAGCCTCAGGCCAACCCTGCCGCCCAGCTCATTTGAGTCTGAGTTTCTTCTTGGAAAACACCTGATGCTTCCTCCACAGCCTATCAATCTCCATTAGAATCACCTACTTACTTGTTGTCAATCCCACAAACACTGGGCTCTTTGAAACTAACAATCTTTTGGCTCTGAATGCACATTGTTCTTGGCAAGGTGCCCAGGAATCATTAAATGTTTGCAGAAGAAAAGCTTGAGAACGGAAAGTATAATAGGAAAGCAATGAATAGAGAGGAAGGAAGGGAAATAAGGAAAAAGAGGGAGGGAGGGAAAGAGATCGAAAGGAGGAGGAATGGAGAAAGAGGAGGAAACACAGGATCGCACAAAAGGCATTTTGCATGTTGCACTTGGTATTGTAATTATTCACTTTCACCAGTAATATGCTGATGTGTTTAGGATAAGGCTGTTTCTCTTTAAAGACTTCCCCAGCAGTGCAGACTCACAGGCAACCTCAGCACCTCTGGGTCTTCTGGTGAGATTAATAAGCAAACCAGGGGACAAACCGGTATTAAATACACTTGGAAAATAGCCTCCACACACCATGTATGTGTTTGTGTGTGTGCAAAGAGAGATAAGAGAGAGGCAGAGATAGACAGACAAAGATGGATAGAAACAGAGACACACACAGAAAGACTGAGAGAAAGAAAATTGGTAGTGATTCCAGAATTTCAGCCTCTTGAAAGAATGTTCAAGAATCCTGCTTTGATTAAGTGTGCAAAAGCATGGTGACTATGAAAACAGAGGGTGGATCGAATTGAGAACTGCCAGTAATCTGAAGAGGGGCATCTGAAGAAATAGAGTTCTCATTTCATTTCTACTGCAGAAGCTAATCTCCCAAATCAGTGTGAATGAATCTCCTGGTATATCTCCCAAAACCAATCTTTGCTGTTTTTAAGTCAGTAGTACTCTGACCCACTGTGAGCACTGGATGGTTCTGAAGCCGCCTTCACTCTCTGACAATTGTGCTTTCCAAATCACTCCCAAGACATTTTCATATGTGAGAGGGATCTGCATTGGTGATTTGGGATAATTACTTGGGAAAAGCTTCCTTGGAAAGAATAGCTTGAATAGAAGACAGATCAAATACATTCCTGGGTCTTTTTCATTGTTGCTATGATGAATGCTTCTCTCCTTTCTTTCCCCGCACCAAGAAAAGTCAACAACTTTATAAGTTTCAAAGCCTTGATACTCCTCTGGAAGCTATGTTCTTCAAAAGAATCTTTATTTCATTTTTCTTTCTGCCAAAATCACCACAGCATGTGACTGGATGGACAGATGCAATCCCTGTGATTCAGGGATGCTGTGCTCCTGGCACTTACACTGGCTCCTAAACCGTGTTTGAATGAGAGCAGGACAAGGAATAAACTTAAAGAAAGAAGGATAAGACTGAGAATTAGCGATGAGCCTAGAGCCTCTTGTTAGCCAAAGTTCTCTGAAATTCAGCATTTTAATTTGCACGTAGTCTTTTCAAATTTTCATTATGAGCATCAATGAAACTTGAATTCAGTATTTTAATTTGCAAAGTCTTTTTGAATTTTCATTATGAAATCAATGAAATAAACATATTAATTAACAATTAATAGCTTAATGGATAGGGAGAAAGGCAAAAACTAAGCTGTCCTGTATTATTGGGGTACTTATAAATGAGTGTGATCATTATGGGTAGCACCAGCTGGATAGAGCAAAGAAAACACAGCATGTGTGCTGTGATAAGTCTCCTGGGGCTGCCATAACTAAATACCAACAATCTAATCATGAACAGAAATCTACTTCCTCACCATTCTGGAGGCTGGATGTCCTCAATATCAGCGTACACAGGGTTTGAAGTCTAGGGAGGCTTCTTTAGCTTCAGATGGCCTCTCTGTCCTCATGCCATTGTTCCACTGAGAGTACACAGAGACAAGCCCTGGCATGTCTTGCTCTTCTTGTAAGTGCACCTGCTTTATCGAACCATGATTACAACTTCACACATGACATGGAGCACACAAGGCATAACCTTTTAGAGTTTTCAGAAGGCTCCAAGGTCTCTTTACCACCAGTGGAAAGTACATATGCCTTTGGTTTTCTATTGCTCTTTGGGCTGGTTCAAAAAAGTGACTTTTCCCAGAAATCTCTTCTGCTGCTCTTGTGGGGCTAACCCCTACCTCCCTTCAACTGTTAAAGCCTATAGTATAACAATACTGGGCTTTTTATTACTTGTCTCTCTCACTGGAAAAGAATAAGAATTCCTCTGGTTAAGATGTATCTTCTCAGTTTTTCACAGCCATTTGATTGAGAATTCCCTCCATGAATATATATTTATCTCTTAAACAAAAAATTTCTGCATCTCATTTCTAGTCATTTTGATTATATTTGAAATGTAATACTTTAATTTCATAAAACATGTAAACTACTTTCTTGGGCTGCAGATGCAGCTCAGTATGAGGTCCTAAGCAGTTTTTAGGACCAAAAATGGGTGGAAGGCCATTGACTCACTTGGGTGGTTTTACCACATATCTCTTATGCTGAGCAAGTTTTGATGTATCATTATTGAACTTAATGGTTCATGCTCATAAGAAAATCAAAAAAATAGGAGAAAAGTTTTGAGGAGAAGGTTCTCAGTAGAAGAATAAAGAGGAACTGAGGAAGAGAAATGTAGGGAAAGATGAGACGGTCTCATTGTATATCTTATGAAACTGTAGTGATTTAGAAAGAAAGAAAGAAAAAGAGAGAAAGAGAGAAAGAGAGAAAGAAAGAGAAAGAAAGAGAGAAACAAAGAAAGAGACATTTCCCCTGTAAGTGGGATTTGGGGAGAGCTCCACTCTCTTAAGAGAGATGAGTTCTTCCTAGATTTTCTGCATGTTGATAATGCAGCAAGACTATGGATGCTATAGAGAAAACAAAAGCCCTCCCTAGACGCCTACATTTGACAGTGACCTTTGTGGAGAACTTCTTAGTTTCCAGAACTATAAAAGGTATGTTTGTGTTGTTTATCAGTGATGCACTCTGTGTTAGCTTATCACCAGATCCTATGCCAACTAAAACATCCTGATTTTGTCTATCTTCCCTTGGTGATTCCTACAATAATCACAACAATTATATACATTAAAATATACTTGCCTAGGTAATGCTTCTTAAATATTCACCATAAATTCTAATATATGCTATTTCAAATTCCAACACTTCTGGACATTCTCCTTCTCTTAGTGAAAAAGTAAACAGTAAGAACATACAATTGAAATATAAAACTTTGGATACTGTCCTAAGCAGCTTATAGAAGCTAATGTGCCTAATATTTCCAGTGGGACCATGGAATCACTTTCAATGTTTATCTCATCTCAGTGATAGAAAGCTGTTATAACAAACTTGATTATCTAACCATAGTCATGTCTAGTGAGAAGAAGGTATAGTGATCTTTTGGTCAATGGTGTACACAGCTTTTTGAGAGTGGGACTTGGCTTCTTTCCAACCTCTCTCAGTCGATAAGTTTCCATAGAAATGCAGCTGTCGGGGCTGGAGAGGTGGCTCAGGGGTTAAGCCTCTGCCTTGCAGGTGGAAGGTCCTGAGTTCGGATTCTAGACCCCATGTATAGACACTGAGCAGAAACTGGGGTGGCCTGCGTTTCTGGACCTGGTAGGGCAGAGCCTGTGAGTCCCAGGGCAGAGTAAACAAGGAGGAGGTAGAGGCGTCCATGGTGGTTCCCGAATTTGTCCGTGGTTCTACACACACACATACATACACACACATGCATACACACGCACACACATGCATACACGAACAATTGAATAAATAATAAATAATAATTTAAAAAAACTCAAAAAAAAGAAATGCAGCTGTCATGTCCTTTCCAACCACAGCAGCAGAACAATCTCCAAGTGTCCTTTCCAAGTGGATGTCTCGAGGCTTAGTAATTTCCTATGCAAACCCAAAGTAATCTGTACTTCATTACTCTTTGGGCCCCTTCCAGGAACCTACATAGCTGTTAACACCTTCCTTATCATTGTCCCTAGGACCAAGTAGCCTTATATTCTCTTACTGGTTACACTCCAGAAGCAAGTACTGAACATTCAGGAAAGCCTCTACCAGGAATACCATTCTGCATGACCAAGTAGATAACCCTTCGTTCCAGGTTTACTTACCAAGCTCTTCCACAAGTGTTCAGGTTTCTAAGTCAACACAAAAATCAGGATCCAACTCTTCATCTTAAAAAGTTCTCTCTGTAGACTATAAAAACCATAGTTGAAAGGATAGGGAACTCCCTCAAGCTGATTGGGCTAGGCCAACAGTTCCTAAACAGACATCCAATGGCACAGTCACTGCTACCAACTCTCAACAGTTGGGATCTTGTGAAATTAAAGAGCTTCTGTTCAGATAAAGAGATTGTAACGCGAGCTCAAAGGCAACCCACAGAATGGGAGAAAATCTTCACTAACCACATATCTGATAGAGCTCTATTGTCCAGAGTGCACAAAGAACTTTGAAAACTAAACACCAAGGAAACCAATGGCCCAATTAAAAAATGGGCCCTGGAACTTAAAAGAAACTTTACCAGGGATGAAATTAAAATGTCTAACAATTATCTTAAAAAATGCTCCACTTCTTTAGCCATCAGGGAAATGCAAATCAAAACTTCCCTGAGATATCATCTCACCCCGGTCAGGATGGCAAAAATCCATAATACTAACCACGACAAATGCTGGAGAGGATGTGGAGAGAGGGAAACTCTCCTACATTGCTGGTGGGAATGCAGGCTCATACAGCCACTCTGGCGAGCCGTCTGGAGATTCTTAAAGAAATTAAAGATTGAAATGCCATATGACCCTGCTATTCCACTTTTGGGAATAACCCCCCATACAGCAGAGGTTCACCTCGATAGCACAAGCACGACCATGTTCATAGCAGCACTGTTTACAATAGCAAAGTCATGGAATCAGCCCAAATGTCCAACAGTTGACGAGTGGATAAGGAAACAGTGGTACATCTATACAATGGAGTACTACTCAGCCATCAAAAATGATGAATTACTGGAATTTGCCAGGAAATGGATGTCATTAGAAACAATTATATTAAGTGAAGTATCCCAGACCCAGAAAATTAAGTGCCGTATGTACTCCCTAATAGGTGGCTCCTAGTACCAAACCCACCCAGCCCACCTAGAGACAGTAATTCCAAGGATTATGAACAGGAGGGATGGGGTAGGAGGGCCACACTAGAAACAAGGAGAGAAGGGACCATGTTACAGCAGGGAAAATAGGCCTCCACCAAGGACCCAAATAAGTAATGAGACATCTGATTAAGTTCACAGACTTTTGTTCCTGATCATTTACTACTGAGGGGGAGTGATCTCACCAGAAGAGGAGGGCATATAGTCTGGCAGATAAAAAGTAACCATTTTGCAAATGGGTGATAGACCCCTCCCTCACTGTGGTTTCCCACTTTTATGACATCTACCTTTGAATGTGCTTTTATCACAAGACTCTAACAGCTTTTTGTCTCTGGCCAGGGGGTAACATACAATGCCCACCAGGATGGAGTGAAGGGCATTGCAGGAGCAGCAAAACTGCAAAAGAAAATCAACAAACCACAATCCAGAACTTAAGAGACTCTATGTCAACCACCTAGAACTAGGCCAGCTTAGTCTCTCCCCATCTTGAAGCTCAGGGAAATTTGCAGGAAGAGGGGGCGGTAAGAGCGTAAGAGCATAAGGATGGGAGGAGCAAAGATATGTAAGATACTCTATACTAGTTAGGGCTGAAGCAATCATAATTGGACTTTGCATGCCCTGCGCATTGTCCAACACACTGTTGACCTCACAAAGTCTAGCATCTGCTAAAGGCACCAAGATCCTTGGAGGCAAAGGATTGGCAGCCACAGCAGTGTTCCTATACCTAAGGGGAACACGGGAAAGGGTTCGGGAAAGGCCACTGGGTCCTTGTACGTCATCGGAGAGGAGAGCCCAGAGGAAAATCAGACATGCACAAGAAAGGACTCTCTGGGAATTGGGGTGGGAGGCACTGGGGGATGGGGAGGGAGAGGGGTGGGGGGGGAGCAGGGGGTACGGGGGGAGGAGGAGGGAGGGAGGGAACTGGTGTACCTAATAAGTTTGTATGAGTTGAAAAAAAAAAAAAGTTCTCTCTGTATGTAAAAGTTCAGGTTCACATTTTATTAACCTTGTCTCTACAAGCAACCCCCTAAAGTTTTTTCTAGCTCTCGCTCCCACTTCTTGAGTTCAAAGACAGGAAACTTCTCCTGAGGAAATAGTGTATAAAATTTTGCTATGACACAAAACAGTGTAAGTTTGTTTTGCCTGGAGTTAGGGAGGGGAAGAGTGTGGCTATCTCAGGACCAGTCCTGACTGTCCTAGGAAACCTAGGTAGCAAGTGGCACATCCAGCTCTTATTAATGATCCTTAAAGTGCGGATCCCTGAAATCCCTGTCCTTAACTCAGATTCCATTCAACAATTCAGCCAAAATAATCAACATTAGTTAATCTGCAAACTTAAAATAGAGTTGCCTCATAGTATCAGTGAGTATTCATGGAGTGAATCCCAAGGATATCAAATGCCATAACTATTAAAGTTTTCTATTTAAAAAGTTGTCAATATTCAATACAGATTCTATTTTTCCCAAAATATTTTCACTGCCATTAGCTGAATTTTTAGGTGTAATGGTCATGTATATAATATATCAACTGCACTGTGATGCCCAACTTCCTGTTAGAAACTATGATGTGGGAACATTGTTAATCCTCAGGATCCTGTCACCACACTTGTGGACTTCATGTGGTATCTGCGTGGATAGAGGCCCCATTTCCCTAAGCTGATTCCACTTAATAACTAAGCATAATAGAAAGATAGCACCCTCATCACTAATGACCCAGACCATACAACTCTACTGGAAAACATTGCTTGATAATCCCACTTTGACCTGGCCAAATCTTTCCAAAACAGATCTGATGGAATTGTAGACATTTCCTTCCCATTCCTTCTTCCTTCTCTCTTTGCTTTCACAGACATCCAGATCTAATTATGAGTCTGCAAGCTCTTTCTGCCTACTTTGATTCCCTACACATTTATCCTTCTTTAACATCCCCCCAATACATCATGTATGTACCAACTGTCTGTTTCTCAAATGGCCTGAGTTGACTACCTGATGGAGTAGGAAGTACGCGATAATGTAAAGAACATAGCTCTTTCCATATAATACCTCCCAACAGAGTAAGTTATGGCATATTTTAAAATTTAATATTGCTGATAACTGCCTCGCTGAAACACATGGGTTTCTGAGACAACAGAAATCTAAGAGACATAAGATTCCTTGACTTCCACAGACCTTTTGATTTGGGACCCTTAATCTGTAATACATACCAAATTCTTAATATGGCTTTTGAAACCCATTGGAAGCAGCTCCAGCCTTCCTCCAGACACACTGAATGACTTGGTATTTCCTGGAAACTCCAGGTTCTTTATTCGCTCTCTGCCACTGCACTTGCTGAACTCTCCATTTGCTTCCCCTTGATCCCAAAACTTACCCCTGCCACTACCCAGAAAAGTCCAAACCCTCTCCAAAAACTCAGCTAAACAGTTTCATTTCTTTGGAATCTTTTCTAAATTCCTGGCAAAAACACACTTCCTGATTTCTCCTGATCCTTTCACTGTCACAATGCTGCTTTGAATTTGCAAACGTTTCTTCGAATGGTATAAAGAAACATTGTACAATTACCAGTGCTTTTGAACCTGCCTTGTGGGTAACTTCAAGCTCACTCACTTCTTTCTTTGCCAAACTGCATATATTCATAGCTTTCCGCTCTTTTCTTTACTTCACAGTGGGCCTAAGTGTGGGGAGCAGTAACGATGTGACAGCTTGAATGCCATCCTGTCTTGAGATTTCCTCCATCAAGCATATTATTCCATCACTTTTAAGTTCAACCTCATTGATGTTTTCTGGACAAAGGTAGAATTCAGACAAGTACTTTGCCAGAATTTAACCAGAATATAGCCAGGTCCCTAGAGAGTCCTTGTTCCCCTCTGAAACCTTATGAGCTGGTCTTCAATTCTCTGAATTTTTCTCAGCATTCTGGCCTTCCAAACTCACACCAGAATAATCCATTAAGCTCTGCTTATAATACTCTAGGGATTTTCTTGCCCAAAGTTCCAAACTCTTCCATTTCCTCACATCATCCAGTTAAAAGTCTATAAACCACTGGTTAAATTTATTACAGCAATCACCCCACATCAAGGTGCCAATATTCTGATTAATTATTTTTTTTGTCACTGTGACTAAATGGCTGATAAAAAAAAAACAGCTTAAGGAAAGAAAGGCTTATATTGTCTCACAGTTGTATGTAGGAGGGAAAGTCATTGTTGATAGAAACTTGAGGCAGCTAGTCACGTTGCATTCAGTCAGGAAGCAGAAACAACTAAACAGTAATGGTCACTTTTTCATTTTTTGTTCAGTCCAGCACCCCAGCCAGGGAACTGATGCCACCCACTGCTTCCTCAATTAGTCTAATTTATAAAGTCCCCCATATCCATGGATTTGTCTCCTAGATTGATTCTAGACTGTCAAGTTAGTAATCAATATTAGCCATCACACATGACTTCCAAAACTGTGAGTTCTTAGAAGACAGGAAGTGTGCTTTACTTTTTCTTGGTTCTCACTGTCACATACATGAAAGGTATTCAAAATGCTATCATTGATAAATGAACCCTCACATTAGTATTCTGGGCCCAACCAACCATATGAACATGAAAGATTCACTCAGCCACTGTGAATCTTAGTGTTTTCTGCGGTAAAAGAGAGAGGGTAGTAAGTACCACTGCCCTGAAAGTGCTGCCATGCAAATCACTGACAAATTCAAGGTATGCGCTATGGCTTTTCCTTGTGTTCCTTTCCAAGCTAGCACCATAGCGACTTCCTTATTGCTGAGATCTCTGGGTATTTCTTTCTCTTCTGCATTTCAGCTGATTTCATCTACTCATATATCAATAACCTAAGGATAATGTTAGTCAATTCTTTCATTCATTACTTTCAGTTATCTACAACATCCTGAGTACATTCTGCCTTCAACTATTCCCTCAGTATTCATGCTGACTATAGCCTCCTCTGGACAACTATCACCTCTTGGATCACCTCCTATTAGCAATAATGGCATCTCTGCTTCTAGCTCTAGCCTCCTCAAGACCATTCTCTGCTCATATTAGGAAAGAAAACATGTCACTCTGACACTGAGCATCATGTCTGCCTTCCTCCTAATAATAACTAATAATTACTGAATACTTGTGATCTGCCTAGCAAAACACATGTAAGATGTGCATTATTGATATTCCTCTATAAGCAAGTGTTTTGAAGCACAGAAGAGCAACAGTGAGCAAGCTGGTGGCATCTGTGTTGTGTTTAATGATTGCAGCAGAAACATACAGTCCTGTATGACGTCTCTACTTAACTTGAAGGACCTCCATTACTCCTCAAATTTCAAAAGTGCTAAATTGATTTTATGCATATTTCACATACATCATGTCCCAGAGATCTGTCTGCAATTTATTTTCAAGACAAATCATCTTCCCTTTCCTAGGTCACTCATTGGACTCCCAATATACTTATTAATTCTTATTGCTGAGTGTTCCAATCTATGCATTAAATATATTGGTCATTTTATTTCCTGTGGTGTATAGACATGTAGAGAGATGATGGAAAAAATAGCCAGACTACTAGACAGACAGATGATAGGTAGTTAGATGGAATCTTATGTATCCTTTTATCTTTCAAAAACATAAAATAATATCAAGGACCTAATAACAGCACACAAAACACTGTCAACACACACACACACACACACACACACACACACACACAGCTCTCACAAGGAGTAAGAGAATTTATTATGGATCCAAATATGAGTGTCCACAGACAGGGAACAAATTTAGGCTACCCAATAAACTGTGTTCCAATATAGTAACAGTTTGATGAAGTTTTGTAGAAACAAAACAATGAAAGTCATAAATCACAAAACACTGATGGAAACATCAGCTAGATAAGTTACAGCAAAGTGAAATATATCTATTACAGGCCTCAAAAGTTATTTGATGATATTCTTAGCATTTGGAGTGGTGTAAACTAAGGGTCTGATTTCATATTCGAAAAAAGGTTTAGCTAATAGTTGCAAAGATGTAGATGGGCATTGGTCATGGTTTAAAAGTGAGTTGCTCCCCACTGGCTCATGTTTGCCTTATTAGTTCCTGCTAATGATCTGGAAGGTCCTGGAACCTTTAGGAGGCAGAGCTTGCTCGAGGAAGGCACATCACAGGGAGTGAGCTTTGAATATGGGTAACCCCACTGTGCTTCCTCTAGCAGACTGCTCTTGCAGGTCGTCATTTGCTTTCTATGCCTTTGTGATGGCTGTGGTCACCTGAGCTGCCTCCAACTTCTGGAACTCACCATGCCTTTTCCACTGCAATGTGTTTCCTCCTGGAAGTATAAGCCAAATATATCTCCCTTTCCTCTCCTGAGGTTGCTTGAGTCTGAGTTGTGTCTCATGTCAGCAGAGTAACTGCAACAATATCAAACAGCAAATAAGAAAGTTGAAGGTATTTTCAGGTAATATGGCTTAGGGCCTGCAACATTCCAGCTCTCTACAGTCAGAAGCTCTAGTTAGTTAAACAGATTGTATAATCTGTGAAATCAGTGTGGCATTTTTTTTTCTGGGAACTTTAGTTCAAACACTATATGTGAATAATGAACCAGTCACAATGAACCAAAGGACACGACTGGGACACATGAGCTGACTCCCTCAGAGATAAGGACTTTATGTAGTTAGAGTGAACCAGGAAAAGAGCAATGCCTCCTCTTCTCATTCTCTCAAATTGCTCCTGAGTCTGAGTTTCTCACATATCCTGCCTGAAAATGTTCCATAGGACGAGTAGGCCTGCCAACTGAGAGATCCGAGCTACATTGTGTGGAGTTAGTAAAGCAATAATCAGTCAGTAAAATATCATCTTGCTCTGACCAGCCATACAGGTTAGACCTGAAATCAGAAAACAATGTTGTTTCAAGTATTATAATTTCTACTGTATCATGTTGATCCTAGAACATAGCCAATGAACAGGTGCTGTGTTCCTGGAATACCACTACATTAGAAGCATCTCACAATGGGCCAGTAATGGTGAGGGCAGTGAAGATGGTGAACTTCTAGAGATTTATTGAAGGGTTTTTAGTTTACATCTCCATGTGAGGTAATAATCATCAATTGACAGTAAGTTAAAAAATGAAGAAATGATCAATTTGGATCCATTTCCATTAAGAATGAAGGTGTGTTATTGCACAAGGCAATTAGCTATACTAGCTAGCTCAACAATTTTGGCAGCAGACACTACAAGTTGTTTTCCTAAACCATGTCTAAGTCTTCCAGGCAATCATGAATGACCAATCATCCAGAACAGGCTACAGGTCTGTAGTTTCTGTCTTTGGGAAAAAGAAATAAGGATTTTTCTGTTCTTAAAAGTAATGAACAGACCTCTATATTGGAAATGGAAATAAGAAGGAATGAAATAGCCCAGAAGTAAACAGATAGGACATCTTAAGTCAGCTTCAAAATGCTTTAGCTTCATCTATGTCAGAATTTCTAGGGAGTTTTTTTCTTGACTGCTGCAGTATTATATGTGACTCCTGCACATATAAGTAAGTATGAATCTGCCTGAAGCTTATTACTATGACACTTGTCCAAGAAGACTGGACTTTTACATGGAGACATCATGCAACAAGCCATACATCAAGGTTCTCTAGCTACTTCTGCACTCAGATTTAAAAAAAATACCATATTACAGAAATGTGAGGTACAACTTCCCAAGAAGCTGTTCAAGCAAGCCAATAGATTTAGCTGCCAGGTGCAGGAGGATAGCAGGTTGGGGGGGGGGGAAGGTCTTGATGGATGGGCCAAAGGTAGCTGGAAAAGGCCAGCCTTCAATCCTCTCCCTTCTCCTGGAGTCCTTCTATAGCATATGCTTTCTCTTTACAGTCTGCAAGGCCTGATGAACATGCTTAGCAATGGCTATGAGTGGCTTCAGGTTGCTAGAAACAACTGGCTGCAGGGATACCACATAGCCTTTCAATGCTTTTCACACTTCCCTGCCTCATTTTCTCCCAATTCCATTCTTGCATGTGTAACTACAAGTTGGACTATGAACATTGATCCTGTTTCCTCGGTAGCCATAGATAAGACAGATATGATGGTATGAAAAAGCAAGACAAAGTTAAGATCATGATACTAAAGCATTCACCATGATCTACTCTGTGCCAAACACTGTTCTATGCATTCTATGTATTGTTTCCTATGTCCACAGACAACAGGAATCATGTTCATTCTTCAACCTATAATATCCAATAGGGTGACGGTAGTCTCAGCATGTATTCAAGAAAGAACTCAACAAAACTATATTCTCCTATCTACACTTCCCAAAGCTAAGTTCTTAGGAGAACCTACCACATGCCAGAAATTTTTGTCATTTTTTTTCTTGTTTACAAGTGTTCCAAAGAATGGCATAAGACCTTAATTTTACTTTTGTGTCATAAGTGATAAAATAGAAACCTAGAGAGATAGGAAGAAATCTCAGGAAGGTCATCCACTCACCCCATATTAGAAAACAATATTGTTTAAATAGTCCATTATGTCTGAATATGTACAAAATATTAACAGCAAATGACCTAATGTTTTTAAGGAGTACTGCCAGAGTGAAGAATGAATTGGTCTACTGCTGTTATTTTCCATAAGTCAATGAGGAAATTCAATTAAAAATATTAAAAGACATATCTACTGTCCTAAAAATTGCCGTACACATAGCTTCATCCATTTCAAAACTGTCTGCCATTATGAACTCCATATGGCTGTGGATCTTGGGCAAAAGTGAAGATATCTCAAGAGTCTTCATTCTGGTTCACTGAGGATTCTAGCACAATCCAAATTCAGGAGACAGGAATAGACAATTGAAGGTGTGTTTTTAAAGGATTGGGTTACCCTCATATCTGTCAATGAAGCTCAGAGAAATTGGGATTCAGTTTGCCACTGTGAAAATAAAGTTTCCCCTGATACGGAATAATCATGTTCACTCTGGTAATACGTTCATAAGTTTAATGATTTATGCAGATCAATGTGAAAGTTAGTTTGAAGAGATGTTTGACTTCCAATCCAATATATGGGTCAAGTGGAGACTCAGAGTAGGAGTTGATGTCCCAGTGAACAATAGCAACAATTGTCCACTTAGTGAGCAAGGGTCTCAGGTTAGGAAACCAAACAGGACTATGTAGAACGAGGGGGTCAAGGCTCCTGATAATGACCGGACTCTTGTTCTTATAAGTAACGTGTACTCTGAAACCCTCATGAAACCCATATCTGAACTAAAGGAAAATATCTTTTTCTCCTTTTCAATTAAGAAATAATTGTGTACATTTATGTGATAGAGTATGATGTTTTGATGTGTGAATACAGTGTAGGATGATTAAATTAAATGAATTAACATATTCATCACCTCAAATAATTCATTCTTCAGTGATAATATTTAACATGTGTCCTTGGAAATTTTCAAATGCACATTGTTAACTACATAGGATCTCTAAACTTGTTCCTCCTGTCCAACTGAAACTCTTTAGCCTTTGGTACACTTCTCTCCTCTTGTCTAGCTCAGACTTTTAAAGACTGAACATTTTGTGCTACTTTTGTATACCACATTTGAATAAATATCTTTCTTCTGTTGGTGAACACTGAGGTCAATTGATGTGATGATTAATATTGTTAACACGACATGAAGAAGGCAAGATTTTGTTCAACTGAGAGGTGTTCTCTACTTTAAAGTTAGCTCCTGGGATGCTTATGAGGGATTGTCTTGATTCCATAATTGACACAGGGAGGCTGAACCCATTGTTGGGAGGAAGCTACTACCCTTGGCTGGAACTGAATGAAGATGGAGAGAGTGGACTGGGGTTAAAGCCTTTGTCTCACAAGCAAAATCCCCAAATCCCACATCTGGACAGTATATACAATTTAACACTATTGATTTTTCCAATACATGCTCATGGGTTACCTTCCTACTTATTTGTTTTCTTCACGATTTTATATCACTGTTTTATTGGATTCAATGGGTAGGTCTTCCCATACCTTGGTTAAGTTTATTTGAGAGAGAGAAAGAGACAGAGAGAGAGAAAGAGACAGAGAGAGAGAGAGAGAGAAAGAGAGAGACAGAGAGAGAGAGAACTTTATTGTAAATTAGACTGCTTTCTTGATTTCTCTTATGAATAAGTCACTCTTATGTATAGATATCTACTGATTTTTAATTTTTACATTCTGCAGCTTCACTGATTTTTCCTACTACTTCTAATAGATATTGATGGAGTTTTTAGGATGGTCTTTGTATAAAATCACATTTTCAATAGTCAGATAATTTAACTTCTTTTTCTCTTTGGATGCATTTTATTTTTTATTGTCCAATTATTTTGGCTGTGGAGGAAAATGCTTCTTCTGCATAAAGCATGGCACGTGTCTTTTTCTTGAGTGTCTCCTTAGAAAATCTAATGAAAGCTGTTGAGAGAAAACTAGAATTCATGAGATTCCATGTGTGCTCTGCATGTTTCACTGGTTTATACCAGATCAAATTCTAAAAATCTAAATTAACGAGCAAAACTACAACAGGTTAGATTCACCAGTGTTTTAGGTACCCCTTGGTGAAAATATGTGGTATAGGAGGTTTGGTGACATTTTCTGATTATGTTTCAAGAAAACCTTGAATGTTTAGTGGACGTTTGTGCATGTGTAGTAGATTTTGAGGAATTAGTTAAAATTCTTTACAAAAGGAAGAAAATTATTTGAAATGTACTTCATGAAAATTAAACTTACCATAGTGTATAGGAGGATTATAGAAAAAATGGAAATAAATTAATCAAGCGATTAGGAAAAAATGCAGGAATTCATAAAAGAAATGTGGGTTTTCAAGGGAGTCCTTACTCTATTTTCAGTGGCCAGATTTTTTTACACAGAGTGGATTGTTGGAGGAAAGCCTTCCAAACAAAAACTTGTTATTCATGAGAAAATATTAAAAGTTTGGATATTATTACAGTTTCTGGGAAAGGTACACAGGACTTTAGTTCTTTCTGGAACAGATTGTTAAGTGCTACCTTAGAAGCTTACCCCTCTTTTATTGAAAAAAGTGAGGAAGACATACAGCTAAAAGACTGTGTTTCCAACTATTTTGTACCTGAATGTATTAAAGTTAAAAAGATCTGGGAGTGAAAACAGAAGAAACAGCTGAAAAACTGCTGAAGAAAGCTGACTCAGCTGCACACGGGGCCCTGATCTCTCTTTTGGCCACCATGGAATGCTGATGTGATGGTGTTCTGGCAGCTATCTTTGGAAATGAGGGGACTTTGCAGATGAAAGCAATATGCTAGTGATAGTGAAGCAGAAAATGTTTTCACGTGAGGGATAAACTCATCTCTTGCTTTAAACCATTCCCTATCATATGGAATTGAATGAACCTCATCACTTTGCAAAAGTAAGCCTAGGAACCTGGGATTTAATTCCCTTTAACATACTTTCTCAGATGCACAAATGTTAAAGAATTCCAGGTGTAGAACCCTTCATCAGCAACAAAGATCCAGCTGTGAATTCTACAAATGTAAGTTCCATCAAATGAAATTATGTCCAGTACTCTCATAAGCTTCTCTACAACTTGCCTTTCTTTGCTATCCCTGTCAGCATACCTTAGTTCACTTTCTCATACTTTCTGTGCTTAAACATTAGAATAGCATACAACTCATTTCCCTGTGTCACATTTTGACTACCCCTTGCCCCACTTCCATTGGCTTCCCATCTCTCAATATCCCAAAAGCTTGTAAAGCCTGTGGCCTCCCCACCAAAGGCTTTTGAGTCACAGTGCCAGACATGCGTCCTTTCCTGTGGAATGGATCCAATCATGAAGCAGTTAGTTGTCCCAATCAGGAATGCCACCATTGCCTCAGTGGCCACACATTGCTAAGAAGTTTGGTATTGCAGTGTGCAGTGTTTACAGTTGGAAAAAGATATTAATAAACTTTATTCCCAAGTGGCCTGAAGCATAAGTACCTTCTGCATCTTATGAAAGTTAAACAGCAGGCAGGAAGCTTCTAGCTCAGATCTAGCCTTATTTATGTGTCCTTCATCCAAAGTGTGTAGTGTTCATCAATAGGATCGTTCCACCTAGTTATGGTGGGCATCCAAGAGCAATGGCAATAGCTTATATTGGTTTGGAAGCCTTTGGGGACTTCCTGGTCAACAACTCATTGGGACGCATCCTGAACCTGACACTAATATTTACATTTAAAAATCTAGGGTTTATGGGAGCAACATTGTGCATGAACACAGAGTATCTCTAGTTAAACTATGCATTATTGACAACGGAGAGAGAGAGAGAATTAGGTGTGTATATGCTATGGCACATGTGTGGAGCTCAGATCAGAGGACAACTTCCAGAAATCAGTTCTCTCCTTCTATCATGTGGACTTCTAGAGATCAAACTCAGGTTACCAGGTTTTTTAGCTGACATCGTTACTCACACTGACAAAAACCTAAACTTATTCACTTCCCAGCTATTCTGCATCTAAGAATTCATCCAGTTCTCGTCTAATCTTATTAATTTGGGTCTTCTCTCTCGGTTAATTTGGCTAGGAGTTTGTAAATCATACTTACTCTTTTAAAGAACTGTTTCACCGATTCTTTTGCCTTTGTTGTTGTTTCTTGTTTTTATTTCATTAATTTCTGTCAGTATTGCAATTATTTCTTTCCAGGTACTCCATTGGTATTTTCTTTATTATTGTTTTTCCAATGCATTTAGGTGTATGATTAAGTTATTTTTTGATATCTCTCTGATTTTGTGATGTATATACTTAGAGCTATAACCTTTCCTCTTAAGCCTGTCATCAATGTATCGCATAGGTATGGGAACAGTAAATTTTCATTTTCACTCAGTTCTGTGACCACTTTGATTTACTCCTTTCCTTCTTCAGTGACCCAGTCATCATTCAATAGTGTGCTATTTAACTTCTATAAGTTCATAAAATTTTCGCAGTTTCCTTTGGTTGGTTTCTAACTTTAAGTTACTCTAAGTTAGAATAAAAGAATTTTTTTCAATTTGCTGAGACAGTCTTTGTGTTTTTAATATGTGATACATTTTAGAGCAAACCCCATGGCTTCTCTGAGAAAAGTATGTATTCCATAGTGGTCTGAGTGGAGTGTTCTGCTCATGCGCTTTAAGTACATTTGATCTACAATGTCACTTAACTTACAGTTTCTCCCTATTTTTGTCAGTATGTCCTGCATCTTCATGAGAGTGAAGTATTGACAGGATTTAATATTAACATATTCAGTTATTGTATGGCTTTTCATTGATCAGTATTTATTTTATAAAGTCGAGTGTATCTGTATTTGATGTATCTATGTTTAGAATTATAATATTTCTTTGTAAGTTGTTCCCTTAATTAGTATGAAGCAGTCTTCTTTATCTATTCTAGCTAGTCTTGGCTCAAGTCTAGTTTGCTGTATATTAGAGTAGCAGTAACCTACTCACATGCTGATTTCTGTTTGCTTGGACTACCTGTTCATCTGTAGGTTGCTGGTAAATTCACTATCAAGCAACTTAGAAAATTAAGTTTTTTTTTCTCCCACATTTTATTTTTTCCTAATCACACAAACTCACTAGGTACCCCCATCCTCTCCCTCCTTCCTTTCCTCCCCTTGTACTTTCTTCCTTCCCCCTTTCCTTTCATCCCTCCCTCCCTCCTCCTCTCCCAGTGTCTCCCCCTTCCTCTTTCTCATCCCTTGGAACATCCTTTCATGTGAATGCCAAACCTCCCTCTGGGTCCTCTACCCTAGTGAGGGTTCAGGACTCAATGGCATAGCCTGGAGCCCTTTCTCGGGTTCCCTGTCAGTATGGGAACTCTATTAGGACTGTTAATCCTTTGCCTCTAAGAAGGGGTTTTATTCTTGCTTATGATTCTGGTTATGGTTCCTAGTTCAGCTGAGCAGAAGAATGTATTCCAACATCAGGAGTCAAGGAAACTGATCATACCACAGTCATAGGAGTTACTGAAAGAGAGAGGCCAGACTACAAGCCCGCCAAAGGATGCCGAAGTATGCCATCTTACCAAAGCATCTCTCTCCATCTTACTCCCCTGCCCAGTAATGGTCTCACACACTGCGAACTGGGTCTTCCTTCATCCTCAGCCCTTATCTCAATTACTAGTTCTTTACAGATTCATACAGAGATCAGTCCTTAAAATTGTCAAGTTGACACTGGTATCTATCTAGTATGATACCTTTGTCCAGCCTTAGAGAGTGTCACTCTTTTATAATGAGACATATTGCTTGGTGGCAGCAAAAAGAGGGATCCTGTTTTCTGATCTAATATGTTTTCTAATCTAAATCTGATCTAGTCTATTTTTTGACTAGGAAAATTAAGAGCATTAATATTCAGATTTTACTTTTATTGTTAACAAATATTCTTTTATTTTTTCATATGCAGGCCTTTTGTAACATCCAATCTATCATCACAGTCATGTCACTAGAGAAATATTTTAACCATGAAAGTGTAACAAGGACAATATATGAGTTCAAGTGTGAAAGTTTAGCTATGGTGGAAAGAAACTTATTAGGATAGTTGTTAAGAACCGAAATTTTTTTCTCATATAGACAGTAGGTAGGGAATTTCAGGCTGGAAAGCCATCTCACCCACTTGCCAGTCATCCCTGTTTCCTAGCCATAAAGCTGAGATTGGGAAGCACTGGAAGAACCTGAATTATCAGGGGCGACCTTGCAGAAGTAAGGGGAGAGTAGCAACCAGCAAGTAGTTGATAGATTCTAAGGGACATCAGGATCTCAGCAGAATCTCACCTGCTCCCTCTGTTCCCTGGAAACTTGGACTTTCTAAGTGATGGTTCTGGTTTAATGGGAAAAAATTAAGAAAAATATTTTGCATAGTCTATGATTTCATGTTGCACCAGCAATCCCAAATAAAACGTGAAGAAATGGAAGTTTGTCAGTAAAGCACAATTTAAAATCATCTGAAGATACCTTTCCCTCTAAAAGTTCCAGAATGCTTCACAATGCTCATGGTCCTTTAACAAGGCTCCTGAAGTACTCATCATGAGACAGGTGATGTACTGACTTATCCAAAGAACAGAAGTTCTGGAGCTAAATTATTTGCAATAGATAACATGCACTAGATGACTGTTTTATGGAAGATGCAGCAGTCCTTCAGCAGTAAGAAGGCCTGGTAAAGCTCAAGATCCACAAAGATAAAAACAATTCAGGTAATTCAGGTGTTGATGGCATCCTTACTTAAAAGCAATTTTTCTAATTGCTCATCAGTCAAAGAGCTAATAAGTCTTGCTATTTTTACAAACAGTATCTGGTTTGCAGTGACATTGTAGCAATTTTTTTTATATTTAAAGGTGTCTTTGAATTGTGCATTAAGAGTGAAAAAGAATTTTATTTTAATGGAATTTTTATGATAATTTTATATTTCCATCTACACAATAAAGATTGAATAATGTTGATACTTATTCTAGCATGTAGACTTAAAATAAAAAAATATGTAGTTAAGCAATACCATATGTATTCGTTGGAGAGCTACATAGCACATATCAAATTTATAAAAATTACAAATTATACTTGTCTATAAGGTAACTGTATATATCTACATATATACATATATATGTAATTACATATATACATATATGTGTGTATATATATATATATGTACACAAAATGAATAGATTTCTTATTGAAAATGTACTTCAGTCACGCTGATTTTTCAGTGTTTAGTGTTTTCTTATTCCCCTTTTGCTTTTTAACTGCTCTAGTATAAGTCATTTTTTTCCTCTGGCCTCTTTTTTTAATATTTTTTATTATTTATTCAATTGTGCGTGTGTGTATGTATGTGTGTGTATAGAACCACGGACGAATTCAGGAATCACCATGGACCGCCTCTACCTCCTCCTTGTTTACTCTGCCCTGGGATTCACAGGCTCCACCAGGACCAGAAACTCAGGCCGCCCCCGTTTCCACCCAGTGTCTATACATGGGGTCTAGGATCCGAACTCAGGACCTTCCGCCTGCAAAGCAAAGGCTTAACCCCTGAGCCACCTCTCCAGCCCCTCCTCTGGCCTCTTTATTCTTCTCTTTACTCAGCCTGTAGTATTCTTCTCAATATCCTCTGGAGGCTGGATTTGTGATCACAAATGTATTTAGCCTATTTTTTCTCATGGAAAGGTTTCATTCTAACTTCAATTCTGATAGTTTTGCTAGGTACAGTAGACTGGGTAGCAGTTGTCATAATTCACTTCAACTTTCACAGTTTCTATTGAAAAGTCAGTTGTTATATGATGAACCTGCCTTTGTATATGACTTGATTCTGTCCAACAACTTTCAATATTCTCTATCTGCTCTGTATATTTGTGTTTTAACTAAAATATGGAATGTGGAGTTTCTGTCTAGTTATTCTAAGTGCTGCAGTACCTTGAGAGGCATCTCTTTACACAAATTTAGGAAATTTTATTCTATGCTTTTGTTTTGGAATTTTCCTCTTCTAGAAACATAATTTATGTATTTTCTAGTGATTCCCCACAAAACTGCATATTCTGTTCATGTTTAATATTCATCATTTTTGATTAATCAAATTCATCTATCTTATTCTCAATACCGGAGAATTCTGTCCTCCGCATGATCCAGTCTACTAGTGAGGCATTCCACTAAGCTTTCCATTTGAAATATTGAATTTTTCATTTCCAGACTCACTTCAGTTTGAGTTTTCTTTAGCATGTGTAACTCTTTGTTGCATTCTAATTTCATATTCTGAATTGATTTCCTTATTTTGTTGAGTTATTATCTTATGGTTTCTTGGAATTCATTGGGAATTTATATGTATCATCTTTAAATTCATTTGTAAGTTTACATACTTTTTAAATTCTTTGAACATATTTTTAATTTTTAATTTTTTCCTGGGACTTTTCTCTAAGTTTTACTGATTGAGGCCATTACTATGCGACCGGTAATTTTTAGAGAAGACATGTTACTTTTCATGTTGTGATATTTTATTGTGATTTTATGATTGGACTTGCACATCTGGAGTTGGTTACTAATTGAGACTTTTGATCTTAGTTTCTAGCCTACCTGTGCTGAGTGAGTATTTAGATCCATTTGGTTCTACTTCAACTTGGGTGATTTTAAAGCCATTAGCTTAATATCATAATTCAGTAGTGGAACCAATTTGGGCTTGTTCATAGCTGGGGTACATAAGGAAAATCTGCAGCACAAGACCAGAGATCATGCTAATCCAAGTCTAAGTCAGGGTGGATCCTAGTGGATCCAGGAACAAGTGGGGTCCTGGTGTTATGTCTCTATACCCTCAGAAATGTACCACAACTCGTCTGAGTTGGTTCAGATACAAATAACAGCTGAGGATAGGTGAGGACCTGGGGTCAAACCTTTCTGACCTTAGGTAGTAGTCATGCAAACCCAAACTTGTGTGGGTCCAAGCAGCAGCTGGAATTTGGTCAAATTCTGCAGTTGCACCTTTATTGAGACAGATAAGTGCCAAGCTCATGTGGATTCTGGTTGGAGGCACAGGGATGGTTATGGTGAAACCTTTTAAAGGGGAGATTTAGGATCCCAGGACAAGGGTGAGGAAGGGAATAATTGGGAAAAATACATAGCAGGGAATGAGGGGGTGGGAGATAGGAGGGATCTGGAAGGTGGTTTAAGGTTTTTATATATGTTCTCTGTTGCTTAATTAAAAATACTTGTGGAAAAAAGTCAGTTCAAGGGACTCTGTAGTCCCTTTCTGGTTTAACAGCTAATCCTTCAGATGTTTCCCACAGTGCATTGCAAGCTCCCAGGAAACAGTGTAAGTATAGGTGCTTTAATTTAATTCTAGTCTTAGCAAAGTAAATAAACAGTGAATAAGTATGAAGACAGAGTACTTGAAAGAGCAGAGAGAGAGAGAGAGAGAGAGAGAGAGAGAGAGAAAGAAAGAGAGAAGGAGAGAGAGAAGGAAGGAGAGAAAGAGAGATTGAGAAGAACACAGATGTGGCCAACAAATCTTGCCATGTTTTATCCTTGCTAAGTCATACCATTTCTGTGAACTGCTACCAAACCATTTGCAAGACACTTACCCAGCTCCCCAAATTGAAGCCAGATTATGTGTCACAATTGACATGCATTCACTAAGTACAGTTACCTAAATGATGAAACTTATCCTGTCTGACTCAGATAGAAACAATGATATTATCGAATTTGTATTTCGATGTTTTCTCTGACAATTATGAAGCTTATAAATATTTTCTTTAGTAAACTGAAGTCATTCAAACTGATCCCCTCCCCCATATTTCCCATTTAACTCTTTATCCCATTCTGGAGACATGAAAATTAGTTCCATAAACCATTAAGTAGAACTCCTCCAAACATAAATTTTATACCTCTGATAAATGTGCCAATATCCATTTCCTCATCTGTAAATGGATCCTTTTTGGGAATCTCATAAAGGTTCAATGACGCAGTGTCTTCTGGGCAAGGTACTAACAGTACCCAGAACAGGATAAACTGTCTATTGCTATACAAACTCACAGAAACATGGTGTACTTCAGGCTTCCTCTCAGGAAGTTCATATTGAAATAACATTTATACATGAACTAAGTGGGTGAGAGAAGTCAGAGCACAGGCCTCATTTATACAGTTTAGCAATGCTACCACCCCAGAGGCTCATCACAACTTTCCAGATTCCTTGTTCAGCACAGAACACATATCCAATACTGTAATCCAGACCAAGAGCCTGAAGGAGGGGAGACATAGACTCTTGATAGGAACAAACTGTCGAAGTTTAGCTACAAAGACATGACACCAAACTGCCATCTGAGCATATTTCTTATGTCCACAGATTAGAATAGTTATCAGCACTCATCCTAGAAACTTCCTCCTGCAATGAAAGTATTTAATACAAAGAAGCACAACTGGCCAAGGTGCAGAGAATAAGTTACTGAGGACTGTCTACCCCTAAACAGAACAGCCAGATCACTGCTGACCGCCTGACTAGAGAGCATCACAGAGCATTTGGTGGTAAAGTGGTGATAAAAATACAAGAACCCGAGAGTTCAGAGGGGGTCCTGTCCGACAACATCATCTAGACATGAAAAGTTTCCTGCACCCTTGAACTCCTTGCAGCTGGATTTGCTTCCACAAGACCTGCACAAGATATGGCCTGTCAATGATTCACCATGGAAAGGACAAGAGAGTCAATGCAGAGTAAGTGTATGTTTTCCTTAATGGTCTGCCCACTGATCTATTAACTATGCTCTAGCAAGTAGTAGATATAGGTTAGGGCTGGTGACTCAGATGAAATTCAGTGGACTGCACATGCAAAAGGACAGGAAAGAGTGAGTGAGAGACTGATTGGGAAGATTTACAATGGAAAAAAGGATGGGGGATGGGATTGAGTAACTACAAGTAAAAATGACATAAATTCACTGTATTCATGCATGAAATTCCAAAGCAATAAAAAAAGATTATCACATGATAAAAATCAGTTAAAGGATAGATCAAATATGGTGCACTCTCTAAAACCCAGTACCACCAGCAAGGTGTGATCCCCACCATTGTCACATAACCTGATTCTTAAATTCTTTTTTTTCACTATAAACAATTATTTTATTTTATTTTTTATTATTATTTCCGCTCATACAAACTTAACAGGTACACTGGTCCCCTCCCTCCTTCCACTTCACCTCCCCTTGACACCTCTCCTCCCTCCTCCCCTCCTCCCTCCCTCCCCATCCCCCAGTGCTCCCCCCATATCCCCAGAGAGTTTGACATGCACATTAAAGGATGCTCCGGTGATTCTTAAATTCTTCCCTCACCACCTCCTGAATGTTTGGTCTTGACAGTGTCACCACTTCTCGAAACAACAGCTCCCTCATTTGTAAAATGGGCACATAAACTCATAGGCATAGGTACCCAGGCCGTAGAGTTTTTTCTGGGCCTCAGAGAGATGGCAATTGTGAAAATGCTTTGTGTTCTGTGCAGCCTTTACACAAAGTATGCTATTATTATTATTGTTATTACCATTATTACTACACCATGTTCTTTAGGCAAGACATTTATGTTAAACTCACACAGCTCATAATTGGAGTGCTCAAGTTAAATAAATGAAGTCAGCTGTCTGACTCCTTTAAGATAAATGATGTTATTACAACATAATTGTATAACCCCATATAGCTTACAGCAGCCAAAGGATGTGTATCTCACATGCCCTCCTATAATTATATCCCCATTATAATTTTGCAGTTAGTTGTGATGAGCTCTGGTCATGAAAACATGCCAATTTTGTATGGGATTGAAGTCTGCCTAATTTTAGCAAATTGAGAGTCACACAAAAGAAAAGAGATAAATACTATGTTGTTATTTTTCATTAGAGAATTGCTATATTAAGAGGCTGTGATCCAGCTGTGTTTGTTTAAATAAAAGTGTGATTTGAATACCTCCTACAGCTAATGTTCCTGCCAATGAATAAAAGATAAAAATGCGGCGCTTGTTGGACGGGAGTCTCTGCGTTCTAGCTGACTCGGAGATTTATTGTTCCACATGAGGAAGTTGAAAGCGTGGATCACAGACCACACGCAGCGGCCCTTTGTGTATTGTTTCAAGCCACATCACTAATAGATTTCTTCCACCGAGGCTCCCAGCAATTCAGCTGTGCTCAAATGCTCCACTTAACTGTGAAAAAAAAATAAGAATAAAATAGTAATTATGCCTAAATGGCGAATGCAGCCCAGCTCGGTGCCACAAGAAAGAAAGTAAACAGGAACAGATATCTCTCAGAGCAAGCAATGTGCACTTTAGTGTCCTCACGATAATGGATTGAAGCCTGTTTTATTTCTTCCAAACAGACCTTCTTTCAAGCCCAGTGCTTCTCTCTCCCCCGTGTCTCCTTCAAGAGCTAGAATATTCTCTGGAAATTCACTGTCCTGCATTCTGGCCTACCCATAACGAAGGTGCAGAGGGATAGCAATGTATTGCTGTAATGTAGGAAAATTCTAAGGCATCAAGAGCAATGTTCAAAAAGCCTGCTATATAGGGCTATGGACCAGGTTAAAAATCTCAGCTGTGACAGATCATGATTTGATGATACATAAAGGATATAAGGTCCAATCAAAAGAGTTAGGAATGTCTTTTTTTTAAAATGTCATAATTTCAGCACTCACTTCTGATCAATCGCTGTCCTTTCAAGTATTTGTATGAACCCTGTTCTTATAAATGCAAAGGAATGCATGCATTTGAGCATGTGTACATGTGTGAGTGCATACACACATGCATACACACATGCACATTCCCATAAGCATTTTGTCTCTTCCCTTCAGGCTTCTGTAAGTATTTACCACCCCATGTGGGTGATTTCCCATGCTTTTCCCACTCACATAGTGAAGATCTACTCATTTTCATGCTTTCATTCAAGTCACTTCTCCAAAATGTCCTCTGCTGCCTCTGTGTGTGCCCCAGATAAGAGATGCACATATCTTCTCTCTGGGGACAGTGTATGCCTTGGGCATTCTCATCTGCAGCTTGAGAGGCTGAGATGGCTTAGAAAAGTAAACCATGAAGCTCCCATCTTTATTCTGGAGTAGAGTGATAATATCTGTTCCTCACTTCGTCCTTCTTCCTTCCTATCAGTCTTCATTGTTTGGTATGATTAATGAAAAATAACAACATATAACATTGATGATAGGAATGTATTTTTTCAGACATGTCGAACTGAAATCAATCGATTCCTACGTGTTTCTACATGTCTTGTTTGCTTACTTGCCTCCACTAATAAGACTATGAGAGTAGAAACTGTAAACCCAGGGTTTCTGTGCAGAACTTCATAGATATAAATGATATATGTGGATGGATGGATAGATGGATAGATACATGGATAGATAGATGGATGGGTGGGCAAACAAACCTCACTTAGAACTGATGACATAGGAAATGTGAAGACCAATTTCATTAAAACAAAATTGGCACCAGACCATTTTCAGTTCAAAAAATAGAGGAACCTTATGGAGAATGGAGATCTTGTAGGTAGAAGTGACTTTGTAAACACATCAGAACCTATAGGACCCAAAAAGTGGAGTTACTTTAGAAACCAACATTTTGAAATTCTGTATGTTGCTACAGTAACAGCCATCCTTTGACTACTTTAGAAATGATCTTCCAGATTGCTGAGAAAAAAAATGTATTTTAAAGGAAGTTGTTTAGTTGTTTCTTTAAAAACCATGATGTAGACTAGCAGGTTGGAAATATGTGATTTACATCCACAGCATGTTCTTAACGTACTGAATGAGGTAAGTGAAGTAACAAACTCAGACTTGCCACTGGCAGGGCAACAAGGGTGTCACAGGCTTCATCTTGGTCACCACTTCATGCTGAGGAAGAACTGCCTAGTGTGGGAAACAAGAAAAAATTCTTATTTACTGTATAAGTGCATATTATTCAATATTACCTAGTCTAATATTGAGGATTAGAAAGATGGTGCAGTTGGTAAAGTGTTTCCCATGCAAATATGAGGACCTGAGTTCAGATCTCTAGTACTCACAAAAGATGTGTTTGTTGATGTGTATCTCTGGTCCTAGTGCTACAGGTAGAGTTTGAGATGATCTGCTTAGAATGCTTGGAGATCATTCCAGTCACAGTGAGTTCCAAGTTCAGTAAGAGACCCTATCTAAAAATATAAAAGTTGAATAGTCAGTGAGAATAACACCCAATAATCCACCTCCAGGTTCTTCTTGAACACATACACATGTGCACAAAAAGTTATATACACATATGCACACATACACAAGCATGAATATTTACAAAAGATTTATAATAGCATCAGTTGCAGTACAAAACTATCATTGATTCAAATGAGACGAACTTAAGCTAAACAAATTATTAAATTAATATTTTGTTGGTGAAGGACTAACCATTCTACATGCATCTACTTCATAGAACAGTGATTTGAGCATAGTTCTCAAGTTATGCAGGAGTAAAGTTTATTGCATATATTGATATATACTTGGTTAAGCTTTATTATATCACTTATTAGCTTTCACTTGCTATACTAACTCTAGTTTTCTCATCTGTAAAATTGAATTGATATTATTGATCTGGTGGCTAAACTGTGAGAGTTATTATCAGACGCAAAAAAGCACTCAAAGATAGAAGGAGCCCTACATGACAGTAAAAAACTGAAATGCAAAAGATTAAAATATTTCAGAAAAGTTTGATTTTGGAGTAGTTTATTCAAAACTCAGAATTATGGGAATATATTCTGGTCTTTGTTAAAGTACTTTTATACAAGTTTCATGGTATGCATGTAATTCTAAAGAACTGGCGTGTCAGAGTTGACTTAATTAAGGCTGAGCAGAGGCCTGGGTGGCCGATTGCCAGAAGCCATCGACTCTCAAGGGCCCCAGAATGTTAGAGAGTCTGGTTTATACTGTCTAAGTCAATTTAAATAACCAAAATGCCTGAAGTCCAAAAATAATCCAACCCAACAATAACTTTTATGATCAAATTAGAAGGACATGGAGTTTCCCCCCTCCCCTAAGGATACAGCACAGGAATCAAAACTAAATGTGAAATTTTCAGAGGAATCAGATTAATAGTGGACATTTTTGACCTAGGAAGACACACAGTATGTGTTCATTCATGGTAACAGTAATGAATATTATTACTACCAGCAATAACAAACTGAGTTTGACGACTTCCTAAGATGCTGGACGGCCTTTTTTTCTACTTCTACAAACATGTTAAGTATTCATTGCCAGACATGTTTTTTTTTTTTAATCAAATGGATTGCACTAAGTGATCGTTTTGGTTATATCTTAGAATATCTGGGAAGCAGTGTGAAGGGGCTATAAGTGGATCTTGTGGAGAGATGTTGGCAAAGGATGCTGTAACAATGCTTGGAATGCTGAATGCCCACTTGGGAACCCCAATCTCAAACACAAATTAAGAGGACAGGTCTTAATATTGAGCTGAAAACAACTGCCAATTCTCTACAGATTTCTTTTTTTAGAGGGTAGGAGGGTCTTGTGAAATATCCTCAAAGGACTTTCTTGGTCATTGTCCTTTAGAAAGGGGGAAAAAATAAAAAAGAAAGACATTTTCAACTAAAAGTAAGGTATTCACAGGGGAAAGGCAAATAATTGCTTTTTCCTCTCTTAAAAGTGGCTGAGATGTTAGCGAGCCATGCCTGTAGGTACATCACACGACAGAGAACAGTGATTAAGGAGAACACGTTTCAGGATAACAGAAACCTGGGTCTAAAATTCTGGGCATATCTCCTAACCGTTCTCTATTGAGGGGTCTGCTAATCTCCGCTGGAGGTAAGTCAGCCCCACAGCCTTCAGAAAGCCCTCGGCAGTACAGAGTTCTACATGGTGGTTGTTTGCTCCATTCGGCAGAGAATACTTTGAGCTAAAAGAGGAAGATAGTTAGCATCATTTGTGAGATGTGCAGTCCTCAGATACCTTTTAAATGAACCTCTGAGGCCCAGAAGAGAAAGAGTGAGTAGCCCACCGATAAGCCCTGAGATTTGAAATGCAAAAACAGGCGGAGCTCGGGGAGACAGAACTCTATTCGTGAGTGATGGTCTGCTGGGAATGCCTGCAGGCTCTAGTCTGGCCCTGGGGTGGCCAAAGCACTGGGCCAGCTAATCAGATCCAGGTTGGGGTGTGATTGCTTCAGTAATGTGGGGGAAATGATCAGTTTTCTCCTATCGGAAGTCTCAAAGCGGTTCAGCATGAGATGTTGGTCATTTGAGAAATGGTAGAAATAAGAACCAGGAGCAACTGAACATGAACATATCTTTTCAATATCCTTGACAGATGCCAACAGAAAATGTAAGAAATAACTAGGATACGGTGTTTCCTGTGCAGTTCCTAGGCAAAGTAGTTGAGATATTTGTAGGAGTTCTACCACAAAAAGACAAAGAAGCAAACTTTTCAATGATCATGTGAATGAAGACCATTTTTCACAGAATTATCTACATGCATCTTGAGAAACAGCATGCTAGCAAACTGAGGTTCTGAACAAACCTGTAAGAATATTGTTCAGTTTTGTGTTTAACTCCTAAGTTGAGGCATTGTCTTGTTTTCTTACCTTTAAAACATAACTCTTATAAAACATCCCTTAAAGCCCTTAGAAATTCAAGATAGGAAGGTAAATAAGATAAGAGGCTAAAGCAATGATAGGATCAATCGGCTGTCTCTAATGGTGTCTTCCAGGATCATGACTACACCCTGAATACACACAAATGTCTCCCACAAGGCCTCTTCCCATTTTCTGCATCATTCTTCTGCTTGGAGTTCAGGCACATCATCTTGAATAGCTTCTTCAATGTTAATGTTAACTTGCCAAGTCAAGTTAAAAGATCTTGCTTATATCCCCACAGCACCTGAGTGACACCAAGTCTTGAAATGCTCTTAGTTAGGGTCTCCTGTCCCTTCTAACATGGGAGCTCTTAGAACCCAGACCCCTTGTCTCCCACAAACTATCCAGAAAACTTCCTTCAGTAGGTGGTTAAACTTTTCTAAGATAATTTTTCAATAGGCAAAAAAAAAAAAAAAAAAAACCCTGCTCAGTTCAAAGCTAATGTAATTTTGAGACTCTCCCAAATTATTTTCTTATCCATGCTTTGAGTATCTAGGCAGAACTAGAAGATCTTGCAAAAAAAAAAAAAGCTGGAAATATGGTTTTTGCCTGTCAAAATAAGTGATTCTTGCCTCTGATATATGTGGTGGTTAGCAACTTACTGGAATCTAGAATCGCATAGGAGACAAGCTTACAGGTACACCTGGAAACATTTTAAAAATATTTACTTTTGTAGGAAGACCCATCTTAACTGTGGGCAGCAGCAATATAGGTTTCAATATAGGGGAGGAGTAACTATAAAGGAGAAAGCAAGCTGAGCACCAACATTCATCATTCATGGCTTCCTGAGTGGAGATGTCACATGACTAGCCACCTCCAGCTATAGACATCATGACTTTCTTGTCTTGGTGGACTGTATCATATTGAGCTATAAACTGGAATAAAACTGAATTCCCTTAAGCTGCTTCATGTCAGGTAATTTGTCACAGCAATCTAAGAAGTTATCAAGAAAGTATGTAACAGCCAATACAAAACTTTTCTATGAGATTTTATTCCTATCATAGATTAAGAATGTACTCACTCCAATTTAGACCCTCCTCCCTGCCCTGGTATAATGTATTATATTCTCACTCTCTGTGCATACAGTCTTCAAATTTAAATGCTTGCCAACACTGGTTTTTGCAGTCTCTTTTTCTTTCACTGAATCAAACACCATAGTACATATTTGGCACCTGTGGTGTTATATACACACAGAGTATTATTATTATTACCACTCTTAATTTGTTTTCAATTCTCATTTCAAAAAATCAAAAAAGGTTTTTTATTTTCTACCATTTTTCTTTAAATGCAGCCCCTTTGAGCTATCTCCTAATTTTTTAAAATATTTATTATTTAACCATTTCATATATGAATACAACAAACTTATTGTATATCATTTTTCAATCAACATTATCGGATCCTATCCTTCTTCTTCCCCTTCATCCATCTAATACTGTCGTCCCAATCAGTTTCCCTTCTGTTTTCTTGTCTTTTTGCACGTGTGGTTCAGTAATTTTCATCTGGGTTGCCTGTCTTGGTATGCATCTGTTTAGGGATGCTGTATCAGTTGAAATATCACTAAGGAAAGTAGTCTCCCTTCCCAAAGTCAGCATTAATCTTCAACAGTCCCTCAGGAAGGTATGGAGCTTCTCAAAATCGTCCCCCTTCCAAGATGAAATTATTAGCAGGACAAATCTTATGTTAGATCATCTGGAACTGAACATAGCAGTGAGTCATGCGTGCAGTAGTCCTAAAATTTCCAAATAATAGTTTCCAAATAAGTTAATAATATCTTAGATAAAAATGTATTGTCACTTCAAAAGTTTCTAATTTAGGTGTAGCTTACTTTACTTTTCATTCTTTTATGGTTTTAAGCCATAAAAGAACCATTTCAAGTGCTGTTTAAGAATGTTTGCTTCGTTTGTTAACATTCACATTTTTCCTTGTTTGTTGAATACTTGGTTTTATTTAATTCAATGCCAAATATTGTTTTTTTCTTAATTTTTGACATATATTTTGCATTCCATGCAATTTATCATTTTTATTTGGACAGAATTAACTATGATTGCTTTCAGATTTTGCCTTTATGATTTGTCAGGCAGGATCACAACAATGCTTAGTACAGATCTATTTGCTGTACTCATTGCTCAAGTAGATCATTTAGGCACTCTACCAAAATGCTAATGAAACATCATGAGAGAAACCTCTTTCTGGCTCGTGTGAGTCGAGGTGGTCTCCTCTGACCTTTCAAGTGCCTTTCTTCTACTACTCAGGAAGATTCCCTGCACACACTGGTTGATTCCTAGGCTGAGTGTCCAAAGAGGAGCTTCATGTAGATGTCTAGAGTTCACTGTCAGGTTCTGCTTTCTCCTCTCTGATACTCTAGCCAGAAAATTCTAGACGTGTAGTGTTGCACGAATCCTCCGCCAACCGGGGGAAGATGGGATAAGGGCGGGGCCTTGTGGGTGCCAGGTGAATGGATGAGTCTGCGACAGGGTCACCACCCAGACCCCGGAGAGTCATGCGAGAAGCAGCAGGCAGACCACCAGTTGGGTGCAGACTCAACTCTACTCAGAAAGTGTTTGGGCTTATATAAGGTCAGGGTCCAATCGGGTGTGGCCACCCCTCTGCCCAGCGGCAGGAGGGAGCAGCCACCAATCATTTAGCTGTTTACTAGGTGTCCAGGTTAGATGGCTGCTTCCTATTGGTTGTTCTTCCCTCCTTCCCATTGACTGTTCATTCCTCCGCCCATTGGTTGTCCATCCCTGTCCATGCCTGTATGCTTTCTTTTCAGGCTTCTCTGTAGTCAGACCTCCTGGATTCGGGAGCCCAGGCTAGAGCCCCCCTGAATCAGTAGTGCCACAGTGTGGTACCCATGGACCTGTAGCCTCCATCACTCAACCAATCCATCAAGCTCTATAAAGATACCTCCCCCTCGTGCAAAAGCCTAGGAACTCTCAAGACACCAAGGACAATTGCAACACCCACTTCACTTATTGCGTACCTTATTTTTGTTGTTGGTGCAAATTCTTGCTGTCATTTGTATTTTTTTTTTGTTTCTTAATTATTTCAGGTGAGTAGACATGTTTTATTATTCTATTTTTACATGCAGTGCAAGTCTCAATTTTTAAGCCTTTTTCCTCTCTAAAGTTCAATTTCGGTTGTTTCAATACACTAACCTTTGGCATATCTGAATTGCTAAAATTCTTCAGTTTTATCTAGGATTTTTTTTCATTTCAATCACATTGTTCATCTTTTGAAATTTAACTTTATGCTGTATGTCTATCATCCATTCCTCATAGTACTGGTATCTGCTTGTAACTTGAGCACACTCTTTAAATTCCCATAGTTTAATGGCAATAGCTATAACTCTTGACAAACATTTCTGGTTATATTTTTATTGACTGATTGTTCTCTCATCTATAAGTCAAGATCATTTCTTCATATGCCTAGAACGTTATTGCTGGATGCCAGATTATTGAATGTCTACATTTTGATGACTCCTTGCTTTATAGATTTGAAGTTTGCTTCAGTCAACAGTCAAGTTATTGAAGAACACTTTGATGCTTTTAAACTTTATTTGTAAACATTGCTGAGAACAGCAGGTACCACTATCACTTTATTCTCTTAACCTTCTACCTATTGCTCTGTACATTCAGCAAGGTCTTTCAATTTTAGCCAAACATGATGCCATCATCTCCCTATTCAGTGTAAGCTCTTGTTCAACTTCATGAAATGCCACTGTATAACCAAGTATAATTCATTCAGAAGATCCAAAGCAAATGGTGTAAATTTTTGCAGAACTCCAAATTCTTAGTTCACTTGTATCCAATGATTAAAAGTTTTAAATTCCTGCTACCTTCTCAGCTTCTGAGTTCTGTATTTCCAAGTTGAGGAATCACTCTTCATGAGTTACCCTTCCATCACAGAAGTGCAGAAATTTCTTCAAGCACCATCATAGAATCCGTCTTTCCACCATTTACAGAGGATCACTCTTCTGCAGCTCCCTATTGCATACCTTGTGAAAGAAACATTTTATGTGCAGATTCTCTCTTGTCATTGAGTATACATCTGTCACACTCTCAGCACTATAGTGAGATATCCGATATGATTAGCTTATAGAGAACCAAAGTTTATTGGCTTATGGTTTTTAGGTTTCTTTCCATGGCAGAGTGATCTTACAATTGTGTGCAAGACAGTACATTGCAAAGGGAAGAAATGATGGAACAAGGCACTCCCTTCATCAGCCAAGAAACAAAGAGTCAGAGAAAGAGATCTGAGTCCTGCAGTCTCCTTATAAGGTACAATACTTCTCAGCATAACAATGTCCTTGAAGACTGTGCTACCTCCCAATGAGCCTTAACTTCCACCATCTTCTAGTGATGCCACTGTGAGATCAAACCTTCAACACAAGGGTCTTTGGGTGATACTTGCACAATAAAAAGGTTTCTGTGGAGTTTGTAGCAAATCTTTGTCTCCCCTTGTGTAATATGACTCTTTTTCTCTGGTCAACTTCCAGGTTTTCTCATGTTATTTTATTTTAGAAGTCCATATATGATATGCCAAGCTGTTTTCCTTTGGGAGAGAGAAGGGTTTTCTTTTGGTTTTACTGCTTGCTTTAGGGTGGGCTTGTCTTCCAGAAGGTTTATTATTCAGAGTCTATCCAATCTTACACTCTAATTTTCCCCTCGTCCTGGGATATACAGAGTCTGTAGCTTATGCATCAGTAACATCTCTGTGCTTTTCAACCTGGTTGTGTGAGGTGGCAGTCAATCTCTTCTGTTCTAAGTCCCATCCCAGGCAAATATTGTATTCCTGTAATTTGGGGCTTACTACATATTTCTGTCCCTTTTACCTTTGTGTTTTAATCTACATGCTTTAGAAATCTTTATTAAAGAGAAATTGCAAAAAAAAAGAAATTGCACTGTTACTTTCAGCTGTGTGACCTTAAGTACAATTACCATTTCTTTAAACTTCAATCTTTTCTCATATGAAAGAAAAATAACAAAGTCATGTATTTAATATTGTTAAAATATATATTTATGGGACCAGTGAGATGGATCAGTGGGTACAGGGGCTTGGTGTATAAGCCTGACAATCTGAGTTTAATCCCAGAACCCACTATGTAAAAAGAGAACCACATCCCCAAAATTGTCATCTGACCCCCACCTTGTACTCTCTGACATCCATGTGCCTGCACTCTGTCACATAAACACATATACAAAGATGATAAATTACATTTTTAAATACTTGTATTTTTTGTTTACTTTTGATTGCATGTCTGTGTGTATATCTGTGTGTGTGTGTGTGTATCTGTATGTGTGCATGTGCATGTGTATGTGTGTGTTGTGTGTGTATCAAAGGGAACTGGGAGTGCCTGTAAATGCCCCAAAGATGATTTTAGGAATCATCATGGATTGCACTATCTCCTCTTTGTTTTACTCTGCTTTTATGTTTCCCAGGCTCTGCCTTCCAGGTTACACCATTTCTATCTGACATTTTTAGTGGGATCTGGGATCCAAACTAAGGACTTTCTGCTTGCAAGGCAGAGGTTTAACCCTGATCCATCTCTCCAACCCAAATCACATATTTTTAAATATGTATTTGTGACATAATTTTAATGTATATTTTAAATTTACTTACCAATCAATAATAATTTTATAAGAATGCATAAACTGAATGCAAGTTATCTAAATAACAATTTACATTTAAAATTTGCTTCTTAGCAAGAATAAATTTCATCATTAATTATCTTGAGGGAAAATACATGATGTAATTCAGTTGTGAAAGTGTGCTAGGATGTAAAAAGTCCAACACATCATGATGCCAGAGAGAAAGGAATGGGGTCCAAGTGTGTCCTTTGATCATGACTCGGGTCCTGACCTGTATGTAGGCAGTGTCCAGTGGAGTAGTGTCACTAGAACACAACATGCAATGACATGTTGGGCTGAGAGCACACTCAGAAGTCAGACAAGACTGACTTTAATCCAAGGTCTTTTCTTTATAAAGTGTACTAATTTGGAAAAATCACACAATCTCCTAAACATTAACATCTCTATCTGAAGCATGGTTATTCCAATGAGTGCTAGAGATAATGTGAGATGGATTAGATGAAACAACATACCTGGAAAATGGCTGAGATAAGAAGAGATAAAAGGAGATTATTTATCTGTTTAAAAAGCACAATTGCTAACAAAAAAGAATGTTATCTATCAGTAAATATCAACATGGGCCAAAAACAACTTGGAGCCAAAACTCAGAAATCTAAGCTGAATGCCAAATCAGAAACTCCCATGCCAAAATTGGGAAGCAGGGTCAGAGTCAGGTAGCATCACATCTGTGGAGGAATAAATATTAACGCCATTTAATGTTAATAAAGACAGTTTGCCTAAAACTGGTAAATAGAGGCCTCTAAAAGGAATTCCTGTCAAAGTCACTTCTAAGGAATCTTCAAGTCTTCCAACACTTGGATGTTCAAGATACCATGAGTGTTGTTAAATATTTTTCTTTTCTAGTTGCCATTTCTAGACTGGGAGGAAGCATGGTATCACAATTGATTCTTCATATCTATCATACACTTCCCTGGACTTCTGTAAGTCTTATGACTCTGGTCAAGACATTTTCAATGAGCACTGACACTCTTTAGTTGTTACCCCAGATGGCTCCAGTGTTTTGAGCACTTTCTACCTTATAAACCTTGCAGGGCTGGAGCCTCCCTCTCACCACAAGAGCTGAAGGAAGAAGGAAGGTGCTTCATTTCCAGCCTTCATAGTAGACTTGCCTTGGCCACATGCATTCAAAAATCCTCAGGTTTTTAAGGGCTATAAATAGAAAGCTTATAAGCCAAAGATAGGATCCGTTGTTCATAGGGTATTATTATGGGAAGCATCCAGCCATAGATAATGCTGGCTTCCAACATCCATTGTCATCTTTCTCTCTTGGTGATGACTGAAAAGGTTTTTTTTTTTTTCAGAAACATTTTTTTCTGGGATTTATTTGAGTAAAGTTCTTGTTGAACAATCTTTGAACCTTATTCTATAACAACTTGATAGTTTTCTTAATTTTATTTTTTCACATATTGAGTTATGTATTGAGCGTGTATTGAGTTATATGCGTGAAAGTATATGTACAAGTGTATGTACATGAGTGCTCTCGAATGTACATGCCTATGGAGTCCAAAGATGATATCTGGAATCATCCTCAATCTCTCTTCTACCACATCATTGTGAGCCTCGGTCTTTAATTTAACCCAAAGCACACAATTAGGACTCATCTGTTTACCCAGCTTTCTCTAAACAGTCCCAGACTTTGACTTTCAGTGCTAAAATTACAGGTGGCATGCCACACCTGGGGGTACAAACTCAGGCCTTTTTGCTTATGAGGCAAAGATTTTAACCACTGTGTCATCCTTAGTCCAAGATCTTAAAAAAAAAATCAAAGTCAGTGTGTTAGTTTCATATTCCCATTACTGCAAGGAACACTTGTCCAAAACCATTTAGAGGATCAAGAGTATTTTTATTCCAGCTTATGATTCCATCTTATAGTCCATAATTGCAGGAAAGTCATTGTCAGGAGCCTGGGGAACTGGCAGCATTCGATCAATAGGAAGAGCTGAGATAGCTACAAGGGCCCAACCATACCTTCTAGCTGGCCAATCTGCCAAATTTTAATATATTTTTCTCCACCTTACACCCCTTCACACCCTTCACAGAGAATAGCTATGTCCACTATGGGTTGGGTCTTCCCGCAACAGTTATATAATCTCTCATAGGCTTAGTCAGAGACATGTCTTACTAAATAGCTCTTCATGGGTGTTCCTAAAAGCTCAGTTCTGAATTATCAACATGGCACCTGTGACTAACTGCCACAGTCAGTTTATCTTGATAGTTAATATCAAGATTAGCCCATTATCATTTAGCATCAGTCCCCTGATCCATATATAACAGTAATCCTGGTTAAGGGGAACCTGTGAGGATTCACTGAGAACAGCACACAAAGTATTTCAGGTTCCTGAGCTACTATTGGGAGAAACTCCTGACCAATCCCTGGTTGCATTTTCTGCATCTATAAATGCTGATTGCTCTACAGGATGATTTTTGAGGAAAAGAACTTTGTGGTTTTCGCCCACTTGGACTCAGAGGTGAGTCTGCTTTGCCAGAAATAAAACCACAAGAGCAGCACATAGAAGGAGCTTCCTGCTCTCGTGAAACAAGTTGGCTGAATAGTTTTGGGGAAAAACAAATCCCCAGCTAGATAGAACTAAATGCAAATGTTAAGTTTTAACCTGACCAAGACAGCCAAAAGTGTGGGGCCCAGGGTCATTAAGTAGTGACTAAATCTTGGTTTGGGGCCAGTGCTTTGAGTATGACTTGTTGAAACTCATTGGATCCCCAATCCCAATATCCTTAACATTGCAACTTTTCTGAATAAGTGTTTAGCATCACTGTAGCGTGTTTTGTACTTTATAGGGAAATGTTGCAGATGTTATGGCATTGAAAGCTCACAACAGCACTGAGGAAGATATTATGTTCTGGAAGTTTAATCTCATTAATACTTTGTATCTAGAACGAATGTAAGTAGAAACACCAAAAAGAGCATTATACGCACATAGCTCCTGAAACAGTGGATGAAATGAATGAAAATCAATGAAAGGAGGAATATGTGAGAAAAGTGCCAAGTTGAGAACTAACCCTGGTGACCAAAAAATGCAGTAGATGGTGCCATGTGATTCTTTTCCTGGGGAGACACCACACAAACTCACCCCAGGTAGGAATTCAACAGTAGATCAAAATAATGATTATGCCCAACTTGATTAACCAATGAGTTTATTGGGGTTACTCATAGGAATGGAGGTGAAGATTATCTACAGAGGCAGATTCAAAGGCATTCAAAAAGACCCACCCCAATGAGAATGAGACTCACGGAAGGTGCAGCCTTGGAGATCTTTGCTGTATGACTTACTCATAGTAAAGCCTCCTCCAAGCTTTTGCACTGCTCAGAGTCTCTCCCACACTGACTGTCTGACCAGGAAGTCTCCACCTCCAATAGTTCTTTACTATTTTACAAAATAAAATAAAAGACCTAGGAAAATTGATATGTAGGTAAGGACTACTAAAAAGAAGTTGCTGGACAAAAACAAAAGAAAGAAAAGAAAATATATCTTGAAAGGACCAGGCAATTATTTTCCTTTTTCAAATTCTTTCTTCCCTTCTAATGAACGCAGCACATCTGAGGAGTGGAAATAAGACAATTGGAGAAGTAAGACCATGGTATATATTGACACCATAGTACACAAGAACATATCAATGCCATGAAATATCATGCTAGGACATATGCTGGAATGTCCAGGATATTGTTACAATTTAGATCCAAGCAAGAGTGTATGGTGGATCCTTGTTGCTAAGCTTTTCAAAGGATAATCCTAGCTTGTTATTTGATTTGTATCATGACCACATTCAAATAAAAGAGGATAAAAAGTGCCTGAACAAAGATATTTAGCCAAACGGGCTGATCACAAGACAGGGAATCCTTTACCAGTGCAGAATAAAGGTATATGGGCAAGTTTGGTGAGAGCCAATACTCACTAAGCACTCACTGCTAGAGTTGCTTCCACCCTCACCATGCCTGGGGATTGTAGGAACAAAAGAATAAATCTCTTACTATAGACATAAGAACACTGGGGTCATACACGTGCAAGGAAGCAGGTCAAGACTCCAGCTAAGGAGTTAGATACAAAAACTAGGAAAGGAAGTGAGGAAACAGAAAGAAGGAAATAGGAAATGGTTAAGATGAGAGGCAGAGATGGAGACAGATGGTGAAAATAAGAAAGAAGGAAACATGAGGGGGAAAAGAGGGAGTTGAAAGTAAGGGAGCAAATGAGGGGGGAGGAAAAAAGCAAAGTGGTGTGGATTTTGCAACAGGAAGAACATGATGGAGTTACGGGTGGGTAAGAGAAAGAATGTTCAAATGTATGTAAAATATATGTAAAATATAACTCAGTTATTTCTGATCTCCAAGACACGAGGGAAAATCACATCAGGTTGTAATTGCCTAAGTATCGACTAGTTATGTTTACTGCGTTTATAAACAGATATCTCTTGGCAAGTAAATCAAAAAGGCCTCCACAAGACATGGGATTCTGGGCTTCCATCCATTCACTCTGTGAATTAATTGACTTCATTTGAACTCTACTGTTTTCAGTTGGAGAATTCACTGTGAACATGTTGTACGTATCTCGGATATCAAATAGCAAATGTACTGCAGCCAGATTCTGAAACAGAGCCAGAAATGGTTCATTAATCAAACAGGGTTTCTCTGTGATTAGGGAAGACAACCAAGAGATAAATAAATAAAATAAACAGCTACACTCTCTCAAATGTTTTCCACATTTCTCCCATTGCTTTGGAAGCAGAGGATCCACTGTAAACCAAGTGGCCACACTCACTAGGGGGAGAAGTGGTATGTGAAACCTGCCTTCAGAATAACATTTGTCCCTGACCCTCGTTTTCAATATGCTATTCATGTCATATTTAAAATAGTCATTTGACAGCAAAAGATTCATAAAATCAGTTCTTTTTCTTCTCTCACAACATACACTACATTTTTTAAATCTTTGCATAATAAAACATTTCTTTGGGGTGACAAGCTAATGACATTAATATACTAGTTAATTTTTAAAAGGAATACACAATAAAATGTTGAAACATATAGTTTTCTAACCCTACTTCATGGGGACTAAAAATAATATAAGTAATCTGGGTCTCTTCAACAATGTAGATAAATGTGTAAGTATATAAATAGATACTAGACATTACATAAATAGATGACAGACTAAATAGATGATAGATAGGTAGATAGATAGATAGATAGATAGATAGATAGATAGATAGATAGATAGATTAGATATGTAGGTAGAGGATAGAGACAGATACATAGATTGGTAGATGCAGATAGAAGATAGATATAGATAGATAGATAGATAGATAGATAGATAGATAGATAGACAGACAGACAGACAGACACAGACAGGCAGGCAGGCAGACAGAAAGATAGATAGATAATAGATGACAGATAATAAAGTTTCATGGGAGGTAACTCATGTCAGATACTGCAAATCTGATCAATCCATGCTTGGAAGGTCACAAACCCTAGTGGAAAGACTACAACTAGTCTTTTGCTAAATGGACATAGAATCAAAATATTCTTCTAAATATTTTTTTATTTTTTTATTTATTCAATTGTGCATGTGTGTGTATGTATGTGCGCACGCGTGTGTGTCTGTGTGTGTGTGTAGAACCACGGACGAATTCGGGAACCACCAGGGATGCCTCCACTTCCTCTGTCCCGGGATTCACAGGCTCTGCCCTACCAGGACCAGAAACACAGGCCGCCCCGCTTCCGCCTGGGGTCTATACGTGGGATCTGGGATCCGAACTCAGGACCTTCCACCTGCAAGGCTTAACCCCTGAGCCACCTCTCCAGCCCAATATTTGTTTTTATACCCACAGATTAATGCTGCTTTCAGTGTTCATCAGAGAAGCTTCTATTTGCAGTGGAAAGTTATTAATGTAATCACAACTGGTTAAAATAGAGAAATAAGTGATTGTGGAGTGTGCAGCCATGATTGTTCCCAAGACTTAGTTCCCAAGACTAAAGAAAAACCACAGAAGAGGAAGCAGAAAGAATGTAAGTACCAGGCGGGAAAAGAGTGCTTCCAAATTATCTTCTGGACAGCTGTCTACCAGAATAAGACCTGAAGGAGACTGACATTTCATCATGGGCTCAGGTGACTCCAGCTTTCACTAAGGTCTTTCAGCAGTTAGGGCTGAGTAGAGGAAGCGTCATTTTTCTCAGTAGTATAACCACTAATAATTTATACAAACTCCAGTAAATAATCTTCTGCACAAACTCATCTAGACAACCCTGATTAAACACACTTGGTCACTATACAGGTTACTCTTTTCTGTTGTTGTGAAGCACCACTGAGACTCAACCAAATTAAGGGGAGAAAGGGAGATTTATTCAGCTTATGGCTCCAGAGGGGAAATACAGTCTTTCATAGTGGGAAAAGCATGGCAGGCTGGCAGAAGTTGGAGGGAGCCTAAGTTAATGCAGATATCATGGAGGCTGAGAGCTACAAAATTGCAAGCTGCAAGCAGACTCACTAACTCAAAACAGGGTTGGGCTAACCAACTTCAGGTCCACACCCTGTGATTGTCTTCATCCAGCAAGGATCTGCCTCCTAAAAGTGCCATGACTTTTTCCAAAAAACAAAAAATTCAAACACGAGTCTGTGGGACAAAAATCTCACATTTCAAGCCATGACAGTCACGCGCATCCAGAAAAGCCATGAAAGGAAAAGGAGGACCACCTATAGGGAAGATGGGAGAAGGAGGGGGAACCATTAAGAATTTGGCTATATATGAAAAGAATCTTCAAAATATATAATTTCTTCTAAATTTTATTAATTAATAAGAAATATAACCAAATGTTATATAATAGTAAAATTAATATTATTTTTCAATAGATAAATTGAACAAAAATATAAATATTTGTCTTCAAAGAAAAAATTACATTACACATCCAATTGAATTATTCACATGTAAGTATACCCACCATTCCCAAAATTTAAAACAATAAGAGAAACTTAATTTCCTTAGTAAAGGAAATTAAGACAAAGGAACAGAGGAGGGGAAATATGAAGGGAATGTCTTTTATGAGACAATATAGCCACTAATAAGTATAAATAATAATGCAAAATTGTGCTACTATTTATAATAAAATAACTTCAGTACTTCAAGAGCATATATTCTCAAAATAGTTTTATCTAGGAATGTTAAATGAAAAGGCAATTTTATAAAGAAAAACAATGGTTAAAAGTGAGTAGATAGAAATAAATGTCGAATAAATGCTAAAATAAACAGTACTAGTACATCAGACTTCATGAAACAGAACAGAATTGGAAAATGAAAAAAAAAACATAAAAGTAATTTATAGAATACAATATATAATCAAACACCAACACATAAACACCTAATAACATAACCTTACATTATAAAAAGCAATAATTTCACAGTACAGAAAAAATTTAAATTTTAATCACAAATATAAATGATCTTATCACAGAAATGTGAAATCAAGTGGACAAAAATATAAACATTGGGGATGACTGTATAATTTATTAATAAAGTATAGATGCTTTTTGCTGATTAGATAGATATCATATACTTTTTTAAAGCATACTTGGAACATGCAAAGAATCCAGCAAAGTATTGAATTCTCAACAAAAACAGAATCACAGCTATATGAACTAATAAAAAAGAAACAGGCATTTGACTGAGAAAGATACACAAGGAATATCAGAATAAACATCAAAAAGAGCAATACAAAAAGATATGAACATGTACAGGAGAGAACAGAAAATACAGATAATTCACAAGCCATAAACTTTAAAAAATGTTGCTACTAACAGACAAATCTCCACCAGGGAAACACAAGGACATACACTTAGAAGCAAACACATATACATGCATACACGCACACATACACACACACACACACACACAGCATATGATAAATCTTCATGCTGAGCTCTGATGCACAAAGTTCAAAATATCAATACTTCTGAAGTTACATAAAAAAATAGAACATGGAATCTGGGGGAATGGCTGAGGAGTCAAAAGCCTTTGCCTTCTAAACAAAGAACTGAGTTCACATCACCAGAGCCCACATAAAAATGTTGGGCAGATATGGTGGTAGCCTGGGAAACCCCAAAGCAACAAAATAAGGAAGTAGAATAATCTTAGATTATTTAAAGTCACCCTTGGGCTTTCACAAACATACACATTTAAGTGGACTCTTGTACACACACACACACACACACACACAAATATCCACAAAAATTAGAGAGTAAATAATTAATCCAAACTCATTCTACAAAGTTGGCATTTACTTGACACAGAAAAGCAAAGATACAACAAAAAGAATTTTACAGACTATATCCTTCATGAACACAGACATAAGAAAATCCTCAATGAAATATTAGGAAGCAAATTCAAAAGCACATTGATAAGATTGTTCATCATGACCAAGCATCTTTCATTTCAGGCATGCAAAGATGGTTTACTTTACATTAATCAATACATGTAATATATTACATCAATGCAAAAATTTGATAGACTTCTACATTTTTTTCTAAAAGAAAATGAACATTGAAAGAAGGTACCCTGACATAATAAGGATCATATGCAATAAGCCAATAGCAAACATTGTACAGGATGCAGAAATGCTGGAATCAAGGTTTGTAATGTGTAACGTGTCTAAAATATTTGCTCAACTTAATATTATAAGTTTTAATAATGTCAATCAAGTAGGGGAAAGAAAAATGGCCATAGCAACTGCATTATATTTTAAAACACAAATGTTCTAGCAAAACAGTTAGAAATAATAAATTCAACAAATTTCCATCACACCAAAACTCAGTAATATTGTCAAATGCCAATACTCTGAAATAGTAATCAAGAAAGCAGTCTATTATTATTTAAAAAGGTATTTTCACATAATCTAGTCTATTGTTTGTTGAGACTTATTTTGTAGCCTTCACAATGTTCTAACCTGAAAAACATTCTGTGCACTGATGTGAAAATGTATCTATTGGCTGTTGATAGAATCGCCTGTTGAGTATCTATTGGTGCATCCAGATTTGGATTTGGTTTGGGGTGAACTTAAACTCGACCATTTCTGTTAAGATTTTCCTTCTGGATAATCCATACATCAATGAATGATCTTCATGGGCAGTTGTTTCTTTTCAACACTGAAAATCTCATGCCATGCTCACACCTAGAGGGTTTCAACTTTGAAGTCTGTTACTACATGAATTCAGATACTTCTGTCTGCTGAGTCATTTCTCTTGCAGGTTCAAATGCCTTCTTATCCTTAACCTAGGTCCACTTGATAATGAGATGCCTGGGGTGACTTGGTTGAGATAATTTGACTGATGACCTTTGATCTTCCTGCACTTGGATATATGAATTCATTTCTAATATAGGGACTTCATGATACCTACAATTGTATCTATTAATATATTTATCAAAAAATGTGCAAAACTTCTACAGACTGTAACATAGTGTCAAAAGAAATGGAAGAAGACACACATGCATCATGTACAGGAAATATACCTTGTGATCATGCATTGGAAAAACCACTATTTTTAAAATGCTCACAGTGTTCTGAGTATTCTACTGACTCAAAGAACTTCTTATAAAAAATAAATAACATTTTCCCATAATTAGAAGGAATTATAATCAAACTGCTTTTAAGTATTTGTCCTTAACACCCATATATCGGAGGAGAACTCAACCTAGAAGCTTTCTTTTGAAATGAAAGTTATTTATGACACAAAAATCACTACTGGCCAAAGTACAGAAAATAAATGATTGGGATTGTTTAGCTCTAAATATGACAACTAGACCACGACACCCCATCAATGCTCAGAGTGGGATCAATAAAAATGTAAGAGCTTTAAGGATATTTCATTATTTTGAAGTTATAGTAGATGGAATTGTTTCTCTCAGGTCTTTGTTTATCCTTTGCGTACAGGAAATTCAGTAATTTTTAGGCATTAATTTTTATAGACTGTCACCCTACAGAGATTATTTATTAGTTTCAAGCATTTCCTAGTGGATCCTTTGGTGCCTCTCAGGTACAGAACCATGTCATCTGCAAATAGGAATACTTTGACTTATTCCTTTCCTGTTTGTATCTCTTATCTTCTTATCATGTCTTATGGCTCTAGCTATGACTTCAAGTATAATATTAAACATAAATGGTAAGAGTGGACAACCTTGTCTTGTTCCTGATCTAAATAGGAATGCTTCAAAGTTTCTTTCACCATTTACAGTGATTTTTACTATAACCTTATTGTATGTGGCCTTTATTTTGTTGATATATATATAAATAGGAATGCTTCAAGGTTTTGTCACCATTTATGGTGATTTTTGATAGGGTTTATTGTATGTGACCTTTATTTTGTTGATACATGTTTCTTTCATCCCTGTTGTCTCCAGGGCTTTTATCATAAAGGGGTTGTTGAATTTTTTGCAAGCTTTTTCTGTGTCTATTGAGAGCATCATGTGATTTTTTTTGTCTTTACATTTGCTTATATGGTGAATTACATTTACTGTTTTGCATATAGTGAACCAAACTTGTTGCTGTAATAAAACTGGAAGTCCAGTGTGGAAGCCCAGTTGTGGTTTTCTGCCTCACATTGGAAGTCTGCCAAAAAATTAGGAATAGAATATTCTTAAGATAGGATCTAGCAATCCAACAACTGTGAATAAATCCAAAAGGAATGAAATCAGTATTTCAAAGAAATATCTACATTCTCATGTTTATTAAAACACTATTCACTGTAGCAAAAATACTGAGACAACCTAATATTCAGCTAATGAATAGATAAGCAATAAAATATTATTCAGTCATTAAAAAGGAATGAAGTCTGGGTCAATTGTTCAGCTGTTAAAACAGAAAACAATAGAGTTTTGACACTCCCGGGGAACCCACAAAAATGCTGGGACATCATGGTGCCCTATTTGCAATTTTCGTCCTTGAAGTTATAACCTGGAAATCTCTAGAGCAAGCTGTCTAGCCAGACTAACTTTAATAGTGCTATTAAGGCTTAATTATAGACCCAGATTCAAAGCAGTAAGATAGAATAATGCTCAAGAGTAATTCCTGATAACATCTTCTAGCCTCCACATACACATGAACTCTCACACTTGTATCTACATATTATCTGTGCACTTACCCTTATGCAAACATGAATACACACATGTATATACTCCATAACCACATAAACATGAAAATAAAATGAATAATGAATTCCCATCATTTGTCACAATAGGATGGAAAATGTCTGTCATTAAATTAAGTGAAGCAACTAAGCAGAGGAAGATGAGCACTGCATGTCATTCATAGATAGTATCTAAACATGTTGATCTCATGAAACTTAAGGGCATCATGGACAGTAGGTATGGAAGGGAGGAAACACGGAGCAGAAAGGCATGGGATTAGGTTTCACAGTGCCAGTAAATTATACTTCATTAAGGTTAAGAAGCCACAATGCACTGAATGTTCCAAGAAGTTAGAAGAAAAGGTTTGGATGCTTTCGTAGTAGATTATATAGTTTTGAGGAGATGATATATTTAACCTAAGTCAGTGGGATGACTCAGCAAACCTGGAAACCTGAGATCAATTCCCAGAGCCCACGTGATAGAAAGAGAAACATCTGAAAGCTATCCTCTGACCTCAAGTCTGTTGTGACACAGCCTGTTTTGCACACTCTCTCTCTCTCTCTCTTCTTGATCTCCTCTTTCTCTTCCTTTTTAATAAATAACATATTTTAAAATATTATGCAAAATTTAAAAAGATTTTAGAGATGACGCAGGGCTTAAGATTCTGCATTGAAAACAGAAGGTCCTGAGTTCAGATCCCAAGTCCCCATAAAAACACCAGGTGGAAACAGCGGCCACCTGTACTTTCCAGCCCCGATAGGCAGAGCCTGAGAAACCCCAGAGTGAAGCAAAAGGAAGGAAGAAGCAATCCAGGATGATTCCCAAAGTCAACCTTGCCCTCCACAGAGATACACAATGCCTTCTAATACATACATATACACACACACACATAAATGTGCACACCTGCACAACATAAAAAATGTATAAGTATTACCTGTAATTCCATTAATATGTATAATTATGCATTATGTCTCCACTAACTTTTTTAACTTTCAAGTTCTAAAACTAAAAATTTTAGCACAGAATGTATAAAAGCATAATAAAAATATACATTTATATTGCTATTTCTTCTTATTGAAATGATACCTTTACTATTATATAGTAATCTTTTTTCTCTTTTTAAATTCTTTTTAAAGTTGATTTTTTTTCTTTGTAAAATTTATTTATTTATTTTTCCACAATCATACAAGCTCAATAGGTACCCAGGTCCTCTCCCTCCCTCCACCCTTCCCCAGTCCCCCTTTCGCTCTCCCCCCTTTTCCCTTTCCTTTCACCTCCTCCCTCCCCTTCTCCCAGTGCCTCACCCTTCCCCCTCCCATCCCCTGGAGCATCCTTTTGTGTGAATGCCAAGCCTCCCTCTGAGTCCTCCACTCAAGTGAGGTGTAAGGACTCAGTGGCACTGGCCAGAGCCCTTTCTTGGCTTCCTCTTCAGCATGGGAACACTATTACGACTGTTAATCCCTTGTCCTTAAAGACCCTAGTGGCTGTGATCCATGTTAGACTTTGGGGGGGGGTCATTGAATATCAGTCATTGTGCAGGTCAGGCAAAGTCCATTATGGCTACTGTGGCCCTAACTTGTGTGGAGTATCTTGCATATCGTTGGACCTCCCCATCTTTAGGCTTTTACAATCTGGCCACTCCCTCTTCTGCAAGGTTCCCTGAGTTTTAGGATAGGGAGTGATTTGGCTGGTCTGGTTTCAAATGATTAATGTAGGACCTTTGGTGTTCTGAATTATGGTTTGTTGTTTCCAGTTTTGCTGTTCCTGCATGCCCTTGGCTCCATCCTGATTGGTATTGGAGGTCACCTTCTAACTAAAGATAAAAGTCTGTTTAAATGAAGATCTTACTATAAGAGGAGATTCAAAGGTAGATGGAATAGGAGTAGAGGGGGGGAGGTCAGTGTCCCATTTATAGGGTGGTTACCATCTATCTGCCAGTCCCGATACCCTCCCTAATTGGTGAGATCAAACATTCTCAGTCTCAAGTGACCAGAAAGGAAAGTGAGAATGGGCTTCGTCAGATGCCTCGCTACTTACGTGCAATACTTGATGATGACCTACTGAAACATGATCCCCTCTCTCTTTATTTCGGGGGGGCTCCTTCCCCTTCCCGCCTGTTTATAATCTTTGCAATTACTATAGGTATTACAGAGATTTATCTTTGAATATGTCATTAAGTGGGTTTGGTACTAGGATTCACCTATTAGGAGTACATGTGGTATTTAATTTTCTGTGTCAGGGATACTTCACTCAATATATTTTTTTTCTAATTACATCCATTTCCCAGAAAATTTCATTAATTCATCTTTTTTGATGGCTGAGTAGTATTCCATTGTATAAATGTACTACAATTTCCTTATCCACTCATCAACTGTTGGGCATTTGGTTTCATTCCATGATTTTGCTATTGTGAATAGTGCTACTATGAACATGGTTGTGCTTCTGTCATTGTAATGAATTTTTGTTTTATGGGGGATTATTCCCCAAAGTGGTGTAGCAAGGTCATATGGCATTTCAATCTTTAACTTTTTTAAAAATTGCCAAACTGACTGCCAGAGTGGTTGTCTAAGTGTGCCTTCCCACCAGCAATGTAGGAGAGTTCCCTTCTTTCCACATCCTCTCCAGCATTTGGTGTTTTTGTATTGTGGATTTTTGCCTTCCTGACTGAGGTAAGATGATATCTCAGGGTAGTTTTGATTTGCTGTTCCATGATGGCTAAGTATGTGGAGCATTTTTAAAGATATTTGTTAGACATTTCAATTTCATCCCTGGTAAAGTTTCTTTTGAGTTCCAAGGCCCATTTTTTAATTGGGCCGTTCATCTCCTTGGTGTTTAGTTTTTTTAAATTCTTTGTGCCCTCTGGATAATAGAGCTCTATCAGATATGTGTGTAGTGAAGATTTTCTCCCATTCTGTGGGTTGCCTTTTTTCTTGGGTTACAATCTCTTTATCTAAACAGAAGCTCTTTAATTTCATAAGATTCCATTTGTTGAGTGTTGGTTTTAGTGACTGTGCTATTGGATTTCTATTTAGGAATTGTTGGACTAGCCCAATCAACTTGAGGGAGTTCCCTACCCTTTCAACTATGGTTTTTATAGTCTGTGGCCTAATCTTGAGGTCCTTGATCCATTTGGAGTTAATTTTTGTGCATAGTGACAAGTACAGGTCTAGTTTTAATCTTCTGCATGTGGACATCCAATTTGGTCAGCACCATTTGTTGAAGATGCTGTTCTTTTTCCATTTTTGGGGGGGCCCATTTGTTAAAGTTGATTTTATCCGTTTAGCTAGTCTTATTTGATGTGTGATGCTTCCACTTATATAGATTATCTTTTGGAATCATTTTAATTTTTGTGAATCTGGGTGTTGACTGGTAAAAACTAGTTTCTTGCAGGCAACATTTTGTTGTATATTTTTCCCCAAACCTCATCTTTTAACAGAACACTGAATAGATTCATAGTCAAGGTTATTGTTAGTAGTGACAAACTTCAGGAACTTCTTCATTTATTTCTAGTTACTGTCTGTAACTTGTTCTTTTTCCTTAGCTTTGGTTGCTTGAATTTTTTCTGTATTTTTAAATTTTTACCCTTTTCTGTTTCTGTTTTTTGCTTCACTGATATATTTGTTTTTTTTAATTTTTCCACTCATACAAACATAATAGGTACCCCTGTCCCCTCCCTCCCTCCACCTCTCCCTGGACCTCCCTGCTCCCTCCCCCCTTTTCCCCTTCCTTTCCCCCCTCCCTCCCTCTCTCCCAGTGCCCCCTCCCCCATCTCCGAAGCATCCTTTAATATATATCAAACTTTCCTCTGAGTCCTCCTGTCTGATGAGGTGTAAAGAAGGACTCAGTGGCATTTCCTAGAACTCTTTCTTGTGTTCCCCTTAAGTATAGGAACACTATTGTGACTATTAATGCCTTGCTTCTAAGGATCCTAGTACCTTTAGTCCATGCTAGATTTTGAGAGGTCAATGATATATATGTTGGTCATTGCGTAGATCATGTTATAATTGCTTCAGCCCTAACTTGTGTGGAGTATCTTGCATATCATGACTCCTCCCATCCTTGTGCTCTTACAATCTTACTGCCCCCTCTTCCGCAAATTTTGCTGAGATTCAGGATGAGGACAGATTAAGCAGGCCTGATTCCAGGTGGTTGATATAGAGTCTCTGATGTTCTGAATTATGGTTTGTTGATTTTTTTCAGTTTTGCTGCTCCTGCAATGCCCTTGGCTCCATTCTAATGGGTATTGGATGTCACCCCCTGGCCAGAGATAAAAAGCCATTGAAATAGAGTCTTATTGTAAGGATAGATTCAAAAGTAGATGGAAAAAGATGGAGACTGTGGTGAGGGGTGGGTCAGTCTCCCATTGCAAAATGGTTACTTTCTATCTGCCAGACTGTATGCCCTCCTTTTCTGGTAAGATCATACCCCATCAGTTGCAAGTGACCAGGAAGGACAGTCTGTGAGCTTAACCAGATGTCTCATTACTTACTTGCAGTCCTTGATGGTGGCCTATTTTCTCTGCTGTAGCATGATTCCCCTCTCTCCTTATTTCTGGCAGGGCCCTCCTTCCCCTTCTCTCCTGTTTATAATCTTTGCAATTACTGTAGGTATTACAGAGATTTATCTTTGAATGTGTCTCTAAGTGGGTTTGGTATTAGGATCTACCTATTAAGGAGTGTATATGGCACTTAATTTTCTGTGTCTAGGATACTTCACTCAATATAATTGTTTCTAATTCCATCCATTTCCTGGCAAATTGCATTAATTCATCATTTTAATGGCTGTGTAGTACTCCATTGTATAGATGTACCACATTTTCCTTATCCACTCGTCAACTGTTGGACATTTGGGTGGATTCCATGACTTTGCTATTGTAAACAGTGCTGCTATGAACATGGTCATGCTTGTGCTATCGAGGTGAATTTTTGCTGTATGGAGGGTTATTCCCAAAAGTGGAATAGCTGGGTCATATGGCATTTCAATCTTTAACTTCTTTAAGAATCACCAGACAGCTCACCAGAGTGGTCGTATGAGCCTATATTCCCACCAGCAATGTAGGAGAGTTCCCCTCTCTCCACATCCTCTCCAGCATTTGTTGTTGTTTGTATTGTGGATTTTTGCTATCCTGACAGGGGTGAGATGATATCTCAGGGAGGTTTTGATTTGCATTTCCCTGATGGCTAAGGATGTGTAGCATTTTTTAAGATATTTGTTAGACATTTTAATTTCGTCCTTGGTAAAGTTTCTTTTAAATTCCAAGGCCCATTTTTTAATTGGGCCATTGGTTTCCTTGGTGTTTAGTTTTCTAAGTTCTTTGTGCACTCTGAATAATAGAGCTTTATCAGATATATGATTAGTGAAGATTTTCTCCCATTCTGTGGGCTGCCTTTGTGCTCGAGTTACAATCTCTTTATCTGAACAGAAGCTCTTTAATGTCACAAGATCCCGTCTGTTGAGTGTTGGTTGTATGACTGTGCTATTAGATTTCCAATTAGGAACTGTTGGCCTAGTCCAATCAGCTCCAGGGAGTTCCCTACCCTTTCAACTAAGATTTTTATAGTCTCTGGCCTTATATTGAGGTCCTTGATACATTTGGAATTAAATCTTGTACATGGTGACAAGTACGGGTCTAGTTTTAATCTTCTGCATGTGGAGATCCAGTTTTGCCAGCACCATTTGTTGGATTTTTTGGGCCCCTTTGTCAAAGATTAAATGCCTGTAATTGTGTGGGCTTATATCTGGGTCTTCAACCCTTATTCACTGATATATTTGTATGTTTTCGTGATTGTAGTTATTTTCTTTTCATATGAAGTATAAAACTCCCTATTTCCTGTAGCCTGATAGAGATGAATTTTCACATTTAGCACATTAGACAGATATCTTCATCTCATGGGACTGTTTTGGGGGGGTTATTCAAATAATCAAGATAGAAGATAAGTAAAGGTTTGCACTATTGGGTAAATCAATAAATATTGTATATTGATGCAATGGGATATTAAGTACCCTCAGTAAAGATTGAAGCCCAATTCTTCACAGTGGAGAGGATGTAACTGAAAAGGCATGTGCTAGTTAGATAAATAGGTGTCAGTTCATAATTGGAGACTAAATTCTAGGCATTTCTATGAAGAATTTGTAGTTAAGACAAGCCCTAAGCAAGTCTGCAAGAAACTGCCTGATTGATGGGGAAGAAACATCCCATAGGGAGCTAGTTCAGTAGTTTAGCATTCTTTAGCACACTTGCTGTCTAAAAAGTAAAGTTTGCCCCTCTTTCAGCAATCCTGTAAATATGGTAAATAAAGTCCCTTAGCTCCTGTTGCTCGTATGAGCTCTCCCACCAAACTGAACTAAGAATTGTAACTGAGTAATTATAAGCCATAATGACTCCACCTTTTCCTAAACTTTTTGGTAATGAATTTATTGGCAACATGAAGACAAACTGAAACAAGACATTATAAATAAAATAAACCTGCCACTGTGTGTTCTAATTCATAAGCAGAAGCTAAAATGTTGATCTCACAGAAGAAAACAGAAGGATATTAAAAACTAAAAGCCAAGAAAGACAAATAAAGAAAGCAAGAAAAGTTGGAAAACACAATGAATATTTGTCAGAATGTAGTTGAAGGAGAGGTCTAAGTCCTAGAGTTCTAGTGTAGTTTATCCAACTTGGGGAGTATTTTATAAGTAGTCAGCAAAGAGGAATTCACAGGCTTGAAATACAAAGAAATCAGAAAATTTTAAGGAATTGGAAGTGCTAATCTCCTGATTTGATCATTGTATATTTTATGCATTTATAAAAGTATAACTTATACATATGCACAATAATTATATGTTAATAAAAATAAATTTATGAGGTCATTGACATGTTCATGTTGGCTTACCCTAAAATATGAAGTAGTTGAAAGAAATTAAATAGTATTATACATGTGTCTATTTCTTTCACCATACCTGCAATATATTATGTGCTTAATAAATATTTCTAAATATATTTTTGTAGATTATTAAAACTGGCTCTGAGCAAATAGCTCTTTAAAAACTTGTTTCAATAAACAATATCCTTCAATATGAATAATGAATAATTGTGAATTCTTTTCCTTTTTTTCTCTGAGTAATCAAGGACAAGGAAAACCAATAACAGTCCTCTAACCAGCACCCCCTTGAAGTTACTCCAGGGACTCTAAAGAATTGACTGGCAAGTGGGGCTGAGATAAGTGCATTTATTATGCTCTTACTTTATGCCAAACATGAAACTTGTTTTCATGTAGATGTCAATTTTAATCCTCACAATCATCATATGAGAGAATATTGTCACCCTTGCATATTGGGTGAGAACACGAAGACTTAGTAAACAATAGATGTTACCCGTCATCATTCAAAAGAGCCCTTTGAATTATTGACTATTCGAATTTGGTCAGCAACTTCACAGTTTTATAATACTGACTAAAATGCCTGCTAAAACTTGGTTTACAGTGGGTATCTATGAAATAGTGGCCCACCTTCTTTTGCACGGCAGTGCCACTGTGACGTGACCTGCTTCTGGGCTAAAAAGCCAGGATTTGGCCTTCCCAAACTGCTGGCAGTTGGAAACTGCCTTCTGTAGTTTTGGGCTTCCAGTGTAGATGCAGATTTGGAATATTAATTAATTGATTGACTTTTATTTGAAGTGAATTTCCCCAAATCTTCTCATCTACTAAAGATTCAGGAGAGATTATTACCTAGAGGCATTTACAGGTACATGACACATGTGTGACATAGCTGATGCCTTGCTCCCTTATTTTACATCATGCTAGGCACTGGAAGCCATGTCTGACATGACACATCTCCTTTGTGATTGTAATCATAGCAACGGTACCAAATGACTTCTTTTTGCGAATGTGATAACATCATAATGGAAACCTAAATCGATAGCATATTTCTCGATCTAATTATGTCTTGCATTGCTAAACTAGTTTTAATGGCATACAGTAAGTGGTAGTGTGGAAATGAGAAGAGGCTAAAAAAAGGAGCAGTTGCAAATTACACTGTTAGTGACAGGAATAGGATTCTGAGCTTTGCCTCTCTTTTGACAATGCTTCTATTGTGACTGAGTGAGCAATAAATAGCCAGGGGAGACAGGAGCAAGTTTACCCAAACAAATCATCATTTTCAGAAGCAGGAACTTTTATAGAACTTGTCAAGATTACATTAATTCAAAACTATACAAGGAGCATCAGATGTTAGCAAAGCCAACTACACAAAAACCTCTCCTTTTTGAATGTCCCAGGACACTGCCTTACAAAAATGAGGAGACCTTTACTTTTTTACATATTTTGAAGTGTAACTCACCCTCCTCATTGAAAAATTTGGAAAAGCTAAACAAAGATGTGATGACTCCAAATCCCACATGTACATATGATGAACATCTTCCTGCTTGCTTTCAGATTTTCTTTTCACACACAGTACATGCTTGAAGTGACAGCATTATCTGACCATCTCTTTTGAAGAGCTGACTCTTAGGAAACTGTTTCTGACTCTCTTGACAGGTGTAATTGCTCTCCCTTCTTCCCTGTAACAGTCTCAGGGGCCCACGGAGACCTTGGGGGCCGGGATCAGCTGGCTGGGGGTCAACAGCACAGACCCCTGAAGTCAGGCGAGTGGCAAAGCAGGCTAGCAGGCTTGCAGACTGGCAGGCTAGCAGGCTCCGGCTAGCAGGCTCGCAGGCTCATTTATTGTCTATGAGGTAAATATCGGGCCGCTTATATACCCCTCCCAACATCCCGTAAGTCCCCATGTGAGCTTTTGCTGAGTTGTCCTGTCCAGGTTGGTCCTCTCAGCCAGGCGGTTTGACGTCAGCACCAGGCGGGGCAGCAGGTGTAGCTTGGGGAAGTTGCATCCGCGCATGCGGCCCATACAGATCATCCCAGAGTGGCATGCTTTCCAGGTGGAGGTACTGTAAGTGATGGATGATCAGAGACCTTAATACAGGGTTGCCTGGTCCGTTCCTCCTCCACTTCCCCATAAATTAAGCAGAAAAAGGTCTGAATCAGAAGCCAAGGGAAAGGAATTTTTCAGGGTTGGGAGTATTGGAAAGTTCTGGAGAATGGAGAGGGACCCAGAGAAACAGAGTTTGGGGGATTGGCCAGACATGTGGTCAAAACACTCTCGTGAGCAGAACTGTGATCCAGACAGCCCTGGAGACTTTCTCCTGATCTGCTGTTTGCAATTCATTCTTCAGGATTCTATAACCTCATTATTCTAATTCTCAATCGGAATATATAATTCTCCAAATAGGACCAGGCTTTGTTCTCAGTCCTTCCAGAATAGGGTCAAACTCCTTAATGCAGGCTTCAAAGCTCTTATGCTGGTTTCGGAAAGGTTGTGTTTCAGCTGCCAAAACTGAGTTCCCCCACCTTACCGAAAAATGTTTTGTCAATTCCAATTCTTCCATTTATCCAGTTTTTAGGGAAAAAGGGGATCATAGAACTAGGCCATCGCTTTCCGTTTAGCAGCCAGGTAACTGGAAAAGGAACACCTCCCTTTTCATTTCTGGGCAAGCAAGAGACATGTTTGACTTCAACAGTAGTGACTTCTCCAAGGAGATTTGTGAATGAAGTGGCAGGTTTTCATAACAAGTTCTACTTTCTCTGATTTTGAGAGAGGGTCTATCTATGTGGCCAAGAGCTAGGACCTTATTAGAATACTACACATTTGCCTTCATCACATTTGTTTGACTTCATAGTACATTTTAAGTCCTTTAATTTCCCTTTTGCTTGCATAAATGGATAAAAAATATTTTTTCTATAAAATTATCAGGGGGATATTATTATGGTACATAATAAAAAGAAGAGAATTAGGGCTAAAATTTGTTTTGATTCAACATTTTAGAGGTGAAAAGCTCTTTACAAGTGAAATTAAATAGTGCAAAATGACTTAAAAGATAATCATATCGGAAGAAATAATCCAAAGAGACCAACAAAAGCTAAAAATCAACAATGTAAAGAAAATTATTGACAAAACACTGAGAAGTGAATAAAGATATCTTGACAAAATTTATAAACCAAAATTGAGTCAAGAAGTTTCAAGGAAATGATTGTCTACAAAGAAAATTTACAAGGAAAGAAGTTATTCTTATCCAGTTTGATGTTTAATGAAATCAGTAAACAAAAGATTTGTTACTCAGTATATAGGAAAAACAATTATTATTCCTGGAAATAATTTTAATATGTCAAAAATAAAAATGGGGGCTGGAGAGATAGCTCAGGGGTTAAAACTCTGTGTCCCAAGCAGAAGGTCCTAACTTTGGATCCCAGGTCCCACGTAAAAAAATGACAGGTGGAAACAGCGGCAGCCTGCACTTCTGGCCCTGGTGAGTAGAGCCTGGGAAATCCCAGAGTGAAGTAAGAAGGAGGTGGAAACAATCCAGAATGATTTCCGAAGTCACCCTTTGTCCTCCACAGAGACACACCATGTCCTTTGATGCATACACACACACACACACACACACACACACACACACAGACACACATAAACACACACATACACGAAATAAATAAATAAATAAATAAATAAATAAATATTTTAAAAATAAAATGGAAAATATTACTAGTCAAAATGGCTTAATTCTACCAAAAACATATCTTTTTCCTCAGAGGAAAATCACAATATTGGTGTGATTCTGGAGTAATGTTCATATTCATGAACACTGAATTAAAACAGTTTTGGGGTCAAGATATTTTGAAATCAGCACTTGCCCAGCTGGAAACTGTACCACTTGCTTTTTGAATGATGCATTATATAACCTATTATAAAAGCAAGTTTTGGCTAAACTCTTTGTAGGATCCCAAGATAATAACAGACATTTCCATTTCTTTTGAAAAAATAACTAGATTCCAAGGCTTTGCTGCAATACACCAGGCTATTGACATGAGTCAGTGTCCACTGGAAAGAACAAATTTCACACTGGCCTCCCTGGACGTATCCAGAAAAGCTCTCCTTCCTCAAGGCACTAAATAGTGAGTACTAAATTATATCCATGCTAGTTTCTTGGAGTGTCCCCAAAAGTTTCCAACTGTCTCACTCTCTTTCTGTCATCCATCAGATCTTTTCTCTTCCCTGTGCCTGGGAACACAAGGGTCCGAAAGCTTGTGGGCCCTGGTTTGTAAGAAGTAGGACCCGTGGGACGTCCCAAAGCCCCACAGATGGTGCCTGCTGCATTCGTTATCAGCTTCTAAAAGCACTTACTAGAATATCTTTGTGAGCGCTTCACTGTGACACTATTCACAGAGAAGGGAACAGATGTGGTGTGCCCGCCTCCAGGGGTTTGCAATCCAGGCCATGGGACACACAGTGTGAGCACAGATGAGCAAGCACTCAGGCACAACTTCATCCAGGACACAGGTCCCAGCCTTGTGCCAAGGCGGCAGGCATTCCTCCTCTGTGTAAGGATGCCTTGCTTTACAGTCTTCCTTAGGGCTATGAACAGTCAGCCTCTACGTGTGCTTCTAATAGGATCTGGTGGACAAAACTGCTTTGCAAATAATTTATGTGGGGACATATTTACTGCATCCAGTTGAGAATATTTATGCACATAGAAGGGAACAGTATGGTTCAGGACAGAATAGAAATGAGTGGTGGACAGACATTAGAACATTTGAGGGGCTTCTGTGTGTGCCCCTCAAGCATGATCCACCAACAAATACCCACAAACATGACCCATGCTTCAGGCTGTGTTTAGCAACATTATCATCTAGCATGTGATAGTTGGTCAGTATTAAATGAACAAATAAATTCCAGGCAAAATATCTACCCCATTTATCGGTAGGACAGACAAAACTCTTATTCCAGGGTTTTTTTTTTTTCCATCTGCAAATTTCCTTTCCCTTCTTGCTCCTCTTTCTCTTCCTTACATTTATAATTTTTTATTTTTATTTGGGTATTCATCCCAGCTTCCCTTCCTCCCCCCTCCCCTTAATCTCCTCCCTTCCCTTCACCATTCTTTCCACTCCTACCCACCCTTCTGCCTATATACTTCTATGGATTCCAGGGTTCACTCTGACCTGTCTACTCCTGTGGGTGCTCAGGCTTCCATAGTATATCAAGTTACCTCTCTTCAGGCCACTCCACTAATATGTGCATTTCCCTTCACTAATCCAGCTTTAGACCCAAAGGTTTCCACTATAAGTGCCAACTCTATGGCTATAGTAACAGCTACCAACAGAGCACTTTGATGTACTATCTTCCCATCTGTAGGTTTACACCTTTCAATAATAACTTTCAATGTCAATGGACTCAATTCCCCAATCAAGAGATACAGGTTTATAACTTGGATCAAATATCATGACCATCAATTTTCTGCCTTCAAGAAACATACCTCACTTTGAAAGATAAACACTTTCTCAGGATAAAAAGACAGCCAAAAGTACTCCAAGCCCGTGGAAAAAAGAAACATTTATGATTTTTAAGGTTTGACATATTTTGGCACGTTGATATAAATTAACATCAATTAACCCTTCCTGTTTATAGTCAAGTATCCCACGGTCACTCACTCTCTGCATTGGGACCACTTTTTGTTCTCTGTGTCAACTGCCCTCCATTGCAAAGGCTGAGGACTGCACTAATGTATGGATATAAAAAGTACTTATGTTCTCCCCTACTGTCTATGATATTTATAGATTCTTAGCCATGTTTATAGGACCAGACATAAGTTCTCTACTGTGAAGTGACTCTTAAATTCAACCAGAAAGCAAATAGTTAGTTAACGCTTGTAGTTTATCCTTATGTGGCTAATACATACACAACCAAACAACTCAGGAAAACTAGGGCTTATCCTTGCTTATGATTCTGGTTATAGTCTATAGTCATGGCAAGAGAGTCATATCAACATCAAACTGAGAGAAGTGATCGCCCATACCCACAGAATTGCTGAGGGGCAAATTTTCTGTCTTGCCAGAATGTCTGCATGCAACCTGCCAAAGTATGCCAAACTACTAATCCATCAATTTCCATCTTGTCCAATTACCCTGAACATAATCCCACCCATTTGGGGTTGAGCCTTCCCTACATCAATTAGACCATCTCCTGCAAGCTTGCTTAGGGTTTGTCTTAACTACTAACTCCCCATGGATATACCCAGAACTCAGGCTTCACCTGTCAGTTGACACCTGTATCTAACTGGCACATCCCTTAACATTCATGCCCCTATTGTATCTTGGCAAAGTGGCTGTTATTGTAGCTCGCAAGGTTCACAACTGGGTAACATTGTTGGTGGATTGTCTCTCTAGTAGTCTGCATATTCTCTTCAGGTAATATCAAAGCTTAGTCAGCAGAGAAAAAACTTTCAGTCAGTTCTGGCTTGATCTCTCCATGTTCTGAAACCAAAGTGTGTGATGTCTCAACAGAGGGTCTTGCGATCATGTTCTTGTGGACAACCAAGAGCAATGAAACGTCCCATATAATTTCAGAGGCCTCTGGAACCTCACTAACTGACAATTCATATGGACTTAATCCAAATACACCTTTATAATAGTGTTAATTATCCTTCCTCACTCCTTCTGTACTTTATCTGCTCACGCTTTCCCACTTTAAGCCCTCCTGTCTTTGTTTCCCTTTCCACTTCCACATCATCCCCAACAAAGCTCAAGGAACATTGCAGATAGGGGTTGGGAAGAATGTTCAAGCTAGAATATGGAAAAGGGTATCTCCTAACAGTGTCTTCTGGACATAAAAGGGCTGACACATCTATGATCTTACTAGAGTTGTGTTTACCTGCATAAACTCTGAACAAGTTTGGGTCTGTTGATATTTAATCACAGAAAGGAGAAGAGCTTACGAGGCCCTATAATCCCCGATACACTACTGATGGTTAATGCTCGCTGAGGGAAGAGAATTCTTCAGTGATTAATACATGATCATCCATGCTCCAGAGGTGACCAGACACATTCTACTCAGATAACTTTTTATTCACACACACACACACACACACACACACACACACACACACATGCATGCACGCACACACACACTCATAGAAGGGAGACTTAAGAAGAAAGTTTTTAGTGAGAGGAGAAATCACACACACTCATAGAAGGGAGACTTAAGAAGAAAGTTTTTAGTGAGAGGAGAAATGATATCTTGATTGACTCCTTCCCAGTGAGATTTTAAGTCCCTTTTGTGTTGCTACCACATAACTGTCTCTACCAGGTCCACTTGAGTGAAGTTTAGGGTATCCATGACTTCATTCAACTTCTACATCTAATTTTCAACTATGTCCTTAACAAATCCTGAAATTATCAAAGATGTTGCTTGCAATGGAAAAAAAAAGAGGATTCTATTTGGACATGACTTCCTTCACAGAGGGTTCTCATGCAGTCTTCAAAAGAAGAGATTCAGCATGGCTGTGACCTCTTTCCCAGTCACTGTGATGTTGCCTCAGCTTACTAGGAAAGGTAGCAGGGAACATGGTAATGATTACCTGCCAAGCTGCCTGGTTTTCTTTTGTTATCCACTGCTTACTGCTTTCTCTAGTGCAGACATATGTAGCACATATTCTTGCATTGAGAGCACAAGTAAAGCCCCAAATGGCCACAAAGAGATGATAGGCCTTTACCAAAGCAGGTTCCTCCCCAGCTGGTCTCTTCTGCTGGAAGGATCTGCCAGCTTCAGTTCTGGTTCTGCCCCCAGGAGTTAATACTAAAGTCCACTACATTTTTCTCTGGAAAGGGTAACAGGGAAATTCACTGAAATGATTTGGAATGAATTGCTCAGAATTTCCCTTATCATTCATTTGAGAAACCAAGTAGGTATATTAGGGGTGGATAAAGACAAGCCTAGGGGGAATGAACTCATTAGCCTTGTGTGTTTCAAGAATAGCTTATATGCACTGAGCATATAGCATACATGTTTCCTTTTGTAATCTGAAGAAAGTGAAATCAATATTATTAGCTATTTTTTCAGTCCATTTTACCCACGCCTATTGCTATGGTTAGCACAGGGGTACTGTTTCCTTCAGGTCCATAGGCAGAGGATTGATTCTCGGGGCAGTAGAATTGGGAGGTGCAGTGGGTCTTTAAGAAGTAGGACTTAGTGGGACACCATTACATCATTGGGAATGTGTCTTCAAGAGGACTGTGGGATTTTCCCTCATTCATGTATCATCATAGTACCCTTACCATTTCCACCAGCTCTTCATGAGAATAATAGCTCAGGCTAGATTCCCTACAAAACAGATCGTGAATCATAAGAACTCAGCAAGATGCCTTCACAGTTCGCTTCAGCGGCATGAGGGCTAGTTCTCCTCCCTCACGTCCTAAGCTCGTTGCTGAGCCCACAACCAGTGTATCCTCCAAGTACACAGAACTCTAGCAACTTCACAAGAGGCTGGATGTTGAAATGCTGTACTCACTGGCCTCCCTGTGTAAACGCTGCAAGATGAGTGTGCTGGCGCCTCCATGACAACCACAGTGCTGTCATCACCCTTTGCACACACTGCCCAGGAGGCCCCAGAACATCAGCTCAAGGTCTCCATGCCATGGCAGCATGAAACTGACCAATTGTCATACACTTATAATAGTAAGCATCTTAATAATCTTAACAGAAATAATAATAGTAATTTGTGCTACTAATTTCTGTATATGTATCTTTGTGATGAATGGATACATGAGGAGGGGGTGTGAGAGTGCTTTGAGATGTCATTTCTCATCTTTCTACCTTGATACCAGGTCTCTTAGCTGCTGCCATTTCAGCCAGACTGGGTGGCTTGTTATCTTCTGGAGATTCTGGGGTTTCTGTCTCCCGTTTCAGATAGGTTCGCAGGATTACAGAGGCTTGTATCATGGTGTCCATCTTTTCATGGAAAATGAGGATGTGAATTCAAGTTGTCTGGCTTGTGCAGCCTTTGGTTTACCTGCTGGCCATCTTTCCAGCACCCCGACTAATAATCTGACTTGCAACTTTTCAAATGGATGCCATCATTTAGAAGGGTTAATCTAATGAAAGATAGATTCCTCCCCTTGAACGAACTTCAGAGGTTTTTGCTCTTGGCAAGCATGAGCTATTTCTATCCAATAGCTTTCCTGTGTTATTGTGAGTGAGCAGAATTTACAAAATCTTGGAAGTCTGAATGTAACATAAAGTCACTGAAATTCAAAGTCATGGTTTAAGTGAAATCTGTCTGCAAGTGGGATCAAAGCACAAGCAAAGCAGGTACAGATTTCCCCGGGAGAAGGAAGGCTGGCTGCTTTTGAGATTTCTAGTAATCCGATTTCCATTTGAGGGTGGTTTCTGTTCTATTGTGTAATCCCTTTAGTCATCTCAAAATGTGAAGGGAAAGCCTTTTACACACACGCACACTGCCTGCTGTCAGACAGTACGAAGCACACTGTCATTGAGAGAGTCAGAGCAGCAGCCACAAAAGGCCAAGATGTGAGCCAAAACCATCAGGACCAGTCTAGATATCATGAACAACTGTGCCAGGGTTCCCCTGGATTCTCAGGAAAGCACTGAACTGCCCTTCTAGACAGGGGTGGGGCTCTAAGATACCTCAGTCAGGAAATTAATGAGTAGCTTATAGAAAAGCAGAGGGAGGGAACATTGAGGTTAATGTTCCAGGTATCCAGTAAGATATCACTTCCTGGCACCAGGCCTGTGTGTCCTGATTTGGCTCAGTCATAACATTTAACTAGACCTTCCAGTGACTGAATAAGTGAGAATACATCACCTCTGCTGCCTCCTTTTCCTGTCCCCAAATGAGTATGGCACTGGAGAGTGATGGGATGTTATCTTTTCTGTATGACAAAGAAATCTTCATCTTCAGGTAGCCATCAAACGTGGTCCCCAAGACATCGATCTGTTTATAGACAGGCATGTTCCTATCGGGTTCAAAATGGGTTGATAGCAGTTTGCAATATTTTGGCTTTTCTTTTTGTTCCTTTGGTTCTCAGAGAGCAGCATGACTTTGAGTGATGTTTTAATTTGTTATCATGAAAGAGGCAGCGACTGGTTTATAATGGTTACCGAATGGTGACTTGCAACCCTGGCCCAGCTGATATGCCCACCATGCCGCAAGCAAACTTGCAGCATCTTGTCCGAGGCACACATCAGTGCTCTCGCCTGCTGTCTCCCTCCTTCCTTTCCCAGCGGACAGGCCACCACCTGCTGTTGGCACAGCGCCGGCCCTTCAGGGAACAAATGTTCTCTTGCTGCTGGGCGATAGGACAGGACAGACGCTGGTTTTCTAGACAACAAGAGAAAGGCCTGTTGCCCCCCAACTCCCCCTCCATCTGCCTCCCTGCCTAGCAGAGACCACAGCAATGCAAGCTGCAGGAGAGTAGACGTTTGGGTCAGACTGTGGTCTAGATTTTTCTGTCTCCCTTTTTCCTCCCCAGTCTTTTTCAAGGCCATTGCTACCATTTATTTATTCAGCCCACAAGCATTTATTGGGCCTCTGTTATATGCCAGGCAATTTGCTAAGTGCTAAGAATATAGACTTAAATACCTCATTCCTTGTCCTTGAAAAGGTCATAGTTTGGTGGGGGGAGGCAAAACACATCAACTAATAAATTATGATACAACACTAAGAATTTAATAGCAGACTTAAAAGCAAAACGCAGACAGAAAGAATATTCAGCTATCACCCAGGCATGGAACATGTAGGCTTTGAAGACCATTAGCCTCAATAGAAGTCACAGCTTTGCTTCATGATATCTCTTTTGCATTGGGTAATTTATTTAAGGTCGCTAAGCCCCAGTGACCAGTCAGCACAAGATTATGTGAGGCAATGCAGTTAGCTTTCAATACAATACACAGTAAATGCTCAGTAAACACACGCCGTCACTCTGAAGGCCTCTCCCAGAGAGGATGTGGAGTCCCAAACACACTGACCCAGAGGAAGCCAGACTAGATGGGTCAGCTTGGAACCAAGAGTACCCCAGTTATCTGTGTTCAAAAACAAAGCTGGAATAAAAGATATAGTAAAAGTTCTACCTATCAGACAGGATGGGCCAATTAGAATGCAAGGAACAAAATCTAGGACAATAACTCAGAAATTGGTGATATAGGGGAAACCTGTTCACAGAGAAACACATAGTCGAAGTAAAAACTGGGGCCAAAAGTATGGAAAGTACAGAAAACAAATTTAGAGGAGTGACAGTGTTTGGTGTGGGTCGCAAAACATGAGCAGAAGCTAGCTAGGAAGAAGGAAAAGCTCCCCCCGGAAGCTCATGCAACATGAGCAGAATCAGCTTTGTGCAAGAGCAGGACTGTGTCCGTGTCTGGGTATGTGGAGGAGCCACGGAGGGAGCCAAGGATGGATCAGACAGGAGCCGAGACACAGAAGAGTCCATGCGCCAGCTGGGAGAACCGAGTCCCCTTGTCTAAACCCGAGTGGTCCCAGTCTCGTGACACATTTGAAGCAATGCTCCAGATACCAAGCTTGGGGGAAGCCCTAGCCATGGGTAGGATTTCAATCTCCCCAGGAATTCTGGTGTACAGCCACGGTGTAATGACTCTGTTTGTGTGCCCACGGTTCTGTGAAGCTAAGAGAAGAAAGGTGTTTGATTGACATCTGCTTTGTGCCAATCCCTGTGCTAGGGCTATGAGATGAGTGAGAGAGGGTCTGCCGCTCTCTGTTTACCTCCTGAATGCAGGTGAATCATATTCACCTTCACTGTCTTGCCCTGCCTGGGAATCCAGAGGGATGGCGGTTACAGTCCTTCCAGCGAGGCAGCCTACATCATCACCTCAGTCATCAGAAGGACCCTGAGGTCTGCTGTGGGGCCGTGGGGGAGAAAATAAATTGAGCAATCTTTTATAGAACAAAATCAATAGCATCAGAACAGGCTGCCACATCAGCAGCTGTGGATAGTGGGAGGAAGGGAGAGAGGTGGGGAAACAGGACTATGGGGTAAAATAAGGTCACAGCCATCTAGATAAGAAACCATATAGGTGAGCATGGAAGGGAGAGGAGGTGGAGGGAGGGAGGGAGGGACAAGAGAAAGAAAGAGAAGGTAAGGGGAGAAGAGCAGGAGGGGAGGGAGGGAGAGGAAAAGGGAAAGGAAAGGAAAGGAAGAGATAGGAGGGGAGGGGAAGGGATATGGAGAGGGTGGGAATGAAGTGGTAGTTTCTGGAAGTTTGGACCACCGCCACCTCTTTCTTTGTAAGCCACCTCTGCCTCCACAGATCCCTGAATGTAAGGTAAGCAAGAAGATCTCAAGGAAAAAGTAACAAGTAGCACCTTCTTGCTTTACCTTACATCCAGAAATCTGAGCAAGCAGAGGAGGCTGAGAAAAGAGAGGGACAGTGGTGGTGTTACAAACTCCCAGAAGCACTAAGGCAGTAGCGTTGATGTGGGGGTCTTTGGGGACTGATGATGTAATGAGAACACCACCTTCATGAGGCCCCAGAGAGTGTCTTGTTCCCATTACCCTGTGAAGACAGGACCCTTTCAGGCACAGGCAATGTGCTCTCAACAGACACTGAATGTGCAGGTACCTTAACCTTGACTTGAGAACCCCCAACTATGAAAGTAAACATCTGCTACAGTCTAAAGTATCTGAGCATACCAGCTAAAATAAACCAAGACATTGAGTGGCTAGAGTTGGGCTTTGGAAACTGTTGAAACCCAGAGTGATTTGTCCCCATTCTTATCTGCCTTCCACTGTTTTTCCAGAATGCAACTTCCAGATTATCACTGTAGGGTCTTTTCTGCTGGCCAGCCATAGCCACTGCATCACTAATCACAGAGAACCAAACTATTTTCCTCCCTTATAACTTGAAAAATCCAGAGAAGCATCTGCAAAAGACTCTGTTCAGTCATCACGGGGCAGTACTTATCCTTGTTCCAACCAGCTGTGTTCTAGACATGTTAGGTCATGTTTAGCACCATGATAACCCCAGATGTGTCTGTCTGAATGGAGAGGGAAATGATCTTGCACTACGTGTCACTGACAGGAAGAAGAATCTTCAACACCAACGGAGCCAGGTTCAAGTGGTAGGCAGAAGTGCAGAGCATAGTATCTAAATGCAAAAACAAAGCAACACAAAGAGATTAGTAATGCTTGGTCCTAGTCCCCAAAATGCTCACAATAGCAGGGTGCCCAGTTGGCATGCCCTTTTCCTTAGTGGAAACACAGTGTGATTTCCAGTCTACTTGTGGTTGGAGATGGTTGTGAGAGGATCATTTCCAGACTTGCTCCATGTAATGTTTCCATGGCCTTCTCCTTTTGTAGCTGAAAGAATTGGAAAGAACTCCCAAGTAAACTGGAGATGTTATGTGTTCAAGATTGCCATGTTCAAGAAAGAAGGCTAGATCCCTGGGTCACTACATCGAAGAGACACACAGGCACGCTGGTCTCTTAGACTAGTTAGAGAAAAAAATTCTAGAGTGGTAAACCTGAAGATGAAAAGGTTTATTTTATGAGAGTTGCTATGTATGCCTTTGCTAATAACATTTGTAAATGTTCTATGGACTGGAATTAACTAGTTTGAGTTTCAACTCGGTGGCAAACTTGATATATGACCTGAGAAATTGACTCTCCTTCCCTGAGTCTTCTCACCAATTACACTGACATTGTAGGATCTCTCTTTAGTGAAAAACAAATGTGAATGCTGAATATTTTCACGACTTTGAGACAGAACATTAGAAATATGTCTCAGGCTTGTCTTTTTTTGCATATGCTAAGGTATCATTTTGGAGGCTAAGAAGGCTTTCAAGTTTATCACTGAAAGTCTCCCACTTAAAAAAAGAATTAAATAGGTTATAAGGTTATAATTTCCCTGAGAATCCAATAGTTATTTTCACTTTGACTTTTTCTAAATAAGTGGTACTTAAACATTTTCTGTTTCCTATATTAGCAGGAGAAGAAAAAAATAGCTTGCACACCCAATGTTTCTAGTCTTTATCTCTTAAAAAAAAAGAATCAAGCTGAATTAGAGGGAATTTTGCAATGTGGCCCTTTGTAATTGAGAGAACATAGCCTTGAACCTGTATCCTAGCCTCTGACTCTAGGTTAACACACCTTCCTAGCTCCTTGTAATCACTCCAGGCCAGAATGCTCAGAGGGTCATTCCCATTGAGGGGCATGGGGGCACAGGAGTTATGGGCTGGGCTGAGTCTCACCTTCATCAGAAGCTTGTCACAAAGACATGTACTCCCTTAGGCCACCAACAGCTTTCAACCTGGAAATTTTCCAGTGCCACAGGAATCACGTGGCCAGCACATCTCTGCTTCTGCTCTACCCAGAGAGGCAGGACTCTGTGGATGCTCTGAGCTTACCAATATAAGTTCCCATGAACAAACAGCTTGCTCATTTTTCTTTTGCTTGTTTTGCTTTGCTTTTTGAGACAGGGTCTCCCTATGTAGCCCAGTCTATCCTGGAATTGTGGGTCTTCTCTCTCTAAACACATCTGCTGACATTATAGGCATTTTGCTTCTACAACCTGAAAACACCTCCCAATTCTCAGAAAAAAAATTAGAAACCACTGAATCAGGTGAACTTTGGAATCATACAAGGATGGAAAACAAGGAAACAAAAGAACCATATTTTGATGCTGTGTGATGTCAACTCATGGCTTTAAAGAAGCCTCAAATCTTCAGCTCTTCCATGTCTGTTGAATGGGAAATTTAACGCCAGGAGAGCTCAGTCTATCCTAACTCAACTTTGTAGAGTTGAGTCAAGAAGGCAGGCACAGGGGCTAACCATGAGAAGAGCAGTAAAAATCTGGAGAAAGAGACATTTGACTTCCTTTTAAAATACACAGTGAGTTGGTACTGTAGACTAACAATTGTGCAGTGTTGAAGAGATAACAAAGAACCAAACAGATATGGTGTACTTAATGCCAGGCCCAAGAAAGGGAGATGCCAATATAAAAGGAAGCAGGACGTGTCAGGGGAAAGGGCAGAGCACCATTTGAAGAACAAAAGGTTCTAGCTTTCTTTAGAGTTTCTCACCACCACCTAAAGAATGAATAAATAAAATCACAACCTTCCATGTCAACGACCCCCAAAGACTAGTACAGATCACAGGGGAGAAGGCTCCAGGCAGTAGGTTCCTTAGTAGCAGAGATTAAACAATCATAATAGAGTTTCCATACTAACAGGGAGCCCAAGAAGGGGCTCTGGGCTATGCCACTGAGTCCTGAACTTCCACCAGGGGTGGAAGACTCAGAAAGATTTGGGGTTCACACAAAAGGATGCTTCAGGGGATGGAAGGGAGGACAGGAAGGAACCAAGAAGGGGGGATGGAGGAAGCGGGTGAAAGGAAAGGGGAAAGGAGGAAGAGTGCAACGGGGATGAAGGAGGAAGGGAGGGGGGAAGGAGAGGACAGAGTAACTATTGAGCTTGTATGATTAGGAAAAAAATAAAATGTGGGAGAAATTTTCAAAAAAATCATAGCTTTCTTCACAGAATTCTAGCTCTTGCTCTTTCAACCAGTGGTAGGGGAAAAAAAAGTCTATGGGTTAGGGAGATGCTAGGCAGGTAAAGTACTTGCTGAGCAAGGGTAAGGAGCAAGACTTTGATGCCTAGATCCCATGTAAACAATGTACACTGTAGTCCCAGAACCCCTGTGCCACATCCTGGTGCACATCCTCACTCAATGCCGTTACACCACACTTCCCCCCTTTCTCTTACGAACACTTCCTCTCCTTCTCTCCCCCGCCCATCACCTCCCCTCCCAGACAGAAGCATCCCCTGAATCAGTGGCCGGGACCAAAATAACGGATCGTAGGGCTTGATGCTGTTCCTCATCGGCTCAGTTGCTGGTTGGTGAGACACCCTGCATGGATGACATGCTGAACACAGACACACAGACGACACACAGACCACACACACACAACACACAGACACACACACACACACACACACACACACACGTAGTCATTCACTGGTCACTGATCAGAATGACTTATTGGTACACCTGCCACATCCAAAGACTCAGTGCCCAGCACCAAGGATACAGAGATGAACTGAACCTAGTACCAGCCTTCAGGGTACTCATGGGCCATCTGGAGATTTAAGTACTTGCAATGCATTGTGCTAGGTTGACGGAAGGACACGGGTTGACGGAAGGACACAGGTACAGAGACTGAAGAATCATGACAGCCTCTTCCTGTGCCTCAGAAGATTCAAGATTCCCCCTTCCCCCTCTCCATGCCCTTACAGCTCTACACCTCACCTATGCCATTTGGAGGCACTCCTTTGTGCTGAGTCAGCAAGATCAGACACAGACATCCGCAGTGAGAAAATAACGAGGGCAGCAGAAGGTCACTGCAAATAGAAGGCAGTTATGGTGCCTCGTGATTTAAAGCACTAAATGGTACATTTATTTCCATTAGCTGCAATGAGGTGGTATTCACGTGGGTGATAACAGCAGAGAGTTTCACATCACTTCAGCCTACCTGGGAGAGAATACCTGGGTTTCTTGAGTGTCAAATGTTCTTGAAAGACTGGGGGAATAAAAGCCACTCTGTACCCCCATCCTTACTACCCTGCCACCTGATCTTTGTGAGTTACAAAGTCCTCAGTTTGAAATCTTACGATTAAGAACTATTTGCTGAGTCTTGGTGAGGCAGTCATTGTGTCTTTTACAGATATATAAATAGTAAGGAAATGCTTCCTAATTCCCGTGCCCTAACCATCGCAGGGAGAAAACAGCCATGATGATTAAAATCAGTGTGGTTGGTGATCGTTAGAGACAAGGTCAGTGCGTGTGAGGTATGCTGGAGAGGGACACCCCATCAGATGGGGTCCTAGGAAGATGTTTTTGAAGAAAAAATCCCATCCTGAGTCTGAGTTAGGAGTGAAATTCATGACCAGTCAGAGAGAGAGAGAGAGAGAGAGAGAGAGAGAGAGAGAGAGAGAGAGAGAAAGGGAGGGAAAGATGTACTGCAAAAAAGTTTGTACTTCTGATACTCAGGGAGGAAATATAAAAAAAAAAAAAAAAAACTGCATGGTGACCAGGACCTCATCAGGCCCCACACATTCTGGGAGTTTCTATTCCCGTTTTTGGTCTGTTCCTTCCCTATTGCAAGATGTGATTGTGAAGCTGAAGTGAAGGTGAAGTGATTAATAACTTTGCCACTATCATGATAGTAGAACAGTTAGAAGATCCCAACTGTGTCTCTATAGGACTGACGGCTCAGTTTATCTAGCAGAATGAATGTCAATCTTCTTCCCTCCAGAGTCATTCCTGACCCCTCCCCCATTATCACCTTGGCAGGGACCCTATTTGGTCTCCTTCAGAGGACTTCTTGCCTTCTAGTTGATCATGCAGTAGAGAACCCATCAGGAGTCAGGGAGAAGGAAAATCGGTGTGGGCCTCCTCTTTTAACATTAAGGCAAGCTGCTGCTTCCTCCCTTTACCTTGCCAGAGAATGCCTATCCCAGTTTTCATTCATGGAATTCTGTAGCTTACTACTTCCCTTTATCTCTCCCTCACAAGGGCAAACACTGCCAGTTGCTCCTAGCCCCGGAACACTATGCTGTCTTTGTGGTTCTCACATAGGTATCCTTGGGTGGACAATTCTTTAACAACACGGTTTGGGCTTGCCTTGTATTTCTCAAGGATGCATGATCTGTAAGACCTACAAAGAGTTTCAGATAGACATGAAGATACCTATTCCCATATATGTAGATAAGGAAATAAGCAAAGGGGGCATGACAGAGTCATTCCTCTAAGGGAACATTTGGGGGACAGAGAAATAACCACACACAACTAAGGCAGGGCTAGAAGAAGCTGTCCTTTTGCTTCTCTCTACTAAACTGAACAAATTAAGAACAGGTGTTACCTTTACTCTGTCCTCCTAACCTTAAACTCAGAAACTGGAACAAAAATATTTATCCAGTGTATGTTGAGTGTGTTTCCCAAACTGGAAAGAACAAAGAACCTGCCAAATAGTTAAAGGAACTGTCATGGTTAGGCAGAGGTGTCAACTTGACAGTTGAGGGTTTGAGCTCTAGGCCCATATTTGTGGAGACTTAGTAGTTGAGTTAAGCCCAGAGCGAACCTGAAGGAGATTGTCTAGCTGATGGGGAAGGTCCAGCCTATGGTGGGTGGGATTAGGCCCTGGACTAAATCATTGAGAGCTGGTTGAAAGAATAGGCATCCTTTTGTATATATATACTTGGCTGAACGTGCTTGTCTGGCAGGTAAGGATTGTTCCTCTTTTGGCCGTTGTATGGGGATGGTGCGGCTAGTTCCCTCCGCCTGGTGTTGGTGCGTGCTTTCCCATCAAGCTGACTATGAACTGTAACTGGACTGTTATAAAGAAATAAACCCCTTGTTCCCTTAAGCCATGTGATGGTCATTTATCAGCAACCATGCAGGTGAGCTGCACCAGAGACAAAGAGGGAAATGGGAGGAAGATGAGAACATTTAAATGCTGGATTCCTTTTCCCTGTTGTTTCCAAACCCACAAGTGTGCACATTTACACCACAGTTGTGACACTTAACATGCCAAGAACCTTCACTTCCACATCCTAATGTCAGTGATAACAATATACCTCTGAAGGACACAGAACAAATTCTTCTCTTTGTGGAAGTACGATGCAAACCACTAGTAGGAGGGAAATCCGTCAATGGCCAAGAACCCCAGAGTCAAATGGAAGCTTGGAAGCCTGACAGCCCAGCCCTGCTTGCTGTTCAGTGCCTACTGGAAGACCACCACCAAAAAGGGAAGTCTTCTCTTCCTGGTTGCGGACCCCCTTAGGGATTACTCAGTCTTTACTGACAGAAAAGCTTCCTGGACCAAAGTCAGGATCTATCTTGTGGCAGCACGATCTCTCAAAGCCCCAGTGTAACTATTTCCTACAAATGTCCTGACTTATAGGGGATGCATACTGTTGAATGAAATGTAGCTGAAAGGGTGTTTTGGATAAGACTAGGAAGATGGTGTGTCTGAGAATACTCTCTTCTGGGCCCCACTTCTACTGTCGGCCTCCAACCACAACTCCAGTTGTAATTACAGCTGTGGAGAAGACTATAACCATGGGAAGCCCTTGGAAATGGAAGCAGGCCATTGTAAGTTTCTTTAAAGGAGAAGTTATAACTACTACCCTAAGTGAAAACCTGAAGGGTTATGGGGACAGGGCCCTACAAGAGCCTGGGGGTTTCCAGAAGTCATGAAAGAAGACATACCGAACAAGGAGGCTGCGGGAGGCAAAGAGTAGGGTCCAGCATAGCCACCTTCCAATCATGACCTTGGGCGAGTCACAGCCTACATCTTCAGAACAGAGGAAGTAGGAGGGCCGCCTCATTTTGTAAAGCCTTCCTGTTAGATAAATCACCAATTCCAAAGCCAGCTCACATTTCTGTAGCTCTTCACAGTTCATAAAGTACATTACCTCATTTCACGCTGCCGCACTGAAGGCAAAACTTGGCAGAATTCAGAGCTGACCTTCCACTTCCTGATGACTTTTCAATGGGAATGCAAAACTCAGGGAACCCCAGTGGTTGTGCTTTTGAACCGTTCTCTCAAGCTGACTTCCCATGTACGTTGCTCACCACAAGCATGTACACGCATGCACACAAACACACAAACACACAAACACACACACACACACACAGGGTGAGAGGACAAGGGAGAAAGAGAGGAAAAAAAGAACCTCTTAGGACAAAATAATTCCTTTGTAAGAGTTTGTACCTTTACATTTCAAAAAATGGGCCATTGCACAGTCCAGACCTAACCCCATCAAAAGCTTCTGGTGCCTGGATGCTAGGCAGCCAGACTACTTCACTAGAATCCTAGAGAGGCTTCCTGGCTTCAAGATCTGAATCCAGAGCATAAAGAAAAGGATGGATGATGGAGATGGATTTGGGAGATTGGGGCCAGGGAGTTTCCTAGAACTTAAAATTTTACTATTGATTCCAAAGGGCCTTAGTAACTGTTATGGTGCATCTCAGTTGTCAATTTGGTACAATATAGAATCGCCTGGGAGAAGGACCTATGAAAAAGTCTGTGAAGGATCATCTCAATCATGTGAAATGAGTGAAGACTCATTCTGAAACCCAGTTCCTGGGCTTGGGTCCTAGACTATATAAAAACCAGAAAACATTTTGATAGTATGAACTTAATCATCTTTCTTAGCTTTCTTGAATATGATATTGTCAACTTCCTCAATTTCATGTTGGTATGACATCTGCAATGATGGACTCTAATCTAGACCTGGGTACTGAATAAACTATTCTGCCCTTAAGTTGTTTTTGATGAATAATTTTATCACAACAAAAGAAAGGCAAAGTAAGATAGAAATGATAATAGAAATATGTCTGTTATTATGATATACATGACCATGTGTTTCTTAGAATTTGTAGATGTTCTGTGAATATAGGAAAGTTTAGAACTTTGGAATAGAAAAAAAAACATTGAATACTGAAATCAAAGCCTTAACAAGACATTCTAGTAGGATCTTGGAAGACAAGAATGCTACAGTATATTTCAGCAGTAGAGGAGCAATTTCAGGAGGTTTCCCAGAGGAACTGGGATTCATGGCCATTCATTTGCTATTTAAGCCAAGAATCTAGCTTCATTCTGCCTGTGTCCTGAGTGCATGAATGGGGTTGAGCTAAGAGATGATGGATTAATCTATTTGTCAGAGGAAGGTTGAAAAGGAGAGCATTCAGGCCAGTGTTGAGAAAGTAACTGTAATTGTTAAAGAGATCAGCACCATTAAGGAGAAAATTCCTATGTTGCATTGGGACAGTTTGAAGTATATCTTGAGGGCAAAACCTATTCCTCTGAAGACTCCACTTTGTGAAAACCTAAAGACATTTAAAAGAAGAAATCCTAACCTAAAGGGACTCTCCATGCCTCAAAAGTAGCTGCTTGGGAAAGTGTTTCCGCTGGTCCACCAAACAAGCTGGTACAGCTGTGGTCTGCTTAGGGGAGAGGACTGAGCTACATATCAAGTTGTAAGAGGAACTTTGTGGCTGAATCCATGTGATGCTGCTTCTAAAGGCATAAGAGATGCAAGATTGAGAAAGGCATGGAGAATAGGTGCTGTCAAGTACCATACAGCTGGGTTGGGGTCCTTGGGGGAAGCCTTGAGAAGTTGTTACACGAAGTCGTAAAAGTCAAGCTGAAGTTGAATTGGAGACCCCAGGATACTGGAGATACCTGGATCATGGGACACACACAAGCAAAGCTTCAAGCACAGAATGAAGTTACCCAAGAGGAAATCACTGAGTTACCTAAAGCAGCAGTTAGAAGAGTGGGGTTGCCCAAGTCTTTGGAGTCCACTTGATTATTTTACAAGGCCCAGATAATGGACATGGAGTACAGGATTTTAGTGTTTGCCCTGATTTTGGATTTTGATTGGATCATTCTTTGGTAAGACTTAATTCTTCCCTTTTGGGCTAAGAATATTTATTCTGGGCCATTATATGTTAGAGCTATGTAACTCATTTCCAATTTAATAAGAGCTCATGGTTAAAATGTTTGGGCTTTTAAGCATTCATGTAAATTCATACATGTTCACATGTCTCAGAGCTCATCTTTTGGGGAGAAGAAGGGTATAGAAACAAAACAAACAATAAGGAATGATAATCATACACTTGCAAGAATAAAGGAAGGAATTCTTCCTAACTGAAGAAACAAAGAATCACTAACACAAAAGAATAATGCTTGTGTAAGATCTAAAGGTGAGCAAGGCACATGTGCCATTTTATGAACAGCGTGTGAACATGTAAAGACAGGCTTAAAAAAGCAGAATTGATTTTAAATGCTTAGAACATTGAAAAACTGAAATGGGAAGAAGCAGCTAGACATGCAGATAGAAGCCAAATCATGCAGCCAAGTTAGCTTGGCCAACACAATAGAGAGGTAACACAACAAAGAGATGTAATGGGGGATTAATATGACTGGATCTGAGTTGAGTAAATATTCTGGTTGTCATAAGGACTATAAACTAGTGGTAGATAAAGCTAGAAGTGTGACCTCACTGAGAAAATGAAAATCGCTGAGTTATTCCAAAGACAAATCAGAACTAAGGCAGCATTCTTGGAAAGAAAGAAGATATGAATGCAACTGTTGTCTGGGATGTTATGTACAATTTATTTATTCAGCAAGCACTGATTATATCTTTTTCTATGTGTTAGGCACTGTTCTAAGAAAATCTGTGAAGCCAGTTCTATTACCATCTCATAGTACAGATGACAGAAATGATACCCATAGTGGCTGAATCACTTGGTTAAGTCCCACACCTAGTAAACAGGTTGTCTCCCCTTCCAACCTATGTCCTTATCTATTAGTACTATGCTGCCAAGCATGGCTCCAAGGGCTCTGGCTTAGATCATGCCATTTACTTCCTCACTGGTACTACAACAGACTGTCAGGGAAAGAATAAGGCTTACTTAGGACCAAGCTAACTAAGGACCTTGAGATATTATACTGGAAAAATCCAACAGAAATTCAATGGGTGGGTACATAACAGATAGTAGAACTCTAGGCTTGGAGATAAAGATTTAGAGATGTGTAGAGATGGTCACTAATCAATGTGGCTCATGTGAAATGATAGGGTGGTCTTCTCCATGTTACACATCTGGTTTCCATTGCATGTTAAGACAAGCTCTTCATTTCCTATGGAATATTTGTTATTCTATACTTGTGAACTAGCTCTTGTTAAAGAACTTGACTATTTCCACTCAAGAGCCATGTTTGCAGTATTCCAAAATATGCAAAAATAATAAGCAATTGGGTTACTGACAGGAAATAAGACTTTGATACAGAATTTCTATAATAAGAAATTGAAGCAGATGAAACCTCTTTCAACCCTCAACTTCTTTAAAGTCTATTTAGTAATCCCATCTTGAATATTTTAGTACCTAAATGTAATAATTGGTGCAAGACATCAGACCTGTAATTTGGTCATGCTGGTTATGTATTTATATTTCTTTTATTAAAAATTTAATAGAAATAAATAATTGAAGAAAGAACAGAGCTTTTATTTTGCACCACCACATGTTGAAGATTAGAAACCAATCCATCAGTAATGACTATATTCACTTAAAACCGCAGTGCTTTGTTTTATTTGTTTTGGGGGCTCAAAGAGTATTGACATACTTTTAAAAAGCAAAAATAAAGCTCCCTGGCTATGGGAATACTGCCTCTTTCACAAGCCGCCCACTCTAGCCCACTCTGGTCATAACAAATAGAAGTATCAAGGCTGCACTATGGGCTTTCCATCCATTGCCTTACTGAGAATTGATCACCTCTGCCAAGCAAGGAAACACCTCTGCCTTCATTTTAAAATAAACAATCAAGTACCACACTATCTTATCAAATGTTCATTACGCTGATAGATATATGACCCAAGTGATTTAAGAGAACAAGGGGATTTAATAATAATAAAAATAATGATGAAACCTTGTTCTCTAATTCCACCTCATGATTTCAGTTATAGTCCATCATGGCAGGAAGTCCTGTCAGGCATCGGAACTGAAAGAACAGACTATATCACAGCAAAAACAGAGTGACACGGCCAATGCTGATTTCTACATTACAGTCTAGCAAGTACTGACTCACCTCTTTCTGACTTTATCCATCTGCTGGGGGAATGGTACCACCTACTTACAGGGTTGGTTTCCCTGAATCAATCAAGTAATTGAGATAATTTCCTAAGGCTTATTCAAAGGCTGCCTAACTAAATAAGTCTTCATAGTTGTGCCAAAGTTTCATACAATCAAGTCAGCTTCAAGTCAGCTGAAGCTAACTGCCACTCATTCTTTATGAACATGTCAGTTTCCCACTTGTCTCCATATCGCAGCTGTTACTACCTCCCATCACCAGACTTAGACTGCCTACTGAGCTCAAGTTCCCAGATCCTGATTTCAGCCTTTTTCATCAGCCTCACCAGCCTAGCATGCCACATCTCATAAGTTATTCTAATAGTCTGTTCAATGCTTTAGATAAAACATTGAAAGGTATAGATTCCAAGAGAGTGAGGACTTCTCATTTATTCATTTGTGTTTCATTGAAGCCAGGTTGCTGTTCAATTAATGAGCAGAGAAAAATGTGACAGTCTGGTGTACATGTACAAAGTGTGCTGGTCAAATCAGAATAAGGAGCATTTCTGCCTCCCTAAACATTAGCATTTCTGTGTTTGAAGGCTTTTAATCATTCATAAAATATATTGCGGGTTATAAATTATAGTCAACTAGCTATGCTGCAGAACATTAGAATTTCTATTAACATATCTGAAAAAGATTAGCTTTAATACCAGTATTGCTAGGTTGGAACACAAACACAGAAGAGCCAAGTTGTTTTTACCTAGCAACATGGGTTCAGTTCTAGTAGGTTCAGCCAGGAATAAAGTGGTACTTAGTGTGGCCAAGTAAAGAACAAATGAGCTGTAGGAGAGAAGTCCCACTCATTTCCAAGAGGAAAAAGAATACAGGCTCTAGTGTTTTGCTTGCTTAATTTTTTCATAGTTCTGCTTCTTTCTGGGACAGAGTTCTTCCACACAGAAAAGAGACTCAGAACATTCAAGGGATAAGATATAGGAAAAAGTAAAAAGAATATTCTACTGATATTAGAGAATTCAGCACGTATCTAGTCAGTTTATGGTTATTTGAGCAGATATCAATGAAGAATGATAACATTTTCTAGAAGATCTCTGACCTCAAGGGATCTGACAAAGCAGAAAATCCTCAACCATGGTACCCATCCATGTTCATTCACCAATCACATGCAACACTTGCTGTACACTAGGAATCAAGCTGTGCTGCAACTCTTTAGAAATACCATGTGTGACACAATTAGTGCTTCCACTACACAGATGAGAAGACGCAGACTTAAAATTTCCAAGGTCACATGACGCAGTGAAAGAACTCTTCTGGGGAATGAGTGGAGACCACTGTTAAGTTCCCACTTACAGTGTTTCTGAAGTCTTTCTTTCTGTTTTATTTCCAAGGTTCTCATCATGTAGTCCAGGCTGGTCTTGAACTCACTTTCCCTCACCTCAGCTTTTGTCTTGCTAATCCTTCATAAAATGATTTGATAAACTGTGTAAGTTGTTCCTGGTCTTAACAAAGGATTGGCTGTTAGAGTGATGACACAAAGACCCACTTTTGTTTTAAAGGTGTTTTAATTTTTGTGTGCCCTTATCTCTTTTCTAGTTGTTACATTGTTCAGTATAGGATCTGAAAGAAAAAAGTTTGAATTGTTTGAGAGACCAAGAGGTATTACTTCAATAACTCCCCATCTACGATTGTGCAGACAAATCCTTAAGTCTGCTGTGTTTTCAAGACTTTAAATTACCTCAAGAAGAGAAATCTATTGCAACAGTGTTCTTGCACAATGCAGAGGGTGGCAGATTCTGTAAGCGATTTGCACAAAGGTTAAAATAAATTAGATTAGCATAGGTGTGGGATGGTGTGGTAGATTTCAGTATTCCAGATAAATGGCAAATACTTGGACCCTGACTTTTATTTTGGGTACCTATGTTTTATGTGGTATTTGCTCTTGTGAGAAGGCGTGTATCGGAAGCGTGCCATGCTGAATTCTGTTAGGTTGAGTGATGAGGTACTGGACAGATCTAGCAGCATCACAGGGCATAGGACAAGTATGAGGCCTTAAAGCTTCCTTGTGTTTTGAGTTTATTTATTTATTTTTTTACATTTTCAGGGCAGATTATATCCCTTGACCCAAAATAAACATCCCACTGTCTCCTGCATTGTCAGTGCATCCATAGCCTGAGGCCTTGACAAATTTTGGTTTCTTAAGCCATGAAACTTCTCCCCATTCATTGAAATCCACTAAGGTTCCTTATCTGGCCAAGATGACACCTGTGTCCAAGGGCACCTTCCACAGCCTCTCCAGGCACAAGACTTGTGTGTGTCTTTTATCTTACTACCTTTTCCTGGTTCTTCCTGTCTGTTCATGTATCCCTTGCTGTATTTTAGGTTCATGAGAATTAGGCAAGATTTTGCTAATGCTGTATGTGACACTTCTTAGTCGTTTTTCTTTGCCTGCATGCTTGTATATTTGCCAGCCTGAGGCCAGCAGATTCATCCCCTTTGCCCCATCTATAATGAATAGATTAAACAAGGCTGTCAAAAACTAAGACTAGCCTTGGTGGTACGCCTGCAATCCCAGCATTTAGGAAGTAAAGACAGAAGGATTGGAAATTCAAGGAATCTAAAATCATTTTGGGCTACATAGCAAGTTTGAGACCATTCTTGGCTACATCAGACCCTGTTTCAAAACAACAATAATAGAAAGTTGTATGCAACTTGATGGTCTTATGCTAATGAGAAGCTCTGACTTAGCAGCTTTAGATTTCTTGGCTAAACACTTAAACTATTACATTTTGTTCAGTCTTTCAATAGGAAAGGTGTTCTTGATGAAAATAATGGAAATTTTTCTACTTGGTGCTTAATAAAAATTTTAATTTGTGTATATGAAATGTATTACCATTTGTTTATTAAATTGAAATGTCAAAAAAATTTTCAAGGTCACACATGGAATAAATGATAGAGTCAAGACTTGAATTTAATTCTTTATCTCTGCCAGTATTTAGGAATGGCAGCATGTCAGTAGCCTTTCCCACCTTTAGATAATAGATAAACTATTTAACAATAAAATAAATAATCTTTTTGTTTTATTATTTAAATAAATAAAATAGACAACTATTTTAACAGATAAACTATTCCAACTCATATAAGTTGTCTGTTGTGTTTAAAGCTCAGGGGCTCTCTTAAAGTATTACTTCAGGAAGCAGTCAGCCTTTTATTCTTCAAATGGTGTAATACAATAGTGATATTTTAACATTATTATCACAAAAATTAAATTAGATGACCAATTCAAAGAGCATAGCAAAAAGCACTAGTAAATATACAAAGAATTTTTACAAAGAGACAAAGGGTAAGAAACACTCACAAAGTATAAGAAAGGTTGTCTGAATTCTATTTAAACTGTGATGTTATCAGCCAAGAATTGAGGGAAGAAGGAAGGAGGGGAAAGGAAGGAGAAACTATGGCAAACTGGATAAGACTAACATTCATGCAAAGTCATTTTCTGCCTAGGATGCTTATCAAAACAGCTTCGGTGCTCTGTACCCCTTTTTGGTCCTATCTAACCTAGACCATGGCTTCTTTTTTTCACTAGTGATTTAACAGAGCACAACCTACCACCACCCGTCTCCATTGACTCATGGTAAAAACATCTTCATGTGGTTACTAATCAATGTTCTGGATCTTTGGTCTCCTCAACTGTAAAACAGGTGGCTTCCAATCACCATTTCTCAAGGACTGTGACAGGAAGTGATGTAATAGCCATGGCATTTACACAAAAATCTGGCAGATTCAAATGTCTGACCTGTATGCATACTTAATTTCCTGAGAGGTTTTGTGTACAGCAATAGGTACTTTCTGATGTGGTTATTAGTTCCGATTCTTTCTACTTTGGCATTATCTGTTGCATAATTTTAGCTTCACATGCAACATTTGTTACTTCAGGTAACCAATGTGTGTATTTAAATACAGATTTGTAAATCTGGAATATGAGCTGCATTACTTGCTAACTTAGCTTTTGTATGTATGTATAGGGTGCATACATATATGCGTACATGCTTATATGTATGTCAGTGCACATGACAGGTGTCTTCTTGGATCATTTTTCTCATTAAGGCAGGGTCTCTCAGTTGAGCCCACAGCTAGTCAAGAGGCGATTCTTAGCTAGCCACTTGACCTATAGGGATTCCTATCTTTGCTTCTGAGGGCCGGTGCCCTTCACGTCTGCTCAGCTTTTATGTGGGTTTTGGGATTCAAACTGCAGCCTCACACTCATGGGACAAGCACCTTACCCACTGATATATCTAGAAGCCCTTTTACAGTTTTGTTTGGTTTTCTTTATGGACCTCTCTGCAATCTCAAGATGAAGTGCAGCTTCCGTGGCTACCATTCAGCAAATATAGACCTATCACCCACTGCACTGACTGCAGGCCTAGCTTCCCTGACACTGGATTCAGGGTCTTTCTCTTTATCCCACATTACCACTAGTGAGGCCATACCCCACCTAGAAGGTGTCTGCGTTAGTGACCCTTCTTTGTTAGGCTTCTAAATGATGACAGCACCCAGTAAGAACCCATTGATAGTTGAAGCTTTCTGCTTCCCCTAAATGTGCAACACTGGGACTGTCTTCCTTCTCTAGATCTAGCCCTCCACAGGCTTTCTCAGATGTGAAATCCTCTACCAAACATGCTAAGCTTCCCATCCCCAGAGCTTCCAAGTGCACTGCCAGTGTCTACAGGGAGTTTGAGGGTGAAAAGAAAGCCCTGATATCCATTCACTAACTATTCAGTCTTTGAGCATTCTCTGTTCCAGGCTGAGTACCTGTGATTCCCTCATGTGCATCAAGCATGACCATGATGCTGCTTTCTCTTCTCTCTGTGAATACTGCAAAGCTTGGATAACTTCAGGGTGACTTGTTTAAGAGGGTCTGCAGAAGTGTGGATGTTGTTGTTCCTTGGCCGATGCAAATTAGTTTCACATTGAGATTTGTTTGCCTTTTCAGATATATTACCCTATCAACACATATATTTATCCAAGTTGATTGAAAACTCTTTTTTTATATTTTTTTCATTTCCACTCATACAAATTTACCAGGTACACCAGTCTCCTCCCTCCCTCCAACCTCCCTCTGCCCTATGCCCCCCTCCCCTCCCCCTCCTTCCCCATCCCCCAGTGCCTCCCCCTCCTATCCCCAGAGAATCCTTTAATTGCATGCAAGACTCTCCTCTGGGTCCTCCTCTCCGATGAGGTGCAAGGACCCAGTGGCATTTCCCAAAACTCTTTCCTGTGTTCCCCTTAAACATAGGAACGCTACTGTGGCTGTCAATCCCTTGCCTCCAAGGATCTTGGTGCCTTTAGCAAATGCTAGACTTTGTGGGATCAATAGTGTGTTGGACATTGCGCAGGGCATGCAAAGTCCAATTATGATTGCTTCGGCCCTAACTTCGTGTGGAGTATCTTGCATATCATTGCTCCTCCCATCCTTGCGCTATTGAAAACTCTTAACCACTCATTGTCAAACTTTGCTGTGCATCAGAAGTACCTCAGGGTTTCAGGTATCAACTTAAAGATCTTAATTCAGTAGATGAATCTCCAAAAATCTGCATTTAAAAAAAAGGCCAGGTATGATGGCATAGCCCTGTGATTATATGACTGGGGATGCCAAAGCAGGATAGTGAGCTCAAGACCAGCTTGGGCTACACATTAAGATCCTAGCTCAAAACAAAAAATATCTGATCGGAATGAAGTACAAGTTTTAAAATTCCTTTCCTCTTTCTCATAAACCTAATCTTGAAGATACTTGGAGCGTGCCTTGTGAACACCACTGTAAATCTCTGTCACGAGGGCTTTACAGTTCATCTAATCTTACTTTCTATGTTTGATTTTGAGGATCCAAGTTCACAGCATTATGTCAATCCATCTTAAAATCGCTAATAAAGATTTTCTATTGTTCTGTGGATTGCCTTTTTGCTCGGTTTACAATCTTTTTATCTGAACAGAAGCTCTTTAATTTCATAAGATCCCATTTGTTGAGTGCTGGTTCTAGTGACTGAGCTATTGGATTTCTGTTTAGGAACTGCTGGCCTAGTCCAATCAGCTCCCTACCTTTTCAACTAGGGTTTTTATAGTCTCTGGCCTAATATCAAGGTCTTTGATCCATTTGGAATTAATTTTTGTGCATAGTGACAAGTACAAGTCCAGTTTTAATCTTCTGCATGTGGACATCCAGTTTTGTCAGCACCATTTGTTGAAGATGCTGTTCTTTTTCCATTGATCAAATGGCTGTAATTGTGTGGGTTTATATCTGGGTCTTCAACCCTTAGCCATTGATCTATGTGTCTATTTTGGAGCCAGTACCAGGCTGTTTTTACTACTATGGATTTGTAGTATAGATTAAGGTTTGATATGGTGATACCTCCAGCAGTGTTTTTGTTACTCAGGATTGTTTTTGCTATCCTGGGCCTTTTGTGCTTCCATATCAATTTTGAGATTTTTTTGGTCAACTTCTTTAAAGAATTGCTTTGTAACTTTGATTGTTATAGCATTGAATCTGTGTATTGTTTTTGGTAGGATGGTCATTCTTTTTTTTTTTTAAATGTTTTCTTTTTTTATTATTATTATTATTATTTATTCAAACGTGTGCATATGTGTGTGCATGTGCGCGCGCGTCTGTGTGTGTGTGTGTGTGTGTGTGTGTGTGTGTGTGTGTGTGTGTGTAGAACCACGGACGAATCCGCGAACCACCATGGACGCCTCCACCTCCTTCTGCCCCGGGATTCACAGGCTCCGCCCTACCAGGACCAGAAGCGCAGGCCGCCCCCGCTTCCGCCCGGCGTCTATACGTGGGATCTGGGATCCGAACTCAGGAGCTTCCGCCTGCAAGGCGGAGGCTTAACCCCTGAGCCACCTCTCCAGCCCAGGATGGTCATTCTTATGATGTTGATTTTGCTTATCCAGGAGAATGGGACGTCTTTCCACCTTCTGGTGTCTTCTGTAATTTCTTTCTTTAGGGTTTTAAAGTTTTCATTAAAAATGTCTCTCCCTACTTTGGTTAGATTTATACCAAAGTATTTCATTTTTTTAGGGGCTATAGTAAATGGGATTGTTTCTCTTTGGACTTTTTCACTTTTTTCATTCTTGGTGTATAGGAAGGCCATTAATTTTTGCATGTTTATTTTGTAACCTGCCTCTCTACTGAACTTATAAATTAGTTCCAGAAGTTTCCTGGTGGAGTTTTTAGGATCACTCAGGTATACGATCATGTCATCTGCAAACAAAAATATGTTCACTAACCACATATCTGATAGAGCTCTATTATCCAGAGTGCGCAAAGAACTTAAAAAAATAAACACCAAGGAGATAAATGGCCCAATTAAAGATGGCCTTGGGAACTCAAAAGAAACGTTTCCAGAGTAGAAATTGAAATGTCTAACAAATATCTTTAAAAATGCTCCACATCCCTAGCCATCAGGGAAATGCAAATCAAAACTTCCCTGAGATTTCATCTCACCCCAATCAGGATGACAAAAATCCACAATACAAACAACACCAATGCTGGAGAGGATGTGGCAAGAAGGGGAACACTCATACATTGCTGGTGGGGATGCAGGCTTATACAACCACTCTGGAGATTAGTATGGGGATTTCTAAAAAAGTTAAAGATTGAAAGACCATATGACCCTGATATACCACATCTGGGAATAATCCCCCCATAATGCAGAAATTCACTACAGTGACATGAGCACAACCGTGTTCATTGCAACACTATTTACAATAGCAAAGTCATGTAATCAACCCAAATGCCCATGAACTGACAAATGGATAATGAAAATGTGGTACATTTATACAATGGAATACTACTCAGCCATCAAAAAAGATGAATTAATGAAATTTACTGGGAAATGTATGGAATTAGAAAAAACTTTATTGAGTGAAGTATCCTGGACACAGAAAGTTAGACTTTATGTACTCCTTAATCGGTTGATCCTAGCTCCAAACCCACTTAATGACATATTCAAAGGTAAATCTCTGTAATACCTACTGTAAATGCAAAGGATTATAAATAGGAGGGATGGGGAAGGAGAGCACCCAAAAACAAAGAAGATACAGGATCACGCTTCAGTAGAGAAAATAAGTCACTGTTAAGTATTGCATGTAAGTAGTGACACATTGGTGCAGCTCACTCCTACTTCCCTTTCTGGTCATTTGGGACTGAACAGATTTGATCTCACCAATCAGGGAGGGTATAGGGACTAGCAGATAGATGGTAACCATCCGGCAAATGGGACACTGACCACCTCCCCCGACTCACTGCTGTATTCTACTCCTATTCTTCCATCTACCTTTGATTCTTCTCTTATATTAAGATCTCTATTTAAACAGTCTTTTATCTTTGGTTAGGAGGTGACCTTAGATACCAATCAGGATGCAGCCAAGGGCAGTGCAGGAAAAGCAAAACTGAAAACAACAACAAACCATAATTCAGAACACCAAAGACCCTACATTAATCACTTGGAACAAGACCATCCAAATCTCTCACCATCCTAAAGCTCAGGGAACCTTGCGGAAGAGGGGGCAACAAAATCATAAGAGCCTAAAGATGGGGAGGACCAATGATATGCAAGATACTCCACACAAGTTAGAGCTGCAGCAGCCAAAATTGGACTTTGTCTGACCTGCACAATGGCTGACATGTCAACAACCCCCTAAAATCTAGCATAGATCACAGGGGAGAAGGTTCCAGGCAGAAGGATCCTTAGGAGCATAGGATTAACAGTCATAATAGAGTTCCCATTCTAGTGGGGAGCCCAAGAAATGACTCAGGGATATGCCACTGAGTCCTGAACCTTCACTAGGGTGGATGACTCAGAGGGAGGTTTGGCATTCACACAAAAAGATGCTCCAGGGGATGGGAGAGAGGAAGGAAGAGGCACTGGGAAAAAGGGAAAGAGGGAGGGGGTGAAAGAAAGGGGGGAAGGGAGAGAATACGAGGGGGGATGACTAGGGAGGGAAGGAGAGAGGGAGAGGACAGGAGTATCTATTGAGGTTGTATGATTAGTAAAAAACTAAAATGTGGGAGAAAAAAATAAATAAATTGCAAAAACATCACCAATAAAAGTATGTGGTACCAAATACAGAAGATGTAGAAGACGTCATAGTTTAGATACAGGTATCAATTTGATAGTTGAGGGTTAGAGCTCTAGGCATATTTGTAGAGAAAAATACTTGAGTTAAGATCAGAGTGAACCTGCAGGAGATTGTTTAGTGGATGGGAAGCCAGCATGTCTGGCTAAGAATATAGAAGGATGCCAACTTTCTCAAACAGTTCCCTCCATTTTATTCACATGCTGGTCTAGAAAGTAAGGATAGTCCCTCAGCAGATGAGATGTGGCCAGTTCTCTGAATCCTTGGTGTTGATGTGTGCTCTCTGATAAACTGGTCTACGAATTGTAACAGACTATTGTAAGAAAGAAGAAGCCCCTCGTTCTCTCAGGCTGTTTTGTCATGATTTTATCTTCAACAATGCAGAGTAACTACTACAGAACACATGTTCAAAATCTGGCTCTGAAGTGCTGGGCTGGGAATGTAGCTCAGTTGCTAGAGTGCTTGCCTAGTATGCAAGAAACCCTGGATTCAATCTGCTAAACTACAGAAATTGGAAGTAATGTTACATGCCTGTAATCAGAAGATAAAGACAGGGATGTCAGACATTCAAGGTCATCCTTGACTACATAGCAAATTCAACATAAACACAACAAAAGAATGTGAGACATATGATCATATATTTTCTGTGTGAAAACTTAGCTATGACAGATATGCAAGAGCAAATTCGAAGTATGTTTAACTGGGTTTTATGGTTAGAGATTATTTCAAGTTATAGCTATTTATTGTCTTTTTCTTAGTTTCTACTAAAAACACTTTTATACCAAATCTGAAAAATATCCCATCTTTGATGATAAAGCTGAGATCAAAGCTATATCATGGTCTCAAGCCCATGATATAAATGGGCCTCCATTAATCAGTGTTGCTTGTCCATTATAGTGTTCCTTTCTGAAGGAACAGTCTGTCTGTGAAGGGCAGTCTGGACCAAGGAATGTGCTGGACTGTCTCACAGATGTCATTTCAGATGGTCTTTAAAACACTCCTAAATGGTGTGCACTATGGTCACCTGTCATGTTGCAGATGAGGAAAATGAGACTTAACTCTTAATAGATTAGGTAACCAACTAAAGATCCAAAAGCAATGATGGAAGAAATAGAATGAATAAATGACTAGATAGTTCAATATCTCTGTTCTCTCTCTCTCTCTTTTCCTCTCTTTCTCTCATATCTTCCTTCCATCCTTCCACCCTTTCTTTTCCTCTTTTCCTTCCCTCTTCTTATCCTCCCTTTCTTTTTTCTTTTTCTTTCTTTCTTTCCTTTCTTTATTTCCTTTCTTTTTTTCTTTTTCTTTCTCTCTTTCTCTCTCTCTCTCTTTCTTTCTCTCTTTCTTTCTCTCTTCCTTCTTTCTTTCTTTTTCTTTCAATATTTTTGCTATGTGGTTCAGGTTGGTCTTAAGCTAACTGCATGACCCAGGTTGGCCTTCAACTCCTGATCTTCCTGTTTCAGCTTTGCAGCTCAAATACTGGATTGCAGGTGTGCACCACCTTCCTGGATCTCTGTGTTGTTTCTTATAATTTTATGTGAACCTAAAATGACTTCGGAATAAGTAGTTTAATTACAAGTGAAAAACCAAGATGCTGGCACCGAGAACTAATCCCGGAGGCTGTCAGTTCTGCCATCTGCACCTTCCCAGCCACAACAGAGCTATGCTGACCCCAAAAAGCAACTCTTTTGTTTTTTCTTCCTCAACCTTGTCTATCCAGTACAATGAGTAACTTCTCTTGAACTTTGCAAAAGACCAACCCTATCCTCTGCGACAGGATTGTTAAAGTCACTCCTGAGGGCCATTTACCAGGTCTGCCAGGAGCAGCAAGGGGCCTGCTGGTTTCTCTGCCAAGAAGAAGCAAAGGAAAGAAGGTAAGAGTCAATGGGCACTTTGCCTACCAAGGACTCTGGGAATGGACCCTGCATAGATATGCAAATTGAATTCTGTGTAATTTGTGCTTTTCAATAACCTCAGCATGTGTTGGATGTGTACAAAAAGGACCATAAAATAAAATTGCAGACAAAGGGGGAGTCAGAACACAGAAAAGGAGAGAACCGGTTTATTCCACAAGCCAAACAATGGGTCATCATAAATTCGCCAGCCATTAGCTCTTCAGTTGTATGGAACAAAGAGATTGAAATGAAATGGGGAGGGGGAGAAACACAGTTAACTGTTAGGTGGCTGGCATACTTCCATTTGGCCAACCAGACAGATCAGAAGATGGGCCAGGGAGCTGCCCTAGGGCATCTGCCACCTCCGCAAGGCAGCCCCCACCAGTTTTCAAACCAGCCACGGCTCTTCCATATGTTCAGGTGCCACTGGGCAATTTTTCCTTAGAAAAGATGGAATAAAAGGATCCAACTGATGGCTAGTGTTATATCTCCCTAGTAGAGTGTTTACTTAGCATATTCAATGCCTTGGTTTAGTCCTCAAACACAACCCTCTTAAAGTACAAACCTATTGGGTTTTAATTGGCCATCAGTTAATCCAAATTTACAAGTCCCCCAAAGAAGTATAAGATAAACAAGGTGAAAAATAAGATTTGTAAAAGTAGGGGCTGGAGAGGTGGCTCAGGGGTTAAGCCTCTGCCTTGCCGGTGGAAGGTCCTGAGTTTGGATCCTAAACTCCACATATAGACTGCCAGGCGGAAGCAGGGGCGACCTGCGTTTCTGGTCCTGGTAGGGCGGAGCCTGTGAAGGATGTCGAGGCGGTCCATCGTGGTTCCCGAATTCGCCCGTGGTTCTACACACACATACATACACACACGCGCACACACATGCACATACATGCACACACCCACAATTGAAAAAAAGATTTGTAAAAGTACAAAACAGACAGAGGCCCAAAGCAAGAAGCTGAAAGAAAAGCAAAGAGAAGGAAAACTGACTAAGGGAGCAATCAATAGTTTGTCCCACCTGCAGCTCCATCCGTTCTCCCTCAAAAACAAAGGCTGCTCTTCTCTAGTCTCAAGAATGGAGTCCTGGTGGCTATCCATAAAATGACTGAAGTTGGAAATGACAAAAGTGACTCTGCTTTGTTTCAACTAGTTTATGTTATCTTACTTTACCAGATTTCATTTCCCACGCTGATCAGACCTCTGAATCAGAATGACCCTAACCCAGACACCTGTATTTCAAGGCAGCATGTCATGCTTACAATTCTGTTGACTTCTGATGTCATTGTAGCTTCTGGCTTCTTTAACTCTCATCTTCTGAGTTGAGAGTTCTTTCTGGTATAAGCCTGCTCCGAACCACCAGCAAACAAATGGACTCCTTAGTTTGAAGCATTTTTGTGTTATTAATTTGTGATTCAAGCAGATACAGCAATCCGCACACTCTTGGAAGTTGTGAGGATTGCTATGAAACTATCTCCAGGAGGGACCTCACCTTCTCAATCACTACATTTACCCATTAATTTTTAGTTGTCTTTTATTTTGCCTATTCTAGTAGATTCTGGAGTTCAGCTATGTGTCTTACATATCAAGTGTTGGGCCTGATCCATTTTAGATGTGCCAACAATGTTTGCAAAGTAAATGAATGAATTGTAGATGGAAGGATGCATGGATGGATGGATAATTGAATGAATAAACAATGGACAAATAGATGGATGGATAGATGGATGGATGGATGGATGGACAGATAAACAGCTAAACGCTATAAGTTAGTTCTTACAAATTCCATTTTAGAAGTGAGGAAAGTAATTTCTGAGGGAAAAGAAGCCAGACTTATTTCCCTGTAAAATACCATCTCTCAAAGAGGACTTGAAAGCTAAGAAACTAATCACTTCGAAAACTGGAAGAGTCTTGGTTAGCAAGTGGATGGAGAAAGTAGAAAATGGAAGGAAGAAAGTTTAGGAAGAAACTGGGCCAGAATTGTGGACTACTCTCCTTGGTGCCTCACCATTGAGAGCAAGGTTTTTTGTTCTATTTGAAAGGGTGAGGCAAGCATAAACCAGAAATTTCTACCGGCATATTAACATAGAATCAAGAGTTTAAGATAGAGTCCTAAATCCTATTTGGCTCTGACATCAAGTAGACTGGGATTAGGGATTTACAAACTGGCCAATGCCATCTCCGGTATTCCTAATGCAAAGTGAAGGTCAATGGAGATTTAATAAATAAATAGAGGTGCTCAGAGGTTCTGGCATCTGCATTTATAAAAAGAAAAGTGGCCAGGCAGTTTCGCTTGGGTGAGGTGGAACAGTCTCACTCTTGAAGACATAAGCCCTGGGGACCCCACTTGCCATAATTTTCAGAGTAATATGATTTTTGACAAATTCATTAAGCAAGAAGACATGACAGACTGTAAATTGCTCTACTGCTAATTTATGTCCACTATATTGTTAGGCAACCAGCCAAGTCCTGGTTCTATCTGAGAGCGAAGATATAAATTGCCATTGCGTAACCACGGTCTGGAATGTTTTGTGAGGATCAAATTCTAGAATCCCCTACCCCCCAGAGAACAAGAATATAATCCCACACTCAAGCATTCCTTTCACAGAGTGCCTACTTTGGAACAGTCACTGCCCTTGAGGACAGTTTATTAAGGTTTTAGGAATGAGCACATCATCTATTGTGTGAGAAAACTTGTATTCATGTCTCAAAGACCACAACAGAGTGATTGTGTCTCTAGTGGATTCAAAGTGAAGCAACCAGGGTAGACTCTAGAGAAAGGAGGATCTTGAGTTAGGAACTAGAAGGAATAGATGCAGTCCTCAATGAAGAACCATGGAGCTGAAGCGGGAAAAGCCACAGAAGTAGGACAGTATAGTAGGGTCCATCCTAAAATAAGGGGTCTGGGACAACTGTAGAGGATCTGATGCAGGGTGTAAGAAAAGAGAGTATAAGCCTGAGTCAAAGCGGAAGCCTTGAACTCCAGCTGCCACGCAGGGACTTATTCACTAATTCTCTCTGCATCTCTATTGCTATTGCTTGCTTCAGGAATTATTGTCACCTGGCAAAACTGGACATTCATCAAGAAGGACAGTGTGAAAAGCTTTTGACAAGATCCAACAGCCTTTTATGATCAAAACGCTAGAGACAGTAGGAATGGAAGGAACTTTTATCAATATAATAAAAGCTGTATACAACAAGCCCACAGCAAGGATTATGCTCAATGGGGAACAATTGGAAGCATTCCCACTTCGATCAGGAACAAGACAAGGCTGTCCACTCTCACCACTTCTATTCAATATTGTACTTGAAGTCTTAGCCGAAGCCATAAGACAAGAAAGGGACATAAGAGGGATTCAAATTGGCAAGGAAGAAGTCAAGCTATCTCTATTTGCAGATGACATGATCTTATACCTGAGTGATCCCAAAAACTCCACCAGGAAGCTCCTGGAACTAATTGAGAAGTTCAGCAGGGTGGCAGGATACAAAATAAATGTGCAAAAATCAGAGGCCTTCCTATATGCCCAGAATGAAAGAAGTGAAAAAGCCTTGAGAGAAACCATGCCATTTACTATAACCCCTAAAAAAATGAAATACCTTGGTATAAACCTAACTAAGGAGGTAAAAGACCTTTACAATGAAAACTTTAAAACCCTAAAGAAAGAAATTGCAGAAGACACCAGAAGGTGGAAAGACCTCCCTTGTTCCTGGATTGGCAGAATCAACATTGTAAAAATGACCATCCTACCAAAGGCAATATACAGATTCAATGCTATACCAATCAAAATCCCAAAGCAATTCTTCAAAGAAGTTGACCAAACAATCTCAAAGTTCATATGGAGGCACAAAAGACCCAGGATAGCAAAAACAATCCTGAGTAACAAAAACACAGCTGGAGGTATTACCATACCAAACCTAAGTCTATACTACAAATCCATAGTTATAAAGACAGCCTGGTACTGGCTCCAAAATAGACACACAGATCAATGGATAAGGATTGAAGACCCAGATATAAGCCCACAAAGTTACAGCCATTTGGTCTTTGACAAAGGGGCCCAAAGAATCCAATGGAAAAAGAACAGCATCTTCAACAAATGGTGTTGGCAAAACTGGATCTCCACATGCAGAAGATTAAAGCTGGACCCGTACTTGTCACCATGTACAAGACTTAATTCCAAATGGATCAAGGACCTTGATATCAGGCCAGAGACTTTAAAAGCCATAGTTGAAAGGATAGGGAACTCCCTCGAGCTGATTGGGCTAGGCCAACACTTCCTAAACAGACATCCAATGGCACAGTCACTGCTACCAACTCTCAACAGTTGGGATCTTGTGAAATTAAAGAGCTTCTGTTCAGATAAAGAGATTGTCGCACGAGCTCAAAGGCAACCCACAGAATGGGAGAAAATCTTCACTAACCACATATCTGACAGAGCTCTACTGTCCAGAGTGCACAAAGAACTTAGAAAATTAAACTCCAAGGAAAACACTGGCCCAATTAAAAAATGGGCCCTGGAACTTCAAAGAAACTTTACCAGGGATGAAATTAAAATGTCTAACAATTATCTTAAAAATGCTCCACTTCCTTCGCCATCAGGGAAATGCAAATCAAAACTTCCCTGAGATATCATCTCACCCCGGTCAGGATGGCAAAAATCCACAGTACAAACAACGACAAATGCTGGAGAGGATGTGGGGAGAGGGGAACTCTCCTACATTGTTGGTGGGAATGCAGGCTCATACAGCCACTCTGGCGAGCCGTCTGGAGATTCTTAAAGAAATTAAAGATTGAAATGCCATATGACCCTGCTATCCCACTTTTGGGAATAACCCCCCAAGCAGCAGAGGTTCGCCTCGATAGCACAAGCTCGACCATGTTCATAGCAGCACTGTTTACAATAGCAAAGTCATGGAATCAACCTAAATGTCCAACAGTTGACGAGTGGATAAGGAAACTGTGGTACATCTATACAATGGAGTACTACTCAGCCATCAAAAATGATGAATTACTGGAATTTGCTGGGAAATGGATGTCATTAGAAAGAATTATATTAAGTGAAGTATCCCAAACCCAGAAAATTAAGCGCCGTATGTACTCCCTAATAGGTGGCTCCTAGTACCAAACTCGCCCAGCCCACATTGGGACACTCAAAAGTAAACCTATGTAACACAGTAATTGCAAGGATTATGAACAAGAGAGATGGGTTAGGAGGGCCACACCAGAAACAAGGAGAGAGGAGACCATGTTACAGCAGAGAAAATAAGCCTCCATCAAGGTCTGCAAGTAAGTAATGAGAAACCTGGTTAAGTTCACAGACGTTCTTTCCTGATCTCACCAGAAGGGGAGGGCATATAGTCTAGCAGATAAAAAGTAATCATTGTGCAAATGGGTAATGGACCCCGCCCTCAGTGAGGTTTCCTACTCTTATTACATCTACCCTTGAATGTGCTATTACAACAAGACTCCAGTTTAACAGCTTTTTGTCTCTGGCCAGGGGGTGACATACAGTGCCCAGCAGAATGGAGTGAAGGGAATTGCAGGAGCAGAAAAACTGCAAAAGAAAATCAACAAACCACAATCCAGAACTTCAGAGACTCTATATCAATCACATAGAACTAGGACAGCCTAATCTCTCCCCATCCTGGAGCTCAGGGACATTTGCGGAAGAGGGGGCGGTAAGATTGTAAGAGCAAAAGGATGGGAGGAGCAACGATTTGCAAGATTCTCAACAATAGTTGGGGCCAAAGCAATCATAATGGAACTTTGCATGCCCTGCGCAATGTCCAGCGCACTGTTGCCCTCATAAAGTCTAGCATCTGTTAAGGGCACCGAGACCCCTGGAGGCAAGGGATTGACAGCCATAGTAGTAATCTTATGATTAAGGGGAACAAGAGAAAGGGCTTATGGAAATGCCACTGGGTCCTTATATGTCATCGGAGAGGAGGACCCAGTGGAGAGTTAGGCGCACACAATAAAGGACTCTCTGGGAATTGGGGGGGAGACACTGGGGGAAGGGGAGGGGGAAGGGAGGGAACTGGTAAAAAATTTTAAAATGTATAATTAAATTTTTAATAAAAAAAAAAAAAAAAAAAAAAAAAAGAAGGACAGTGTGAAGGAAGCATTCCTCATCAGGATGGATACACGCTCTGAGGCTGGCATACTTTTCTGATCATTTAGACAGCAAAAATATATCTCTGAATGACCAATCTATATTGATGCTCACTGTCAGAGTCACCTCTGGGACGCATTGTGCCCCATACTGGATCAGAACACTGTTGCTCCAAGGCTACCCTTAGGTGAAAAGGTTCCCAGTCCTACTGCCGACTAATCATAATCATGAGTTCATGGTTTTTAAGGACAGAGGGAGATTTGGCTTTGGCAATGAAAAACTCCATGGTTGGGCTTGGGAAATGGCTTAGGGGTTAAATCTCTTGCCTCACAAGCAAAGGGACCTGAGTTCAGATCCCCAGATCCTACTCAAAAGTGCCAGGTGGGCATGGTGGTCTGCCTGTAACTAGCCCTAGAAGAAGGAGCCTGGGAATCTCCAGAGCAAACTGGCATGCCGTATGTTTAAATAGAGATCCAGGCTCACAGCAGTAAGGCGGAAGGGCAATTGAGGATGATTCCCGATATCACTCTTGGGTCTCCATAGACACACACACTCAAGGGTACTCTTGAATATTATACACTTACTCGTGTGTGACTGCCCACATACACATACACAAAAACACATACACACACAGAGGCACGTGCATGCATGCACTCCATATATACACACATGACAGAAAGAGAAAAAATACTCCCTGCCATCATCCTTGGGCCATAGCTATACACGCCTTCCACTGACGCTGTTTCATCACTTGCTACATGTCTCTGGACTGCATCAGCAAATTCATTCCATGGATTCTCTTCCTCTTTAAGTTTCCAAGAGGCACAGTGAAGGAAGAGGGAAGAAAGGAGGAGAGCTGCAGCAACTGATTCCTAACCTGGAGCAGCAAAAAGCAAGGTTCTAACTTTCAAGAAGAATCAAAACACTGGGGTTTTACTCTACCTTCCAGCTCACCAGCCCCAAGGTCATGAGCAAAGACATCTCACTTGACTGATCTGCACAGAAACGATGACAGTTCCATACATGTGAGATACCTGGCACAGGGTGGACCTCTACAAATTCTACTGAAACTAAATATACTGTTAATCTTGAGAAACAAGCAAAGTTACCTTAGGAAAAGTCAAATATATTGGAAAAGAGCCTTAGACCCAAAAAATAACTCCAATAAAATCACCAGCATGATCTCTTGACATTGTGAGCTTGTTTTCTTTTGGGGTGATGACTATTTTTGTACCCCTGGAGACTTTATCAAGTTCCATTTTATACCAGTAATGCTCCCAAAGTTGAGATGCTTTCTTTGTCTTTCAACCTACACACAGGGAGCTAGGTCCCAGGAGGCAGTTTTGTTGCATGTGAATCCAGCTATACATGAAGCACACAAAACCCCTGGAGATTTCTAACAAATTCAGACATTCTCTTTGTCCACTGCAGGAGGCCTTTCAGTAAAGGCGCAATGTCTTCTTCCTAGTGAATGAAAGCAGGTGAGAACTGCAAAGAATCCTGGGAACAGTCTTAGGAAGCCTAGGTTTGGAGCTCAGCCCTGTCACCTGGGAGATCTTGGCACATCGCCTTCATTGAGCCTCTGTCTGCTTGTCTGAACTGTAAATAATGGGAACTGCTATTTGGTATTACTTTTTTTTCACTCAAATTATCTAATTTAAGTGAGCACATTATAAATTTTCAAGTGGCAACAATGGTGAGTGAGTGTTATTACTCTCATCGTCAATCCTTATGACAATGGAGTGTGTGGGTTTTACTGCTAGTTAAATCAGGTTAGTCCCTGACGATCCCCATTACTGCTTGGCTACTGTCTGGACCCTTAGATATCATAGCAGGAGACATAATTCATTCTCTGATGGTTCAAACAGGGAGTCACTAATGAACTCCTGCTTGGGTCTATGTGGGTTCAGCTAAGGGAATCAACACAGGATGATGAATTTCCAAGAGAACAGGACAGCTGGAAATACTTACTGTTTCCCCCAAAGTTCAGCAGAGACTGAAACCTTGAAGTAAGAGAGCTCAGCCAGAGGGATATAGCCACTACCAGATGTGTGACAGGAAAACAGAGATTTCTAACTTCTGCTTACTGATCCGTCACTGGCAGACCTACTCATAGTGGAGCCAACAAAGTACCCAAATGATTTCATTCCCAGGAGCTAGCCCTCAAAGATGTTTGCAGCCCTTCATGAGGTTTTCTGTGGCATCCATTAGACAGGATCTTTGGTTGTGTGGGATCATCAAGTCTGTCATGTCCAAAGCGTGTAACCTTGGATAACTCACTGGGCTCCTCAGAAGCTGTTTTCTCACTTAGAGAGGAGGTCCAATCTCATGATAGTGTAGGTATCAAGAGCAGCAATGCCAGCCAAGCCCCTCCCAGCACAATATGTGCTCTGCAGACTGGAGAATGTGCTCTCACTCTTCACAGATCTTGTTACCACTCTTCCCTGTCCCTGGATCACACTGGAGACCTTACAGAAGCCTCCTCTTCTTCCATCTCTAAGATGTTCAATAATTCTGATACAGATTAGGCATAAGATGGATTCTTTTTGTAGATAGATTGATGATTAAGGTTAGAGACCTAAATTCTCTATGCTCTGGTGAGAATGGAATCCTTAAAGCAGCAGGGACTGTGTTCAAAACCCCCAAACCACCAAACTGTCTGCTGACCTCTTTCCTTCTTGTATTTACTGGTTCTTCTTCCCCCCACCACTTAGATTTATTTGGGGGCAGTGGAATTGATTCATTAAGTCATTCGTTCATTTAATTAGCATGTACACAAACATTCCACTTATCCTTCCCTCTGAAAATGGCATGGCAATCATGGACCCACTACATTGGTGGTCACTGGCACTAAGCCTGAAGAGGACCTATGTGGCCATTGATCAGTGGTGAGCTTCAGCAAAGCCCATGGGCTCCTATGAAGTTCAAAGTCGTTCAAAGGTATGGGACAAAAAATATTGACTTGACTGCCTTAGAGGAACCCAAAAGATTCCAAGTGAAGATCTTAATCCCAGAATCACACAGAGATCCCTGGTTGAACCCACTCTACACAAAACAAAAATAAAAGACCCCCTGATCCACTGTATTGGTATAGCTGGAGCAACTGCCAGTACGGACAACTGACTCAGCCACACATCCTATAATCAAAGTCCAAACCCTGCTGTGAAACAGATAGACTCTCAACAACCAGATTGATTTTACTTACTGTCACTTTGCTCTGCATGGCTTCCTCAATATATAGATGTTCACTTGGCTCTCAGCTGGTTCCCTGCCCTTTGATTATTTAATCAATGGTGCAAAAGAACACACCCACCAGATTGTATCAATCCCACCTTAGTTATTATTGACTCCTTGGTAGCCTTTATGGCATTGCTCATTGCCATCTTTAAAAGGATCCATCTTCCCTTGGCTTCTGTGCTGTTCTAATCTCTCTCCAATTATACATCTTGCCTTATATCTCAAATATACCTTTATCACCCAGTGCCTTAATCCTAAATGCCCTGTCTCGTTCTTAATTTCTATATCCAATTAGTTGTAAGACATATGCATGGAATATCTAAAATACATTTTGGCTCTTCTCCTTTCCTCTTTCCCGAGTGACACCAAGTCTCTCTGGAGCTAACAGCAATTCTGGCCAATTTTTTGAAAATAACTTCCCAAATGGTCTCACTGCCTTCTATTTCTTTTTCTACCCATTCCCACTTTAGTCAGAAAGCTTTCTCATGTTTCCACGCTTAGTAAATCTCTTCAATGACTCTACATTGCACTTGTTCAGACACACTCTTAGTTAGGACTATTAGCAAGACCCTCTATGTCCATGCCACTACTAAGCTGAAGAAGTACTCTTTCTTTCTCTCTTCTCTCTCTCTCTGCCACATCTTTAACCAGTGATTTGAAAATCCCCTGATCTTTCTTACTTGGCTCTCTTTGGAGTGGCATGTGTGTTGGTCACAACCCTTCGCCCCTGATTTGCACTTAGCATTGCAATTCTTTTGTCATTGAACCTCTGCCCTTTTGTTCCAGTAACTTTTACTGACCCTTAAAATCTTGTTTAGTTAACCCCTACCCCTGACTTGTGATTCCATTGTCTTAATGTGTTGACTCTACCAAAGCAGGAATCACACCTGTCTTTGACAATAATGTTAACCTTGCCTAGTACCCGATATTATAGGGAAAATTTTGCTTCCATCTCATCTCTATTTTTCTCATAAGTTTGCCTCTGGGGCTCTAAAATATTCTCTCAATGGGACAGAAAATCTGTACACTTGTTGATGGTCTTGATCTTGCAGCAGTTAAAGCTGAGATGCAACTCTAAGCTACAGGTGCCACATAAGACCTGCCAATCTACAGAGCAGGAAAAACCGCTATGTGAGCTCACAAGACAGGAGGTCAAGCAGTGTGATATGTGATGGACCATGCTGTCAAAGAGGGCAATGACTGACGTAAGTGCAAAGTCAAATTTGGCCTGAGATCAGTATGTGGTATTTGCTTCCATGAGTGCTGCTTGGAAGATAAAAGATGACATTAAAATCCACTTGCAACATGTGCTGGGCATAGCGACATGTGTCTGCTCCTCATGAATGGAATGCCTTTTAGACTATCTACTGATGTGCCCACTGTCTTTCCACACACCGGCTTTGCCACTCTCTCACCTTACTTAGGCTTCCTTATTGCATAAGAATTAATTCTCCTAAATAAACAATGGCAATAAACTCGGAATGTTGCGTTTTATATGCTTTAACAGTGAAAAGTCTCAAGTGTTTCCCAAACTGTACTTTATGCCATATTCTGAGTATGATGGTTGAATTCAAATGCTAACCTGATAGCTAGAATGTGGGTCCCTGTCCACACTTATCAAGATTATCTGGTTGAGGCAGACCTCAGGGAAAGCTCATTGTGGATTGTCTTGTTTGCATAATTGATGTGGGAAGATCCAGGGTAAGCAGGACCATTCCCTGATCAGGTTGATAAAGCTGGAGAGAGTGAATTGAGCAGGCGAGCAAGGGCACAGCGTTGGTCTGTGTCCCTGCTCTTGCTGTGGATGTCATGTGGCCAGTTTCCTCAATTTCTGATGCTGGTGCAACTCTCAGGCCATGATGTTCTATACCCTGGAGTTGTGACTGGTGTAAAACCCTGGTTCCCCTTAGTTGCTTGGTCAAGTTTTTATTGCAACAACAAGCTGTAGAACTAAAATACAGAGTTACAAATTCCCATTCAGAGCAAGGTTAATAAGACACTACTTGGCTTCATACAGAGACACTCAGCCCTAAATAAACTAAATGAAACTTGACTACACCCTAATTATTACTAATAATGAGTTGTTTAAAGAATTTTCTTTCTACTTCAAAAGTCCAGGCTGCTTCCCACACATTGTACTGTCTTGCTTTGGATGATAAAGAGAAATAAACATTGGACTTTTCTATATCATGAAGGAAAACATTAAACAAACCTACAATGGTCAAAAATATTAGCTACTATGCAGTTAGTTATGTGATGCTAGGAATAGGTGTTCAAAGGCTCCTGGGATGGTTGGGAAGGTGATGTGGAAGGAAAAATGCTTTCACAAGGTGCAGAGGTATTAGTAGGCATAACATAGTCACAGATGTGGAAAGGAATGAATGAAGAAAAAAAAAGGCAAGGGACATGTAGAAATGATCCATATTGTAGAAAGAAAAGGATCTTAAAATCCACATATAGCAGGTGAAAGCCTGTTAATCCAGCACTCAGTAGGTTAGCATAGAGGCAGCATATAAAGTTTAAGGTGAATGTGGGCTATATCTAACATACATACACACACATGCATACTATATACACATTCAGATATATGTATATATATACTAATATACACTATATATCATGACATATATCACATAAAACTCAATGACATTCTTTGGAAGAACTCTTCCTTTAATTGAATTTAGTTATTATTCTTAGTAAAAATATATTGTTTGGCTACCAATATTCTGGATCATTTTCAAAGAGGTAACGAAGTAAAAATCTTTATTGAGTATCTACTGCCCACTCCATAAAATTACCTAATTAGGCAAATGCTTTGACTGCACTACCATACACATTCCATATACAGTAGCAACATTACTGGTTGCTTCCCTTTTCACAATGAAGAAACTCAGAAGGATTAAGACACATATGTAAGTTACAGCATCCAAGCCAGGGTTCAGTGAAGGTCTTTCAGATTCTAAAAACCTGAGCCTTCTATATCCATAGTGTTTCGTCTGTAGTAAGACTCCAGGGGTGATGGCACTGGTGATCTGAGAGGAAGATTGTTTTCTGAAATGTTGACACTTGAATCCCTTACTAGCCAATCTGGTCATACAAAGAGAAATTATACAAGAGTCACCAGGCTATCGATGGACAAACATGGAGTTCCCCTTGTAAACTGGAGTAACTCACATAGCTAAGGCTGGAAGTTAAGATTTTCCTCCCTCTATCTTATGGTCAAATGTGTAATGCAAAACCTATCTAATGGATGACCCACTTGTAGGCCTGGCCCTGTGGGTCATGATGGTTATATGGTGCAGAGAATCTACAGTATAGGGAGAGATTAAACCACAACCCTTCCCACTAGGGCTGTGGGCACATTCCATGTGCAGGTGGCTCTCCCTGCCTGACACAGAATTTCAGAAGAACAGCAAAGATACTATAAGACTACCCTTACAGACAAGAGCAAAAGCAAAAGACCAGGTGGCCCCCACTAACCCTACACAAATACACAGTAAGGAAACAGCTGTATGTTCCAACCTCTCCTGCAGTTCCCTGAGCATTTTAACATTCATTATTTCACTTGAACTTTGTAATAGCCCTTGAGGACAAAACCAAAGGGACAAAAAGGTTAAGTGACTTAAAGGTTAAGTGACTTTCCCAAAATCAGACAGCTAATAAGTTGCCCACGATGCCTCCCAACCTCCAGCCTCATCCTTCTGAAGTCACAAGGGCAACTCTTATCTCACCACTGCAAGAAGAGAGGACAAAGGCTAGACTTAGATGAGTGCCATTAATACAGTTTGGTTGGACTTTTTAGACACATCCCACGATCCCAGCAACCCCTGTATTAAATGATAGAAGAAGAAAAAATATCGTAACTCTGAGTCCCACTCAGATTACAGCTTGCTTCATATTTGAAAAGAAAGAAAGAAAAAGGCAAAGTTTTAGAATATCCTAGTGATTCTGGTCATTGAAAAGTGTTTGAATACTCAGCTTGTGGTGGTATTTTGAAAGGGAATGAATAAGATCTTTAAGAGGTGGAGCCTCTCTGAGGGAAGAACTTGAAGTTAGATAACCTGCCCCTGCTTCTTCTTTAACTGGCTGTCATGGAGTGACCTTTCGAAACTTTGAATGACTGCCATGAAGTGACCACGCCTCCAGTTCTGCCACCATGCCTTCCACCATTCATTCCTCACCATAATTCTACTCTGGTATCATAAGCCAAATAGTAAGCTCTTCTTCCCTTAAGGTGGTTGTGATCCAACTGCCTTAAGTACTCTGACCAACTATTTTATCAGTAAAAGAATAGCTAACTAGAAAAGATACCCATGAGGCACACTCCTGATGGCCTTTTTACTAACAGGCAGTTTTCTGCCTATGCACAATACACTGCCTCAACATCTACATTGCTAAGTCTGTGAATAAAAGCAATATTATAGGCTTTTTTTTAAATAACTATTTGAGCACATGGTATGCTGCAGACTCACTTGGCATGCAGTGAAGTGTTCTTAAAATGTAATCCCTGGCCCCCTATGCTTTGTCGTATATTACAAAAGCAAAAAAAAAAAAAAAAAGTTATTGTCAAAGGAAATTTCACTCTTTGTATTTGAGGATGTATTTTTTCCAAGTCAACCCATTCAAGAGACTGCATTCTTCTAATTTGTGTGCTCTGGATTCCTTGTAATGATTAAATGACTGTATATGCAAGCTGATTTCTGATTCACTGTTTCACATGTCTGTTTTTAAGCATCGCATACAGTTTTGACTGCTGTAGTTCGACAACACAGTTGGTAATCAGGAAGTATGATGCTGTGTTCCTCTTTTCAAAGCTGAAATGGCTACTTGGGATCTTCTCAGATTTCCTATGGATTTAAAAAACTTTAATTATTTCTGTACCACATAAGTGGAAATCCGTCAAAGTAGAAGTATTTTGCAGCAAAGAAAGTCAGCAAAGGGAAAAAAGCAAAATATGGAAAAAAAATACCACAAGATATGTATCTGTATCACTTACTTTTCTCTGTTGCTGTGAGACACATTCAAACTCAAACAACTTAAGGGAAAAAGGGATATTTATTCAGCTTATGGTTCCAGAGGGGAGAAACAGTCCTTCATGGCAGAAACGGCATGTCTGGCAGCAGAAGCTGAAAAAAGCAGGCTAAGTCACATCCTTCCTGGAGACTGACAGCTGCAAGACTGACAGCTATAAGAGCAGACTTCTCCCAGGAGTAGAATGGGACTAATCCATAGGCCCACTCCTTATAGACTGCCTTCCTCCAACAAGACTCCACCCTTAAAGGTACCATGAACTTCCCATTTCAAGTCATGACAGTATCTAGTAAAGATATAACTCAACAGCAAAAATACAAAAAGCCTATTTTAAAATACGTAAAAGACATTAACAAACTTTGTTCCACAGAAGAGGTAAATATGACAAATTTAAAGATTTAAATGCAAGATGGCGAATCAGTCCCACCAGTTGGCAGAGAAACACACGTCAATACCATGTGAAATCTTACCTCCTGCCTAGTGGGAGAGCTACTAGGACATGCTAGCAAGGACATGAGGAAAGGGCAGTCTCACACACCCTGCTGTTAGGAATATAAAGTTGTTTAGATACGCTTTAACAGAAAATAATACTGTCACACACGACTGCATAGATTGTTAGACCAAAAGGAGAAAGTGGTCAAGGATGACTCCAACAATGTGTAAGGTCAACATGAAGGTCCACTAAAAAAGTGAAGCTAACATGAAGGAGAGATTTAAGAAAAAATAATTTTATTAGAACCAAGAGCCTGGTGGCCAAGGGAACCATAGTTTAACCTTAAGGTGGAAGGACATTAGGACAGAAAAGACAGCTTAGGGGTCAGTGAGAATTGGGGGGAAGGACTGCAATGGATAGCATGGTTGGAGGAGGAAGTCTAAAGAAACCCCCAAGCATTGGAGAGAGAGATAGAAATAGAGAAAGAGACAGAGAGAAAGAAAGAGAAAGAGAGGGAGAGAGAGAGAGAGAGAGAGAGAGAGACCCTCCACATATATACACATAAATCTTTTATGGCTTTCAAATATTGCTAAGAAGTTGCTACAGAAGTAGAGAAGTGCAGGCTGGGAGGGGAAAACTATTATGAAAAAGACAGCCCTCTCTCAAGGCCATTAGAGTGAGAAGGTCAGGGATTTAGGCTATGTGGTTGATTACAGAAATCCCCACATTCCAGCCAAGGAAGCCTTGCAAAATGGCACGGCACTGACTAACGTAGATAAACTTAGAGAACACGACCCTGAGAGAGATAAAGGAGACAGAGAAAGGTCAATATCACATGAAACTTACACATGGCATCTGCAAGTTTTTGAACCTGAAGAAAGAGACAGTACATTGGTGTTTTAGGATCTGGAAGACAGGATAATGAAGACATGTCCATGAAAAAGTAAAGTTTAATGAAACAGGGATTCATGTAGTCCAGCTGGCTTCAGACTCACTAGCAGCTGTCATAGTTAAGCACAGGTGTCAACTTGACTGTTGAGGGTTTGAGCTCTGGACACAGTTGTAGAGAGTTGATGGTTGAGTTAAGCCCAGAGCAAACCTGAAGGAGATTGTCTAGCTGCTGGGGAAGACCCAGTCCATGGTGGGTGGGATTAGGCCCTGGATAAATCACAGAGAGCTGGTTGAGAGAGTTGGCATCCTTCTGTTCACTTGGCCAGACATGCTGGTCTGGCAAGTAAGGATTGTCCATCTCTCAGCCACTATGCAGTGATAGTGTGGCCAGTTCCCTCGGCCCTGGTGTTGGTGTGTGCTCTCCCGTCAAACTGGACTATGAACTGTAACCGGACTGTCATAAGAAAGTAAACTCCTTGATCCCTTAAGCCGTGTGATGTCATTTATCAGCAACCATGCAGGCAGAATGCAACAGCAGCCAAGGTGACCTTGAACTCCTAATCCTCTTTCCCCCATCATGCACCACCAGGTCTGGCCTCTGATGTGAACTTTCTTAAGATCAATTGCCTCTCATGGACTCAATGTCCATGAGTTCTTTTTGGTTCTCTTGCCCATCTCTGGCTCCATGTCCTTGAGTTCTGTTCTTTTCTCCACTAATGAAATATGCCTTAATCCTCTATGGCATTCTGGCTTCAACACAAGAACCTGAATGTTAAAACACCACAACATTTGGCACAGCCATCCAGGAGATCAGGTCACAAGAGACAGATTCCACCAACTAAGAGAAGGAGGTAGTTCTCAATGCCACAGAACAGACAGTAGAAGAACATTATCAAAGGGAAAGAGATGTGTCTAAAAGAGAGAGTAGGAGAAAACACCCCCCCTTACTGGAAATCAGGTAGTCTCTAGTGTTTGGATTAAACCAAGAGCTTTGCTTGTACTAGACACCCACCATCAGGCCACTGAGCAACACCCCAACCTCCCCCGCCCCCTAGTCTCAGATTTTCCATGTAGCCAAGGATGACCTTGAACTTTTGACCTTCTGCCTCCAGCTCCAGCTGGGATTACAGCAGTGCAAAGGCCTCACCCTGACTTTACCCTCTGTATTGACTGTTATCTCAGGAGTTCAGGTGCATGACTCTCTGTGACATCAGAAGAATGGGCTGGCCTTAAGACACTGACTACTCACCTGGACATCATACTGTCCTAACTGACACTGCACTCCAAGGATGTGATGATATGATGTGACCTTGGTGTACCTCAGTGACTCTGCATTCTATAACAAAGAACTGGATAGAAGAAGAGAGACAGAAGTTTGGCATCTCATTCACCTTCTGATGATCTATGCGCTTAAGATTAAACGTTATGTTAATATTAGTTAAGATTTATATACTAAATTGACCAAGACCAATTCATGTGTTTGTATCAAATATACATTATGGTTATATTAATATTAGCTAGGAATTGTATAATAAATTGGCCAAGACAATGAATCTTGTGCTTGTATCACAACAAAATTAGCAACTAGGTAAGGTGATAAGAGAGTTAATTTGTTTGATGGTAGGAATCCTTGTACGGGCATACTTATATCAATATTCTACTTGGTACAATTTAAATTTTGCTTTTCAATTTAATTCTTTTCATTTAGATCTTTACATTAAAATTGTAAAACTTCACAGTTTAGTGAGGAAGACAAACAAGAAAATCCACATTTGCAATTCACTGTGAGGCAGTTTTGATATTTAAAAGTATAGTAAGCATTTTCAGTAACGGCACTTGCTTCTAATGGCTGTTGTGAGGATTGCAGGAATCAATGCACAGCTAGCACTTAGAAGAGTACCCAGCACTCAACCTTCTAGTGCAGTAATTTATTCTGTCTTCACATCCGTCATGCAAAACAAGTGCTGTTGTAACTAGCCTGCCAGAAGGAATGAGGACATTGTAAAGGTACGCTTGTGACCCTCACTCTGATGATATTGATTATTAGAACAAGGAACCTCAGGGAATAGGAATTTTACCCAGCAACTTCATGCTGGGGGAAGGAATAGGCTAAATGTTGGCATCTGCCAGAGAAGAAGTTTCTCGAAGAAGGGGGAAAGGGTTTCAGACAATTTGGCAGATTATCTTCCAGGAAAGAGTGGAACCCACACAAAGATGGATCAAAGGATCATGTTTTGACCAGGTTGCTGAATCCTGCATAAACCATACCTTCATGTAGCAACCCAAAGATGGACTTACAGGTTGGAAGGGTCAATAGATCTATTTGTTTCTCTTCCCAAAGTATTGAACTGAATAAAATCTCCTTTCACTGTTACTTATTTTCACTGTGAATTTGACTCTTCTAATTAGCTTATTCAGAACAGGTGGTAGAGCAGAACTTATTGGGGCTGTGACCCTAAGACCACTCCTACTGTGATGAAGCTTATCTTATAGATGAGAAATTCTGGGAACAGAGCAGGTAAGTGACTCACCATATCCAGAATGTCTCCATGGTCCTGAGTAGTAGTAGTTGGCTCGAAGCCAAGCAGTGAGATTCCTGACCCCACAGAGCTAAGCATTACCCATTATTCCCATGGGAGGTACAAATATAAGTCATGCTGGAACAAAACAGGGAATCACAGATTCCAATGTGCGTGTCAGAGAGCCATACTCACGTGGGCAATAGCGTCACATCCCTGTTGCTGCCAGTACTAAAGTGAGCACCCAAGTCTGATCTCTAGTGCCTGGTCCCAAGGCAGAGCCACACCTCAAAGCAGCACAACCAATTTTACACCAGCCTGTCATGTTATTATTCAGCAGAAAGAAGCAGATGTTCAACATTGTATGAGGTATGAGTATCATAATGGCATGTTGTCATGAAAGGTGTCTAATTTCTTTGTTTAAAAAAGAAAGCCATTTCATAGAGAAATTGACCTGTAAAGCGGAAGTTTCAACAAAGAAGAGAAGATTAAAATCTTGTATGTTCCAGAAATTTGAAAGAACATGGGTCTTTTGGGACATTCCAGGCAGGCTATAACTACTGGCTCTGTAGTAACACCTGTTCCTCTGTTGTATCACTTGTCCTTAAGAAATCGATAAAAAGTCAAATTAAGAGTGAAAGGCAGAAAAAAGAAATTTATTCAACAGCCATGTTGGGAAGAGGAATAACTAATGTTCAAAGTCCATCTTTGAGTTTCTGAAGTGATATTTGTGTTTCAACAGAGCAAGAGCTGTGTATAGTTAAGCAGAACCTGTGGTTCTGCCCACTATTGGCTCGCTTCAGTTTCTTCTCCAAGGTGGTCTAACAAGTTGTCAGAGTTGTGTGAAATCTCTCTCTAGGAGACAAATTCCTCCTCTGGCTGGAACCAGATCTGGCAGATTTTCAGGACTCTGTGAAGCCCTTCTTTTTGTTCTTATTGTAAGATTCTTGGGGGGAAGAATTCCAATTTCTCAGGGTCCATTGTTTTGATATTCAGCTAGAGTCCGGGGCAATCGTTCCTGCAGAATCACTGTGCTGTCCGGTTACACTTTCAGCACAGTTAAAAACATTACAACTTTTGGAAGTATCAGCTAATACTTCCCTGAGCCAAGCAATCCTTTGATCTGCACAAGTGAATGACTTTGATAGCCACCAACAAACATTGCAACTTAGTATTTAATTCTCATGATATCGTCAGGGAATAGTTTATCGTCTTCCTTCAGAGGGACAGATAATTGTCAGAAGTAGACTAAAGTCGAGTTCACAACGTAGAAATAGAACTAACTGCTCCTAAGTCCTTTCTGCCCTCATGCTGTCCTAAAATATCTCTGGATGCTCACTAAGCATCACGTCCACCTCAGGATGGTGTTCATGCAACTGTGAATCTATGAGAATTAAGGAAGCATCACACTGTGCCCCAACCTAGGAAAGGCACACGAGACAATCAAATAGGACTCTTTGCTCACTGTTGATTGACAGAAACATCAACTTGAATGACTCATAAGAACAGCTTCACCCAAGCAAAGGAAGCTAGATGCGAGGTCACAGTATTTGTTAATCTCCCAGTAATAAGGAAAAAAGTATCAAGAGGATGCGGAGCACAGGTCCAACATTATTTCTCTAGCCACAGGTCACAAAGCACAAAGCTGTTGCTTCCACCTGGGGAAAAGACAGGAAATTGATCTTCAAGCACTGGAAACTCATGCTTGGTGCACCAAGAGAAGCCTAATTCTAAACAGGCCTCTAGAGTCCACAACTGCAGGACAGTACCTGAAGGCTAAGTAGCCAGGCCTTCCCGGTAGCATACAGAAACCTGTAACTACCAAAAGATGGACTCAACTTCTGACCTGTGTCACACTGGCTGACAACAAAGGCTTTGGGATAAGATGAAAGTACAGTGAAAGAAGACCACAGCATCAGGAAGCTTAGGTTCCAGCCCAGCTGCAAAAGGGGGGCTGTGCTCTAGACATGCTCTGCTTTGCAATAGCTGAGGCAGACAGGAGCTTAATAATCTCTAGGGAAGGTTTTGCTATCTCCTTTTCTGACTCCATTGCCCATTTCTTTTTAGTGCTGACTATTGTTTTACTGTCGGGAGGTACCATGATTTATTTATCCATTCACGTCATCAGTAACATCTTCATTTCTTTCAAGTTTGGGCAGTTGTGAAGACCTCTGGCATAAAACTTGGTACAGGTCTTCTGAGGGCTTTAAGTCTTCTTCTGCTAACTTATGTATCAACAAGCACAATGATAAGGCAAGACACAAGATGTTTGGTTTGCAGGAAGATGCCTTGTATGGTCGCAATGCCATTGGTTGCTTAATCTGCTGCTGTTTAATTCGGGTCTTCACCAGCTTTTTGTGTCATCTGTTTTTGATTTGGGCTGTTCAAAAAAATGGTTTATTCTATCAGTATTTTTTCAATGAATTTTGGAATTATAAGGCAAGAGGAAATGAAAAATCTAAGCTATTAAAAATTAGCCTTTAAGTATCTGTTACACTATTATTTCAAAAACTGAGTGTGAGAAAAGGGAGACTCCCACCATCAAGCTTGTGACATTCATGTTCCTGTCCCACCTGCAACCTGGCCGAGTGTTCAGTGTGCTCTAGCACGAGTCATTCTCCCCTGTTTCTGTGCACGTGTGCATATAAGCATGCATGTGTGCAAATGCATGTGCACATACACAGGCAAGGAAATGCATGCTGGAGAGAGTGAAAAGAGGAGATTGAAGGAAAACACTTCAGAACCTTAGCCACAGATTCTCATTGCTACATTCTTTCTCTTCTCACTGTGTCCTGCTCCCCAGTGTTGAGGCCAATAAAGCCACATCCTCTCATTGTGACAATGAAGTACTCTGGAATCCACTGTCATCATCAGCTGTCACACACTGTCACACACAGTGAGTCTATGATAACTCTAGGCATATTAAACTCTTTTTAAATGTATTTGTTTATCTTGGGGTGAGACAGGTAATACATGCCATAGCTCATGTGGAAATCAAAGGACAACTTGTGAGTGGAGGTTCTCTCCTCCTATCATTTGGATTTTTGGAATCACTCTCATCTCATCAGGCTTATAAGCAAGTGTCTTAACCCATTGAGCCACTGCTATGGACCAATATCAATCTTTTTATTACACAACTAAGGACGAACTATAAAAATTCTGAAAGAATGCAACACATATGGATCTCAGAACATGGGCAAAATACATAAACTGGAACTGATCTGGACGCTTCCTTCCTTCCTGGATAGCTTACACAGTAACAAAAGAATTCTATAGAAGTTACTGAGGGAGAAAAATAATCAAAAGCCCCATCAACTTATGGTATCTGTGAATTGCAATAAAAATCACCATGACAACAGGTCACCACCATTGTAAAAGTGGCATGAGCATCAACGAGACAACCAGAAGCTTTCTGATTGGATTCAAGATCTGCTTATCAGAATGAAACATATTCCTGTTACTAGAACAAGAACTTAAAAAAAGGGAAGGGAACAGACCACTAGGTAAAAATAGAATATGAATCTAGGAAGGAAGACAGTAATCAAACTTCTCTGTAAATACCTATTACTATACCCATAGATTGGAAGAGTGCTCAACACTCAGCCCAGAAGTCTTCTTCTACAACAGAGGTAGAGGATCTCAACACTCTGACAGGATTCAAGGTAGGGCAGTGTAACAGTAGTGAAGTGGACAAAAGTGGCCAGCCAGAATGCAAAGTACCAGTGACTCTGCAAAGCTCATCCAGAATCAGACCAACCTAATCTCTCCCCATCCTAAGGCTCAGAAAACCTTGCAGAAGAAGAGATGATAAGATTGTAAGAGCCTAAAGATGGGACTGTCTACCGTTAAACAAGATATTCCACTCAAGGCAGGACTGCTGCATCCAGGAACTCACTGCAATGAGACTTGTCCTTACGAGACCTGCATAATAACTGACATACCAACATGCCCCAGCGAGGATCTCAGGGAAGATAATCACAGGCAGTGGAAACCTTGGGGGCTAGGGCTGGATGAGTAAAGGAGAGTGCCCCTATAAGTGGAGCAGCCTGAGGAGGGTACCACTTGGTATGCCACAGAGGCCTGAACCCCTACAAGAGAAGACAATCTAGAAAGAACCCTGGGGCCCATAGAAGTGTACAGGCAGGAGGGTGGGAGGGAGTGGGATAGATTACTGAAGGGAAGGGAAAGGGGAAGGGAAAGAAGAAACAGGAATAATACTCAATATTCTTGTAAAACTAGAAAAAATATTAATAGAAAAAAAGAAAGAGATGGAACTTGTTGAAGTACACATTTAAAAAGTCTACTGGAGGGCTGGAGAGGTGGCTCAGGGGTTAAGCCTCCGCCTTGCAGGCGGAAGGTCCCGAGTTCGGATCCCAGATCCCACGTATAGACGCCAGGTGGAAGCGGGGGTGGCCTGCGCTTCTGGTCCTGGTAGGGCGGAGCCTGTGAATCCCGGGGCAGAAGGAGATGGAGACGTCCATGGTGGTTCGCGAATTCGTCTGTGGTTCTACACAGACACACACACACACACACACACACACACACGCACGAGCACATACACACACACGTACGCAGTTGAATAAATAATAATAAAAAAAATTAAAAAAAAAGTCTACTGGAGTACGCTATGTATTTCAGATAAAAGACTTTTCATTTCAAATGTAAAACACTACTAATAATAGATTTTATAAAAAGAATGGCTCTCAGTATCCCTTTGGGGGATTGACTGAACTCATGGCTGAGCTCTGAAAGCTCCTTGGGGGTGTGTGGAGCTGTTGGCTCTGAGATTCACTTTCCTTCTATGAGGAAGAGGAAGCAGAGAGTTCTGCTCCCAGGCCTTTTGGTCTGAAAATTGTAGTGTCATGTTCTCATCATTGATGTCAATTTTTTCTATTTGAGTTGTCAATCTATGAAACTCATTGTGAAAAATGAACTCTCAAGTCATACTGCTGACCTATTAAAACAACCAACTCATTTGGAAAAATAGTAAAAAAAGTTCTAGAAGAATATATGTGATTTTTAACAAACTGCATAGAGAAATGGTTTTCAACACATAATATAGAACCATTGAACTGTAAGCAAACCAGCGAAAGATCACATACGTATCATATACAAATAAAACATCTGAATGGCCAAAATAATCAGAAGACAAAGCACAGAGAAAGTATTTCAATGTATGCCACAAACAGGGATATTTTTTCCCACTCAAATATTAACAAGAGAAAATATCACTAAGCCAATGGGAGATTGTCAGGTTATAGATAATTTATGGAAAAATAGAAATGGGTTTCTAGACTAAGAAATAATGCAATGTCTTCACAATGAAAGCATATAAAGAAATGCCATTTGTCCCTTCAAAACCGAAAATGATTCAGATTTTGAAACACACTCACATGGTGAAGACATGGAGACCAGTATTGCCAGGTATTGTTGGAGCATTGGTAAGCTATAATCACAGAATATACCTTAAAATCTTATAAGATACATCATTTTAAATAATTTATATATAAAATTCATAAGTTTCATATGGTTTTATATTTAAAGTACACAGTTTATCCAAGTCTGGTGGCTTAGATATGTAATCCTAGCATCTGGGAGACAGAGAGAAGAGGATCATCCCAGTGAATTCAAGGTGCGTCTGAACCAAATGGGAGACCCTGTCTCAAAAAGCAAGGGGGATGGAGCCTAGTGACATGTGCTATAACATGTTCGCAAATACTTTTTTGGGAAAATGGCCATAAACACAACACCTGCTGCATGACTCCATTTCTATGACATTCATGATCCAGAGAAACTAAAAGATGGAGTTAAAAGGGAACAAAAGGAAGCCATGATCACCTCACAGGATGAGAAAAAGAAAAGGCCACCTTCGTGTCATGGAAATGCATGCTCTGACATAGGTGGTTAGTATGTGGATACACACTTCAATAAAAATTCATCTCCCTCTATACAAAGTTTCTGAATTTTCTCACTCACATCACCCACATTTTTCATGTAAGTACAGAAGCTACCTAGAGAATAGTGTATATAATATTTTATACTTTGTGTAGAAAAGAAAAAATGATGTATTTCTGTATGTATTCATTTTCGCATGCATATAATATTTCCAGAAGGCTGTGCAAGATAATGACAACACTAGAAGAATCAGAGGAGTTTGGGGTGATTATAGACAAAAGTGAGAGGAGACACCTCACTATGTAACTTTTGCTGCTTGTGAGTTTTAAACCATGTGAACACATTACCTCATCAAAACACGCACTGAATTATAAGCACGCCACCAAGAACTTCCAAAACCTCTGACTTTTGGTCACATGCACTCTAACATGGCTCTAGAGAAAAGTGAGCTTTGTACTTACAATATCTCCCAAGCCACTTCTTCTTGTTGTCAACTGAGTGCAAGAGATCTGACAGCATAAAGCCTTCACAGTTCTGTACCATCTCCCCAGGGAGGGGTCGTCCAAATGGCTTAGATATAGCCGTGCAAGGTGGCACACACCTGTAATCCTAGAACTCCAGAGACAAGAGGGCAATGACTTGAGTCCAACCTGGGCTACTTCTCAGCCTCAGCTATATAGCAAAGCCCAAAGCAAATAAGAAACTAAATGATAGATTAGATCCTCCTGTTGACAAAGTTCATGTGCTCAGTGCCTTGTATTATTCTTTAATCCATTCATAAATATTTCAAGTGATCATGTGGTATCCACTGTGTATTCGGGACAGAGTACACAATGGCTTTGATTTTTAGTTGGTAAGCCAGACAACACACAAATGATCAGGTGTGCATGTGTGTGTGTGTGTGTGTGTGTGTGTGTGAGAGAGAGAGAGAGAGAGAGAGAGAGAGAGAGAGAGAGAGATATGACTATAAGGCACAGAGATAAAAGACAAGTAGAAGCAGAGGTGGTGAGAGACATCCTGCCTGCTGTTGGCTGGAGCTCTTGGAAGCTCCTGGTGCTGAGGTACCAGCTGAGATGCACATGACACAGGGAGGCGAGCGTGGGAGCATCTGGAGTAGAAAGCTTGAGGTAGGAAGGAAGGCAGCTGAAGAGGCCCTGAGGTCATTGCACACCTGCCATTGCCTAGCAACCACACGAAAGCCAATGTGACTGCAGCAGAGAGAACCAAAGATAGGCAAGGACCAGGTCACCAAAGGCTTGAGACTCACAAAGACTCAGACTTGGGCAAGGTAAGGAATAAGGAAAAGGTTTCAGCATGGATGATTAAGATATCATTTCTGGATCCATTTGATGGAGTTAGCGTGCATGTACACAAGAGACTTTAGGGCACAGCCACTAGGGATGGGTCCAGAACCTCCAGATTTCACTTCCTCCAAGGGACTAAGTCCCTGGGACCTTTGGTCTCTTTGCGTCATTTCTTGACACCTCACTCAGTCCATCGTGGCAGGACCTCAAACATCACCCTGCATCAACCCAGTGCCTCACAAGAAAACTGAAGTTTCCTCACCTGAACGCCCCAGGTGTCACAGAACAAAAGAGCGAAGCACTGGGCATACCACACGCATGCGCTCATGTATCCAAGTCAAGCCGTGCATCACTGTGAATGCATCACTTCAACTTTTGTATTTCCTCAACCAGGAGGAAAGCAGTGGAACACAATCTCCTCTGTACTAGGAACAGTCAGAGTCTTCACATAGCTAAAGGCTTTCCTGCTTGTGCCTTTCTAGATCTCCCGTGGCATGGATGCTCTTAAACACATTTTAGAGATAACTGAATCATTTCCTTATCATCGTCTATTAGTCACTTGGTGCAGGCTGGTCACCTGCTCCGCTCCTCTTTTTACACTTGTGCTCAGTGGGTAATGTGCCTGCTTGCAGACCTGGCAATCTGGATGAATGGAGGGAAAGAATTGACTTCTGAAAGTTATCATCTGGTTTCTACCAATGTGCCATATAGAACACATACCTGCTCTTGCTCTCTCTTTCCTTCTCTCAATATCTCTCTCACATACAAGTCCATTAGCTAAATATATTAAAGATAAACATAAATACAAAATTTAAAACATGCTATCTAAACTTTAAGGCTCTGAAATCAAGGTATGGGCCAATTGCCAGATGAAAAGCACAAAAAAGATGTAGTTCATTTCTGAAAGTCTCAGTGTTCTTACTTAATCCCCACCTCTAAGAATCACAAAGTAAAAATCAAAGAGAGATGTGGTTGACAGGCTCTCAGTTCTCAGTTCAGAAGCCACGGGAATGGCACCTTCACTGGTATCGAGAAAGGTTCAAAGAGAGGCCAGCATGGTGTGGTGTCCAACCCTGCAGACAGACCTGTTTTTTACGCTAACTTAGATATCTCTTACATGACTTTGGGCATGCTTCCTAAGTTATTGGTTTTTTATAGCGGGGGGTAGAAAGGTGAGTGTATATCAGAAGGCACTTGAGAGTGTGTGCCTATGGAGGTCGCAGGATAACATTGGGAATCACCCGACATTACTACACCTTATTGCTGTACCCTGGTGTTTCCTGGATTCCATCTTCCAGGTCAGAAGTAAAGCTGCCTCCATGTCTGCCTGGCATTTTTACAGTGAGATCTGCGATCCAAACTCAGGTCTCCTTGCTCACTAGGCAGAAGCTTTAACCGCCAAGCATTTCTCCAAGCCCATTTCCTAAGCTTTCTCAGCTGAGGTTCTTTAGCTACGAACTGAGAAAGAGAATGGCTACTCACAGTAAGGTGTGAGAAGCACTGCGACTGTGGCAGTCACATGGGTTTCCTCAGCAAATGTGAGCACATATCTGGGGATATGAATGAATGACAGCACTTGATATGCAAGCATGAAGAGGACCTGAGTTCAAATCCCTAGAATCCACATAAAAAGACAGGCATGCTCACACACACACACACACACACACACACACACACACACACACACGTCACCCCCAACACTACGGAGGAGCTGGACAAGAGTATTCTTGAGGTTTATGAACCACCTGCTCAACTTCACTTCCAGTAAGAAATCCTGTGTAAAAGAAGGTGGAGAGTGAGGGAGCAGCACCTACAGCACACACATACATGCACACGACATATACACACACAGACATGGATATATACACACATATACAGGCACTCACACATGCACAAACACATACACTCTGTATCACCCATCCAGCCTTCAAATGTTGAAGGCAGGTGCCATGATTCTGTATGCACACTTTGCTTAGATCAATCTCCCTCCAGTCCCTTAGTTTATTCCCTGTTGCCGAATCCCCGGGGCCAGCCCAGCCGCGGGGAAGAGGGCAACGGAGGGGGCCTCCTGGGCTCCAGGTGAATGAGCGAGCCGGCGACTGGGTCACCACTCAGACCCCGAGAGTCAGGCGAGAAGCAGCAGGGAGAGGATGAGTTGGTTGCAGACTCAGCTTTATTCAGGAAGTGTTTGGGCTTATATAGGGTCGGGGGCCAATGGGGTGTTGCCATCCCTCCGCTCAAGGGAGGGGAAGAGCAGCCATCAATCATTTAGCTGTTTACTAGGTGTCCAGGTTAGATGGCCGCTTCCCATTGGTTGTCCATCCCTCCTTCCCATTGGTTGTCCATCCCTCTGCCTAGTTCCTCTATTGGGACATGTTTGGGACATGTCCAATACTTGTTCAGGCTCCTCTGTATCCAGACCTCCTAGGTGGGGTTTGAAACTGGGAGTGTGGGCTTGCTAAGGTGGCACTGTAACCACTGGGCTACAACCCTAGCCTTCAGGGGTCTTTTGTTAAACTCTCTCAATTCTTCCGGAGAGGTTTGAAGAGCAATTTATGCCCCATATGGACTCTGAGTCGCCACAATGCCTCTGACATCACAGTGGCTCATCACAGATTTGAGACAATCAACAGGTATGTGGTACATGAGGAGAATGGGAACAAACTCATTTCAATTAGCAGAGAGTCCTGAAATGCAGATCATATGCTCTGAATGTTCATGAGAACAGCGCTCTGCTCTTTGATTGATGTTCCCAGGTCTGAGTGTCAGAGGCCTGAGAAATCAAGGCTGGATTAAAGAGATAAGCTGTGCATGGAAGTTGCATCCTGTTTCCTGGAAGAAGCTCAGGCTGCGGGGCTTGAATTGTGGGCCTTGAATAGCCAGAAGCCTCTTTAATCAAGGAAGAGCTGCTCAGTCTGGGGCTTTGTAAGTGGGCTAATTAGCAACGTGCCACAGACTTACCTGGTTAACCAAATGATTAATCACTGTAGCCTTCAGTCCTCTTGTTTCCCGGCTGTCTTTGGCTCTTCCCTTTGTGTGTGTGTGTGTGTGTGTGTGTGTTTAAATTAGCATTTTAATAGGTGGCAGCCATGATTTGGGGTAAAAAAAAAAATGACAAGTTTCCCATTTTAACCATTTTTTTGTGCAAATCAGAATGAGTCAGAGGCGGTTTATCTTTTAGGCTTGATCATAGCTTTATCAGGAAATGTTCAGCAAGCAGGAGACTATGAGATGTCTGGGCACAAGAGGGGTTAGAGGTTTTACAAGTCAGCTACGGAAAAGACTGTGGACAATTGTGTGACCATAAAACAGCTGACCAGATTCCCACACCTGTGCCTTTCACTGAAAAGTTTACTCTTTAGTCTGCCATTTTCACCAACTGGAATATGGCAAGAACCACTTTAAGTTCAAAGATTTTGTTGAATGAACTGTAAAGTCCCTCCAAAATGTCTTTTGATACAAAGCATATTTGAAAAAGGAAAACCTATCTAATAGAAATGTTTCAGGCCCTGTCATTGAAAATTTGATTCTCCTGAAGCTTAGTTATGGACATATAAAGGTCCTGGATTGTGTGTGTGTGTGTGTGTGTGTGTGTGTGTGTGTGTGTGTGTGTTAAGGGCACATATATCACAGCACATATGTTGAGATAGAAGACACACTCTTCTAGAGTTTCTCTTTTCCTTCTTGTCATAGAGCAATTCTGCTCACCACCTCTGTGTAGGCCAGGTTGTCTAGCTTCTCAGGGTTACACCTCCTGTCTCCCATAGAGATTCATAGATTACACACTATTCAGTTACTTTTCTGTTGCCACTATGAAGACATGACCAAGACAATTTAGAGGACCAGAGGATTTATGGTTGTCTTACATTTTCTGGCTCAGGTCATCAATAGGTCAGGAGAATTATACCAACATCAGGAACTGAGGGAAATAGTCATACTATATCCACAGGAAGAGTTCAGAAAGGAATTTTCTTTGGAGCTTGTGAGTGTGCTAAAATACTGAGCCAGCTCTCTACATATTATCCACTTGTCCAGGGATGATCCCACCTGCTATGGGATCAATTAGATAATCTCCCATAGATTTCTCAGAGATTATATCAACTAAATAATTATCCATAGGCATCCCCAAAGGCTCGATTTTCAATTGTCAAGTTGACATCTATATTCAACTGCTACATATAGGTTCTAGAGATCTGAACTCTAGTGCTCAGGCTTGTGAAGCAATGGTTTTACCCACTGAGTGATCTCATAGCCTTCAATTATTTTTAATAGAATGTTGCATGATGACCCTCTTTCAATTTAATATCATAAAACAGTCATCACCAGAGACAAATGTAAATAGCTAAGAACTACAGTATGGTCATCAGTTGCCAGTGAGTCCTCATTATGTCACTATAATCTCCCCTGACATTCTGCCTTCCTACCCTGTCCCTGTGCTCATGAGTCATCCTTCACAGCCAAAGTCTTATCCCACACTACCAGAAAGCATGCTATGATGATCCCAGTGGTGTTTGAAATGCAAGACAGTGTAACAACAATTATAAACATGACTACGGTTATTCCTTTCTATGGTCCCTCCTTGTATTAGAGCCTAGTTAAATTACCTTCTATTGCTGCAAATGTAAAATATCTATGAGTGGTCATTGTGAAGCAGTTATATAGATATATTGCTTTTCTGAAGGCCACTGTGGCTAGAACCTGCAAGTAGGTCTGATTGTATAATGGCCAATAGCCCATCATATAAAACATGTCATTCTCTGCTCCTAGAAACTGCAACATTTTTTACTTGCATATTTCAAGCCAAGTAACTTCCTTCTTTAAAATCTTCATCTTTCCAAATAATGAGACACTGTTTCTAATGGGACAGTCTGAAATAGTTCATAGTTGGTTGATGTAGAACGGTGCAGAATAATGTGTTCTGTGTGTGAACACATACATGTGTATGTGTATTCATGTGCATATGTGTTGTCATAGTTAGGCACAAGAGTCAACTTGACAGTTGAGGATTTGAGCTCTGTGCACATTTGTAGAGAATTAGTGGTTGAATTAGGTCCAAAACAAACCTGCAAAAGATTGTCTAGCTGATGGGGAAGGCTCAGCCCATGGTGGGTGGGACTGGGCCCTGGAATAAAATACAGAGAGTTGGTTGAGAGAGTTGGCATCCTTGTGTACACTTGGCCAGACACGGTGGTCTGACAAGTAAGGATCAGCCTTCTCTCAGCTGTTATGTGGTGATGGTGTGGCCAGTTCCCTAGACCCTGGTGTTGGTGCGTTCTCTCCTGTCAAGCTGGACTAAGAACTGTAACCAGTAATCGTAGTTCCCTTAAGCCATTTGATGGTCATTTATCAGCAACCATGCAGGTAAACTGCAACATGTGTATATGCGTATGCATATGTTTGTACACATGTGTACATGTGTGTTTAAATTAAGTAGTAGAAAGTGATTGATGTTACTGAGTACACGTTAAAGCAATCAGAAATTTTGAGTATCCTTAAAATTTCAGAACAAAATGGAGCAAGCATAGAAGTATAGGATCCAACTGGGAGACTCATCTTCCCTTCATTGTTTCCTTCAAAACTACACTCATCTTCTGGAAAATTGGAATATAGGTAGAAACTGACTCATGAGACAGAAAGATTGATTATCTGGAAGACTCAAAATGTGAGTCCACATTTCATCTTGGTAATGAAAAGCAGAATCATCATAAAAGAGTCAGGATAAAGCCCAAGGTCTGCTTTAGCCCCCAGAGAGTTAGCCCAAGCAGGACATCGCCCAAGATGCGTTGGACAGACCTGCAGTCAGATGCAGGTCAAGAAATGCTGAGACACAGGTCATATCTATATAACAGTAATAAAATCACACTGCTACTGAGGTTTCCTATGATTGCCCCTCAGGCCTCCTGAATCCTGGTGCCAGCACTCCCTTGCCCAGAGCATGTGTCTCTTGATCACACTAATTTGCATCATCAAAAGTGTGGTGACACCACTCAGCCATCTTCAAGACTTCTCCAAGAAATTTCTACACTTCCCCAGGTGGAATCCATAAACAGGCCCATCCCTGCAGGGCTTCAGTCCTGGGCACGGCACCATGACTTTTAGAGAGTCTTTGTGGCCCTCCCCTGCCCAGGCTCCATGATGGCTTTTCATGAACACAGAATACATTTGCAATTTGGAAGACACAAATTCATGTAAAATCAAATCAGGGTTCTATCACAGATAAAAGGGGTTGGATTACTAAAGGGTAAAGCAGGAACAATGAGTCAAGGTGGGCTTTCTCATTTAACTTCTCTTTTGAGCACCCCTGTTGGTTAAACAAGTTGTTTTATACAAATTTCAATTGGTAGTGGGGGACTGTTGATATATTAAATGACATATGATTGACTGTCACCGAGGGCTAAGCATAAGCAACAGCTCTCTGAGACAGTCAGCCAGTCAACAGAAGTCGCTGGGTTAGAAACTCTCATAGTCTCTGGTTGTATAAGCAAATTTTTTAAAGCGGCAGTTGTCCCTGAGAGTTCTAAGATTGAAGAACTCGAGTCTAGGAGTTAAACAGAAGCCTTTCTGTGGCTATTTCTCACTCTGACAGAGACGTTCTGCTCTGTCCTGAACACACTAAAGCTGCTTTAACTGTCCTCTTCACAGCTCCACAGCTGGTGGACCTCTGCTCTGCCCAGCATTGCTCCCCAAAGTGTAGGTGCTGGAATGTACCAATGATTTAAACATGGTAAAATGGAAAAGCAGAGGAAAGCATCTCTGTCTTTCATGTGCAAAATATGTTTCTTCCATCCCATAGTCTGCAAAGATGTTCTCCCCAAGCCACACCCTTGAAAACATGTGAGGCAACCCTTTTCTCTCTGCCACCTGGAACATGCCTAGACCTTCCAACAGACATGGCCAGTGCTGAAACAAGATCTGGCTGCGCCAGAACTTATGAGATGAACAGAAGAATAAGCGACAGGTAAAGCAGAAAACACTTAAGGGAAAATAGGATTTATGCAAGCACTAAAGTAACAATTCACAAAGAGGAAGCCTAACAGAGAAAAGACAATCAGTAACAAAGGTCAAGATATCACATGAATAGACTTCCATCACACTGAAGATTTCAAAGAAGAACTTGATGACATTCTTTGAGAGCACACTGACTTGCAGTAACAACTCAGGAAGTATTGGTGAATGAGTGAATTATTTTGCTTTCTTTAAGAAAGGTACATTTGGCTCAAGCTCCCACTTGCTAAGGACAGAGATAATTCTGGTTCAGTCCCTTTGAAAGGGGATTTCCTTTCTTCTTAGGGCTCCAGGCTGGTATCCAGAACACCAGAGATTACTCCACCCTGTCCTGTCCTTAAAGTTGTCTGCTGTGCGACTGCCACTAGGAGCAAGTGGTCCTCCACCATCAGCAGATAATGGTGCTTCAGCGGTGCACAGCAGATGCAACTTCAACACCAGGTTGCTGCTTGTGAGCAGGTCCAGGTGCTCACTACTCTAGACGCCTCATTGTGAACAAGATCAATCCACAGTCTACACACACACTTCCTGAACTCTGATGCTACACATGCACACACACACACACATGCACACGCACACACATACTTATGCACGCACATGCACACATCCACATGCATGCAGATACACACAGGAAACATGGACTCTACCACTCATGCATACTAACCCTACCTTAATTAGAGCAAGGCAACATCCATCCCTTACTCCAGACAGACCCTTTCTATTTCTTTGGGGACCAGCACCCACTTTTCTCTGTGGGTTGACATGCAGAATCAGCACAGCATGTTTCTTTCCAGGTGCATCATGATCTTTATCTTCAACCCTAACATAGAAGCCATTATGAAGCTCTTAGGTTAACAATTTTAACTCAGTACAGGAGATTCGACTTCATTATTCCATTAAAAAAGAAACCCCTGGGGCTGGAGAAGTGGCTCAGGGATTAAGCCTCTGCCTTGCAGGCTGAAAGGTCCTGAGTTCGGATCCTAGACCCCACGTATAGACGCCGGGCAGAAGCTGGGGCGGCCTGAGTTTCTGGGCCTGGTAGGGCGGAGCCTGTGAATCCTGGGACAGAATAAACAAGGAGGAGGTGGAGGCGGTCCATGGTGGTTCCCAAATTCATCCGTGGTTCTACACACACACATATATACACACACATACATACACACACATACACGCATGCACAATTGAATAAATAATAAATATAAAAAAAAAGAAACCCCTGCTTGTCCTTGCATGTCTCTGGAGTAGTCAGCATAAAACTCCCCAAAATGAAGTATGTTACTTTGCATAACATTAATCTCCACGGTGCCATAAGTAAGAATGGTCGAGAGTCGGAAGGTCTTACTCAGCCATTTCCCTCATCACGATTCCACTCCTGCTATGTAAATGTTCTCCTGTGAACTACATGAGACCTACTGTGAGCACCTGGGTGTGTGGAGTAGGAATGTACATGTTCATGTGTGAACATGTATGTGCACATGCATGTGGATGCCAGCAATAGAATGTGGGTATCTTCTGCTATCCCTCTCTGCCTTATCCTTCGAGACAGGACCTCACTCATTCACTCATTCCTCTTAAGTGCTGGAATTGCAGATGAGATCTAGGGGACTGAACTCAGGTTCTTGTACTTGAATGGCAAGCACGTCACCAACTAAACTCTCTCCTAAAACCTGAGGAAAGAAAGTTTATCTGGGCAGTGGACTGAGAAGCTTGTCAATCTGTCTCGCCAAGGCCACATCAGCACAAATCTAGACATGCTGGGCTTGATCCCTTACGACCCCGAAGAGGCCTCAGACTGGACCTCAACAGTTCATGGGCTGGGCCTTTGGCTGTCAGTGGTTCCATAATCCTGGAGGGAAAATGAAGCCTAATGGAAACCCATAAGAAATGCCAGGCAGGGGGACAGCAAGACAGCTCCGTGCAGGAGGGACCTGCTCCCAAGCCTGGACATCTGAGTTCAATTTGCTGAAAGAACACAAGGTGGAAGAAGAGAACTGACTACTGACAGTTGTCCTCTGATGCATGCCCATATTCCACAGCATGCATGCAGTTCTCTCTCTCTCTCTCTCTCTCTCTCTCTAGTAAGTAAACAGAATTTTTTAAAAAGAAAAGAAAGAATGTGAAGCAGAGATGCAAGCCTCAGGTCACTCCGGTCAAGAAAGCAGAGAGATCACCTGCGCAGCGTTGCTGTGGGGCCCAAAGCCTGAAGGATCGCTTTGTTCGCCCTCCCGGTGAGCTGCTAGAGAAAGGTGCCTTTCCAGCCGCAGCCACTGTCAGCGGCACAAAGCGTTCATTCAGCGCTCCATTCCCGACTGTTACACTAATGCTCCGCTGACTTATTGGGTTGCCTGTGCCGAGTTCATTTCCCCATCTGTGCCTTTGCACCCCTGACCTTCTTACTTACTGCACAATGCCACTCTGAGGGCGTGGCACAATATTACATTCCGGAGAGGAAGGGCCCTGCTGAGTCAAAAGACACCAGGTTGCCCTAGAGGACACTCCCTGCTTGCCACAGAGCCTCTAGTGTCCCTGCGAGACAATGGGCCTCTGTGCAACCCATCTTCTAATAAGAAGACTGTTTGCGTGTTTCCATCATTGGAAACTTCAAACTGCCCCATAGCCAGGAGCAGCTGCACGAGGGAGTGTATGTCCTGGGGTAGAGGGAAGAAAAGAGGTGAACCCACTTCTCCCAAAGCCTCTCTGCTCCATGGCTATGGTAGGTTTGACTCTTCTTCCTTCATTTAATCAGTCAGTATCTACAGATCACCTACTATGTGCTGGGTATCTTAGTGAGGAGTCTACTAAAGAATGCCTAGTTCAATTGATAGAAACTTAGTACCCTGCCGTTGTATGGACAACATCCAAATGTATGAGAAGGCTTTCGTGAGCTGATTTTTCTTCTGGGTTATCTTTCTCTCAAGCACTCCTATGCATAACATCCTTTCATGGATCTCAGCACCTTTCTCATTTATTGTCATAGTTTTAAATGTGAGTTGTCCCCCTCAAGCTCATGCGTTTGGGAAGGTCACAGCACCTTTAGAAGGTGGAGCCTTGCTGGAAGAAGGCAGTCACAGGGGTGGGCCTTGAGGCGGCTTAGCCCTGCCCTGCTTGAGTGAGTGAGTCTGCTCTTGAGCTTGCAAACAATAGCTCTCAACTTACATGAAGGACAGGACTTAGAAGCCCCCAGCTTCTTCCAGCCAGCCATGCCTTTCTCACCATATTGGACTGTAACTCCCCTCTGGAACCATAAATTAAATAAATCTCTATTTTCTCCCTTAAGTTGTTTGAGCCTCAGTGTTGTCTCATAGCAGTAGAAGATGAGTAACACTACAATCATCATGTGATGATAAAGTAAAATGTTAAATGTCCCTGGAAATCTCTTACTGGTGAGAAAATGAGATCATACAACCTTCGTGGTGGATGTTGGGATAGCATATTGAAAACTTGCATAGGTATTTATCCTTTGATCCAGCAATATCACATCTAATCATTGACTCTGAGTGTATGTTTCTAGTGATATGAAACTGTATGTACTAAGATTAGTACATGCAGCATTTTTACTTGTAAAACATTGACAATTATCTATGTATCCAAGACCAGGAAATTAGTTGAATAAGCTATGGCATGTAGGCATGATAGAGTACTGTGCTGCTATATAAACGAATGACCTTCCCTTTTACACTGATGTACAGTGATATACAGGAAATATTAAGTAGCGAGAGTGGTGTGCTGATAACAAATATGGCAGGTTACCTTTGTATGGAATGCAAGCGGAAACAGGAAAACATGCAAGTCTCTGCTTATCTTTACCCACTTCCTTGAGATTATCATTGCCTTTTCTCCTTTAATATTCCTGGTATTTGCCAGTGGGTGCCTGGTACACAACAGATAGTATTTAAATGCTATTGAAGCTGTACTGGATTTTGATAAGATAGCCACTAAGCCTTTAAAAGGGTGCTCTGCTCATACTTTATCCATACAGACATTAAGATTTAAACTTGAGACCTAAGCCAACATTGTGATAGCATTTCCTGCACAAACAGGTTTTGTTAATAGAAGAGGCGCACAAAGAAAGAAGAGTAGGTGGCCTGGCCTACTGCATTAAACTAGGCTGAGCCAGAAACTTAGGCTGAGCTCCATCCATGTCCTCATGAGGGCAGATTCAGGCAAACTGGATGGAACTTCTCAGAAGAGCGGGTAGTGCTCAAAGAAAATGCTACTTGAGTGGAGACCCAAGGGATTGGGCGTAGACAGCCGAAGAAGTCAGAATGGCTATTTTCAAAGTCCTTAGCGTGACTACGTTCACCTGTTCCAGCTGAGTACCAAAAGATGACTTCAGCTAGTAGAAAAGCTTCTTCAAGAAGCGCATCCTCTCGCAGCTGTCCAAGAGGGAATGAACTACTTCAAGCAGCAGTGACGATACTGTTGGAACAATAGTAAATGGAACACTATGTGTTGGGAACCCAAGAGCTTATTTGGCCTAATGAACAGAGAAACACTGAACTCAGTAAGTCCAAAATGCCTGCTCTCCACAAGTGTCAAGCTATCATTGACCCACAACCAAATAAGCAACACTAAAGGCAAAGCAGCAAATTTTGTAATGCCCTGTTAATTCCATTTAGATTGTTGTTCTCATTTTAAAAAAACATGCTTTTCATTGCTCAAATTTCTCTTTTCTAATGAAATGAGAATGGCAGGAAATGTTTTTTAGACTCTTGACTTGGCAAAAACACAACAACAACAACAACAAATGGAAACAAAAAACCACCAGTTGACAAGTCCATGTTGGTTGCCAAATGTGTTCTAAAAATGACAGTGCCACATGAAATTTGAGTTCATCATCTAATGTACTAGGCAATCACTGGTGTCCCCTCTTTCCCAATAGCAAATGGCTCATGTATGTGGAATGCCAAGTCTCACCAAGCAAAGCAAAAACTTACTGGAATCAAATAGCCTGGATTCACATCAGGGTACAGCTTCCCTACAGCCAAAAAACATTTAGCTAGCTGCAGTTTTTCATCTTTAAAAAATGTAAAGAGAATTAAGTTGCTGGACTACAGGATCATTGACTTTGGAACCCCAAGCTCACATATTGGTGGGGAATGTAGAAACACAACAATTCTCTAGCAACAAAAGGTGACTCTCCATCCTTTGTACCTAGAATAGATTTGTGTTGCTTTGGCTCAAGCATGTAGAAGAAAACTGTTGTTTTGTGGAATGCACCACATATAGCAGTTGAATGATTCCCCAGGCTGCCTGTGCTCCAGGTAGTGGTCAGCCAGAAGCCAAAGAAGCCACCAGGACCACACAGGCTTAGCAACTCGTTTCCATCTGGTCCTTATTGCAGTAACAAGTCTAGGTGACACTAGCCAAGCCTGACTTTGATCACCAGAAGAACTTAACTTGCCTTACACTAGGAGTAGGAATAAATGGTAGTTATTTGAAGCCAGTCCATTCCAGTATGGTTCATTATCTAGTGAAAGCTGACTTACTGGAGTCCCTTTCTAAAGTTATGCTTTCTAATCTGTGAGTCTGAGCATGTTGCTTATAGTGCTTTACTTCAATACTCTTTCCTGTAAGGTAGATTGCAATTTCTCCTTCCTAATTTTTCTGAGAACTACATGGTGTAGGCAGTTAAAATACTTGACAAACAATGGCTAGCATATCTTGGGTCCTCAATTAGCAATAGCTGCAACATTAGGACTAATAACAGTGTAAGAGTGATAAGGAACTATCAATATTTCCTCCCTCCCTAACCTTTCCAAGGATTCCAACCCCAAGGAACTGCACACAGTGTCTGTCCAGGAGACTATTCATCGTGTGATTCGACAGATGTGTGCTACATAATTTACTCAACAAGAATATGATCAATTCCATATTTCTGACTCACAGTCTGAACTATATAGCTAGCATAATGTGGATACTGAAATAGCCCAAAATGCAGAATTTCCAGTCTCCTGTTCTCAGGGTTGACAATCTAACTGTACCAGAGACAAAGAACCTGATAGCTCAAGGAAAGTAGGGGGGAGGGGGTAGAAGGGTGGAGCTGCCTCACTTCCAAGGTCACTGGGCAGGCATTCTCCCAAGAGCTTTGCATGTGTTATGAATAGCTGTCTTGTGTTAAGCAATTTCAATGAAGAAATTAAGGGAAAGATTGCTTAGTGATTCTCCCATGATCCCCTGGTCAATGAGGGATGGCACCATTTTATGTATGGGTCAGGTGCGACCAGAGCCACACGTCTATCCACCGATGACTCATTTTCTGTCCTCAAAATCACCTAAGGAATCGCTTTCACAGCAGCGTCCGCTCCTCCCCCACATCCACTGGCTTGCAGTCATCCAGGCCCACGTGGTGCCTGTCACCTCTCACCTGCACACCTGTCATCTACCACCTGCACACTAACAATTGCCTTTTGTTCCACTGCTTCCACACTCCCCTCTGACAATGACCCACTCTCACGAAGTAACCTCCAGGATATGCAAATCTGACTGTATCAAATTCCCCTTTCTAAATGATTCTGTCCTCCCTCATAGGATAACAGACTCAAAGCTCTTTCATACCGTACACATAGTTCAACAGACGCACACTCCACAGCTACTGCTTTCGGGCATACGAAACCCCTACTGATTCCCATAGCCAATCATGCTTTTTTTCCCTTTCTTGCTACTTCTCTGTGTAACCCTGCATCCTCAAGTACCCCCTCCCATGAGTTGACTTCCTAATGAACTCTGACCTGCTCCCACGTCTCTCCCAGTGAATCGTGCGCACAGTCCTCTCTGGAGCCAGTACTGGTGTTAGATCATCTTACATCTCTCTTGTTGTCTTCATGAAAGTGACACTCCTGGTCTAATAATTCTGTCTTCCCATTGGAATCACAGAACAAGCATCATCCTAACTTAGGTTATAATAAAAATGTTTGCACTTTTCCACGCAAAAACAAACAGCTTATTGAAGTGACCTCCACTATTTCTGTGGGTGAACAGGAAACCAAGGTAAAAACAAACTTAGATGTCACTAATCACTTATGACACTTCAAATCTCTTAGCACCCCAGAGCAGAGGAGCTCCTTTTTAGGTATGACAGAGAACAACTCCAAGAAAATAATTCTATCCTGCACTGAGAAAACCCTGAGCTGAAGAGAAATGGGACAATGAAAATCTTAATGGAAAGAAATCCAACTTGGGTAAAGGCTCACAAAAGTCATTTGCTTCCATTTTCAGAAGTTATTATAACAGAATACATTTCTTTGTGAGTAGGAAAGAAGAAAATTGATGAGGAAAATCTTTCTTTTTCTTCCTCTTTTTTTCCCCTGTATGGTATGTGTGTGTGTACGTATATGTCCTTAGAGGCCCAAGGGTGACTTTAGGAATCACCCTTAATTGCTTCTACCTCCTATTTCCTTTGCCCTAGAATTTCCCAGACTCTGCTTTCCAGAACCAGAAGTACAGGCCATTTCCTCCTGGCATTTTTACATGGGATCTGGGATTCTGAACTTAGGACATTCTGCTTGCCAGGCAAACTTAATTCCTCCCTCTGGCCCAAAAGGAGATCTTTCTAGAACAGGTGCTAAAAAATTAAACTTACACAGCATGGGTGGTGCCAAGATAATGATCTATGTATTTAAACAATAAATTGTTCAGGCCAGAGAAAGGAGAGGATTAGAGAGAAGTGTCACATGGACACAGGAAAGGAACTTCTCTTCATTATTCTGCTCACTGTGAGCAGGTTTGTCACCTCCAGACCTCAGACTACTAAGAACTCTACCCACAGGGGACTTAACTAAGCTATTCTTAAGTCATTCCACAATGAAACAGCTGCATTGTTTTGCTGTCTACACCATCCAATCATGAGGAAAATTTCATCTCTCCTTCAAACATAAGAATGACAGCAGTCTCCACTACATCCAAACTTCTAAAACAAGTAAAATCTCTGAGTCTTTCTTGGTAAAGGTGTCTGATAACAAATAGAGCAAAGTAAGAATGTTTCAAAGTAAAAGAGTCCTTCAACAGAAAAGCTGTGGTCAAAAGATCATCATTTTGGCCTTGAATTCAAGTTAAACAGCTGCAGAAATGATAGCAAATTGATGGTAGATCATTAAAACATGATTAATTTTAACTGTGCAAAATAGTTTCTAAGAAAAAAAAGGGAAGGTGTAAGGTAGGAATGTGAATACAAGGATAAGTTAAATAATTTCATATCTTGCTAAGAGATAACACTCAATCTGAAATATGCAATTTAGCTCAATTGTTAAAGCACTTACTGAGCATGCACAAGGATTTGATCCCCAGTTCACCTCAAAACTAGGTGTGATAGCACATGCTTATAACCTTAACACTCCAAAAATGAATGTAGGTATGTTAGAAGTTCAAAGTCATTCTTGAGTGTACAGTAAATTCAAGACCAGCATGCAAAATCTGTTGATAATTAAGTCTTTTATTTATATAAAGTGGCACCATATTCACATATAATTTATGCACACCCTCCCATAGATTTTAAATCATCCCTAGATAGATTGCTCATGATATTCAATATAGTATAAATGCCGCATACATAGTTGTCATGACAATAATGTTTAGACAATAATGACAAGAATCAAAAATATAATACTTTTTTCCCAGTGTTATGAATCTGGGGTTGGTTAAAATCTAGACATGGGGGGGCTGGAGAGGTGGCTCAGGGGTTAAGCCTCTGCCTTGCAGGAGGAAGGTCCTGAGTTCGGATCCTAGACCCCACATATAGACGCCAGGTGGAAGCAGGGGCGGCCTGCGTTTCTGATCCTGGTAGGGCGGAGCCTGTGAATCCCAGGGCAGAGTAAACAAGGAGAAGGTGGAGTCGGTCCATGGTGGTTCCTTAATTTGTCCATGATTCTACACACACATACATACACACACATGTGCACAATTGAATAAATAATGAAAAAAAAATCTAGGACATAGGGCCTATAGATACAGCAGACCAACGGTCTTTACACTTAGCACTACATCTGCACAAAGCGACTAGATTAGTGACTCTTCATGCTGCCGTGACAAAAATACCTGACAAAAGCAAATTCAGGAGAGAAGGACTTACTTAGATTCAGAGTTTAAGGAAAGATTCAGTCCAACAGAACAAGAAAGACCCCACAACAGTAGCAGGAATTATTTCCACCATGAAGAAGGAAAGAGCAGACAAGAAGTAGGGCCCAGCTACAAACCCTCAAAACCTGCCTTGTGGCAATATCCCCTTCTCCAGCAAGGTTCCTACTCATAAAAGCTGGTCTACAACTTTTCATAAAAGCTGGAGACCAAGTATTCAATTTGAATTATAATGATAATACTCTTCTAAAATTTGCAAGGCTAATATCTGAGAAATATGGGATAAGGTCTTCTGTGAACTTCTCAATATTGCTTGAATTTTATTCTTGGCATATACCATTGTCACATTAAAGTGAAAGTAGCTTGAGGTGATTTTTAGTAAAAATAGATATGGTTTAAGCTCTCATATTCATTCTAGTTGGTGTTTAATCATAAGCTCTATGTTAAAAAGGATTTTGAAATGCATCTGGTATATTACAAAAAACAATTCTCTGATCTACCAGGGTTCTCTAGATGAACTAAGGCTATATAAGTTATACATATGGCCAGCTCAATGAATATTTTAAAGAGTCTAGAAAGAATGACATGTGTGTAACAATGGACACTCTCAGGTTTTAGCTTTCACCCAAGACAAGTTGACTATCACAAACTTATATATGCTAAATATTTTTATGTGTCTACATGGCATAATTTATAGACAACCATAAAAATAAGTGAATAATAATTATATTACTCAATAATAACTGGTTTACTTTATACTCAAGATTACCATAATAGAAAATATTTAAGAACTGATATGCAAGATACTCCACACAAGTTAGGGCCGAAGCAATCATAATTGGACTTTGCATGCCCTGTGCAATGTCCAACATACTATTGACCCCACAAAGTCTAGCATTTGCTAAAGGCACCAAGATCCTTGGAGGCAAGGGATTGACAGCCATAGTAGTGTTCCTATGCTTAAGGGGAACACAGGAAAGGGTTCAGGGAAATGCCACTGGGTCCTTGTATGTCATCGGAGAGGAGGGCCCAGAGGAGAGTCTGGCATGCATATTAAAGGATTCTCCGGGGATCGAGGGGGGGCCACTGGGGGTTGGGGAGGGAGGGGGAGGGGAGGGGAGCAGGGGGTTGGGGGGAGGAGGAGGGAGGGAGGGAATCGGTGTACCTATTAAGTTTGTATGAACGGAAATAATAATAAAAAATGTTAAAAAAAAAAAAAAGAAACTGATACCTGGAATGGATTTCCTGTAGAGGTTTAGTTGTTCTAAAAATCAAGTTTTTATTCATAGATGATGAGTATAAATTATATGAAAATATCCCATTTTTCCCACTAAATGGCCTTTCCAATAAGGTTCTATTTTATGTTTAATAATCATTGTAATCTAACTCTAATGTCATATGTCTATAATCTCATACTTGGGAGACTGAGGTAAGGAGAAGGATCACTGTGAGCTCAAGTCCAAGCAGGGCTACCTAGTGAGTAACAGTCCATCCAGAACCAAAGAATGGGACTCTATCTCCATGCACACATGCACATGTGCACACGCATGCGCACACACGGTAGCTCTTGGTGAGGATGTTGACTAGATATAGTCATGTTTCAAAGAGAACATAAAATCACAAATAAGGAGCAAGCTTGTCATGACTTTAGCATCTCCTTCTTGCAGATGCTGAAGGGGAACCAGTGCCATGCTGGTTGCTAGAGACACAGAGATGACCTCAGCATGGCCGGCTTTTGGAGACTACAATGTCCCAGGCATGAGTGTCCCTACCACATAGTTGAGAGTAGCACCCTGGATACCAGGGACCTGTGGTTTGAGACAGTTATCCAGACTTGGTGCCACATATGTGAAATCCCACTGCTCAGAGGCAGACTGAGGCAGGAGGATTATGTGTTCTAAACTAGTCTCATCCATGTGGGGAGCTGAAAGACAGCCTATGTGTCAAACTTCACATTACACCCCATAAAAATATACAGACATTATCTGTCAATTAAAGATAAATAAAATATTCAGAAACTGCTGCTACTATTTTGATAAATGGGCAGAATATGTCCATCTAATTGGCTTCCAAACAATACGGTCGTACCCTTAAATTAATCAGATTTGATCAGAGAAGCTTCTTTCTGCAGTGGTCAGTGATGACTGTAGAGATTTATACCTGGTCAGGTCGTGAGAACAAATGAATGAGTCATGTGCATCACACCACCCCTCAAGGCTCAGGGAGCATCATCCTGGGAGAATGCAAGAGCCAGAGGTGGGGGCAGGGGAGCAATGGGCAATGCAGACTTCTGGGCGTGGCATGGCTGTTGGACTTTTGAAGCCACTGACTACCTGCATAAGACTGGCACAGAACTGAGCTATCAACATTCTATCTTGGAAGCAGAAGGAGTTCATGGGGCCCCCACCCATCCCTGGGGAACTATAGGGAGTTTATGATTTCCTAGGGAGGGAGAAATATTCTTCAGTGGTGTAGCCATTAGCAAGGTGCGCATGTACCTGTGAACAAACTCCTACCCATGGTCCTGTAAACAACCCTAACGGTTATTGGGCTGAAAGGACTTGAAAGTAGAAGGGGAGTTGAGAAAAAGGAAAAGGATCAATAGAAGGGGAGAGAACAAAAGAAAGTAACTGGCATGCATAATTAATATACATAAATAGAACAGCAAATAAATAAGATCAAGTTCTAATTGTGGTGGTGTGATTCTACAACAATACTAAAGTGCTTGGAATTAACAAGAATAACCTTTTTCAAAGATAACTTTAGATACATATCCAGGTATACTTTGCAACCGAAGGGCAAAGTGGGCTAAAGTTCACACCATGCCTAGGAGGTCACTGCACATTTTAGTGGCATGGTAAGCAAAATCTCATTGTTCTTCAAGGGGTTGTTTTAGAAAATCGATAACTAAGGAATTCTGTATTCATAGTCCAAGAATAAGAAATACGTAATAGGTGGGGTCTATAAACCCACCTACAAATTACCTCTATCCAGCAGATCAGACCTCTGCATCTGGCTGGGAAACCTGGGACTGCGGACATCCAGTTCTGTGGCCATTGGGAGTGGAGAGTGTGTTCTATGGGTTTGTCCCCACTGGGCTTTCTGAGAGCCTGGTCGACAGGATGCGCTAAGCTGCCTAGCGACACTGTGTTTTTGCAGTGGTCCTCAGGACTTGAAGAGGAAGGAGAGAGAAAACAAAAACCTGCTTCTGGGGGCCTGAGAGCAGGACAGCAGTGGGGGGTGGTGAGAGCTGGAGCCTGGGAGCCACAGGCCAAGGCCAAGTGGGCCATGTGATACCCGGATTCCACGGCTGCTCCCTGACATGGGAAACGGGCCTGGTGGCTCCCAGACGGCCCCAGCCCCCCACTAATGACAGCTAGCCAGGCTGTGCATTGTTTTCACAGCTGTTCAGCTGTTCCTGCTCAGGAAGAGGACAGACAGGGTGACTCCAAATCATGGGGAAAACACTGAGCCAGAGAGCACGCGAAAAAGAGGGGGCTCCCATGGAGGTGGGGTGACAGCTATGGGAAGGGTACAAGCTCTTAACCCTTTCACAGGTTTAATTAAATGTGATGGCTTATTCTCAAGAGATGAGGCAGTGTTCAGAAACAGACCTTTTCGGTACCTCCAGATTGAGAATGGATGGTTTTTTCCCCACCCTGATTACATCTGCCCATAAAAATAACAAGAGAATGGTACCCATTTTCTCCACCCCTTAAAAATTAATTCTCAATCATCAGCTATATTCTGAGAGTAGGGACCTGCCTCGGGCTACCGAGAGGTGGGTAAAATGATCAAAGAAAGGATGGCTGTCCTTTGCAGATGTGCTCAGAGCAATCATAGGTATAGCATCACAGGTCCACGCTAAAAGCCAAGCCCTACTTAAAGTTAACTCACCTTGTGAACAAAGAAACTACAGTGTGGATGGGTAAGAGGCACTATGGCTCAGAGTCAAGCTTTTCATCCCCACGTGTGCTGCTTCTTTTAATGTCCCTTACAGGTTTATCATGGCTGCTAGGATGAGTTACACATTGGATGACTCAAAACAACATGAATCTATTATCTGGCAGACTGACCAGCAGTCTGAAATTAATTTCGCTGAGCTGAAATCAAGGTGTTCCTTCTAGACACTCTAGGGGAGAATCTGTTTTCTTGCCTTTTCCAGATTGTAGTCTGCCAGTATTTCTTGGCTCATAGCCCCACCCTCCTTTCTCAAAGCCAAAAGTGTGGCCTCTTCTTCCTTCTTTGGGTCCCTGTCTTCTTCTCTCCTCTATGAACTCTCATGGACTGCATTTAGATTCCCAACTGGAAAAAGAAAGGGAAACTTCTCATTTCAGAGTCCTTAACTTTATCACATCTGAAAAGTCCCCTTTGCCATGTAAGATTGCACTCAAGAACCCAGGATCTTTGGGGTCCTTCAGGTAACCTGTCACCACCTCTAGTCGTGTATGCACAAGTTATTAAGCACATTCACCATGCTGTGTTATACGTATCTGTTAACAATCTGCCCCCAAATGCAGAGTGTGAATGCTCAGGATAGGGGTCAGCACACTCGTCTTTGGCTCTTCTTTTCCACAAAATGGGCTTCATGAGCAGATGTCATACTTGACAAATGAGTGATGCATCAATGAAACCAATTGATTTAGATGTAACAGGAAGTGACTTGACTTAACATAAAGAAAGCAGATGTGTCTGACGAGGTTAGAAGTCAATTGTCTTCTTCAACCATGTGAACTCAGAATGCAACTTAGGTGGCCAGATTTGCCTGCTCTACCTGCAGACTCATCTTTCTGGCTGTGTTATTCAACGCTTATGCTGACTGTGTTCCCCTCTTTGAGCTTGTGATCTACAGCGGCCCTTCGCCTCTACCACATGTTTTACCCTACTCTTTTATAATCGTGTACTAGTTAAGACCACTGGCAAGGTGCTCCCTTCATGTAGACATTCTGTCCCATTCTCTATCTTGCTAGCATACAGCAAAGTTCTTAGTAAGCAGTAGGTGGTCAATAAGTAGGACAAAAAATAACAAACATAAAATCACAGCTACAATTAAATAACTTGATGCAGTGATGTCTATTTCCACCAGACCTCCACGATAGCTGCCCTATCAAAATTTCATCGCAGAGGAAGTAATCTTTTTAGAGCTACGGTGCCACTCTGAGACACAGTTTGGAACTGGGATCAGACTTGAGACGGGGAGCTTTCTAATTCAGTGGTAATCCCACTGATAGGTCATTCATGTCTCAGCAGGTGCGCAGGCACATGCCAATGTAGGCCCTGGACTCAGATCAATAGATCACACATGCAGGGAGCGTGGGAACAGAAAGGAGATTGAATGGAAAGAAGAATAAATAGAGTTCGATGGGAGAGGTGGGAGGAAGTAGGGGATGAAAGCATAATTTCATCATATCTGTGTGTTAAACTTTAAAGAATAAAAAAGTACATGCTAAGTAGCTACTCCCCAAAAATATTCAGAACTAGACATTGTTTCATATGCTTGGATCAAACCCAGAGTTTCATACATGTTAGCTATATCCCCAACCAGAGACTTTGATTTTTCTTGGGAACTGTGATTGCTTTTTCAAGTATCACCACATCCTACTGGAGGGCTAGAGTTGGTAAGAATACTCAGAAACATCTTAGAATTACTCAGTAGCCCTTCAACACTATCTTCATCTATCCAACAATAAAGCCAATATCAATAATTTGTAGACTAAGCCGATTATTCTTGTCTCACATTCATTTCAGGTAAAAAAAATATTCAATCTTATGCAGGGCTGTGGTTTCCTGTATCCTTCACTGAGCAGCTATGGGGACCATTAAAATGGGAGGCTAGAGGACATGCTTGCTCTACACTATTCATTTTCATGGTTATGTGTCTCTTTCTCCTCTGTGACTTTTATATAGGAGTGGAATGAGTAGGAAAACAGCCTGCTTCCCAGAGAATGTGAGGAGAACCCTCAAGAGCTCAGATGATCTTTATTGTGTCTCTGTCATTGTTGATCATTCACAGTCTTGCACACTCACTCATTGAAGTAGTATTAATAGGCACCAATTGCTTCAGTGGCAAGGATCTGACTATATGTAGATGATCCCTGAGACACTTGAGAATATGTTCAGTCTGACTACAGCCCATGTCCTCTAGTATATACATTATTCTCCAGTTCAAAGCTGGAACAAGACATGACTTGGGCAGATCCATGTCTGCCTCTTCTTCTAGATAAGATTACTTATGTTTGGTTCTGACTTCCTTTCAAAGCACATTGTATGCTGCATAGAAATTCACAGCCTCCCAACTTTTCCATGCCCTTGCAATGTACTGATCCAATGACTCCTTAGCTTGTCTATAAACCAAGGCTGTTAGTTTCCATCAGGAACTATGCAGACCTGATCCCAGCTTTGCTGTATATTGTCTCTTTATTTTCTTCATTCTTGCATCACTCCAACAGAGCAATACCATGTGGGTCATGGCACATCCTAAAGGACTGGAACTCAGAATTGTGAGCTGAAAGAAACTCTTTCCTCTCTTACATTGCTTGAGTTAGGTATATTGTTGCAGCAATATGTAATTAAACTCAAGCGGTAGCCATAGAATTTCTTAAATTGACATGCTATTCAAAACATACATGATCCAGTGCTGAGCATTAATAAGAGGTGTTTCCTTGACTTCAGAAGATGAAACAGCAGCACATTCCACTGCCAGTGGCAACTTGCCCCATGTTACTTTATTATCCTATAATATATTTGTGTGTGTACCAAGACTATAATAACTGTTTTATAGGATTAGATCGCAATAATAATTAAATCCTTTTGGATGAAGATAATGAGTTTATCAAAGGCTAACTCATATTCTCAGTATCACAGTTCCCTATGAAATTCAACGACAAGTTGATTTAACTGAAAAAAATAAATATAACTGATTTCTTTACTTCTATATTTCTCCATCTTGAACCTTCTGCAGCTAGTCTGCCTTCATCTGTGGAATTAACTCTTTTTCCTCTCTTTCTCTCTCACTTGGATCATGTTGTTAAGTAACATGTATATAGGTGATACTGCCTAGAAGGAAAAATTCTTAGCTCTTTCTATTCATCTGCTCATCATGGCAAGAAGACTGGAGTCAGCAAAAAAGTTATCGGTGGCATTCAAAAACTGTTAACACAGGTTCCTGAGCTCTTACCACCTTTCCTAGTCAAATTAAGGTGATAAATGTGGGGAGCTGATGGGGTTTCTCCTTACCTTTAGCAACAACCTCAGCTTCCAGATCGCATGTAAATAACTCATATTTCTGACATTCAAGAAAGTTCTGAGCCCCCAATGAACAAAGATACCATTGTTGTCCCTCGTTTGTTGGTCTTACCAGAATGACAGTGGAGTTTGCTGAATATTAAATTATAATCCCTGTTTCTATATTCCAACTCTCCCCACCTCTGACTCATATCAAAGACTCTCAAAGGCCAGTTAATATTAGAAAAATTCCATCTACCCATTAATCTAAGCCACATAGTATTTTTTTCAAATCTCCTTCCCTGTCCAAGTATCAGACCTAAGCACACACTCTCAAGCAGCTTTGAGCACTGTCCTGACCTTATGATGACTTTGGAAGTGAAGACCCTGAGACAATCTTCCTTACCTCATCTTTTAAAGGCAAACAGAAATCCACAATAAAAAGTGGCACAAGAATTTTTAACCTCTTTTTTTTTCTTCCTAGCCACAAGAAATTCCAAACACAAAGGTCCGAGCAAAGTTTCTGAATTTATCAAAAGCAAGAGCATCACTTCCACCATTTTCTTGCTTGCCTTTACCAAATCATGTGCTCCTAACCAGCACTGCCAGGCTGCTAAATCTAGATGCCATAAGTTCAGTTCAAAACTTACCTACATAAAAAGTGTGCATGATGCCTCCACAGTAAGAAACAAAAGTGGCAAGCCAAAGTGAATAAATGAATGTTGCATTAAATATCTGCACAAATGCACCATATTTTAGCTATTGGACTTCAACTCTATGGTTATTAATAATGACATAAAACAGGAAGTTTACTTGTATTTAATTAGCCTTGAAGTGAATAGAAAAAGATGACTGTTGATGTAAAGCATCCCTGTCTAGTTTCCTGACCCTGAGAGTTTCCTTGGTCAAAATTTGCATGTATCTCTTCCTCAGGGATCAGGAAAAGAAGGGGACAAGGGGAAGCTTATCACCGTTGTGATGGCTTCAGATCATCACTTATCCTGCACTTGCTCCTTTCCCAACTCGTGCAGAGGCCTCCTCTAAGCTCGCTATGTCTGAGATAATTTCTATCTCTGTCTAACCTAGTCTTCATCTGGGTTCTTTGCCAGTTGCAGTCATTGTAGGTAGGGTGGAACTAGAAGCCTCATTCATTTCAACAACATAATCAACATTAGCCAGATCTCTATGACTGTAACAAAATGCCCGAGTTAATGAAGTTTAAAAAAAGAGCAAAGACAGATTTTGTCTCCTAGCTTTGAAGGTTCTGGTCCACATCAGAAGCTCTGTTGCTTTGTGGCAGGAAGCACAAGTGGCAAGAGGGTGTAGCAGGACAAGACCACGCATCAAATACTTTTCAATTATGTCTCTAATATCACACCTGCTCTTCAGATGGAAAAAAAATCCAACCGAGAGAGTAAACATCCTGCCAATATATCAGGGACAGAACGTGACTAAGTGAGATTTGAATGAGTCTTAAATAAGAGTATCTATTCATAGGCTCCTATATAGCATTTAAATAAAGTTTTTGCAATCCAAAATTTGATTTTTATTAAGGGCTACTTTTTCAGCAAAAAAATTAATGGGGTTTGTTGCAGTTACTCTTTCTGTTACTATGAGAAAATACTCTGACCCAAGTAACTTAAGGAAAATGGGTTTCTTATTTGCCTTATGGTTCCAGAAGAGATAGTGTTTATTATGATGGGGAACACTTAGCCAAAGGCACAGTGGCAGAAGCAGAAGACTGGATCATATCACTGCAGCCATTAGAGGAGAGAGAGAGGAATCAGAATCTCTACATCCAAGGTCCACCCTCAGTGATATGCTTCCTCTAGAAGGCTCCATCTAAAGCTTCCCTATCTTCCCAAACAGCATCACCAGTCTGAAACCAAGTATTCACACCATTGCAAATCACCATCTGACACAAATGTACTATGGATTTCAATAATATTCATATCTTCCACATACTCCAGTTTCCTTCCCACCAATCCTTCTCAGACCCAAATAGGCACCTTTCTGCTGTAAAAATTGTGCTTTAAAAATCTGGTTCTGTGACCAGATCTTCCATGTGACACCATCTATCAATTGTAGCTTAATGGTAGAGTTCTTGGTCAATATTCATAAGGCCTTATGTTTGATCCTACCACCACAGGAAAACAACAACAAAATTTCTCTTCTGGCTTATATACAAAAAAAAAAAAAAAAAGTGAATGAATAAGGAGCTTTGGTCTATCTGTCATCAACCTTGCTTAAGCCAGAGGGATTTTGGTGAATGTGGTGGGAGGAGGGGGAATAATACAAGAGAGATTATTTCCAGAGCTCTGCTCTGTGGAAGAAGTCACACTGGCAACGTTTTCTTGAAATAAGCCTGAGGGACATCAGATCCTATAGACTAAACTGACCTGTCAGAAGTAACCAGGGGATCACGTGCTCCTGACCAAATCTATGCGTCTCTAAGAGGTTTTGCTTCAAAAAGGTAGCTCCAATCCCGGATCTCGAGACCTTTATTTGAACTCTGGCTGCGGCATAATTGACAGAGAGAATTAAAGGGGATGTGAAGACCCGGGCCTGAACTCTCTCACCAGTCTCGGCTCGGCTCACGTTGCTCATGATATTAAAGGCTGCCGTGATGATATTAAACGATGCCGCCCTGACAGAGATTAACAGACTATGCAATTAGATTTAAACGCTGTAATTGGAACATGCTGTTAAGTGCCTAGCATCAGTCCTGGGTTCCCCCACTTACGGCAAGCGAGTCTCTCCTTGGGTTGCTATGTAGCTTTAACACTGTCCTCACCAGTCACAAATCCTCTACCACTTACATGAAGGGAGAGAGATGCCAGCCGTGGTCATGAGATGACCTTGTGCTCTACTGCATGTGTCTTTAACACCTGTAGTTTTGGCCCAGTAAGATCTGTGACTCTTTGCCAATGTGTGTGAGGAAGGCTGATGCCATACATTGCAGATCCACGCAGGTGAGAATAACTGCCGAGCAGCACAGAAGTTGATGATATCTCTGTGGCAGAGGCCTGAATCTGCCTCTCAGTGATGTGAGACTAAATTGGGTCTACCAAACAGTTTCCTGGAGGGAAAATCCCTGGACCCCCAACAAGCCAAGCTTCACTATCCATTACCCTCATCCTCCACCAACTGTATTACCTGTATTCATCGCTGACTGCACCACAGAGCGAGGAATTCATCACCCTGTGCTCCTGGAGTGCTGTCTGCCCGTCTAGGCATTGATAAGTACCAGATGAAACTTGATCTTCAGTCTCATTGACTAATTCTACCTGTCAGTTCAATCTGCTCACTTACAAAATATTAAAAAAAAATCAAGTCTCACATTTGTCAAGATAATTATCAGGTCTTTTACAGATGTGCATGTACCTACTGTTTGATTCTTTCTTTTTTTGTAAAGTTGGTGTTCAGTAGCTGTAGGAACAACCCACAGTCAGGTTACACAGCTCATCAAGAAGTAAAAACCTCCGAGGCCATGTCCTGACCTCCATATCCAAAGAGGAATTGAAATTTGGAAGGCTCTTCACCATAATATTTTAGATAAAGAGTTACTGAAGCAATTTGCAGATGAATCAGGGTTCCAACTTGTAAAGTAGAAAATTTTATGGAATGCCAAATCATTCTTCTATTCAAGTCCAGTGACTCTCAGTAGACCTCTCTTGGAAAGAAAAAGCAAAAAAAGGCAAATACCAAAGCCATAACAGAACAGCCGCTACGGCTATTCCTGAGCACCCTTCCAGAGATGATTTACTGGCTATAGAAGCAAACATGAGATTTATTTTTTTCAGTTTTGCTTCCTTACTACACAAATTCATTAGCTTTGCATCAGCTTCGATTTTCACTTAAGAATGAAGCTTGAAGATCTTCCCACGGTAACCCTGCAAAGCCTCAGCTGTGATATTTGACAGTCCTTACTGGAACATCCTCAGGTGCTTTAGTGCTTAACTAAGAAGAATCATGCTGTGGGAGGCAGAGTCTTAACCCCTGAGCCATCGGGAGAAGGGGTAACAATGCAATGGGGGATGACTGGGGAAGGAAGGTAAGAGGGAGAGAATGGGGGTAACTATTGAACTTGTATGTTTAGGAAAAAATAAAATGTAGGAGAAAAAAGTAAAAAAAAAAAATGATGCTGTGTGTGCCATTGTTCCCACAGGTAAATTGTCTAGAGTGGTATTCTCAGCATGGAACTGGAGGACAGGACTTCGGCAGAAGTATGTTCATGATTTTATTGACAAGGTCTGAATTGTGCTAGTTTGCCTTACACCAGCAGTTTATCAGAGCATATTTGCACAGTTTTGGCAATATGAGATATCATCAAACTTTTTTTTGCCAATTTGACAGGTGAACATAGTACATATTATAATTCTCTAGGGCTGAGAAGATGGCTCAGGGTTTAAAGCCTTTGCTTCATAAGCAAAGGACCTGAGTTCAGATCCCCAGATCAGATATGAAAATGCCTGGGAGGTATGATGATAGTCCTCAAATGTGGAGCCAGGGAAACCCCAGAGCAAAGCAATAAGGAGGTAGAGCAATCCAGGATGATTCCCAGTGTCACTCTTGGACCTCCGCAGACACACCACTCAAGTGATCTCGTCTATACATGCACATGCACATTCATGCTATGTATTTTTTTCTAGCTTTTGTTTCTTCTGGTATGCAAAAAGACAAATGGCTACCCCTTTTTTATAGGTCTTTTTTTAATACATTTTTTATTATTTCTGTTCATACAAACTTAATAGGTAGACCAGTTCCCTCCCTCCTGCCTCCCTCCCCCAACCCCTTTTGTAAAAGCCTCTAGCTTGGGATTTTCCTTTTCTCTGAGCTGTTTGTGTAAGTCTCAGTCATTTTTTTCGGTGCATGGGTGTATTGGTTTGAAAAAAACTGTTTATACATTAGAGATATTTAGGTCTTTGTGTCTGATAAACTGCAGACATTTTGTCTGGGATCATTGGTCTTTTAACTCTACATACGGGATTTTTACATGCAGAGAGCTCTAGTATAGAAAGTGAGATTTATCAATTTTTCTCTTCTGGTTTTTGTAGTTTGTATAATAATTCAAAAGAGTCTTCTCATCCCAAGGTAATAAATCTCATGTGTGTTTTCTAAATTTTGTGATTTCATTATTTTTAAATATTTGATCCATTTTAAATTAATTTCACCATACAGTGTGAAAATGAGTCCACATTTACTTTTTCCTAATAGCTACCAGACAATCAGACAATTGCTATAAAAAGAAAATCTATCCCAACTCCCATTAATACACACACACACACACCCACACACACACACACACACACTCACTCACACACACCGATGTGAACTGATATCTTTGTTATATACATGCCAGTTTCTGAATATGCTTATGTTCCACACAAAGGTTTGTGACCCTGTCCCTATTGGTTTTATTTTCAACAAATATCTCACTATCTATTAAACTTCAGGTCACAAATCAATAATTCCTAAAACAGATACTCTTTCTTTATCCCATCTGGTCTGTGTTTTTTAGTTATTCTCATTTTTCCATGAGAATGTTCTAAGTTTACTTTTATTCTTTCAGTGCATGCCTTTTATTGGTCAGCTTTTCATCAGCGAGATTTAGGAATGAGCATGCATGTTTATGCTGCACAATATAAGCACATGTGTGTCTGTGTATAGTTATGCTCATACATATCTGTACTCTGTGTATTATTTGTACACTCTGCACGTAAAGACTCATGTCATGTTGCATTCATTTATCAATAAGCTTTGATTTCTTGGAGAGTGCGACAAATGGACAAATGGATTGAGATGAAGACTTTCATTTATGTGTGCATTTACAGTGATTTATGCTCATATTCTGAAATAACAACTCCTCTTCATGGTGAAGGATTCTTTGATGTGGTACTATTTTCTTTGGTGAACACCTTGAGTGTTATAGCTTCATTGAAAGAATTTCTAAGTGTGAATGCAATGACTTCACCAGACAACCTCAGTGGCTTCACCTCACTACTTACGGAGCAAATCCAAGAGGCAGATCACAACAAAAAAGGGTGCCACAGAGTTTCACTCTAACTAAAAGAGGAAAACGAAGATAAAGATTCTTTTTCATTCTGTGTGATTACAACATCTACAATAAAGTAAGTACACAGTGTTAAGTGAGTGAATGGAGATTTCCTGGACATTGCATTGATAAGTATACACCACATGCAAAGCTACATTGCAATTTAGGGTTCCCAGAGACCCATATGATGCTAAAAAGAATGTAGAATTTATATTTAAATTATCTGGAATTTTATTCTGGCTCCCTTCCTGCTGGGAGGTAGATGGATCTTAAGACTCAATTATTAACTAAGTTTTCTCATCTGTGAAATGGAGAGGACCTTGAGAGCATACAGTTTGTACTAATTATTAGTGAAACACTCTGTGTAATGAGCATGTCTATTCTTGATATAAAGAGACTGTTTTAAAAGTTATTTCCCTCTCCTCATTCATTTTCCTTATTCACTCTTTCATCAGAACAAATATTCTAGTATAGGGATGAAACTAGAATTTCTACAGGGGTGTACACACACACACACACACATTAACCACACAGCTTAAGGCTATGTTAGAAACTTGGAGCTTAGAGTTAAGCGCAAGGGGGTTTGACTCACTGCATAACACAAATGTGTTATTTCAATCGCTCAATCTTAGTGTCTTTGTCTGTAAAATGGGAGCGGCAATACCAACATGAGTACATTTGCAGGTGGGGCCAATGTACTTGGAGCACCTGGTGCGACACAGGGACAATACCCCTAGTGTCCTCGCTCCTTCCTGACAGTTGTACAGCTGACAGTTGATGTATGCTTTACCCACTGATTGCCAGGAATGTTCCTTTTTCAATTCAGAACCTCTCATGGAGGAGAGAATCCCAGCTGTCCGATCAGGAGACATGACAACAGGAAGCCCCACCCTGCTCTCTTTTGTCCCCCTGGTCTCCATTCTCCAGTCATGCGAGCCCCTGCATTGTAGTACTTAATCACACGCTGTCATTTGTGGTTACTCAACTCGCTGTTCTCTTCACGGAAGCCCTCGCCTCATACTGTTCTTTCATCTTGCAAAGCGCCTCTCCTTGGACCAAACCCAACATCAGCGAGCAATTAAATGCTGTCGATCGTATAATTTTAGGGTTGGAAGAGCTCCTGAAAGGTGTGATATATGAGTCCCCACGACTACAGTTGACTGAGCTGTTTGAAAAATTCCAGTGAAAAAAAAAAGATTCCACTTTCCACCACATCCTGTCCCGCTGAAGAGTTCCCCCAACATTCAAGATCCTGAGTGTGATTCTTTTTCATCGAAATACGTTTTCCATCCCTTCCCCTTATTCAGTCCCATTTCAATGCGTGCTTGGCAGGTAACTGGCCTCTCGCTCTGAAAAGCTTCCCCCAACCCCCAGGCTAGAGCAATGCTGTGATGGCATTGAACTGTGATAGCTCCTTCATGTCCCAAGCATCATCACACTCCGTCCCTAGCTACATTCATGACTGTGTGGAAAGGAAGCTGTTCCCTCACCCACAAGTCAGGAGTAAGTCTATTTCCGTCTCACTATCACGAGTACCAACACCTGGCATTATGCCTGGCCCTTAGCTCAGCGTCTGCTTTAAATACAAGCTTGTCGAATTAATCCACCAGCAGATAAAAATACTGCTAAGTAGTCTGAGTGTGATTGGATTTCCTCTCTAAATGATTAGAGTCTGGCCCCAGCTCAGTCACAAAGCAAACTTGAGTCCTTTCTCTCGCTTTGCAACCTTGCATCAAGGTGGACAGGTCAGCACTGAGTTCTCACATTTGATCCTAGGAGAGATTTCTCTTTCACTGTCTTCTAGGATGAGCCGCCTGCTCCTTCTCGTTCCCACCCAGCCTCAGCCTGGACAACTGTGCACAGCATATCCCCAAAGCTCCCTCACTCTCAGGCTGTGGCTGGGGTTTCTGCAAGTTGTAAACACTCTGCCTGCACTTTTATCAGGATGTGCAGTACGTTCTGGTCAATGCTAGAGTTCTGTGTGAGTTTCAGGCCAGCTTGCTTTCAGATCCATCCCTCGGTCATTCCCTGGCTCTGGGTGCTGAGTCTCACCTACACAGACTGAGATATACCACGGAGGAAAGAAGACGAAGGAGCCCCGGCATCCCTTGCCCCTTCTCCGTTCTTAAGAGCTGCATCTCTGCCATGGCTTCTGCTCCCGTCTCATTGTCCTCTGGCTGTGGACTCCAGACACACGCTAACCCTGTGATCTCTTTTTAGCATGTAAGCTAGAGCTTCCTGCTGTTCCCCCTTTCTCTCAAGTAGGCCGTTCACATGAGGATGACCACAGAGAAATGCCCCATATTTACTGCATTTCCCCTTGTGGTTTTCTGCATGCACATCTTGGCATGTGGCACCAAAATTATGCACATTACACCACCAATACTACAGAACTTCTTTTACATAGTAACACTTCCGTAAACATTTGTAGAATGAATGATTTGAAAACTTGGGAGCAATGGCAATTAAAGCTTCCAAAGATGGAAGTAGTATAATTGATCCAAAATTACAAAAGCAGGGCTGGCAAGATGGCTCAGGGGATAAAACTCTGCCTCACAAGCAGAAGATCCTGAGTCCAGATCCTAGGTTGCACATAAAAACATGAGCCACAAATGGAGGCAGCAGGCATTTCTGGCCCGGGTGGACAGAGCCTGGGAAATCCCAGAGTAAAGCAAAAAGGAGGTACAAACTATCCAGAATGATTCCTGAAGTTGCCCTTGGTCCTTTACAGGAACACATAAACAAACAAACAAACAAACAAACAAACAAACAACAAACAAACAAACAAAAAAGAAAGTAGATAGATAGATAGATAGATAGATAGATAGATAGATAGATAGATAGATAGATAAAAATTACAGAAGCAACAACCCAAGTATGCCTCCTTTCCCTCAATCAAGACATAATTATTTAACAGAAAGTTAAGAAGGGATGTGTCACATGGAACTTACATAGCATGTGACAGATGGGCAAGCTGCAGAGCACTGTTGAAAGTGCTGAATGATTGAGGCTGTTTCCATGGCAGGTGTAGAAAGAGGGTTCCTGTGGTTTCTATTTGTTTGTTTTGTTGCATTTTTTGCATTATTGTAAATCCCTTGCAGAGTTTCTTTGGTAATTGAACATCTTTTTCTCTGTCTCTGTCTCTCTCTGCTTCTCAATCTCTCTTGCCCTCTTTCTTCCCTTTTCTCTCTCTCCTCCTTTCTCTCTCTCCCTCTTTCCCTCTCTCTCCCTCAACACACACACACACACACACACACAAACCAACTGAATAGATCATAGATGACAGCTATATATAGCTATATAGGCTAAATATAGATTAATTTCAGGTTGATAGATAATTGATAGGTAGGTAGGTAGATAGATAGATAGATAGATAGATAGATAGATAGATAGATAGATAATAAATAGATGATACATGGATGAATGAACAGATAGAGACAATACATCAAAGAGAGAAATTTAACTCTTCCTTTATCTGCGCTCTTTGGCAAAACAGAAGAGAGAAAAGTGCCCTTTTCTAAGATTTTCATGAAAGTTGCTTAAAAAATCTAAGCAAGTTTTTAACCATTAATAATATTGATGCTTCCCACACAGGCAAGGTTTAGCACTATGCAGCTGTGGGGCTTCTCCCACTTTCTCTTCCCAACACGGTCTCTTTCTCACCACAGTAAATACTACAAAGTGAGTTGGAGCAAGAGTGTCATTGTCTTTGACGTTTCAGACAGCAACTGGAAAGGTTCTGAATCTCTCAGAAAAGGCACTGGCGTAAGGTGTGTTCAAACCAGGAAGGATACCTCCCTCCACCTACCAGCAATGCACAGGTGAACAATGCCGGCAGGCTAGTGCTAGGAAAAGAGCCTGAGTCTGAATATGGACTCTGTAAATCCTAGTGAACCTGATCTTCACACTTCACTTCTCTGTATCCATATCCCTTGTATGAAAACAGAATTAGTGCCCAGCTTCTAGCACTGTCCTCAATTTTGTTATGATATTTTCCAGGCTAGGGTAAATAAGATCTAAAATCCCGCACAACACATATCTGTCTCTTCCTGATTTTATTTGAACATTTATCTCTGGCCAGCCCTACTTATATCCTATAGCTTTATCCTCTAGTGTTACCAACATTGGAACATAAACTTCCAAAGGGTGAGGGTTGCCATTTATTCTAATCCTTATACTTCCTAGGAACTCAAAAAGGATTTGTCGAATGAACCAGTGGATGGATGGATGGATGCATGCATGCATGAAACATTAGAGGTTGGCAAAGTGAAGTCACAGTGAAGCTTAAGTGTTCAGACCAAATAAAATAAGCAGCAGAAGCCACGGTTTCCCTCTTTGCCCACAAAGTGTTCTTTTGACAATAGCAGTAGCTCCTGAAAAGCATCTTCCTCACAGAGCCCAGTGGACTAGCAGGTTGAACTACCTGATGTCGACTTCTGCCACACCCCAAAGAGCAGCTCCATTCACTCAAACATGGTTAAATCCCAAGGCCTCTGCTAAAGAAAGATCTTCTCAATCACTGCATGTGTCAATAAGGAGATAAGGCTGAGAGGAGGGCATTCCAAAAGGAAAAGGACTCAGGAAGCTAGAGAGCATGCTCAGTCAGAGACCTCAAGTCAAATGTCTGCCATTGTCAACATGACTTCATCTTGAGCCCTTGGGAAGATGTGGTTGGGGATATGCCACAGGTTGCCCAGAGATGTGCATGTGAGGGAAAGGGACACTTTCCAATCTCAGGACTAGTCTAGGGTCAACAGGTGTCATGGATGAATGGTGTTCGAGACCTAATAGAAGTTGAACAAGTGATGAGTAAATGGATGAATAAACGAAATAGCTATTTGCACCATTCGCACCTTTGATAAACATGTACTGAGCAGCCTTGTGTCAGATCCTGTGGTAGAGGGTAAGGTTACAAAGTGTTGCAGTTCGCCTACATAGTTGATGATAAATCACCATCAATGGCTTAAGGGAACAAGGGGTTTATTTTCCCTTATGATTCCTGGTTACAGTTGTTTGTCCATCTTAGCAGGAGAGCTCACACCAGCACCAAGGCTGAGAGTACTCACACCATCTCCACATAAGAGCTGAGAGAGGGATGATCCTTACTTGCCAGACCATGTCTGACCAAGTGTACACAAGGATGCTGAATTTCTCAATCAACTCTCTGCATTTTATTCCATGGCCTAGTCCCACCCACCATGGGCTGGGCCTTCCTCATCAGCTAGACAATCTCTTGCAGGTTTGCTCTGGGCTTAACTCAACCACTCATTCTCTACAAATGTGCCCAGAGCTCAAACCCTCAACTGTCAACTTGACACCTGTGCCTAACTATGACACAAAGATAAATGAAGTAAAAAGCCTGGGTCTTGGCAGTGACTCTGTCACTCAGTTACTTGTTAACTGTTGAAATCTTCCGAAAGAACCAAAGCCTAATGTGCAAAATAATTTAGCCAACATTCCACAGAGCAATGGGTAGAGATGGGGAGAAGAGACTGTGGGCAGAGGAGTTGAGGCCTGTACTCCTGTGGTTGTCTTGACATGGAAGGCCATCCTGGCACTTTTGTAGCGGACATTTAGGGAGTCAGTAAAAACCGATTGTTCCCACTATAAAACAGACAGGTTCTGAGGACTATAAGGAAGAGAAGAATCAGAAATCAGTGTCCCACACAATTGCTTGGAAACTGGATTTGTGAAGACTGGCACTTTGGAGGCAGGAAACAAAACACTCATCATGTAGGTTGGCTGTCAAGTACAGATCTTGTCAGAGAATAACATTACCCCAGCTAGTTAAATGTATAGGTGTAAACTTGACAGTTGGAGGCTGAGCTCTGGGCACATTTGTGAAGAGTTAGTACTTAAGGTAGGCCCTGAGCAAACCTGCAGCATGTAGTCTGATTGATGTGAGAAGAACCCACCTATAGTGGGTGTGACTGTTCTCTGGGCAGGAGGATAAGATGGGAGAAGTTGGCTCAGTACTTTGGCATTCTTCAGCACACTTCCACAGTCTTGCTGTCTGACGAGTGAGGTTTCCCCCTTTCTCTTTGTTTATGGTGTGGTCAGTTCCCTTGGTACCTGGTACTGGTATTGGTACCTGCCAACTGTCTAAGAACTGTAACCAAGAATCTGTTGTAAGAAAGAATAATAACCCCGTGTTCCCTAAGCTCTTTGGTCATGAATATATCGGCAACATGCAAGCAAACAGCAGCGTCACTGTTCCTTAAACATACGTACATGCTAGATGTTCGCTCTCCCTAGTTCATCTGCATCTGATGTACAACTGGATCAGGATGACAAACTTCTCTCTCCCCTTAGTCACCCACACACACTCCCCACCCCTTTTCCTTCCCTCCCTTTGCCCTGGGTGCCCAACCATCCTCCTCTCCATGTAGAAGGCTGCAGTGTCGGAGCCTGACCCAGCTGGGCACTGTGGGTAGCCGGAGAAGCACTTTCCTTATCTGAACCACGTGCTCATCAACAGCGTAATAATCCTGTGAGTCACCTGGTATCTTCTCTTCTCCAGGCAAACTACTTGAGTCAGAGCCAGAAACAACCCAACACGGGGCTAACACAAAGAGTCAAGCTGAAGAGCTCAACACACAGCTTACAAAGGTAGAAAGGTTTCCTAACCTGAGTGTGTGTATTGATATTTGGGAAGCGTCAGCTAACGTGGCTTCTTCCACCCTGCACTTCGGGAAATGTAAGTCACATGTTCAGAGAAATCAATTTTTCACCTGGGAAACTCTTTAAGGAGCAATCCAGGTGGCCTTCAGTCTGAAAGCCAAGTTGTTGACAAAGCACCAGAGTTTCAATATTTCCTGGACACCGATATATATTGCTTTACCAGGATTCTCTTGTATTAAACTTGATAGTCCCTCCAAAACCGTTAATCCACTCTCAGCCATTTCTGCTGGTTGGAATTGACTTGGCAGCTGTCCCTACACACATCTAGAGAGTAAAAAATGTTCTCTTGAATTAATTAAACAAATGTTGATGAGGAAAGAAAGTCTTGGTTAGAGAATTAGAGGTTGGGAGGTGAGAGTTCATGTCCCACACTTGGAAATTTCTAGGATTTTGACCTTCGCAGTCCCTATCTCTGAAATGGGGGAATGTGCGTGTGTTTTGTACCCCCATGAGATTCTTATGGAGGTGTGTGTGTGTGTGTGTGTGTGTGTGTGTATGTGTGTGTGTGTGTACGCATCCAAGTACACAAACCTTTGTAGAGCCTGAAAATAAATGTATCCATCAATAAAGCTCAATGCTCTTGTGGGTATAAGTTAGAGCCAGAGTTGAGGGTGGTCACAGAGGTTGGGGAAGGAGCATTAAATAAAGGAATCTGCAATGCTGGGAAGAGAGATCACCTGGGTGCCCAAGCATTCTGCTTCCCACCGCCCCATGATCATGGACAACCTATTTTATCTCTCTGAAACTCTGATTTCCTGTCCATTGTGGCAAAGACATTCCATTTTGGGAATTAAATAATGCAGATATTAAAGAGCTGCTACAAAGCCAATCCCAGTACAAACTTGATAAGTTTCTTTCCATTTTCGTGAATATTAAAGACAGGTTTTCTTGCTCACAGTCAAGGAAATCCAGGGTCAATTGACATGGCCAACAGGTCAAGTGAGCTGCCACCTGTTTTTCTAAGTAAAGTTTTATTGGAACACAGCCATGACCGCTTTCTTGCTATTGTGGATGACTGCTTTAGTTGCTTCAGACATTACATAGCCCCCAAAGCCTCAAATATTTACTCTTTGGTACTTTACAGGAAAAAAATTTGGCTGACCTCAGTTTTAAGCTCTAATCCAATCCAACCTCCATATTCACAGCTCTCAAAACATTAAAGTTGTTATAATCACATAATTTGCCTATGGCCCAAGGATACTTAGTGAGCAAAAAGCAAAATAATGAATGCCCTCGGCTGGGCAATTGTGCGAGCATATAGCATAGATATTAGCTCAGGGAAAAACTGATTCAAACCTAGTTCTGCCAGATAGTAGCTATACTACCAGCTGTGAGTTGCATACTTGCCTTCCCCAGAATGACGTCAAGGATGATGCTTTTCCATTTAACAACCCATGAGCAATTGCATGTCCTTTATCACATAGTCTGATACCCTTTAACCCAAAACAAAGAAATAAATAGTATGAAAGAAGCAAGCTTTTTAAAAATTGCATGCATATGTGTGGAGTGCATGTATATGTGTGTATATTCACATGTGTGAGAGGCAGTTCATGCATATGGGAATGCATGTACATATGCGCACATGCATGTAGAGGTCCAAAGTTGAAACCAGGTGTCATGTTTTGTCACAATGCACTTTGTGTATTGAGACGGGGTCTCTAAATTGAACCTGGAACTCCTGCATCAGCTAGTGTAGCAGTTAGTTTCAGGGGTTAGCTTAGTAATTGATAACTGAGCCTTTAGGCACGCCTTAGTTAAGGCGCCTCTCTGAGCAAGTCTGTAGGAGATTGTCTAATTAATTAATATGGGAAGATCCATCCCACAGTGGGCGTGTGAAAAAGGCAGAGCATATCTTATGAATGCCTGTGACAGCTCACTACCATCTCTTCACTGATTTGATGATTTTCATTTATATTTTTTAAAAAGAAATCTTTTCTGCCCTTGGATGCCCAGAGACCTTCTACAGAGCCCTGGTAATAGGAGATAATCTCACGTTAATCTTAGTATATCACCATGAAGCAAAGACAAATTCTTGATATTGAATTAATAATAATTTTTGTCTCTTACAGAGAAGTTGGTCATGTGACACAATTCTAAGATAGTTTTGCTTTTATTTTCTTGTGTAGAAACAGAATAGGACTAGAGTTAGATTGCCAAAATGAAAACACACAGCTCTACTGAGTTGAAGCTTGCTAGAGCAAGGGATTCAGCTCCATTTATGTGAAGATCTCTGGGAACTCAAAGCAAGAAGAGAAAGGGGAAAGTTTCACAGTGTAATAGAAGAAAAAATGACTCCATTTGGTATAGGGTAGCCAGAGGCAGGCTATTAAAGTGAGACTAGAGGTTTCTCTAGTTGACTCTGAACTGCAAAAGAGAACAAAAGTAAGTCTTGACTCTTCAAGTACTAAAGGTTGAGATTTGGTTTCCTGGACCAACTGTTGCAGAGATGATGATTCAGAAATCCAGTGTATAAAATGACCAGGTATTATTTGAACATCTTTAGTCTCCCTTTTCAATCATCTTACTAGCCTGAAGTTGATTGAGGAAAACAAAAGGTTCAGACCTTCAAGAATGGTTGGTTTATGTTATGTAAGATACTCCACACAAGTTAGGGCTGCAATAGTCATAATTGGACTTTGCATGACCTGCACAATGACTGACATGTCAAAGACCCCTCAAAGTCTAGCATGGATCACAGGCAGTGGGATCCTTAGCAGCAAGAGATTAACAGTCATGGTAGTGTTCCCATACTAACGGGGAGTTCCCAGCTATGCTGAGTCCTTACACCTCACTAGGGTAGAGGACTCAGAAGGAGGTTTGGCATCCACACAAAAGGATGCTCTAGGAGATGGAAGGGGGGAAGAGGGAGGCACTGGGAGAAGGGGATAGAGGGGGGTGAAAGAAAGGGGAAAAGGGGAAGGGAGAATAAAAGAAGGGACTAGGAGGGGTGGAGGGAGGGAGAGGACAGGGGTACCTACTGAGTTTGTATGATGGGAGAATAGATAGATAGATAGATAGATAGATAGATAGATAGATAGATAGATAGATAGATAGATAGAGAGAGAGAGAGATAGAGAGATAGAGAGATAGAGAGATAGATAGAAATAATGTGAATCAGGAAAAAAAGAAAAATACAATATGCCTTAAAGAAATATTTCAAGGTTTTGAATTTTAGAAATTATGAATATTCAAGAGTAGATAATCACCCAATAAACAGTGCTGGTTGCAAATAAAAAAAAAAAGAATGGTTTGTTTGAGGTTGTCTCTATAGCCAACTGTTTCACAGGTTTTCTTGACCTTTCCATTAAAGTAGCATAAGAATCATTTGATTAGAGAGCAGCAGCACAGAAGTGTTTAAGAAGAGCCATTTGCACTCCCAAGTGCTCAGGAGGCTGAAGCAGGAGGATGATAAGTTCAATGCCAACCTGGGCCAAGTCCTTGAGTCCTGTCTCAAAAAAAAAAAAAAAAAAAAAGAAGAAGCATTTAAGATTATAGACAGAATGGAATGAACCAACATTTCAGCCACTATGACAAAAATTAGAATGGGTAACTATCATTTCAATATGATTGGAAGCAGAACTCACTTGTTTGACGCAGCAATAGCCAAAAAAAATCCATGAGGGTCACCCATGTAGAGTCAAGTCAAGTCGCCTTTGAAACTCATCTACTGCCTGCTCCTTTATCCAAGTTCTGAGATGTTATCAGCAGTAATACAAACACCATTCCAACTAGCCAAGGAAAAAACCTAGTGCCTGATAATTGCCCAAATATTACACACACAACAAGTTAAAACTCAATTGTATTTTATCTAAGGCAGGACTGGAATTGTTAATATTTTCTGCTGAAGTTAGAAATAAATGCCTTGCAATTGTTCCTATGGCTCTCAGCCTTGGAACCATTTTTCTGATGGTTCACACAGAAAATGAGTGAGTACTTCCCCTAGATTAAAGGTCTGTTCAAACAGGATGACTCTATCTGGGACTTGGAAACCAGAACTTTTAAGGACTGATTTCCTAGTACTTCACTGTTAGCTTAGGTTTTTGCTTTGCTTTGTTCAACTCCGCTCTGCTCTGTTCAGTTCTGCTATTCTTTGCTCTGCTTTGCTTTGCTATAGTATCTTCCAAGTGAAATCTCCTATTTGGAAATCATTAATGAGCTCTTCAGTAAAGGTTGTTTGAAGATGGCCACAAAGTACTAGTGAATTCCTTACAACATTAGTCAGCCGGGGAAGAGCAAGTAATCAAGTGAAATGTATTTACCCAAGGGCTTTGCATTTACCACTTGGGAAAGAGATAACTAAGCAAGCAGACCATTGGTCATGAGGCCTAACAAAAGATCCTTTAGTCAAGAGATGATGAGGGTTCCAGGAATGTTTATAATAAATATTACAAATAAAAATTATCTCCAGTTTAAACTAAGGACTAGTTTAATCAATCTGTCCAGTGAAGTTTTTGAAATTTTAATTAGCCTTTACAGAAGTTTCTTTTAATCATGGTTCCTGTAAAGTGTTTGTACCAATCAAACAAAACAATGAGGTCCATTTGTCTGGCAGGCACAAGGGCTCTAAGTTTGATCCTACACCAGAAAAAAAAAAGTGCTGCCCATTGATCTGAGAAGGTTCAATATCTTTTAATTTTCTTTAAGCATGCCTCACAGGAACAATTTTGTTCAACCATCCCCCGGTATGGGAACTGACAGCCAATTTTATCCTTGATAAGGTTTTAAAAAACATTAGAATTACAATAAAAATTCAGACGAGATACTGGAATTTTTATTTCCCCCAGAAAATAGAAAGAATTTCCTCTTTAAAAAAACCCTAGATGATTTGGCCTGGCTGACAGTCCATCAGAAATTATGTTTTAGAATTGGTGGATCTCAAAACCCCAGTCTGGCAAGTCATCCGGCTTCTAAACACAGACAGCACACTCATCAGATATAAACCAGAAGAAAGACTATCTCAGGCTCAAAACTGAGTGCTGAAGATGAAAGAAATCTAGATGAGGTTAAAACATGTCTCATTTTAGGATGTGGAGAGAGGAGAACTTTCCTACATTGCTGGTGGGAATGCAGGCTCATACAGCCACTCTGACCAGCCGTCTGGAGATTCTTAAAGAAATTAAAGATTGAAATGCCATATGACCCTACTATTCCACTTTTGGGAATAACCCCCCATGCAGCAGAGGTTCGCCTCGATAGCACAAGCACAACCATGTTCATAGCAGCACTGTTTACAATAGCAAAGTCATGGAATCAGCCCAAATGTCCAACAGTTGACGAGTGGATAAGGAAACAGTGGTACATCTATACAATGGAGTACTACTCAGCCATCAAAAATGATGAATTACTGGAATTTGACGGGAAATGGATGCCATTAGAAACAATTATACTGAGTGAAGTATCCCAGACCCAGAAAATTAAGCGCCATATGTACTCCCTAATAGGTGGCTCCTAGTACCAAACCCACCCAGCCCACCTAGAGACACTTGACTATAAATCTCTGCAATACACTAATTGCAAGGAGTATGAACAGGAGGATGGGGTAGGAGGGCCACACCAGAAGCAAGGAGAGAGGAGACCATGTTACAGCAGAGAAAATAGGCCTCCATCAAGGACTGCAAGTAAGCAATGAGACATCTGGTTAAGTTCACAGACTTTTTGTTCCTGATCATTTACAACTGAGGGGGTATGATCTTACCAGAAGGGGAGGGCATATAGTCTGGCAGATAATAAGTAACCATTTTGCAAATGGGTGATTGACCCCTCCCTCACTGTGGTTTCCTACTTTTATTACATCTACCTTTGAATATACTCTTATAACAAGACTCTAGTTTAACAGCTTTTTATCTCTACCCATCAGGATGGAGTGAAGGGCATTGCAGGAGCAGCAAAACTGCAAAAGAAAATCAACAAACCATAATCCAGAACTTCAGAGACTCTATATCAACCACCTAGAACTAGGCCAGACTAATCTCTCCCCATCCTGAAGCTCAGGGAAATTTGCGGAAGAGGGGGCGGTAAGAGTGTAAGAGCACAAGGATGGGAGGAGCAATGATATGCAAGATACTCCACTCAAGTTAGGGCCGAAGCAATCATAATTGGACTTTGCATGCCCTGCGCAATGTCCAACACACCATTAACCTCACAAAGTGTAGCATTTGCTAAAGGCACTAGGATCCTTGGAGGCAAAGGATTGACAGCCACAGTAGTGTTCCTATACTTAAGGGGAACAAAGGAAAGGGTTCAGGGAAATGCCGCTGGGTCCTTGTACGTCATCGGAGAGGAGGACCCAGAGAAGAGTTTGGCATGCATATTAAAGGATTCTCTGGGGATTGGGGGAGGCACTGGGGGATGGGGAGGGAGGGGTGAGGGGAGGGTGAGCAGAGGGGTGGGGGGGAGGAGGAGGGAGGAAGGGAACCGGTGTACCTATTAAGCTTGTATGAGCGGAGATAATAAAAAATGTTTTATAAAAAACATGTCTCATTTTATTGGCCACCCAGAACTAAGTGTGTCTGGACTTTGGATGGGTGGGTGCACAAGCAACAAGCCTCTAGAATCTACGGGGGAGAGAGAGAGAGAGAGAGAGAGAGAGAGAGAGAGAGAGAGAGAGAGAGAGAGAGAGAGAGAGGATGGTCTGATTCCACCAAGAATGAAAAGCTTAGGTATTAAGCCAAGAACAGATAATTAAAATCACTAGGGTGAATAGATTTCAGACTCTGGACTTTCTAAACTGGACAGGTTGCAAGGAGGCAGGTACAAGGATTTTTATTTATGTGGCAACTGGCTAAAGGCTGGGATAGAAGATGATAGGCAGTGCAGACCATATGTTGGTGCAACCTCCAGCAAAACTACAGAAGTAAACAGCTACTGCTCAGATCATGCAAGCAAAGGCTGCTCATTCAGACTAAGACAGTAAAAGTCAGTCCTCAACACTTGTGCTTGGCAGAGACTCAAAGGTGGGCAGTGAATGTGTGTGGAGTGGAGGAAGACATCTTTGCAGAGAAAGGAGGCACAGCGCAAGGTAAGCACAGCTTGTCATGTGGAAAAGCCCAAGAGAGGCTGTAGAAGAGGGACATCTGATGTAATCAGTGGGGAATGCATATTTGACTTTCGTTTGTTGGGTCTTCAGTGAGGAATGAGTCCAACACATGAAGAGAGTTGGCAGTTACTGACAGAGTCAGAAGCCAGTTGCTGCAGAGCTGTGGCTTGGCTTCTTGTACTGCTGGTTTCATAGGTCGTAAGTCAGAGAACTGTTGTCATATGTGCTCTGTCCCTTGTCTACGTACATGTTTAGCTTTTTGGTCCTTGAATTTTCTAGCTTATTTTTGTTCATGTTTTCTCTTTGCATTTTTAACTGCAAAAGTTCACACAACTTAATACTGAATACTAGAAGATTATCAATTATTAACTATTTGATAAGCCTTCTATTCTCCCTTTTGGTATGCATTCAAAACCCCAGCAGCAGTTTCAAAAACGGCAATGAGGATGAGAATTGGATTTTCAAATAGATTGATTCAGATTAAGTAAAGTCTAACCTGAGAAAAACACATTTACAGGGAGAAAGAAGTTATCTGATACTCCACACAAGTTAGGGCTGAACCAATCATAATAGGACTTTGCATGACCTGCGCTATGTCCAACACATTATTGACCCCACAATGTCTAGCATGGACTAAAGGCACTAGGATCCTTGGAGGCTAGGGACTGATAGTCACAGTAGTGTTCCTAAGCTTAAGGGGAACACAGGAAAGGGTTCTGTGAAATGCCCCTGGGTCCTTGCACCTCATCGGAGAGGAGGACCCAGAGAAGAGTTTGGCATGCACATTAAAGGATGCTCCTGGGATTGGGGGGAGGCATTTGGGGATAGGAAGGGAGGGGTGAGGGGAGGGGAGAGCAGGGGGGTTGGGGGGAGGTAGAGGGAGGGAGGGGACCAGTGTACCTGTTATGTTTGTATGAGCGGAAATAATAATAAAAGTGTTTGAAAAAAAACTAGAAAAAAAGAAGTTATCAGAGCATAGGGAAGAATGGTGATTACCAGTAGCTAATATTATCTGGGGTGGGGCACGTCACAGTGAGGAGCTCAGAGCATGATATACAGGAGTCAATTGTTTCCTTCTGGTCCTGTGAGCTCTGGAAATCTAACTGAAGCCATCAGGTCTTGGCAGCAAATGCTTTTTACCTGTTGAGCCATCTTGTTGGCCTTCATCAACATTTTTGAAGATGTGTCTTTATCATCTCTGTGGTACAGATGAAGAAAACTTAAAAGGAAGATAAGTAATTTATTTTCCAAGATGTTCAGTTGGTAAGCAATAGAGTAGGACTGAAGATCTGGTTGCCTAATGTCATAAAAACCCAGGGTTTTTAGCTAACTTAACTAGGAGAGCTGTGCTGAAAGTTCATCAGGGCTGGATAATGATGTGGATAACACAACTAAATGAGTGCAGTCCAGCTGCAGTGTATGCTGGGAGTGCAGCCTTGCTTGAGTTACCAACCTACCACGAATCTAAGTTCCTCATCGGCAACATGGGCCTAATATGTTACAAACCAGGTGAAATCTGTCAGCCCTCCCAACAGTGTTAATGATCTGTCGGACCATCGTTCAATGTGAAAAATAAGAATGGAAGAAAAAATTGCTTCTCAGTTCTTGCACAGAGAGTAGAATATCTAGCTAGAAGGGACATTTTAATCAATCTCTGGGAAGAGAACAACAGTATTAAGTAACAATATATAGCTGCTAAACCCTTGGAAGGACAGGTGTGTCTAACTAACAATAGGGCTTTTGTTAGTCAATGTGTCTTATGAAATCTTAGGCCAAAGCTTAATTATTCTGTAAAATAGAAGAATTGCTAGTCAGAAGCAATCCCTTTATCACTTCCCCCAACAGACTCTGTAAGTTCTAGAGATTTAAAGATGACCAGTTTTAAAAAGCAAAGATTTTTGCCTGCCACAGTACATGTCTTGCGATCTGTACCTACTGAGGTTTCATTTATAGAGACAGAGGCTAAGATGTTAGATATAACAGCGTGATTAACGATGTTGAACCACTTTCTAACTCCAAAAAGCACTAAAGCAGAGATTTCACAAGTTAAACCAATATTAAGTGCTGAAATGACTTCAACTTATGGTACATCTGATTGATTCTTTGATAAATGGTCACCAATTATCAGTTGCCAAGAAGAGGCCAGATAACTCAGGAAATACCTATCAGACAGTGATTACAGTCCTGTCTAATAATGGGTGTCTCCCATATTCTGATGGACAATGACATAACAGTTCAAAACTGCAGTCCACTTGGAGCATCCAGTTTCTGGTACAGCATCTGATGCTCATAACAAGAGTAGAGTTAGATTTTTCTGATTTTCCTACCTGTAGTACTTAATCAAGGACTGGGAAAACACACAAGATGGAAATCTAGGCTAAACGAGGCCAGCATGGAGAAGGTGAGGCTAGTAAAAGTATGACTTGGGCTGGCAAGATGGCTCAGTTGGTGAGGGGGCTTACCAGACAAGTGTACTGAACTCAGTTCAATCCCAAGAACCCACATGGTAGAGGAAAACCAACTCCTGAAAGTTATCCTTTAACTTCCACACATTTACTGTGACATGCGCACACACACACACACACACACACACACACACACACACACACACTGAATATACACAAGATAAATAAATAATAAAATACGATTTATTTCTCTTTCTGGTCCACTCCTGAGGTATAACTAGAGTAGAATAGCACAGATATAAGTTTCAGAAAAAGCAACTGTGAGATCAGAGAAACCTGAGAACTTTGACCTATCTTTCTTTTCCTCCCCTCGCCCTGCCTTGAAAACATACAGTGCAGCATGATTTACTAACCTTAGTTCAGGGCTAAAGAAGGTATGATCAAAAGCCTCGTAGTCAGAGCATGTTGAACTGTTTCATTTTATGGAGTCTAGCTTTTCTCAAATTTATCTGATATCTTGTTTTTTTCTAAAGCTATTGGCTTTGTCTGTACCCAGGTTTTTTAAATGATGCTTTCAGAAATGCATCCCGGGCTTATAAATTTCTTCTATATATATTCCATCCACTTAGCTCAGCTTGACATGCTTGTACTTAGAATAAAGGGTGTTATGGAGCTAAGTTCAATTAAGGTCATTTGAACTGAATCTGCAAAAGTAAAGGTATCAACTAGGTCATCCCTCATATTCCTTTCAGCATCTACAGCCATGTAATGGATCGGCATGTGCAAGACTATCCGAGAAATGATCATCTCAGGCATTGAGGTGACAATAATTAATAAGGGTACTCTGATTTCCCTTTAGTACAAATAAATCTTTTTGCCTTTCTCTATAGAAAGAAGATGATGCTCTGGGTAAAATAAACACTAGGGAACATTCTGGAAGGGATAAGTTTCATGGATATAAGGATATAATGGCAAGTGCTGATAGAAAAGAGGTGAATGTTGAGTCTAAAAAGGAAAGAAATAAGACAGATGGATTAATTATACAATTGCTGGGCTTATTTATATTTTCTAAAGTTATGACTTTTCTGAGATTTCTGCTGTAACTGCTGGTGTCTGAGTCCTTTTCCTTGAATGAATATTAGAACTGAAGTTATGTGACCTTGGGAGTCAGACCATAAGGGGCATGTAGCTCTGCATAGTGATCTTGAAATGTCTGATCTGCTAATGCTTTTTAATTTGGGGCACTTGTCCTACAACAAAGCCATCAGCTGCAAGACCTCAGGAACACAAAGAGGCCTCACAGTACTTCTCCAGGTAATAGACCTACATGAGCCCCACTTTGGAGACACCTCAGCTCCGGTGCCAGAAGCATGTGTGAAGGACCCACCTTCCTTATCCCATTTTTCTGGCTCAGGCAGTGGAGGCTTTTGTTTTTGCTTTGCCTCGTTTTATAAACATATTGGTGAAATGTAAACTGGTACAGCTTCTTTGGAGATCAGTGAGGAGTTTCCTCAGAAATTTAAAAATGAAACTGCCATATGACCCAACTATATCACTCCTTGGAATATTCCCTAAAGACTCTACATCTTATTACAAAGATACTTGTTCATCTATGTTCACTGTAGCTCTATTCACAATAACAAAAAATGGAATCAGCCAACATGCTCATCAACAGAGGAATGGATAATGAAAATGTGGCACATCTACACAACGGAGTATTACTCAGCCATCAGAAAGAATGAGATTACCTGCTTTATTGAGGAAAGAAAATCCATCATGAGATCCGCTAAAAGAAAATGATGTTTGTCTGGTTAAACGCACAGACTTTCATTCCTGGTCACTTGCAACTGATGGGGTTTGATCTCACCAGACAGGGAGGGCATATAGTCTGACAGATAGAAGGTAACCATCCTGCAAATGGGAGACTGATCCCCCCCACCGTGGTCTCCTACTCTTATTCCATGTACCTTTGAACCTACTTTTATAGTAAGAATATTTTAACAGCCTTTTATCTCTGGCTAGGAGGTGACATCCAATACCCATCAGGATGGAGCCAAGGGCAAAACTTCCAGCAAAACTGGAAGAAAAAAAACAACAAACCATAATTCAGAACATCAGAGACCCTACATTAATCACCAGGAACCAGGCCAGCCTAATCTCTCCCCATCCCAAAGCTCAGGGAAATTTGCGGAAGAGGGGGCAGTAAGATTGTAAGAACCTAAAGATGGGGAGGAGTTACGACATGCAAGATACTCCACACAAGTTAGGCCCGAAGTTATCATACTAGGGCTTTGCATGACCTGCGCAATGACCCCCCAAAGTCTAACATGGATCACAGGCACTAGGACCCTTAGAGGCAAGGGATTAACAGCCACAATAGTGTTCCTATACTAAAGGGGAACACAAGAAAAAGCTCTAGGCAATGCTACTGAGTCCTTACACCTCATCAGAGAGAAGGACCCAGAGGGAAGTCTGACATGCATACTAAAGGATGCTCCAGGAATGGGGGGAGAGGGGGCACTGGGAGAACGGGAGGAAGGGGGGAAAGGAAGGGGAATGGGAGGAAGGAGCAAGAGGATCCAGAGAGGGGTGGAGGGAGGGAAGGGAATGGGGTACCTATCAAATTTGTATGAGTGGAAAAAATAAATAAAAAAAAAGAAAATGATGTTTGGATTTGGTTGAAAATAAAGCTGCTGAGATCTCACTAGCTGAGGTTCCAGATGCCATAGAATGGACACAGACCCACTCTTTTGGTAACATTTGAACCCTGATCCATGGAATACATAGTGATTCTTTAAAGCCACTGAACTTGGAGGTGATGTATCATAGAATACTAGATTTTACAAACTATAAAATAACAATAGAAGGTATAAAACTCTGGCCAAACAAGCATAAAAATTTAAATATCTGTTGACTGGAGAATCTCTTAAAAAGGGGTTGAGTTCACTCAAAGACAGTAAAGATGTTTCTTTACCTGTGGTCTCTTCTTGCTGTCTCACCCACAGTGGAAGGAAGGAAGGAAAGTTTGTCTCTCTGGGGCTCACCCTTTAAAATTCTAGAGGAAAAATAACTGGACCCCAGTCAAACCCTGCACACATCTTTGGTTCAATAGCTATGATTAAAAGAGTGGGGTTTGGAAATGGCCTAAGGTCAATTCCCCCAGCCAACACCCTTTGTGAAAGCACTTCACAAAAGCAAGAGAAATCTACCCTAGATTTTCCCTTCTGGAGACACAGAGCATTTTGAAATAACTACAGTGGCTTAAGACACTAGAGTTGTTTATGCACAGATAATGTCAAGTATGAGATAAGTGAAACCTTTCCCGATTGAATATGACCGTAAGTCTTAGGCACCCTCAAACTCGGAGGAGTATGCATTCATGGAATGCTAAAACCCTCCAGAGTTTTTCAGTGAAGTTGTAAGACATACTTGTACACTGGCCATTTCACTGACCCCTCACAACCACTCCAAGAAGAAGGTAATGTTAATCTCCTATTATGAGCCAAGAGAACAGACAATTTTAGTCACTTCTCCACGGTCATGTGCACGAGTGGTAAGCCACAATGTGCAAAGTCTGATCTTAGACTTCAGTTGCAGAAGCCCAAGTCCAATTCACATCAAGAGCAATGGAAATATTAAGCTAGGATATATTGTCCAAACTAAGAAAAGAATACTTACATTTATATAAAAGAAATTTCAAGGCAAGAATCCCAAAGTGCCAGTTGTTTAGACCAGACCAATTCTTAGACACATTTGCTCTTCTGAGAGCTGGGGAAAGGTGTGAGGTCCCGTCATTGCGATGGGAAGTTTCTCCTGCACATTTCAGCTTCTGTCTCCCTGAGTCCAACCATCAATACTTTCACATCTCCACAACACACCCTTTCAAATAACCAGGATTATCAGATTTTAGTTAGTCTAAGTTTAGTTTAGTCTAAGACACCTACCTAGGTGTAGATGTATTGGGGGAATACATGAAAATATTTATTGTAGAATATTTTAGATCAACTCATGTATCTGAGCATAGAGGAACATAAGCACAAGAGCAACAGAGACAGAAAGAGAGAAACAGAGATATACTTTAAGCTCCTCCCCCAACCCCCTCTAGCTTCTTTTCCCTTTCTAGCTTTCAGCTCTTATAGATGTTTCTAATAGTAAAGTACACCAGTCTGAAGGTTCAACGTTAGTATCCACCTGTAAGGGAGAACATGTGGAGCTTGTGTTTTATGACTGGGGTACCTCCCCATCCTGAGGTTCAGGGAACCTTTCAGAAGACAGGGACCTTACAATGTAAGAGCCTGAGGGTGAAGAGGGGTGCTGCCAATATCCTCTGGTCATGACAGGGCTCCTGCAACAAGCACCCACTGCAGGGATATCTACTTCCAGAAGATCTGCACAGCATTTTCCCTATCAACATTTCACTACAGGAAAGGAAAGATCCCAAAAGAAACCACTGCCTCCCTGAGAGACTATTGAGGGGAGGCGCGTTCTTCAGTGACTTGTCCACCGTTAGGTCATTCGTGCTCCAGCAAATACTCAGGCGCTTGTCACGCCTGAAACCCACAGATGAAACCCAGTGGGCCATACATTCAAAAAAAGATGTGAAAGTGGAGAGAGACTGGCTTGAAAGAATGTAGTGGGAAAGGATGGACTGGAATCAGGTAGTAAGGAATGAAAATCACATAAATTCATTGTGTTCATATATAAAAGTGTCAGAGAATAAAAAATAAAGCCACAGTGGCATATCACCTTAAATATCAAAAGCAGAGATAAAGACCAGATGAAGTGCAGGACAGATGCCAAGCATGTGTAACTCTGAGTTTTCTAATTCCCTATTATTGTCACACAATAATAGTTCCCTAGGAGCTCGTGCATGAATGAGTAAGGAATATGGTACAAATATCTGAACTTTATCTTTATTCCAGATACTGTTAAGTTTAGATCAAAATGCTTGCTCAAAAATTGCTCTGAACTACTTCCTGGTCCCCGGTCAACATTGCCTAAGATGAACGTAAGATCTTCTAATAAAATTCTGTCGCTTTTGCAGTATAAACATCATAACGAATTTACCTCAATATTTCCATCAAACTGGAGATCCTGAACATTAGTATGCTCAAATTATTGAAAATGTCACCTCCTCGTTTCCATTCCAAACTGATGGCAGACTTATTCCCATTTATCATCAATACCAAGGAAGGGGGGTTGTATTGTTGATACTCCTCAGCTCCATCAACCTGATTCCCAGGACTGTACCCAGAACCTCAGTACTCTCAAGGGTCCAGCCTTACCTCGCTAAGTGCCTGATCAATGTTACCTGAACAACCGCAGCAAAGGACTGGACCCTCAGCTCACAAACTATAATGTCTTATTCTTTCTGAGACTAATCAGGAATGACCCCTACTCATAAGCAAGTTCCTTGGCAAGAAAGGTCTTATTATGATAAATGGGACTGAGATTTGGGAAAAAAATTAACTTAGAATGTGTGCCACAGTTATTTTTCCTTTTACTCCTGTGAGACAACACTTTTATACAACCAACTTACAGGAGAAAAGGAAAATTTATTTGGCTTACAGTTCCAGACAGGAGAGTCTAGTATGGTGTTAATCACATAGCAAAGGCATGGCTGGAGGAAGAAGCACAAGAACAGCTTAGGTCCTCCAGCCATAGAAAGACAAAAAGAGCAAGAATGAGCTCAGAGAAAGCAAAACTGAGCAATATAACCTCAAAGCCCGCCCTCTGTGACATGGCTTCTTCCAGCAAAGCTCCACCTCTCAAAGGTGCCCCAACCTTCCCAAGCATAAACACCAGCAACTCACATTCTGACTATGATACTGTGTTAGCACACAGTTCCTTAGGATACTCTCTTACAAGACTATCAAGTCATTAATAGCAGGATCGCGTCTAAGCTGTCCATCATCCTCATAGAACCTAGTACTATCTATGCTCAGAAGTGCACATTGAACATTAGACACTAGACTTCCTGTGGATAGACTGAGATTTCCCGTTTATTTTACCTCCTCCTAAAATCCAGAGATTTACTGAGATTTGGGAAGTCAAGGGTCTTGAGTTTTAGTCCAAGTAATTGCATTTCAATGTGTGCCTTTTACTAATAGCATATTGAAGCTGACTTTGATGAGTAATTGCCTAATCACTTAGTAGACAGAATGAATGTAGCGGTTATGTGTATTTTGAACAATCATCTTATAAATGAGGGATGGTGGTCTTCCAGGATGGGGCCATGCACTTGTTCTTCAGGTGGATGTGTCAGCACTGATCTGAGAGGGAAACCAGGAGCCGACTTGCATGGGAGCCTTTGCTTTCCTGTGGCCCTGCAATCCCATAACATGTGCACATGTGCAGGAGGCTTGAAGCCACAACACAAGGATGGAGGCTGCAGAGCCAGCATCTGGGGTTGGGTTAGATGGGGTGTCTCTTGCATGGCACTGGATTCAATTTGGCATAGCTCTCCAGTGTTTGGGCACCTGTTTCGTATTTGACATTTCATAGCAATTTCACAGGCTTGTGAACCACAAAGAAGTACAGGCGTGGTAGGTCTGTGGGTTGTGATCTTTTTTTTGTTGTTGTTGTTAACTCAAATCCAAGTGTGTGGGAAACAGAGGTTAAAGGAAAGTCATGAAAAGCATGACTGCTGAGCTATTCACTGTCTGCATGGAGAGTGCATTCTGCTCTTGAAAAGTCTTCCAGGGCTGAAAAGCATTGTAGAGTGAAAGCCAAACCTTGTTAACACAGGACCTCTGGTCTGACTTTGCAGTCCAAATGACTAGCACCTCTGGCAGGCGCTGCACCCGTCTGGGCATCCTAAGGAATCACTTGAATGCTAGCGCAGTGGCTTTCACACAGGTGACTGCATTCTTGACCCATGCCCTATGTTCTGCAGCTCACGCATCCCACTTTTCTATTCTAATTCCTGTTTTGTGTCTTAAATGTCATGTTTGCAGCTTTATCTTCCCTCCTAAGTCTGCTTCCATGTCCACCTTTTTGACATTGAAACACCATACTGTCATCTACAAAGGACATAGATGACAACCATATTACAGAAAAAGTCATAGAACACAATGGTTTTTAATAACGTTTATTTATTTATGAAAGGGAGTGAGAGAAAGAGTGTAAAGGAGGATATATGCATGCCATGGTGCAGGAGTAGAGGTCAGAACAACTTTTTGAAGTCGCTTTTCTTCTTCTATCATGTGGCCTTACAGAGATCAAAATCAGGTCATCAAGTTTGTGAGCAAGAACCTTACCCACTGAGCTATCTCACCATCCAAAACAGAAAACAATGTTTTAAGTGTGTTTGTGGTTTATTGTTAGACACATTCAGAGCAATTCTAGGGTGCATGCAGCCCATAGAATATAGGTTTACTTAACTCCCTCATTTTGCAGCAAAGAGCTTCGACGAAGCTGACCTTGAGGACTGTTCCATTCTTCCTCACTGATACCCCTGGGTAATGGGTATTGGCTTTCCAGACCCGGATCTCTTTGCCACACTTTCAGGGATAATATTTACCTTCTGGTCCTTTGGTACAGGCAATGTTTAGGTATTCCTTGGTCCCTTAAAGCTTAATCCTGAAAACAGACATCCAAAAGATAGGAGGGCATGAAAAAACAATGGAAAATAAACTAAAAGTCAGGAAAATGTACATAAAATTATTAAAGGACAATCAAGAGTTTAAAAATCCTATGCTTCTTGCCAAAACTCAGAAAATAGACATAGCTATAAACCTAGCATTCTCACCACTATTTTATGTTGACCAACTAGCTTTAAATTTAATAACACAGACCATCTTCCATCCCACAGAAGACAGAAAGCACCCCTTTTCTGAACAAAAGCAAAAGTGAATAGTTATGCCTAGAAACTGAGTGGGTATGCTAATATGTGGGGAAAAAAACTTTAAATTTTGGTAGGAGAGAGTTCTTAGAATTTTATATAACCCAGCCTACAAATCAGTTATACAAGAATCCAGGAGAGAAACAGACATTGAAGGAAGACCTCCTGGAGAAATCACCCATCACCGAATTTACCATCATTCTCCCTCCAGCATGAGAAAACATGCACTTTTGAGCTCAATGCAATTCACAGAACCAAGAGACTCACATATGTTAAATGTTCAAAATATACCCTGAACCTCAAAAAAGGCAGGCAGATGGACAAGGAGGAAATGGAGCCAATAAGTTTGATAAGAAGTAGAAATCGCCAGGTATTAGACCACTGTGTGCATTCTTGAGCTAGTCCAGATGCCCAGAGGATTCCGGAAGACACATCCGCGCTGAGCCTTGGAAGCATAAGCATCGCTGGGCGGGGCTGTAGCTGTAGTCAGTAGCAGGGCACTGATCTAGCATCCAAAAGGTTTGATTCCAGCACTGAGAAAAGGAAAAACATGAATCCAAAATAGCCAAAAGATTCTCATTAGTTCATTTTATTTTATAATAACCCAGTCTAGTTCTCAAATCCTGAGTAAATGGAAGAGTTAGAATGGAGTCCTATAAGCTATTAAATCTGTCTGAAGGGAAGTTCAATGGTAAATTATCTGCTTGGCATGTAAGAAGCTCTGAAATGGATCACTCACTCACACACACAGACACACACACGGGGGGAGAGAGAGCGAGAACTTAATGCCCTTAGAGAAAAATGAGTCTGTATGTACAAAATTTCATTATCAAAGTTTACGCGACTAAAAGTCAGTAAAGCAAACAGAGTCCCTTGAAAGACCCTTCAGATGGGAAGGAATCCCATATGGAGTCAGATTTCAGAGACCAACTGAAAGTGTATTCCCCGTAGCATGATGTAGTTTCATCACGATTATATTCTTAGATACTGTAAATAGCATCTCAGGAAATCTTTTGCAAATACTCATTATGTGTCAAATAGTTAATCTGTGTTTAGGACACAGAGATAGATAAAATTATCCCTAGAATAGAATTCTAGGGGAAGGGAAGGGAGGGGAGGGGAGAGGAAGGGAGGGGAGGGAAAGGGAGGGGAGGGAAAAGGAGGGGAGGGAAGGGGAGAGAAGGGGAGGGAAGGGGAGGGGAGGGGAGGGGAGGGGAGGATCTGTCAGCCCCCAGCACACAACTAAAAGCAAGTATGGACTGTTGAAGAATCAGGTGAGTGAGCCAAGGTGAAGTGAAAACAAGGTAGAGGTCTGGAGGTTCAAGGAAGGTCTCACACTATGACTGAGTCTTTGGCAGGAATAGGGAGATGAGTACATCTAGGAAAAAGGAACAAAGTAAGGATCCAGAAAAGGTGGCATGGCTCACATCTGGAAATCCTGAGAGGCCTGCTTCAGTGAGCCCAGGCCAAGGAAGGAAGCTTACCTGTAGCTATAAAAAGTCTAGATCATCAGAAACATGGAGAACTTGTGACAGGTTCCTATCCTGTGCCTTTGGCTAGAAGCCAGCCCACCTCCACCTCCAAAGACTGTTCACCTAGACCCTGTCTGAGGCATCCTGTGGCTTCCAGAGCCACATTCCATGCATGCTAGACAAAGTACCAGGTAATTACTGTCCCTCCTTTCCCAAGTAGTAGTTAATGGTGAAGAAATTCCCCTGATAATCATAGTAACGAACACCTGAGGCAGGTGCTGCCCAGCCGAGTCAGGGACTCGGCATTATTAAGAGTTTGATAGTTCTCTGTCAGCCTCTGTGCCTACCAATGATCACGTCAGTCTTTCTAATGTTTTCTAGGATGACATTCAAAATCTGCTATTTGTAATTGACCAGGAGTTCTGCAGTCTGCTTCCATGGATAACCAAAGTAAGAGAGGAAAGCATCGTCAACAAAAAGCTAGCTAGTTGTACACACGCATGCATGTGTATCAGAGGGCACTCGCTGCGTGTCCCTATGGAGGCCCAAGGGTGACTTCAGGAATCATCCTGGTTGCTTCTACTTCCTTCTTGCTTCGCTCTAGGATTTCCCAGGCTCTGCCCACCAGGGCTAGAAGTGAAGGCTGCTGCCATTTCTTCCTGGTGTTTGTAAGTGGGATCTGGGATCTGAACTCAGGACTTTCTGCTTGTGAGACAGAGTCTTAACCTTTGAGCTGTCTCTCCGACCTACCCCATTTAAAGGCTTTGAAAAGTGTTGCAAAACATAGTTGGGGCTGATGAGGTAGCTCAATGGTTAAGATGCCCCTCACAACCCCTGAGTTCATTCCACAGATGCACACGTAGTGAAAGAAAATTACTTCCAAAAGTTGTCCCATGACCTCCACCAATGTGTCATAGCATGCATGCATGTGTTCTTCTCACCCTGTCCCTCTTCTCAGATTAATTTAATTAATTAATTAAAAAAAACATATAGTTCACTTCTTTTTTAATCACATATCTTTTTTCCTTGGTTATGTGTTAATAGAATTACTAATTGAATCAAATGCAAATGCTTCCATGTAACTCAAGCTAGCTTCATTCTTGTGGTGACCCTATTTGTACCTTTCAGGTGCTGGAATTACAGGTCCGCACCACCATACCATACTATTCTGATGCTTTTGAATTTATTAATTTAGAACAATGAGGATCGGTTAGACAATGTACCAGTGAGAGGCTTCTTATTTATGGGAAAACATTGAAATACTTATCTAAAAGAAGTTTATGAAAAGTTTTATACCCCAAAATGTTAAGTATAGCTGAAAATTTGAACGATTTATTGTACACCTACCTGGTAGAATGCACATGTAACTTGAATTTCATAAGTTGAACAACTTATCACGTCCTTTTTTTCATGGCAAGGATACTAAAAAACAAAAGTTTTGTTTTATTAAAATTAGCACTGAAGCACTTTGTGAAATAAATTAGAAAATGAAAGCACACTAAAAAAAAAAAAGCTAGCTAGTTATAGAAACAGAACTAATGGTCAGCTCTACTCGTTAAGATAGGAAGGGATAAGCCAGCACGAAGAAGGATGTGGCCAAAAGCATTGGTTCTGGCAGGACCGAAGCTTCAGAATGAAAACTCAGAGAATGAGAACTGGTGGGTCCTTCACATGATCCGAGGGCAAGGATTAATGGGTCTTAATCATTTTGATTTTTGGAACCATTGAGAAAATGATGAAAGCTTTGGATTTTCAAACCAGAAAAACAAAAAGTAGAGACAATTTTGCTGGGGATTTCAAGGGATTCACCAGTCCCAGATTAAGAACCTCTGATTAAAGACTCTTAAAGGGCTGGACTTGGGACCTTGATTGCCTCTGCAAAGAGCTTTAGCATTCACTCCACAGGCACCAGGGAGCCAGCAAATGTTTCTGCTATCACAGTTCCCAAGTGGTTATAGTTTTCCATTCGAAGTGGAACCCTAGAAATCTGGATGTTTTTAACAGATTGAAAGAGAGATTGAGAGAAAAGTGCATAGATAATTGAGCTCCTCGTTGGCCAAAAATGTTTTCCACTAAGTGCACTGTCCGCCTTCAAAGAGCACTGACTGTGGAAACCAGATGCACCTCAGCTATGCCTCACGAGTCATTTCCACAGCCAAGCGTGTTGGCCTCAATGTTCCTGGAGCAGGCTGGATGTTGACTGGAAAGGGAAAAACAAACCCAAACACACACAACTGTCTATCTGACTACATCCAAGAGGCCTGGAATGGGAGACTCCTGGTATAGACAGCAGGGGACAGGGGACATGAAAAAAAAACACTTGGTGGAAGAAAGAGAGCTGCAAAGGTGGAAAGCGGATAAAGTGGAAAGAAGAAACTATTGTAAATACAAGTGTGGCCAATAAGTTGATTTGAGGACAAGTGAAAAAGGTATAGAGACAGAAAATTTAAGATTATCTGGATTTAGAGGATATGGAATGTTCACAGAAAGGCTGAATAGAGGTTAACTGATTTTATTTTCTACAAGTGAATTTAAAGAGCTGTTATCAGCTTTGAAAACCTGCTACATGAAAACCATCTAAAAGTACTCCTATGTTAATATTACCAATATAATATTATCTCCATGGCAGAGGAAAGTAAATGCTGTCTAGATACTGCTACAGGTTGTTGCCAAGAGTTCATGTGTTGTGATGCTAAGGGAGGGCAAGACCTTTAGAAGTGGGGTACATGGGAAGATTGCTTGCTCATTGAGGGTGCAGAAGAGATTCAGGCAGTTCTCATTAAACCTGGGTTAGTTTTCAGCAGAATGTCCTTACCAAAACATTAATCCGATGATTTCCATCTGTCTTATCAGGTGATGACTTCCTTTCGCACATTTGCTCACCATGATGCCATTTGCTATGAAGTCAGTACCTTGCTGTTTAAAATTTCAGCTTTCAAAGCTTAAACTGAGAAACCTCTTTCATAAGTTAAACAGCCTCAGGTATTTCACTATAATAGCAGAAAAATGAGCTGATACAGTAAGCAAAAACCCACAAAAAACATGCACAAGGCTCTTGTTCCAGTTACTCTTCACTTGGTATGATAGAAGACTCCAACCTAAGTCACTAAAGGGAGAAAGATTTATTATTTGTGGAACAGTTCATGAGGGGATAGTCTATCATAGCAGTGACACCCTGCAACAGTAAGAGAATACATGGCTACTGACATAGAAGGCCAGTCGTTACCTCCCAGGCCTACTTAAGAAGTAGAGAAAGCAAGGCCAATAAATGGGAATGATTATTAGGCTATCAAACTTCAAGGTCCTTCCCCATTGGTGAGCTTCTTCCAGCAAGGCTCCACTTCCCTAATAATGCCACTCTCTGAGGACTAAGAATTTTAACTTATGAGCCCATGGGAGACATTTTCCATTCAAATGAGGACAGCTCCCAAATGAGGTTGGGGTTTGAACTATCTCTCTCTCTCTCTCTCTCTCTCACACACACACACACACACACACACACACACACACACACACACCACTCTTCCTACTCCTGTCTCAGGTCTCACATTTATAGACCAAACACAAATTACATCACCTAGGCACCAAAAGAAAACGACACATATTATTGCCATAGATGCTTGCAGACTGTGTTGGTGGAGCAGGGGGATGCTGCTGTTGGTGGACACCCTGACTGTCCACATTTAGATCCCTCAGACACCCATATCTCACTGTGAAGCCAGGACAGGACCTGTGGGAAGGCAGGAACACTTGATACTATATGCAGAAAAAGACCCCAAGATGCATCCAGAGAGATGACCTTGCATTTCTGGATGGCCCAGCATAGATATTGATCCAGATCCTCTCCCCCAAAAAAGTGTAAATTCTGTTCAACCATCTAAACCATCTTCTGCCTCAACAACAACTAAAACTCTCCTATCCTCAGCTTCTCCACTGTAAAAAATTAAGTTGCTTGCTTCTGGCACAGCATATTGCACAAACACGCTCCCAAGCACTAGCATTTTACATTTCTCTCTACCACAAGTTCACTACCAAGGCTGGTTAGGTCCCCACAAGTCCACTCCCAAGGCTGTAGCTACTTCCCTCATTTCACCTAAGTACACCTACATGTAGTATCTTAAATCAAAGAAAATTGTTTTCAAATTTGCAGTTTACAAAAATTTTTCCTTTTTTTTTTTATAAATATCGTCACCATGAACCTAGAAATTTTTGTCCTCTGTTACATTACAAAGAGTCTTAAGAGTACATGTATTAGGTTCCATTTGCACAGTAAGCAGAGGGTTGAGCTAAGTGCTTCAGGCAAATAGACCGTCTCCTTTGAGACTCATTTTCTTGTCTCTTTCAAAAGTCTGTTTGAGATATCCTTGAACCTTCCTCTCTTATTCAAGAATTCTACTTCAATGCTCTATGAGGATTATCATAAAAACTTACTAGTTCCTATAGTCTGGATGGCACCCCTCCAAAAAAAAATTCTATGTGTTAAGTTCTTGGTCCTAAGTATAGGAGATGGTAGAAATTTAGGAGTTGGGGTCTTGGTCACGGGACATGTTCTCTTGAAGGGGATTGTAAGCCAAGAAATCATCTGTTTGTCAAGCTACCACCACCTTCTACCAAAAGCTTGAAAAAAAAGTGTTGGTCATGTGATGAAATCTTGAAGACAGTGGTCAAAATAAACCTTTTCATAAGTGAATCACCACAGTTATTTTGCTGTAGTGATAAAAAGCTGACTGAAATACACATATACTTACCTCTTCATACTTTGACTTATCCTCCCCCACACACACACACAGGAGAGAGTATACTGTTCCCACACTCAGTGAATTTCTAGAACAGAGACTGTGGAGAAAGACTACAATGCAGAAGTCAAAGCCATGTCATGAGCAGATTCTGGACCAGCAAAGCCTAAGCCAAGCTTTGATTATGGGAAAGCTCTGTCTGCCTTGGTTCCCCAGGTCAAGAGTTGCTTATACGTAGCTGACCTTCCTATAAAATATGTTGAATGCTGCAAGAAAATCAGTCTCCTCTTTCCCATGCCCCAGTAGAACTCCATAAATCTTTTTGGGCCGGACTGTACTTTTGTACTCCATCTAAGCCAGCAGGCCACCAGATCCCAGTTTTTCTCTATGTGTTTTTGTGTCTGTAGGTGACATTCTTGTGTCACTCCAACAGAGCAACTCTACAAGAGCCATGGCAAGCACTCTTGTTTATTCAATTAATAAGTATTTGACAAATACAAATATATGTCTGTTACAGTGTGTCATTTAGATACTAAGTACATAACCTTGAAGAAGGAAAAAAATACCTCTTCTCCAGAAGCTCACAGTCCATTATGGAAGCAAAAGAGAAAATATGGTTGTAATGCTTGTCAAGTGCAGTAACAGGAGCACAAACCAAAAATAAGACTTGTCTACAGAGCGAACATGCATTATCACACACAGTTCAAGGCAAGGTTTCTTGGAAAATGCTTATCTTATATCTCAAGGATGGTATTAAAACTAAATTTCTGGGCTAGGAAGATACATCAGTAGCTAAAGACTTTGCCTTGAAGGCAAAAGGGCTTGAGTTCAATTCCCAGATCCTATAAAAAAATTCCAGGTGTATATGATGGCAGCCTGCAATCCCAGTCCTGGAGGAAAGAACCTGGAAGTCCCTAGAATAAAGCAATAAGCTAGAAGACCAATTCAGGATGATTCCTGATGTCACCCTTTGACCTTGTATTAGTCAGGGTTATTATGAACAGATTAATGAATTTACTTGACTAACTCATAAAATAAAATCAGTGTAATCCAACAGCTGCCAGTAGCTGCTCAGTTCTTGAACTGAATATTTCAGGAGTCTAAAGGATTCCTCAAATGTCTGGAACCTCAGTCATACTGTAGGGGTAGAGACTGGGCTCTGACACCAGCAAGGAGCAGCATCAAGGCCCAAGAGCCTGGATTTCCCAATATCAGCCAAGAACAGCAGCAACGGAAGCAGCAGTAGTAAAGGCAGCAACAGACCAGTAGCAGGCTCAATTCAGCAAGTGGGCACAGGGTGAGAAAGGGCAAGTCGCTCTCCCTTACACTTCTTTTATCAGATCCACCATTGGAAAGCACCACCCATTGTGGACTAAGTCTTCCATATCAAAATAAACTACATACAGACTTGTTCAAGGGCTTGCCTTCACTATCAGTTCTTCATAGCTATGTCTCAAATTCACCCTGCAACTGTCAAGTTGACACCTGAATCTATCACAGAACTCCACAGGCAGACAGACTCATTCAGTCCCCTCTAATACACATGCCCACATAACATAAACATCCACCCACATGCAAGACACACACACACACACACACACACACACACACACACACACACACACACACGTCTCTTCCAGTTTTGTTATATTGACATTCAATATATTAGCTCTTTTCACAAAGACAATGATGATTATATTTTTTAATGGATAACAGAGGAAACATACCAGATTTTCTCACATATCTCTTGTGGCATTGAAACTTTTATCAAAGCCAACAGAGATCCAAAGTCTGTTGGTCATGACTGTGGCATGGCCCCACCCCTAAGCCAATGACTAGAAGAAGGTTTGCCATCATGGTGTAGAGGCAATGGTGACTTATTCCTGGGATAGAGTGTACTCTCTTCTCAGCTACTTGGGAAAGAGGCAGACAGTTGAACAAGATCAAGTTCTTACAGAAATGATTGACTGTTTGCTGAACAACCAACACCTGTAGGACACAATCCATGGTGCTAAGAAAAGGACAGAAGGCCAGGATGTGTGGGCTAGATTTCTAACACAGCCTGTGGAACTGTGCTAAATTGCAAACAATGGCACAGTGTGTGCAAACTGGACTGTCAGATGAGGTTTGTAGCAGAAATGCAACCGCTTTGAGGTAGAGCAGTGAGATCCCCAGCTTCATCCATGGGCCTCTGGCAGCAGCTGACTCCACAGGATAGCACTGGCCGCTCATATTCATGTTCAAACCAGTGCCCAGGAATAAGGGATGCAGGCTTTCCCCAAGGGAGAGCAGTCCTAAAGGGACAAGCAAAGGTCGCCTCTCTCACCTTGACACTGGAGTACAGGTTCTGTGGCCAACCTTGAGCTTTAATCCAAACTCTACATTTCCTAAGAAAATTATGTGAGTCACTGACTCTCAGCCTCTTTGTCTATCAAATGAGGATGCCTCTTGATTAGCAGACATTTAAAATAATATCTGCCAAGAAGTAACAAAACACCCAGCACGGAACAGTCAAATATATCATTTATTATGTAGAAATGCGTGAAGCAAATGTGTATAGATGAATCTGAGATGAACAGAGGAAGAGGGATGAACCATGAGCCCATAAATTCAGAACTCAAGACCAAAAGTCAAAATTTTTTAAGATATTTTATATATGTATGTATGTATGTATTTATTTGTTTGTTTGTTTGTTTATGAGAGATGGGGAGAGAGGAAAGGTGCACGCATGCATACATTCATGTCATGGCATACAGGTAGAGGTCAGAGGCACATGCATGGTGTATACCATGGCGTACAGGTAGCGGTCAGGGGATGATTTCTCTTCTTGAAATCAGTTTTCTTTTCCCATATGGGCTTCTAGGGAGTCCAACTTGGACTACCAGGTTTGCCAATAGACACCATACTCACTGAGCTGCCTTGTCGGTCCCCAGTAGTTCTTTGTGATACACAAAACCACATTCTCATTCTTCCCCTTCATCCCATGGGATCTGCACAAGGAAGGTACGATTAGGATGCCCCTGCTTTGCAGATCAAAAACAGATTTGGTTGACATCCTGCCCCATCACACAGCTGGTATTCTGCTCCTGCCTTCCACAGGGCACCACTTCTGCTCTAGTTAGTCAGGCAGAGATTTGGCCACTGGTCAGTAGAGCGAGAGCCCATCAGTGTCAGAGAAGCCAACAATGCCAGTCTCTACATCTGGAAGATTCAGAGTTCATCAAGGACACGTCATTTATTTACTTAGTAAAACCTTGGGCAGCTACAATTTTTTTCCTAAGCACTGGGATCCCATGACCAATAGGACAAAGCCAGGCCCAGCCCTTAGGAAAATTTGGATTAGTATGAAAATTTGCCAAACAATTAAAGAATTTCAATGAAGTTTGAATCTTGGAAACCTAGCATAGATGGCTACCCTTAGCCTGTGGGTCTTTGGAAGTCTCCCAAAGGAGATGGCGATCTTGAACTACACAAGAGAATAGCCAGGAAAAGCAAAAGCAAAGAACAGAAGGATGTAAATGTGAGTTTCAGACAAACATTAGTAAATTTGATCATAAGTATGTCCAAAATATTGCATCACGGCACATGGCTACGCTTTAAAAAAACCTGGTCAGCTAAACTCCAGACTAAACATTCAACAAACTACAATACATTCAACAAACTAGAAGTCACTGAATATCAAAGGAAGTAGCCATAAATTATAACAGAAGAAAGTTTCTAGGAGTCTAAAGAGCTCATACCTCAAGAGAGATCTGACTGCAGGTCACAAAGAACCAGTGGCACTACACTGAATCATTCGCTGAAAGTCTCCTTAAAGACCTCCAGTATTGGCAGTGTCTGCCAACCTTGACCACCACAGCAAAATCTCCAAGATGGATTGTGAAAGCCAAGACTACCTTAACTAACACCAGAACCTTTGGTTTGGCGGGACTTGATCTTTGTATTTCTGACAAGTTTCTAGATGATGCTAATGATCCTGGTTTAGGGTCACACTTTAAAAACCAGTGTTCATGATGAAAGATGAAGAAAGAAGATTCTGGGGTATTCCTTATTTTGCTGGAAAAATTCAATCATTTAATCCTATCAAACATTTTCCTACAACTTCAATTACATAAATTATGAATGATTTATCTACACTTCTGTACTTCTGATTCAGATACACATATATATTTTTAAGAGTTTTATATCAAGCTCATAGCCTTTTAAATGACAAAAATTTAACTTAGTGGAAATGAGTATATGAGTTCAATTTTTCTTCCTAAATTCCCAGGAGCTCTCTTAGGCCCCCAGTTTAGGGAACTGGACTGCCCAAAGAATCAAGAGGCAGCAGACACATCACCTAGAATGCTGTTGCGGATAAAATGACACGACTCTACCCCTGACCTATCAAATCAGAATCTCTGAGACAGACACATTTAACTGTATTAGAAAGCTCCCCATGGAATTCTATAGACAATAAACTTTGAGGGTTACTGACAGCTAAATTCACTAGCAGAGCCAAGTGTTCTATTCCTAGGATAAGAACTAAGAGAACAGAAGCAAAACCACAAGAGAAAGCAAGTCCTTCAACTCTGAATGCTGGTCTTACTTGGAATTCATTGCTTTCTCTTGTTGCTTGTTTGTTTTAAAATTTACTTATGGTGTTTATTTCCTATTTATTTATTTATTTATTTATTTATTTATTTAGGAGAGATGGAGAGAGAGAGAGAACACAAACTGGTGATGGTTGCATTATTCTGCAGAAATCTAATGTTTTTATGATGCCATTCAATAAGCATTATACTGCGGGGGGAAAGTGTTGATTTTCAGGAGATTCAAAAAGGTTTGCCAATTAAATGGGCCAATGGTTCAGTTTGCACAGATCTGAGGGCAATCCCAGGCCTAGGAATTTCAATACCACCCCAAGAAAATCAGGATGAGTTAAGTAACTCACTTTCAACTTTATTAAAACAATTTTTATAGTTATATTTATTTATTTACTGAAAAAGAGAGACAGAGAGAGAGAAAGAGGAGAGAGAGAAAGAGTTAGAGAAGGCATGTCATGACAGCATGCTACAATATGCCAAGAACAACTAATTAATAGCTGCAAACATCTAATCATCCCCTGAAAAATCATGATAAAAAATTATTATCCCTGTATTCACAGGCACAATTTTCATGACCAAGTCAGGTAGTTTTGTGAAAGTGACAAAATTTTCTGGGAATATGAAGAACAGTCCCTTGACATCATGGGAAGAGTACAGATTTTGGAATAGGCTGATCCTAGTTTTAGCACCAGTACCAGGACCTCTCTGGGCATACTAGCTTATACCCGTGCGATGATCTCTATCTATACCATGAGGATTTGGTTACCTTTTTCATAGCACGTTGGGAAGATTAAAAGAGACAGTGGTTGCAAAGTACCTGCCATATCTGTAGCCCCAAAGTATTAGTTCCCTTCCCTGCGATTACAAGACATCCAAAGACTTAATGATAGTCTTTTGCAGTTAATGCCATGAATGGCATCATTATACTTGCTTCCTGAAGTGAAAAGCCACAATAACACTCCTCCCTGCTCCTAGGGCCCCTTTGATGTGGCAGGGGGTGGGAAGAGATGTTATTTCCACTTGGTAAAACCAAATCAGAAAAAGGAGTCCAGCTCCTATCCATGGAGGAGAGAGTAAAGGCTTAGAGAGGCCTGAAGAGGAAATTTCCAGAAAGTTTTGCAAAACGGGATGCTAAGCTCAGAGTTCCGCACATGCTTAAATGCTCCTTCAGAAAACATGCAAAAAGAACAGATTTTTAAAAATAGTTCCCCAAAACAACTCAAAGGGGAGCCCAACCTATGCCAGTAGGAAAAGAGGTAAACTTGGAGACTTTAGCTAAATGTATGTGTTCATGTGTTATTCCTGAAACACTGTGTGCTAAAGATTCAGTTATTTCACCAACCACTTACTGAGCCAGGTGTTCTGTGTTTTGCACTTCTACTTTGTGCCAGGCTTGACACATTATAGATACAGATGGGTTCTGCTTGGCAAGAAGCTCACAGACATATATAGCCATGGAACTATGATCCAGGATACAAGTTTATTGGTAAAGTAAGTCTGAAGTATGGTAGGGGTAAAAACAAAGGCTTAGAAACCACTTGCTAAAAGTAATGTAGCCTCACTGTGAAAATCAGACAAAGAGACATGTACATGAGTTAAAGACATGGCTGCTGGGGTTAAAGTTTCTCCTCTGTGCATTGGCAAGTGGCCTCTTCTGAAGCCCTGAGAGTAACTCATGGCCAACACGACATGAGGGTACATGACAACACATGTAGCAGCTAGACTTCACCTCAAATGGGAAAGGCACATTTATTCCTTCCCTTACCCCTTTCTTTCTGCATGGAATCTAGGCAAAGCAGCCAAAGAGAAAAGGCTTGAGGGCCTTCTTTCATAAATCCACAGAGCTAAGTTGGCAGAACAGCCAATACCAAGACAATGAAAAGGCAGGCCTCCAAGTATATATGCCTCTTTTCTCTGAAGCCTCTTTCTATGCAATAATCTTTATGCTCCTGTCTACAGTGAGAAGTGTTTAACTGATTGAACCTTGTGTGCTTCCACAAACCAACTGTAGTTACTCAGAACAGAAAACACCTCCAAATACTAGCAGTGATTGGAAATGAATTTTCATTTGAAGCCCAGATAACTCAATCTATGAGTCCCCAGAGGGTCTGCATGCCATTTGGCAGTTGTGGGAACATGAAGTATATGAAGTCTCAGTGGAGAGAGGCCAGTGCTGAATGATTCCTTGATCACAGTTGCTGGTGTCCCAAGCACAAATCACAAAGCCGTGTGAGGCAGAAGAGTTTGAGCAGATACCTCCTCGCTCTCACCCTCAATACTCTGTTCTATAATTTGCCTACGATGTTTTCTTACCATTCTATTACTGGTGTCTACTCTAGTCTTGTCCCAAGCTTCTGTTCAGGACTGAACTCTAGTCCATGAGCACCCAGGGGCATAGATTCACATTTCTATCCCCAGCTAGGCTAGCATCTGTCATGAGCATTCATTAAATACTGTAAGGTAAAATGGTGGACATCCTCTTCACTGACCTCCACACAAGCCTTTCATAGAGTTCTAAGCCTCTATTGCAAAAGATTAGAACATTGTCGGAGTCTACTTACTGGCTTGTTCTGAAAATAGGTGAATTATCAGCCTGACACTAGCTTCCAGTCACCTTCGGGAGAACCTGTTTTCTTATATAGCATTTATTTTGCCATCTTCTCTACTTCTCTTCCAGGAATGAGGTTCTCTACTAATTTTCCCCAAGTTGGAATTCAAAAACCCCAAAGTAGGATGAGCCAGGAGGCAGAAACCGTGTATTAGAGAGGAAAAGAAGATTTGGAACCTCTAACCTGAGCAATCAGAGATCTTAGAAAGACGTGTTCTCAAAAAAGCATCAACTTCAAAGCAGTGGTCAGACATGAAATGTGAGCTCTGGATTACAGGGTGAGTTCCATAAAAGTAGGCAGGGCAGAGTTAGAAGATCCAAAAGGCCTGGGCCTAGAGAAGGGAGAGGAAAGAAACTGATTACAGATGTCTCTAGGAAGATTGTGACTGAGAAGAAGTCAAAGAGGGCTAAGCTCATCAAATCAGTCTGACTGTTGACTCAGACCATGCTTCATGGCCATGTTCTTTGGACAATCTAACCCCTTCACATGGCATCTCATGCCCTTTCAATGCCAAATGGCATTAAAACTGCAAGAGATCAAAGGAGAAAAATGGCTGAAAAAGAGAAAGCAGAGGGAGAAGCAGTAGGCAGGGGAAGTCTTCCTGGCTGTAGGGCAGACCTGAACTTGCAAAAGCAGAAGCAGGGCAGAAAGACTGAGTGGAAGAGCCGTGCATGGGTCAGGGTTTATCCCAACAAAGACTTCACCACACCAAGCAAGAACTTATTCGCAAACATTCTATAAAGCGATCCCAAGGAGGATGGAAATGGCTCCTTGCTTAGTTCCTGGTTCATAGTAACTTGATTCACACCTTCCAAATGAACTCAAAGAATATTCTCTCTGAAAGGGTTGTTGGGCACTATTCAAAAGCACACTCTGAAATTGTTCCTTACCTATCTTTCTCAGTATGGTGGCTATGCACAAAGTATAGCTATTGACCACTCAAAACATAACTACTGAAACTAAGGTGCTAGTTTTCCATTTCTTTTCATGAAGTTAATTAAGTTAAATTTCAGTTTTGTCATGTGTAGCTAGAACATTACCACATTTTTGCTGAGGCAAAAAGGAACATGCTCACATGTATTTAAGAAAGTAAGGGCAGGTTTTCTTCCCCTGACCTGGAATAGGGTGGACTCCCTGCTTCTCAAGTAAGTCCCCTAGATCACACCCCAGGTCCCAGGTCATCTGCACACCTCACAAATAGCCAGCCTGATTTTCTGGTCCTGGGGAAGACCTCTAGGCCATGCCCCAGGCCCCAGATCATCTGCAAGTCTCACTAGCCACTCTGCCTTTCTGCCACCAAGGAATTAAACCTAAAAAGTGCACTACCACACTAATCTTCAATCCTTGTCCACTAAACCCACCTTAACAGATGCACTAATACTCCAATAGCCTCATCTAGGAAATAACACCAACACCAGCAGGCATACCCAACTCCAAGGCAAACACTAGCAATAACTGCTCAAGTATAGTAATACTGTCTAATTCAGTTCAGCCAAAAACATACAAAAACAAAAAGAAGGGCATAAGAGGCACAACAAAAATGCCCAGGTCACAGCATAAACCCATGAGAAACAATAACCAAGACAAAAAATCTCCTACAAAAAGAATCAAGCCCATAATGATGGAATCCAACCACAACAAACTCACAGAAAATAGCCAAGAAAGCCAAATCCAAGATAATGATTTTCAAGGCCTGATCTTTACTATGATCAAAATAATGAAAGAGGAAACCTGTGTTAAATAACCACATTAACCAGTTTGAACAGGAACACAATAGGCACTTGGAGAGATGATAAAAGCAGTTGAAGAAACAAAAATAGGTATAGAGGAGTTAAAACAATCTCAAGCAGAGTTTAAACTCAAACAAAAAGACAAGTTTATTCAATCCAGAACTCATCAGAGAGTTTTATCAGCAGAACTAAGAAGCAAAAAAAAAGAGGGGGCTGGAGAGATGGCTCAGGGGTTGTGACTCTGTCTCACAAGCAGAAGGTTCTAAGTTCGGATCCCAGGTCCCACGTTAAAAAAAAAAAAAGAATATCATATCTTGAAGACAAAGTGGAAGAACTAACTACTTCAATAAAAGGTTGTTAAAGCCAAAAAGAACTTGAGAGGACTATTCAAGACTAATGGAACCCTTTGAAGAAGCTTAACATGCACATTCATGAAATACCAGAACAAGAATCCCAAAATACCACATCGGAGGAAATTTTTCATATTATCATAAAAGAAAACTTTCCACATCTAAAGAAAAAGAAGTCCATTCAAATACAAGAGGCATTCAGCACCCCAAACGATATGACCAAAATAGAAACTTTCCACGGCAAATAATAATCAAAACACTACACATACAAGATGACAGAATGTGCTGAGAGCTTCAAGAGAAAAAAAAAGTCACTTTTAAAGGTAAATCATTAAAAGAACACATGATTTTTCAATGGAAACAGTAAAAGCCAGAAGAGCTTGGAGAGACGTACTTCAAGAATTGAGTAAGCACAAATGTTAATCAAGGCTTATATACCCAGCAAAACTATCAGTCATGATCGAAGGTGAAAGAAAAATTTTCCACCATAAAGACAACTTGAAGGCTTACATGACCACCAAACGAGGACTTCAAAAAATTATAGAAAAGATACTCAACCTTGAAGAAAAGAACAAGCATATCCAGGAGGACGGAAGGGAAGTATAATACCACCAAAAACTACAAGCTAAATAATACACTTATGAAAACCACTAAACACAAAAAATGTCAGGAACTAAAAGTAATTTCTCCATTATAAAACTAAATGTCGGGGCTGGAGCGGTGGCTCAGGGGTTAGGCCTCTGCCTTGCAGGTGGAAGGTCCTGAGTTCAGATCCTAGACCCCACGTATAGCCGCCAGGCAGTAGCAGGGGCGGCCTGTGTTTCTGGTCCTGGTAGGGCGGAGCCTGTGAATTCCGGGGCAGAGTAAACAAGGAGGAGGAGGAGGCGTCCATGGTGGCTCCCGAATTTGTCTGCGGTTCTACACACACACACACACATACGCACAATTGAATAACTAATAAAAAATTTTAAAAAAAACTAAATGTCAAAGTAATTAACTCACCAATCAAAAGACACAGGTTACAAACATGGATTAGAAATCATAACCCATCCATCTGCTGCCTTCAGGGGATATATCTCACCACAAAAGATAGGCATATTCTAAATGTAAAAGGCTGGTCAAAAATTCTTCAAGCTAATGGAACCAGGAAACAAGCAGGGGTAGCAATTATGCTATCTGACAAAGTAGACTTCAAAACAAAGAAAATCATAAGAGATACAGAAGGACACTACATTTTAGTCACAGAAACAATTCACCAAGAAGATTCACAATGCTGAACATGTACACACCTAATACAGGCTCCTCCACATTCATTAAGCAAACATTGAATCTAAAATGAGAAATCAAACCCAAAACAATAATACTTAGGGATTTCAATAATACACTCCCAACATGGGATCAACAGGCTAAAAACTCAACAGAGACACATTAGAATTAAATCAAACCCTTACTGAAATGGACCTTATAGGTCTTTACGGAACCTTCCATCCAAGCACCAAGGAATACACAATCTTCTCAGCAGTCCACAGAACTTTCTCCAAAATAGACTACATATTGGGCCACAAAATGAATCTCCACATGCACAGGAAATTTGAAATTAGAGCCTGTACCCTGTCAGACCACGTGGTCTAAAGCTTGACATGCACACAACAAATAGCCAAAAATACACTAACTCTTGGAAACTGAACACTATGATGCTGAATGGGAAATGGGTTCAGAAAGAAATCAAAAAGGGAATTCAAGATTTCCTAGAGGTGAATGATAATGAAAATACAACATATCAATATCTCTGGGACAAAATAAAAGGTGTCTTAAGAGATAAGTTTATAGGTCTTAATGCCTATGTCAAAAAAATGGAAACATCACAAGTAAATAACTTAATAATGCAGCTTAAAGCTTGAGAGACACAAGAGAAATCCAATCCCAAAAGCAGTACAAAAGAGGAGATTAGCAAAATCAGAGAAGAAATATCCAAAATTGGGATAAGGAAAATGACACAAAGAACCAGTCAAAAATTTGATTCTTTGAAAAAAATCAATAAGATTGATACACCCCTAGCTAAATTAACCAAAATCAAGAGAGAGAAAACCCAAATTAATAAAATTAGAAATGAATTATCACCACTGATACCCAAGAAATTCAAAGACTTATAAGGTCATATTTTAAAAACTTATAGTCTATGAAATTTGATACACAAAAAAATGGATGAATTCCTGAGTAAATACAACTTATCTAATTGAATCAGGAAGTTTTGAATTATTTAAATAGTCCTACAATAAATAAGGAAATAGTTGAAGTAATCTCGAGTCTTCCCACCAAAAAATGTCCTGGATCAGATGGATTCAGCACAGAAATCTGTCAGACATTTAAGGAATAACTAATACCACTACTCTTTAAACTGTTCCATGAAATAGCAAAGGAAGGAACACTTCCAAATTCTTTCTACAAAGTTAATATCATACTAATCCCAAAACCTAATAAAGATAAACTTGAAAAATAAAACTATAAGGTAAATCTCTTTGATGAACACAGATACAAAGATTCTCAACAAAATCTTAGCAAATCAGATTCAGAAACATATCATAAAAGATGATTCACTGTGATCAAGTGGGCTTTATCCCAGGCACACAAGGTAGCTTCAACATATGCAAATCAATAAATGTAATCCATCATATAAACCTATCCAAAGTCCAAGACTATTTGATACTCTCCATGGGTGCAGAAAAAGATTTTGACAAGATCCAACATCCTTTTATGATCAAAACCCTAGAGACAGCTGGAATGGAAGGAACATACATCAACATAATAAAAATTGTATAAACCAAGCCAACTTGAAGCATTGGATCAGAAACTAGACAAGGCTGTCCACTCTCACCACTTCTATTCAATATTGTACTTGAAGTCTTAAGTAGAGCCATACAGACAAGAGAAGCAGATAAAAGGAACCCAAATCGGAGGGAAGAAGTCAAGATATCTTTATTTGCACATGACATCATCGTATACCTGAGTGATCCTAAAAAACGCCACCAGGAAACTCTTGGAACTAATACATAAGTTCAGTGGGTGGCAGGTTACAAAATAAACGTGCAAAAATCAGTGGCCTTCTTATACACCAAGGATGAAAAAAGTGAAAAAGTCCTAAGAGAAACAATCCATTTACTATAGCCCCTTAAAAAATGAAATACCTTCATATAAATCTAACCAGAGAAGTGAGATACCTTTATAACGAAAATGTTAAAACCCTAAAGAAAGAAATTACAGAAGACACCAGAAGGTGGAAAAACCTCCCATGCTCTGGATTGGCAGAATCAGCATCATAAAGATGACCATCCTACCAAAAACAATATGCAGATTCAATGCTATACCAATCAAAAGCCCAAAACAATCCTTTAGAGAAATTAACCAAAAAATCTCAAAATTCATATGGAAGCACAAAAGGGCCAGGATAGCAAAAACAATCCTGAGTAACAAAAACACTGCTGGAGGTATCACCATACCAAACCTTAATTTATATTACAAATCCATAATAATAAAAACAGCTTGGTAATGGCTCCAAAATAAAAACGTAGATCAGTGGATAAGAAGACCCAGATATAAAGCTCATGCAATTACAGCCATTTGCTCTTTGACAAAGGGGCCCAAAAAATTCAATGGAAAAAGAACAGCATCTTCAACAAATGGTGCTGGCAAAACTGGATATCTGCATGCAGAACATTAAAACTAGACCTATATTTGTCACCATGCACAAAAATTAATTCCAAAGGAATCAAGGACCTTAATATCAGGATATATATATATATATATATATATACACACACACACACACACACACACACACACACACACATACACACACACATATATAATATTTATAGAGACTATAAAAAACCCTAGTTAAAAGGGTAAGGAACTCCCTCGAGCTGATTGGACTAGGCCAACATATCCTAAATAGACAGTCACTAGAACCAACTCAACAAATGGGACCTTATGAAATTAAAGAGCTTCTGTTCAGATAAAGAGATTGTAAACCAAGCAAAAAGGCAACTCATAGAATGGGAGATAATCTTCACTAATCACATATCTGATAGAGCTCAATTATGCAGAATGCACAAAGAACTTTAAAAACTAAACACCAAGGAGATAAATGGATCGATTGAAAAATGGACCTCGGAACTCAAAAGAAACTTTTCCAGGGACAAAATTGAAATGTCTAACAAATATTTTAAAAAATGCTCCACATCCCTAGCCATCAGGGAAATGCAAATCAAAACATCCTTGAGATACCATCTCACCCTGGTCAGGATGGCAAAAATCCACAATACAAACACCAAATGCTGGAGAGGATGTGGAGAGAAGGGAACTCTCATACATTGCTGGTGGGAATGCAGGCTTATATAACAGCTCTGGTGATCAGTATGTAGATTTCTAAAAAAGTTAAAGATTTTGAAATGCCATATGACACTGATATACCACTACTTGGAATAATACCCCATAATGCTGAAATTCACTACAGACACGAGCACAACCATGTTCATTGCAGCACTTTTTACAATAGCATAGTCACAGAATCAACCCAAATGCCCAACAGTTGACGAATGGATAATGAAAATGTAGTACATTTATACAATGAAATATTACTTAGCCATAAAAAAGATGAATTAAGGAAATTTGCCAGGAAATGTATGGATTAGAAAAAATTATATTGAATGAAGTATCCTGGACACAGAGAGTTAAACACCATGTATATTCCATAATAAGTAGATCCTAGTTCCAAACCCACTTAATGATATATTCAAAGGTAAATCTCTGTAATACCCACTGTAATTGCAAAGGATTATAAACAGGAGGGAAAGGTAAGGAGGGCCCTCCCCCCAAAAAAGGAGACAGGGTATCATGCCTCAATAGAGAAAATAAGCCATGATCAAGTATTGCATGTAAGTAGTGAGACATCTGGTGCAGCTCACTCTCACTTCCCTTCCTGGTCACTTGAGACTGAACAGGTTTGTTTTCACCAATCAGGGAAGATATAGGGACTGGCAAATAGATGGTAACTATCTGGCAAATAGGACACTGACTCTCCCTCCGCTGCTGTGTTCTGCTTCTATTCTTCCATCTACCTTTAAGTCTCCTCTTATATTAAGATATTCATTTAAACAATCTTTTATCTTTGGTTAGGAGATGACCTTCCATACCAATCAGGATGCAACCAAGGATGGTGCAAAAAAAAAAAAGCAAAACTGAAAACAACAATGAACCGTAATTCAGAACACCAAAGACTCTATATTAATCACCTGGAACCAGACCAGCCAAATCTCTCTCCATCCTAAAGCTCAGGGAACCCTGCAAAGAGGGGGCAGCAAGATTGTAAGAGCCTAAAGATGGGGAGGACCAACAATATGCAAGATAATCCACATAAGTTAGGGCTGCAGCAGCGAGGGTTGGGCTTTGCCTGACCTGCACAATGGCTGACATGTCAATGACCCCCCAAAGTCTAGCATGGATCACAGGGGAGAAGGTTCCAGACAGTAGGATCCTTAGGAGCATAGGATTAACAGTCATAACAGAGTTCCCATTCTAGTGGGGAGCCCAAGAAATGACTCAGGGCTATGGCACTGAGTCCTGAACCTTCACTAGGGTGGAGGACTCAGAGTGAGGTTTGGAGTTCACACAAAAGGATGCTCCAGGGGATGGGAGGGAGGAAGGGGGAGGCACTGGAAGAACAGGAGGGAGGGAGTGTGGTGAAAGGAAGGGGGGAAGGTGGGAGAATACAAGAGGGGATGACTGGGGAGGGGAAGAGAGAGGGAGAGGACAGGACAGGGTATCTATTGAGCTTGAATGATTAGGAAAAAAATAAAATGTGGGAGAATTAATTAATTAATTAAATTGCAAAAACATCACCAATAAAAGCATGTGGTAGCAAATATAGAAGATGTAGAAGATGTCATAGTTAGGTAGAGGTATCAACATGATAGTTGAGGGTTAGAGCACTAAGCATATTTGTACAGAATTAGTAATAGAGTTGAGCTCAGAATGAACCTGCAGGACATGATTTAGTGGATGGGAAGCCAGCATGTCTGGCTAAGAATATAAAAGGATGCCAACTTTCTCAAACAGTTCCCTCCATTTTATTCACATGTAGTAGGATACTTAGAGACTAGAGATTAAATAGTCATAATAGGGTTCCCATACTAAGGGGAGCCCAAGAAGGGGCTTCAGGCTATGCCACTCTGTCCTGATCCTTCACTAGGGTGGAGGACTCAGAGTGAGGTTTGGAGTTCACACAAAAGGATGCTCCAGGGGATGGGAGGGAGGAAAGGGGAGGCACTAGGAGAAGGGGAGGAAGACAGTGTGGTGAAAGGGTGGAGGGGGGGAGAGTGAAAGGGGAATGACTGGGGAGAGGAGGAGGGAGGGAGAGGACAGGGGTACCTATTGAGTTTGTATAATTAGGAAAAGAATAAAATGTGGGAGGAAAAAAAGAAAATAAGGACAAATAGATACAGAATGTGAACTCCTTTTTAAGGGCAATTATCTGGAGCTCTGACTTGGGAAACAAACTGTAGAGTTCTACTTCTAAGTCACTTCATGTATTTGTGGGATCACTGGCTGACTTTTCCCAGGAAAAATGTTGCAGCTTATGTAATGAGATGGCTTTCTTCATCCCTCATCCTCCTTCTTGCCTATATCCCTGTGTGTAGATTCTGTGACCTTCATAATACGCAGGGGCTTCTTCATTATCATCTGAACCGTCTCTGCCTGCTGACAGCATGTGACCTGCATGCTGCAGTGGGAAGCCAATAGTTCTCCACCTGGCTCTGTCTTCAGTCTTCCTGTTAATCTAGCTGGATCCCCTGCTGAGCCGAGAGTTCCAGATGCCTGATTGGGCCTTTCCTTCCCCCAGATCCAATCCACCACCTGCAGCCCAGATGGACATACCCCTAAATTTCCAGGAATGCATCTCTAGTAGAAGACACATGATTGCCCCAAGGTTTCCCATCCATCCTTAGGCTTGGAATCTGGCAGGAATCAGAGAGAACAAAGATAGGACAGACGTTTTCTTGTGGTCTTTGAAACAGAGGCCATCAGTGGGACCACAACTACCTCAAAATAAAAGATAACCCAAATGGACTTCATGGGACTCTCCCAAATATTTCCCACTCTTTCGCCTTGAGTCTTCTGCTTTTTGAATAAAAGTATTTTCACTTATAAAATTTTAGTAGTTGTTCTATGCTGTCTTTCTTTACTTCACATTGCTTCAGATACTAAGCAATCAGATCTAGACTTCCTGACTCTTCTGGTCTGAAGCATCTGACAAGCTAACACTTTCATCTCCTTAGCTAGAGAAATGAATGTCATTACTAGGTTATAAGGTAACAAAAAATGAAAAGTGTGTCCTGATCAGAGACTTATCACTCGGTTTGAAAACAGAAGCTATGTGTGAAGACCTTCTTTGACACAGAGTTCTCTACATGTGCCACTTGGAATGAGTAAGTCCATTTACAGATCCTGGACTAGACTGCGGTGGCCTATTACAGGCTTATAACCCACATTAGCCAGGTAACACAGCAAATGACCAGACTTAATAACACAGTAAAAGCTTCTTTTAGAAACAACACAGGTGTGCCAGGAACTGCTTTTAAAAGCTTCATAATATGTAAAAAAGTAACCAAAAGCAACGTTTTTTGTATGATCTTTTGGACACTGGAGGCAGCCCAACAATATTTGACCATTTCTGTGGACAGATTATGTTTGAAAGAAGTAACTAAACTATGTGATTTAATCACTCAAAGAAGCTCTACTTTGAGACAGACATGAGGCATTATAAATAATTATGCTTGAATAAAGAAGCAAAAGATTGATCCTAGAAAAAAAAATCACTGTCAGATCTCCCTCTTCTTCTCCATTGGTCAGGGAACACTAACACAGCCAGTCACTGACTGAATGTGAAGTACTATAGGCAGCCATGGATGTATCTTTTAGGTTCAAGCTGAAGAAATGAAGACCAAGGAGATGAAAGACTAAATCAAGACAAGAATCATAGGACCAAGAGCGTGGATGTTCATCGCCAGTCATCGCAGAACTGAGCAGTGGCCAAGAGTCAGACTGAGGAACATGTGATAACGTACTTGGTCTTAGCTTTAGTTGCTGCTGACCTACCCATGGTTACAGCCATGGGTACACAAGTAGAGGTAATTTAATGAACCACCAAAAAAACTAAAAATAAAACACTCCTGGCTGTCCGTATACCACTGCTGATGCTTCCTAAAGATTTTCCATTCTGGACCATGCCACCTCCACTATAAGTACAGCAGTCATCTACAGGGAAAAAAGGCCCTTAACCTTTACTGGCACAAAGGAGGTCCCAGAAGTTGGTTATCATTTGTCCAGGAATGTGGAGGACAAACCACAGCAAATGTGAGACCAATTTTTTATTTTTCTTGTTTCATTGAATACTGTCTTGAGATTCTGCCGGTGATAATAAAGTCCACTCTGAGGGCAGGTGACAGAAAGCATTCTTTATTACAAAGATAAATAATTAATGTCAATATATCTTTGACACAATGGACTTCTAATCAGGCTGTGTGCACATCTGAGGAATGGCATTTTTTTCTCAAAAAAAAAAAAAGAATTTAAAATTACCTTAAGAAGCTCATCTAGAAGAGAGTATCATAGCCCTCAGCCTGATACCCCAGGATGGTCCTTCAGATTCCATGTCTTCTTTTAACTACTTAGGAAGGCAGATCACTGAAGTGAATAGAGTCCTATTCTCATGCAACACTTGAGGTACAAAGAGAGAAGGAAGCATATTCCACATAATGAAGCTACTGTTTCAGAGGTGTATATTAGAAAGTAGGGATGTGGGCTTAAGTCTGATGCAGTACAGAAGCCTAAGGAGTTTGTATAACATAAACAGGCATGAGGCTCTGCTGATGTCAATCACACACAGACATCTATTTCAGCCCCACTTCTTCTAACTCTAAGAATAAAACTGAGTCCCACTATAGCAAGTATCTTAATACTTACTTTGTAATGAGGCTACCAAGGGAAAAAATTTAGCTTTCGTTTCCTTTATTAATTCACTGCAGTTAAAATCTTAGAAATCCAAGTTGAATAGGATTATAAATAAGTAAGTTATATTAAAATGTAATTCTTATTCTTGGAAAGAAATGTACTTATCTCTTAACAATCTAATTAGAAAAAAATTAAAATTTTAACACATTTGTTACTATTCCAATTTGCACACACACACACACACACATGCACTCATGCATGCACACATACATACACATCATCTGGGTAAGTTTTTAAAAATATATTAGCTTTACTTATCTTAAAATTTTATTGACAATGAGTTTATGCATCTTCATTGCCCATTACCTATCCCCTCCCTGCATCCTTTCCCATCCTCCCATTTTCCTCACAAGTCCATTTTCCCCCCTCTCCTGTGTATCCCTATATGCACCATTCACCAGTCTCCCCTAATTAGTGTTTGTAGGCCATCTACTGTAGAGGTTTGGTGGAAGTAGACGTTGTTCCATTGAGTTCTTGGGTGCCACAGCCCTGACATGAACAACAGCTACAGTTTTACAATATCTCTTCCTGTCCTCTGGCTCATACATTCTTATCACCTTCCTTTTCCACAAGGCTCCCTGACCCTTAAAATGGAAGGTGATTTAGATGTCCCGATCAGGACTGAGCATCCACATACACTTTTACTTTGTATATGGCCAGTTGTGGTTCTCTGAATTTCAGTTTTAATATTGATAAACTGCTGGGGAACTTACTCAGATGAAGTAGCTTTCCAGTAGAGCTGGTTTCCTTACACTATTTCTGACTGATACATTCCCAACCCTATTTATTGCTAAGATCAACTCAATTGATTCAACTACCTCCATTGGAGAACACACACAAAAAAAAATCCATTTTATAGTTCTTCCAATATAATCACATCTTGAGACATTTGTTTGGCAATTTCAGTAGAATTAGAGTGAAGTCCAAGAACCTGTTTTAATATACACATTTTATTACTTCTCCTATTCCTTCCCATGCTAATGCTGACCTACGCCTAGTCTAGAGACCACACTTGGGAATATTCTGATGAAGGGAAGCTGCTTCAGTGCAGTGTGTCAGTATCTCCTCACCTCTTCAGAGGAGCAAATAAAAATACTCTACAACTTTAGAGGTCCTAATTCAGTAAGGTCTGCCATGTGTATTCTAGCAAATCTGTTGGCCCTGTTGATGCCTGGTCAAATTTAGAAACCAAGGCTTTATCCAGCAAGATTCTACTCCCATCCATCCTGATTTCAATGGCCTATTAGTGTTAAGTCACCCAGAGCCACCCCATGGGTGTTCTTTTCCTGTAAGAGTGGAAGGATTTTGTTATCTGTGCATTCCAATCAAAGGCGTTCATGCTTTGGGCACTCCTCACAGGTGTTCAGTGGCTTCTCTGCACAGCCAGCAGGACCTGGGGCCAGTCCCTACCATTTGCTGTTTGTTTTTATAAAGACATAGTACAGAGAGAATAACAAAGTTTTTATATGCACATATGTTCATCTCCTGAGAAAGGAATGGTAAAAAGAGGCACCACGGGGCTCTCACTTCCCACTTGACTTTCAGAGTTGATCAAGGGCTAGATGGATGGTTATGTCTGTTTCATATGTAGGTCCGTAAATACCCTAAACACTGGGTAAAATAAGGCCATGAAGTCCAACAGACATCAAAATGATGATGTCCACCCCTCTATTTTCAGTCTGCTGCTATTCATTGAGCTCCACACTTCTCACAGACCTGGAGACATATTCCAAGCATACTGAGACGTCCTTTACTGATCACAATGCACTTCCTGATCAGAACATGACTAATCTGCCAAGATGCTCAGCTTTGAATAGGAAGCATCCTCAATACTAGGCTACTGAACAGACCAACTCTAATTCTTTGGGCTACAGAAGAGGACCTTAGATAAAAATGCACGCATTTGAGTAAAATGCACAACACTAAGATTCCCTTTTGCAGGTAACTACAGAGAATTCCAGAAACGTATCAAAGGGCATAACTACATTCTAGAATAAATCTCCAAATTCCCAATGTAGCACTAAACAATCAAACATTTCATTCTGTATTTAGATAGTAAATTGTTTATAAACTTCTGATTCATATTGAACCAGAAACCCAAAATACAGATTTTCATTCTGCTTTGTGGGACTGTCTTGAAAAATAGATTAAATTAAGGTCTTGAAGGAGGTCATCAAACTTGTGAAATTCCTGCTTTTTCAACACATCCCTGTTCGATCCACTGGGTTTTTCCCTGAAAAATGACAATTGCCAAAGGTCTTCATGGAATGTTTCATGATCACAATTTTCTCTCTCACCATGAATGATAAGCAAGAAAGGTAAGTCTGGAAGAGATGAGTATACTCGCTGATCTTCTGTTCACTCAAAACTGGCTCACTTCAGTCCTTGGAAAATCCATAATCTCACAAAATAGAGTTTTTCTAACTTAAAACATTTCCATTTGCAGACATTGAAACCCAGGCTGAGCTGGACCATAGAAAATGTCATTGTTCATTCTTAAGGTAAGTATGTATTATTGCTTGCTTTTTGTGATATGCATTAATATACATGTAATACAGGAATAACTCTGAAATAATGTCTCACTAATCAGGGTGGAGAAAAGGAGTTTAGTCTGGATCCAAGGTCATGCTCAAAAAAACTCTAGCCCTGACTCTATATCAATCACATAGAACTAGGACAGCCTAATCTCTCCCCATCCTGGAGCTCAGGGACATTTGCGGAAGAGGGGGCGGTAAGATTGTAAGAGCAAAAGGATGGGAGGAGCAACGATTTGCAAGATTCTCAACAATAGTTGGGGCCAAAGCAATCATAATGGAACTTTGCATGCCCTGCGCAATGTCCAGCGCACTGTTGCCCTCATAAAGTCTAGCATCTGATAAGGGCACCGAGACCCCTGGAGGCAAGGGATTGACAGCCATAGTAGTGATCTTATGCTTAAGGGGAACAAGAGAAAGGGCTTATGGAAATGCCACTGGGTCCTTATATGTCATCGGAGAGGAGGACACAGTGGAGAGTTAGGCACACACAATAAAGGACTATCTGGGAATTGGGGGGGAGGCACTGGGGGAAGGGGAGGGGGAAGAGGGGGGAGGGAGGGAACTGGTAAAAAATTTTTAAAATGTATAATTAAATTTTTAATAAAAAAAAAAAAAAAAAAACTCTAGCCCTGAGCTTAGTTTGTACTATTGTTTTATATTCAAGCAGTGCAGAGGTGGAACAAAGGCAGGACTTTACAGAAGTAAATGCAATGCTAATAGTACCAACAGGCAGGCTGACTATAGAGGGCCCAAGACCTTGGCATTATCAGTCCCAGGTGCAGGCCTTGGGGGTTAGGTTGTGCTTCTGAAATGTTCTTACTTGACTGTCTTTGGGATTATACTAATTTTCCATCTCAACTTATGCTACCAGTGGTAACTCAATAGTTTATATTTTTCTACCTCAAGTGTTTCATACATATTAACTCTGCAAACTTATAACAGTCTCCATGTAAATACCTCCAAGCTTTTAGATTATAAACTATTCTACAATAATACTTAATAAATTTCAAGTGAATAAAAAAGTTCTATGAAATATACACTACAAACTGCAATTTGCACCAGAGGAAATAAAGGCACAGAATAACTAAATATTTTTTCAAGATTTCACAGTCCATAGTGAAGGCTAAGATTCAGAACAAAGCAATTGATTGTCAAAAGCATCAAGTGAGCTATTCAAAGTTGTTAGCACCAAAACAATTTCAAGTTATCTGATTTAAGTCCTTTACATATTTCATAGGTATATCAACCAAATAAAAATAAACATCATATACATACGCATCCACATACAATGTCTAACACATTATTAATGTCTCTGTAATATCAGCCATTTTTGCTTCAGACCAGTCCTAAAACAATGAGCAAAATCTTAACTGTAAAATGTGTTTTAAAGATGCAAAATACACCAGCAAGGTGATATAAAAATAAAGACAATTAGTATTTATCATAATTTTGCCTGGAGCTCTTCCTTCTGGTGCCAATTGTCAGCTGCTTCATGCCCTGAAATTTGAGTAATAGCCAGCTTATTCTCATGTCTGCCAGTGATTGTAATGAGTGGTTCCTTTTTCTTATGTCACTTTTGTCTAGAAAGGGAAAGAGCTATCATGACATGCAAATCTTACGTCTTGGGCACTACACTATTTAGTCATTGATTTAAGTAGCAAATACCTATTTAGCATACTGCCCACACATCCTGCAGAAGTCCTGAACAAGCAAGATGGAGTTGGCCTCTCTAGTAGAGTCAGGCATATATTCTCTCACCCAGTCTTAAAAATAATTCTGGAGATTGGTACCCTTGTAATGAACTCTGTGCTACTAATTTTAAAAAATTGGCTAAAGAGAGCAGAGTGAGTTGATGACTTCACACTGATACATGATGAGGTTGGACTTCAATATACAATTGATTCTAGAATCCAGGTGCACTTTCTAGTCTTTGAAAATGTTTGCTTTGATTTGCCTGCTCTTACTGCTAACTAATAACAACTCTCAGTCCTTTCAAAGTCAAAGAGTAGCTGAGAGCATGCAACTGGAAGCAGGCAGGAATCAGAGAGCTAACAAAAGAGATGTAGAGAAGACAATTTGCTGGCCCTCACCCATCCCATTTCTCAGGTCAGTGCATTGGAAGCAGTCTGTAGATCTATTTACCATTTCAGCCAGGACCAAAGAGGTAAATAAAGCCAAGAGAAAAGCCCAGGTCCCAGAATCTTTCAGAACAGAGCCAGGCCAGTAGCTAAATGGCTACCTCTTATAAATAGTCCTCCCAATGCTTATCATCACTGGAAGGATTTTGCTTTTGTTTATTTTGTTGTTGTTGTTGTTTGTTTGCTTGCTTGCTTGCTTTTGTTCTGCTTTGTTTAGTTTGGAACAAAATCTTACTTTGTAGGCCACACTAGCCTTAACCATTCAGCAATGTTCATCCCCTTACTCTGTTCCATGGTACTTAAAGGTAGAAATTGTTTATATTTATATAATTATATAACTTGCTGATAGATATCTACTAAGTAAGAGTTTGAAGTTTTTATTATGATAGTCATAAATTAAAGTGGTAACATTTTTAGAATCTGACAGTGGTATGAACTAATAAGTAAATACTAAGTAAGATGTTAAAAGTTTCATGTTTTAATATTTTACAAACTAAGATTAACAATTATCAAAGTCTGACAAGGATATGACATTTTCTATTAGGAGGTCTACTCCATCAAATGTTTCCCTGTGTTTTTGAGTTTTCACATAGTCCCAAAAGAATCTGCATATTTGCAACCTACAGATGCTTGCAGTACATGTTATTCCATCACATTCTTCCAGTTGCTTTAGCTGATTATGGTTTATTTTCTTTTGTTCTCACTTTATTGTTATTATTCACTGGTATTTTAACAGTATCAATTTATTTATTGTTGGGTATTTTGTTGACATGTAACATTTAATTCCTATGTATTGTGTTTTCTCGTAATTTTATATCAAAATTTTACATGATGTATATTCAGAAGTGAACCACCATGAACTTTACTGATAAAGCAAGAATGTACACAATCACTTTTTAAAAATATTTGACAACATTTGATTGGCATGGCCTTCAAATGTGGGCCATCCAAAGTTAGATACAATGGGTCCTTCAGTTATATAACATATGAGTTGTAATGAACCACAGAGGCTAACCATATCCACTAGATATCACATGATGAAATGATGTAATAACCACCTGAAGTTACTGGAAAATGAAAAAAGAAAAAAAAAAAGAAAAGAAAAAACTCCAGAAGCAAGAGAAGAGCACAGTTATTTTCACTGTTTTGCACTTTATAGATTTAACTTTGAAAGCAAGTCACTGTTGGCACCACCAAATATTGAAACTCTAACAGAACCTTTACCCAACTTCCCCCAAAAAAGAAAAAAAAAGCTACAGGTCTTTCTATCCTAAAGGACTAGAGGACAGATGACAGAGCTCATGATGACCACACTGACTGTATGAAGTATCTCAAAAAGAAAGGACAAGTGGCCAATGAGGAAAGTCATGAATTCTATGTATAAACTCTCCAAATCTCTGGCTGACTTCTGTGTTATGTACACATGGGGAAAATTATATTAATAGCTAAGAATAATAGAACTGACCTAAAACTTTCAAAGTTTCTGAAGGGGTAGACTTTTTAGTTTGATATCAGTTAAAATGAAATTTTATCAGATAACACAATTCAGATGAGTGCATAAATCCAGAGTCTACACAGTAGAACAACAATGTACAAGATACAATATGTGAAATAATAATAAAAAATGTATTAATAATAAAAAAGATACAATATGGAATCAATGAGCATAGGAGGAAATAAAAAAGCTGAGCCATTCTCCAAAGACAAGACAGTCAACACAGACTAACAGAAATTAGAAGATAGCTAAAGTAATTTTCAATTTATAACCAGTCATATAAAGAGACGTATCTCCATGATGCATGGAAAAAATATAGAAACTTAGACAATAAATGAAACTTCAGAAAAGAAATTCTAGAACAGAAACATCAATGTGTGAAATCTTAAAATTCATATTTACTTATTAGCAGAATGAAAAATACAGTAGAGTCAACCACATTAATGATAACTGAATAGAAAAAAATTAATAACTGAATCAGACAGAGAAAAAGAAGTAAATACAATAAAATAGACAAAACAATATCTACCATACAGGTAATCAGACTTGTAGAAGAAAAGAATAGAAACAGAGAAAAAGACATGAAAGAAGAAATTAGGGAATATTTTCCGATGTTTCCTGAAATGCAAAATTAACAAATTCAAGAAGCTTGTTTAATTTAGTGGATATAAATTGTGAAATTTTTATAATAATAATAATCGGGATTATATCTAATATAATAACCGGGATTATACTCTCTTGCAAACAGTGAGAGGCAAGGATCAGGTGGCCTCCTAGAAGACAGGGACTCAAGTCACCAAAAACAACCAAGACTAGAATTCAGTACACAACATCCTTAATATATTGAAAGAAAATTATTCTTAACATATATACATATATACATATTCTTAATATATTGAAAGATTATCACTCCAGCAGAAGTATGTCTAGAGAAAGCAAAGAAATAAAGACATCTTTAGATAAAAGAAACTAAGAATTTTTCATTTTATTAAAAAAGAAAGAAAGAAAACTTCGAAGGAAACAAGAACATGAAAATTCAGCTCTTCAGGAAGCAATAAATCTCTCTGGAAGAGAGAAGGTGGAGGGAATGTATGAAGCTGTCAAAGAACAGAACTTATTAATAAAAAAGATAAAATTTCCTGCGTAAATATAAAAGGCATAGTTTACTCTTAATTTATTCATATGTGACTACTTACAACAAAAATCAGAATATTATGTTATGGAGTATATAAAATAGATATGATCATCATAGCAATAGCTTCCATGAGATGGGTCTGTGCAGTTGAAATTTTTACATTGCGCATAAAATGCCACAATATTTTTAACAACAGATTTTAAATATCAATTGTGATATCTATAGAGACCTACTGGAAATGAATACAAAGATGTAGAGATAAAAAGTCGAGCTGCCTTTAAATTAAATTTAAAATGAAAAATCAGTCTAAAATTAAAGGAGGTCCATAACAATGCATTATCGGGAGAAAAGGAAATGAAAATTAAATATAATTATCAAATCAATTTTGTGTCAGTTACTATAATATTGAAGCATGGATATGAGCTCACAGTTTCCACTACGAATGAAACAGAAACTTTTTCATATTTCGTCCCAGGTTGTTTGTTAGCATTAAGACTTGTGCACATGTTAGCATTAAGAGCTGGGCACATGTCAGGTAAGACATTGAAACTCACTGTCATAAACAGTCTTAGGAAAGTTTTTATCTGTGCCAATATTATTTCCAGATTGTTTCAATGTTTGATCTCATCACACAACTCTGGGCACCCTGCCCCACTCCTTTGACCTTGATGTTCTCCCTTCCTGGGCACCTTCATATCTTTGTATCAAGATAAACTTCATTATTTATGCCTACTTAGCAATTATATTCTTACTTCCCCCCTCCACCCCAATCTTTACACAACAGACAAATGAATGCAAAAAACAAGAATGAAAACCAAGGAACAAATCTTTACTGGCTTACTATTATGCATAATGAACTGTGATGAACAAAACAGACTTTGTCATTTTCATGAAAGTAACAAGAAATTATTAAGTTTTTATGTGGAGGAGTAGCATGGTGAGGTCTATATTTATGAACATTCTTTAGAGAATAGACTGGAAAAAAGGTGACTTTGAACTCAGGAAAAGGTATGACTCTGTGTGATTCAGAAAAGCATAAATACTGTGTTGACATATCTGAAACGAGTCACATAGAAGTTTCTCTGAAATGGATGTATCTGAGAATTCCTTTATGGATGATGCCATGACTTTATTACAAATGGGATAAAAGGAATACATTTCTTTTTTGAACAAGCAAGTGAGCTAAGTACCATATGCTGAGTTACGGATACTGGTAGAAGTGAACTCGCTTGGAAATATTTATGCTTGGTGACACTAAATATCTAATAGGGCTATTTGTTGGATAGCTTGCTATGTCTTGTTCAATGTAGTATCCAGTACCTAGTACAATTTATGTCTAAAAATATATATTCAGGACTAGGGAAGTGTCTCACTGGTTAAACTGCCGGCCACACAATTGTGTGGATAAAAGTTTAAATCTCTGGAACTCTTGTAAATGGAAGCACATGGAAGGCAGAGGCAGGTGATCCCAAGCAAAAACTGAATAGCAAGACTAGCCTTTGGTGAACTCTAGATTTAATTAAGAGACACTGTTTTGGGGGCTGGAGAGATGACCCAGGGGTTAAGACTCTGCTTCACAAGCAGAAGGTCCTGAGTTCAGATACCAGATTCCGCATAAAAACCAATAGATGGAAATAGCAGGGGCTTGCACTTCCAGTCTTGGTGGACAGAGTCTGGGAAATCCCAGAGTAAAGCAAAAAGAAGGTAGAAGCAATCTAGGATGATTCCTGAAGTTACCCTTGGTCATCCATAAAGACACATGGTGCCCTCACACACATACACACACACACCCACACACACACACACACACACACACACACACACACATAATAAATAAATAAATAAATAAATAAATAAATAAATAAATAAATAAATAAATAATATATTTTAAAATAGAGACCTTGTCTCACTGAATAAAGGAGAACAATAGAAGTGTGTCAGCATCAACCTGGGACTTCACATATATACACATATACACAAACACATACAGAGAAGTATATATATATATTTACATGCACATACACATGTGGACAGAATCATATACACACACATATATGCACATCTGTATACACAGAGGTACAAGTATACATCTTGCATACTTTCATAAATACACATGTGCATTCAAATTCATGTATGTCTACATACACACACACAAGAATGCAAACCTTTATACAAAAATGCATATATACTCACCTGTGAGTTCACACAAACATGCATGCACATCACACACATATACATGTGAAAAAGAAAAGAGAACCACATATGATCAATACATACTTATTTGACAAATCTCAAATCAAGAAAAAGACAATCATTCATGAGAAATGAAAGGCATTTTATCACATTAATTCAGTTAATCCCATAGTTCAAAGTGATTTCAGTTTATGGAAACGAGAACAGACTTGAGGAGATGAAGTAACAACAGAAAAACTGTAACTCAAAGTCAAAACTCATCTATTTTAAAGTATCTTTCAACCCTTTTTACCCACAACTCACATGCATTTATTTAATGAAACATTTATTTAATGAAAAATGAAACAACTTCTTCCATTCTGTCATGGAAAATGCCTCCCTCTTTTTCTTTCTACAAACTCATTTCTTCTCTCTCTCTCTCTGTCTCTCTCTCTCTGTCTCTCTCTGTCTCTCTCTCTCTCTCTCTCACACACACACACACACACACAACTGTGGACACATCATGACTAGATGGGTATGTCTCACTCACCATTTCTCCTTTACCTTTACTCATGATTAAGGGAAGCCTGTTGCTGTCTCTGCTCCCACTTTGCTGTGGAAAAAATAAAAACAGAAAAATGGAAAACATTCCCAAGGCTGCAAGATTACAGATGCCCCCATTCCAAGTTACCCTTCAAAACTTTTAAGGAAGCTGAAATCTAATTTAATCTATGACATGATTGTACTAAATTACCTGACCACATCAAAGCTTCAATGGCCTCACACTCTGGAAGGGACATTGTAAAACGGTTTCAAATCTATAATGCAGTCTCTCAGGTGCTCTAGACAGGACCGCCCATCCCTGAATATAAAGCTTCCTTTGCACTTCTGAGATCAAAACAACAGGGCCTTTATTTGAGAGGCTAGATGAAATAGCAGAGCCATTTCTTATTAGCTCCAGTCATTAAAGAGAACTTAGTGGCCTGGCTATTTTATGTTGTGCTTTTGCCCACCCCCTGCCTTCTTAAGAAAAGGCACTCTTAATGGAATGAAAGGGCAGATTTTGAAGATGAAGATTATGAGTAAATTTCCTGCTAATTACATTGTTTTCTACTTTCAGAAAAGAAAACCAAAGTCAATTTTCCAGTTGCCCTCTGCATCTAACATTAAACATTCTAAGACACCAAAAAAGATATTAAGCATACTGCCTGTTGAGAAAAATGAGAGAAATTGCTACTTCACCATCATGCCTACTACTCAGGAGTACTAGAAAGATATTTCCTACATGGATCTAGTCACTATAACAGCCAGGGTACTTCCAGCAACAACAATGTTGCAAATTCAAGTCAGATTTCTTATGGAACCCACAAAAGTCCAGAATACAGTGCTGTCACAGGTAGGATGCCCAGCGGTAAGACTCTCGAGAGCACATCACATCTTCAGCTCTCCTGAAAACTACTTTGAAAGTCATGAGAAATCATCCTTTGTACAAGGAAAAGAAAGATGCAAAGGCAGTTTAGCTTTGTCCTTATAGCAAGTTTATTCAAGACTGATTCTGAGGTGTGACCCCTGACTCCAAACTCTTTCTAGCATTCAACATTGGACCATGTTCTACTTTATTCCAATTCCCAGCTTCCACATCTATTCAGTAGAGATTAAAGCCACACCTTTCATGTTGCTGTGATTAAACACACGCAGAGCAGATTCAGCATACTATGGGTGCTAATTATGTATCCTGATTAATCCTTCCTGCAAGTCCTCAGGACACATTTATTTTCCATTTCATGAGTGAGCAAACCAAAGCCTGTAGAGATTGAGCAATTCTCCCAGTGAAACATGGAAATAATTATAATTTATTATTATGGACTTATAATTCCTCTTAAATAATTATGGACTTATAATTCATCTATCACCCCCAAATTCCAGAATCTAATATAGGATCACCACATGGTATCTGTGGAGATGTAGGGTCTTCACAAAAATATTGCTTTCCTCCTCTGCCAGTCCCTTCATGAATTCCTCAGCCACTGTCTCTACAGTAGGAAGAGAAGATGAAAGTGTACAAATGCTCCTTTTCCAAAACCAGCAGATGAGGAGCTTACCCAGCTCCTTCCCTATCACAGACCAAAATTCCATGGCTACGAACCTCTCAGAACCAAGGCATGCCTGTGTTTTGAATTTCTGTTGCAGAACTATGGCACAAGCCCCATGCAACTGCAAGCTTGGTCCTGAAAAACCTTGCAAGTGCAATTAATCAGAGAAAGCAGAGTGAGAAGAAACCAAAGTATTGAAGAAACCATGAAGAAGCCAAAACATAGAGAGGCCAGAGACCCACAATTCAAGCTAGGTGCAGAAGCATTAGCCAGAAACGGATCATGAACCAAGTAAGGTGCCTTCTTCACAGGCCAGACACTTTCCTTCTCACTCAGAGATATGATGGAGGAAATAGAGAAAAGGCAGAGCTGGAGACAAAAATCACTCCAAGGCCACCAAAGCGATCTGGTAGCTTTGGTTTCCTCAATGGAGATTAGGAAGGAGGACTCTCCATTCACACAGCATGAATTCTATGAGCTTCCTGTGGCATGCACTCTTTGGTTATCTGGAAAATGTATTTCTCATTATAAGGAAGGTCCTTTTAAGGAATCACAAACCTCTAAACCAAAAGAGGACTTAGTGGAGCACTTACCATGTGCCAAGGTTTGAATGTGAGTTATCCTACTGGTTCATGCTTAGAAAGATAGTAGCACCTTTAGGAGGAGGAGGACTGTTACAGAGGGATGGCCTTAGGGTTGGTTAACCCCACACTGCCAACTCTACTCCCCAACACTACCGATGTCCCCACACTCCCAACAGTTTGCTCCTTGCTCTCTTTGATTCCATCATGATGTCTGCAGTAACCTGAGATATCTCCACCTTCTGATACGGTCATGACATTTCCAGCATCGTGGGCTATATTTCCCCTCTGGAATTGCAAGCACAATAAATCTGCCCTTCTCTCTTGTGTTGCATTTCAGCATTGCCTCAGCCATGGAAAGAGTAACTGCAACACCACATCTCAAGATTGCTCTGCCATCATGAATTCTACAGCAATCACTACCTCTGTTTCAGTGTGGTTTAAAAGAATAGTATGCACTGGTAGTATTCAGGACATTCAAAAACCTGAACAATGGCATCCACAGCTAGTTGCAGAAACTTGTCATCAGGGAACTCTATGTCCATAAATTCTCAGGGTCCACTCCTCATCCCCCAAGGACCAATTGGCAGTCTGCCTCTATTTTCTACATCATGAGTTCACACAGAATGATATGGGTCCTTTGTGCCTGAGTTCACTCTGATGAATCTTTGATGTTTTCAAAGTCATCCCTGTAACATGGATACTCCGTTCCTTAGTGTGGCTAAGTAATATTCCAGTAGATAGACAAGCCATATGTCATGTGTCCACTGTCAGACAATGACCACCCACATGACTCTGCTTTTTAACTACTATGAATAGTCATCCATTATCATCACACTTTCAGTTACTTGGCATATATATAGAAATGAAATTGACAATTAAGAAATCCCTAAACTGTTTTCCATCATAGATGAATACTTTGCATTCCCAGCAATTTTCTCACATTCTCCCTAGAACTTATTTTCTATTTCACTTTTTTAAAATTATTTTATTTCTTTCTTTGAAAAAAGAGGGGTGATCACATACACGCATGCACATAAGTGGAAGCCAAAGAACAACTTTCAAAAGTCAGTTATTCCCTACCATCATGTGGGCTTCCAGAGATGAAATTCAGGTCACTAGGTTTGTGATTGGGTGCCTGTAATCCACTGAGCTATCTTACTGGTTTCTGTTTGGCTTTTAAAAAAAAAAAAGAATTATAATCAATGTCATGGGCACATAAGACTATGTAACTGTGGTTTTGACTTCAAGTTCCCTGATGACTAGACATGTGAACATCTTTCCATGAACTACTCCACTGCTGGCCATTTATTGATGGAATTGCCTTTGAAGAGACATCTAACCAAAGTATTTGTAGACATCATTTTATTTGTAGACATCATTTTCTTTTTCTTCTATTTTTTTTTTACTTTTTGACAATTTTCTATCATATTCATATAAAATACACTGTATTTCCATTCACTGCCTACCACCCTCTCTCATCCCAACCCAGATCTGCCATGCCCCTTCTGTTTCTCTAGTAGCTCCCTTCCCCTTCTCCTCCCTTCTTGATCTGTGAAGGCCGTGTGTAGGCAATCATGTTTTCATCCCTGCAATGGCCATGTCACATTCCGAAGGTAGTGGCCCACCGCACTAGCCTCTCCTTCATTCTCACAGACCTTTTACCCTTCTTTTATTCCATAGGCCCGAGAGTGGGTAACATAGATGTCCTCCTGTTGAGACAAAGCATTCAATGATCACTTTGTCTACTTTTGAGTTCCAGCTTAGTATCCAGTGTTAAAAGAGGCTTCTGTATTATCCTAGTTATTCTAGTCATAAATCAATTTAATTACAAGTGCATTTGACTTGTCCATATTTTTAACTGGGACATATGTCCTTCTTCCTTTGAGTTGTGAGAATTCTTTATGTGTTAGGTGTATTAGGCCCTTATCAAGGATATGATTTGCAAATATTTTCTTCCATATTTTGTTCACTAGACAGTGTCCTTTGGTGTAATAAAGTTTTAATTTTGACAAGTTGAACATTTACTTTTTCTTGTACTTTTAGTGTTTGTCTAAGAAACCATTGCCAAACTAGGTTCGAGAGGATTATTACTCTGTTTTCTTCCAAGGGTTGGACATTTTTGTTCCTACTTTTAAAACTTTTATTTTGAATTAAACTTCTTAAACTTTTGTTTTAAGTTAAATTTTAAATATGGGTGTGAGCTACAGTTCTAGTTTCATCCCTTTTGTCCAACTATGCAATCATTCCAGTAACATTTTTAATGAGATTATTATACCACTGTGAAATTGTCATGGCATCTTTGCCTATAATTGATTGACTTTGTATATATGGTTTATTTCAGAATGCAATTTTGTTCGGTTGATCTATACATCTACCTTTTCAATATTACCAAAGTCTTTTAATTCTCATAACTTCATATTTTCAAAAGCATTCTCTTCGGATTTTAGATCCTCACACTCTCTTGTGAAAATTGTTTCCTTGTTGTCAAAATAAGCTGCATGTCACTGCTATGGCTGTTCCCAATTCTGGCTTCTAGAGTTTCAAAGTTATCAAATGGCAGCACAACCATTGTTCTTTGTTATGCTGCTGCTACCTTCCAGATACATGTTAGGTTTTCAGCACATTCTTTTCTCTGGAACCAGAGGTGCCATGATTATAGTTTTGGATGTTTGTAGATAAGGAAGCTACAGCATATTCTACAAAGTGACAAAGTCGCACATCATTATACAGTATCAGATCAGAAATGCAAACCTGACAGTTTAACATCCCAGCTCACTTCACCTGCAGAGCAACTGAGCATAGTCATCTGGGATAAGCACTGCAGTGAGGACTAAGGAGTAGGCCAGTACCTCTACTGCGTGGAATTCACAGGTTTCTGAGGAAAACATTAGTTGATACAAAACTTGCCTTTGCTACTTCTCTCATGGTGACAAAATGCCAAGTAAGGAATGATTTAAAGAAAGAAGGGTTTCTTCTGGCTGACATCTCAAGGGTATGTGTTCTTCATGGCAGGGAAGGTATGGCAGCAAGAACAGAAGGCCTGTTGATTACATTGCATAGGCAGTCAGGGAGAAAAATGATGAATGCTAGCTCTCTACTATTTATGCAGTCAAGGACTCCAGCATATGGGATGATATTACTTACACTCCCATGTATCTTCTCATTTCTATTAACCTTACCTAGATAATCACTCACAAGAATGGCCAAAGGCTTGCCTCCCAGATGATTCTAGGTTCTGTCAAATTGACAGTGAATACAAACCATCATACCTGAAGATGGAATTATATTACAGGAAGCCCAAGTCTTCATTGGTAGATCAACTTCAGAAAAGATCTTGAGAGAAAAGCAGAATTGCCAAAATACACAAGAGAAGGATGGTGGAGGTCTGCACTTTGAAAACTAATTCCGTAAGATGCAAATTTATTTGGTTATCCTGTAAAAGACTTTATATATAGTTTTCCTGGGCAAAGCAATTGTGATTGTCAGTTCCATGAACCTGCATCCAAAAGCATCATATACTTGCTATCCTTCAGATCATTATTGTTTTTTTTTCATTTTTTTATTATTTTTTATTCAATTGTGTGTGTGTGCATGTGCATGTGCATGCGTGTGTGTGTGTGTGTGTGTGTGTGTGTGTGTGTGTGTAGAATCACAGGCGAATTCAGGAACCACCTCTGCCCCGCGATTCACAGGTTCCGCTCTACCAGGACCAGAAGCGCAGGCCACCCCCGCTTCTGTCTGGCATCTATACATGGGGTCTAAGATCCGAACTAAGGACCTTCCACCTGGAAGGCAGAGGTTTAACCCCTGAGTCACCTCTCCAGCCCCAGATCATTATTATATTCTTACTTTGCATGACCTAAAATAAAACACATCGATCTTTGAGTCTTTTGGTTATTCTTCAAGTAGAATAGCTTCAAGTAGAAGCTACTGGGGGAGAGAAATAATCACAGGCCTCATCAACTCAAGAGATCTCCAAATTACAATAAAAATCACCATGGAAGCAGGTGACCACCAGTGTAATAGTGGCATGAGTATCAAGGAGACAACCAACAGCTTTCTGATTGAACTTGAGATCTGCTTGTCAGGATGGAACACATTCTTCTTACTATTAGCTAGAACAAGAACCTAAAACAGGGAAGAAAATAGATCAACAGGGAAAAGCAGCCAATGAACCTATAGGTCGGAAGACAGTACACCAAACTGCTCTGTAAATAGCTGCTATTATACCCATAGATTTGAAAAACAACACTCAGCCTAGAAATCTTCTTCTACAACAGAGGTAGAGAATCTCAACACAGAAAGGATGCAAGCTAGGGCAGTACAAGATCAGCGAAGTGGACAAAAGCAGCCAGCCAAAATGCAGAGTATCAGCGACCCTGCAGTGCTCACCCAGAAACAAACCAACCTAATCTCTCCCCAACCTAAGGCTTTGTGAATCTTGCAGAAGAAGGGATGGTGAGATTGAAAGACCCTAAATATGAGAAGGTTCACATTGAACAAGACATTCCATTCAAGGACTATTCCATCTAAGAAGTCACTGCAGTGAGACTTGTCTTTACTAGACATGCATAATGATTGACATACCAACATGCCCCCATAGACTATAGAGGAACTCAAGAGAGATAAGAACATACAGCGGGAACCTTGGGGAATAAAGCTAGATGAGTGAAAGGAAGTGCTCCTATCAGTGGGGTGAACCAAAGAGAGGCAAATTTGTATGTTTGAACTCCCACAAAAATAGACAAACCAGAAGGAATCCTGGGGGCCACAGAAGCAGACAGGCAAGAGGGTGGAAGGAAGTGGGATGGATTGATGAAGGAAGGGAAAGCAATGAGAATGAGGGGGGATGGAGGGAAGCAGGGATGAATACTCGATATGCTACAAAACTACAAGGATCTTTTCAAGGATAAAATTTTTATCTTTTCAAGGATAAAATGCCATAAAACCCTTACTTTCTTTCATCCTGCTCAAAATAAACTTCTGGGAGAGACAGTTTTCTTATATATCTTGTGCTCTGTCTGCTTGGGAAATAGTAAAAGATGTTTCAAGCAAACAATGGGCTAAACCGCAGTCTGTCAGGTTTGTAGGTGACAGTAGCTTGTAGAAAGACTGGGAAAAACCCAATAGAAACACAAAGCCTCCATTCCCTGAGTCATTTCATAATGTAATTCAAACTCTTCTCAGGATGAAAGAGAGAATGAAGCATCCTGGAAGATCCTTAAGTAAGATGCCAGACAAGTACTCAAAATGGCTTGGGTCTAGAGGAGTGAGTTTTAAAATAGCCAATCTATCAAATGAATGTTTACATTCATTTGCCCAAGAGGTGGTATTATTATACCATAATGCAAATGTATTCATTGTTTCCTTCACTCAAAACTCTTGCAACAAAAAAAACCTTTCCATGAAAACAGGCAGATATTTTACTACAAGACCAAGTTTCAGTTAGGCCCAAGGCTGTTTTCTCTTCAGAGACTAGGCACAGTTGGAGATGACCTTAATGCACTGCTTTGGGGACAACACAGGTATAGAAGAAAAGTTCTTTCCAAGAAGAAGGTAACTTCCCTCTCCCTCTTCTCTTCTCTCTGTGATTTAGTCATGCCAGGAGGGCACACTGATTGCCCTTTCCTTCACTGAAAAAAAACCAAAGGCCCATACCCACCAACTTCTGACCCATTAGCCAGACCAGGTCTTGATGTAGCTCAGAAGCAGCATGGTCCCACCCCTGGAAAAAAAAAAAGATAGAGAGAGACAGGTTCTAGAACTGGGATGCTACATTTGAAGACCAATTTCTCTTTTTACTAGTTTCTCGATGTATAAGAGGCCCAACTCTAAGCTTCAATACTTTATGTGTAAGTGGGATGGAATTCCTATCTAAAAAACTCTTGAAAATAAATTTATAATGGCACATCAAGTATTACATAGTTCTGACAAATGTATGGTAATTAAAATTTTCTCCACTTTCCCCTCCTTCTCCTTGCTCTTCCTTATTGTGCCATGAATAATTCATATATAAACTTCATTACTTCCTATAATTTCTGCTGTGATGATTACAAGGATCATATTTGGGATGTCATTCTCTTGTTTCCCTTTCCTATTCAAAGATCTTGGCTCAAGCAATGTGAAATCTGCTTTTCCATAATTTTGTCTTTTCTGTTCCTTCAACTCCTTGCCCCCCTCCTCTCTAGTTACTCCAGCTACAAAGATTATAAAATCCATTGGTACTCAAACTCTACTCTATAACACTCTGTCACTACTCTGCACACTCTAGTCCACTAATCTAATTCTATTCAGTCTCCCTCAAGCCCATGAATCACTATTATCACTCATTATCAGCAAAATCTGGGGCTCCATATTATGACACTTTCCTTGAGCATCACAAGGCTCCTCACTGATCCTGATCACTAAAGTGCTTCGTTGTCCAAATAAAATCACAATTTCATCCATACAATCCCATACTACCATTTCCCAAGTGATTTCCTCATCTGTTTTCCACAACTCCTTCACTCTCTTCCATTGTCAATGATTCCTATTAGCAAAAGCACATACTCACAAACCCAATTCCTATATCTGTAGTGCAGTAGAGAACTTTATTTGTTGAGTAGTTGTCAAATGTGATGGATTATGTAGACTATCTCACTTTATCCCAGCATGGCACAATGAGATAAGCATGATTTACATATGAGGAATAAGGGACTTACAGAGCTTAGAAGTCCCAGGACTGAGCTAGGGAGATGGCTCAGAGGTTAATGCCTTTTCTCAAAAGCAAATCCAGAACATCACAGACTCTACATCAATCACCTGGAACTAGGCCAGCCTAATCTCTCCCCATTCTGAAGCTTAGGGAAATTTGCGGAAGAGGGGGCGGTAAGAGTGTAAGAGCACAAGGATGGGAGGAGCAATGATATGCAAGATACTCCACACAAGTTAGGGCCGAAGCAATCATAATTGGACTTTGCATGTTCTGCGCAATGTCCAACACACTATTGACCCCACAAAGTCTAGCATTTGCTAAAAGCACCAAGATCCTTGGAGGCAAGGGGTTGACAGCCACAGTAGTGTTCCTATGCTTAAGAGGAACACAGGAAAGGGTTCTGGGAAATGCCACTGGGTCCTTGCACCTCATCAGAGAGGAGAACCCAGAGGAAAGTTTGGCATGCACATTAAAGGATGTTCTGGGGATGGGAGGGGGAGGCACTGGGGCATGGGGAGGGAAGGGGAAGGGAAGGGGGCACAGGGGGATGGGGGTTGGAAGGAGGGGGGGACCAGTGTACCTATTAAGTTTGTATGAGTGGAAATAAAAAAAAAGCAAAAGAATCTGAATTTGGATTCCAATTTCACTTTAAAAAGCCAGGCAGTTATGGCAGAAGCCTACAATTCTAGTCTTTCAAGGTGGAACCTGGGAAACCCCAGAGCAAAGCAGTAAGGAAGTAGAGCAATCCAGGATGATTCCTGAAATCACTCTTTTTTTCCCCCAACCATACAAGCTTAATAGGTACCCCGTTTCCCTCCCTCCCTTCACCCCTCCCCAGTCCCTCTACACCCTCCCCCCCTTTTCCCCTTCCTTTCACCTCCCCCACCTTCCCCTTTTCCCAGTGTCTCCCCCTTTCCCCCCATTCCCTGGAGCATCCTATTGTGTGAATGTCAAACTTCCCTCTGAGTCCTCCATTCTAGTGAGGTGTAAGGACGCATTGGCATTGCCCAGAGCCCTTTCTTGGGTTCCCCTTTGATATGGGAACACTATTATGAGTGTTAATCCCTTGCCTCTAAAGATCCTAGTACCTGTGATCTATGCTAGACTTTGGGGGATGATTGACATGTCAGCCATTTCACAGGTCTAGCGAAGTCCAATTATGAATACTACGGCCCAAACTTGTGTGGAGTATCTTGCATATTGTTGGTCCTCCCCATCTTTAGGCTCTTACAATCTTGCCATCCCCTCTTCTGCAAGTTTCCCTGAGCTTTAGGATGGGGAGAGATTTGGCTGGTCTAATTCCAGGTGATTAATGTAGGATCTCTGGTGTTCTGGATTATAGTTTGTTGTTTTCAGTTTTGCTGTTCCTGCACCACCCTTGGCTTCATCCTGATTAGTATTGGAGGTCACCTGCTAACCAAAGATAAAAGGCTGTTTAAATGAAATCTTACTATAAGAGGAGATTCAAAACTACACTGAAATCACTCTTGAGCCTCTACAGACACACAGACACACACACACACACACACACACACACACACACACACACACACACACAGAGGCATACAAAAAAAAGTGAAGAAGTGTCAAGACTAACATTCAAACCCAAGACCATAGAATCTCTGCAGGAATCCCTGTGACTTTTAGTCACTTTTAATCACTTCCTGTGATCCAGTTACTTTTCAATTGTGATAAAATACTCTGATCCAAGCAAGTTAGAGGAGAAAAAGTAAAGATTTTATCTTACAGTTCCAAAGAAGATAAGGTCCGTCATTGCAGAGAACACATGGCAACAGGCAGGGAAGCCTGGCAACAGGAACAGGAGGCTGGCTTATGCTGCATTAGCTATCAAGAGGCAAAGAAAGAATGGGAAGTATGCTTAAGTTACCAAATTTCCACCCCTTCACCAGTAACTTCTTCCTACAATGTTCTACCTCCTAAAGGCTCCACAATCTTTCCAAAACACCACTAGCTGTGGACCAAGTATTCAAATACCTGAGCCTTTGGGGGATACGGTACACTCAAACCACAAAAATATCTTGAAACCAAGAGCTTCACTTTTCATCCTGTCTACCTTGGAAATTCCTTGGTTATTAAAGTACCTTCTTCTAGTGTATGGCATTTTTCCTCTGGGCAGCAATCTTAGACTTTGCTGCAGTCTTCTCCATCCTGGAGAAGTCTTAGTAAGTAAACATCTTCTTGGACTCAGGAAGTTTCTGAAACTAACAAGCTATATGAGATAGGATGTGAGGCAGGAAAGGATCTCCTGCCAACTGTCAGTTTAGTCTGAAGGAAACTCCTCCTGCAATGAAGAAACCTACAAGACTGCTGAATAACCAGGCAATCTAGAAGAGGCCAGACAAGCAAGGCAGGTCAAAGGAGGCACTGGAGCAGCTCAAGACAGTGCGAAGAAGACCAGGGAATGGTAGTCTAGAACATTCTGCTAAACAGGTTAGCCAAGAACTCAGAGAAAGATAGAAAGAGACCAGCAAACATTTCAACAGAGAGAGACCCCAGAGTATACCAGAAGCTTGGAGGATTCTCTTTTAGCAAATCCTACAGTAGAGATACCCAAGAGTACAGGTTCAGTGAATCTCATCCATGCTGGGGGGGGAGGCTTTCTGGTGAGGTAGCTGCCTTTGAATTGGCCCTGCTTTGAGTAACCCCAGTTATTCATAGGTTCATCAAGTTAGATCTTGTCATAATCATTTCTTTGATCTATGGTTGAACTCCTATCTGGAGTAGCTAGACAGTTGTGTGGCATCTCCCTAAGAAAAGTATTCACACAACATCTAGCCATTAAAGAATTCTGGAAGAGATGGGGTGACTAGGAGTTTCAGGACAGGGTTATCTCCCTGTCTCCGGATGTTAGACTTAGCAGTCATAAAGTTTTAAGGTTGTTTGGAAGAAAAATTCTCAGTTCCTGTTTAGTAAACCTGTTCCCGTTTTGCAACATGCCAAAGATGATAATCCTCCCACAGGGCCAATCTGAACTGTAAATCACTCCCCAAAAGTAGGAAGGACAAAGCCATGTTTATTTTGCCACTTTTCCCAGGGGCAAGGGTACTGCAGGCAGTGGAGAGTAAGAGGAAAATTAGACTATAAAGCAGTATTTGACATGTTTCCTTAATCGCAGTCTACATCTGCTGATCCAGCCAAAAGCAAGGGGGCAGAGGTGAACTTCGCTATGCCACAGTGAATAATGCAATCATACTTTTGATACCAAACTACATTTAACAGCCATATAAATCCTGCCTGCCTCTGTACCACACCTCATTATCTCACAGGAAATGTACGGCTTCTGCAAATCAAATGTGCTCTGACCTGTGCCTCGGAAGCAGGGCTGAGATGCAAAGCTGAGAGGTGTGTGTGTGTGCACCAACATTCCACCTACCCAAGTGCACACAAGAGCCCAGCCCAGGGAACCCTCAACACTGTCTTTCTGCGGGCCACTGGACAAAACACTCTACTCTCTGAGAATCTGGTCTGCATAATACAAGATGAGAGTGGGAAATATCTTTTCTTACATTTTATTCACTTGTGTGCGTGTGTGTGCGCGTGCACGTGTGTGTATCTGTGTGTAAGTGTGTAGGTGTGTGTGAGATGTTTGAGAGAGACAGAGAGAATACATATGTAAAGGTCAGAGGACAACTTTTGGAAGTTAATTCTTACCTTCCACCATTTGGACTCTGAGATGGAACTCAGATAGCCAGGTTTGTGTATTTACCTTCTGAGCTATCTCACTAGTCCCTGATAGTAAGAAGTATCTTCATACTATTTTCCAATTTAAAAAAAATCAGTACAGAGATTTTGGAAAATATTGAGGGTCAAATCAAATCTATAGACAAAAGGACTCTGGATGTTCAATCAGTCTGTCTTAATTGACTCATAGCATGCTTTCCTACAACCTAAGTGTTCTGATCAATGTGGCTCTGATACTTTGATAGAATCCCATAAGTTCAAAAAACCTTAATAATGCCTTCTACAATCCAGAGAATTTTCTTCTCAACAGACATACTCCAAAGCATGAAAATCTGGGAAATAAACACAAGTACAAATGTCCATGCTCGATCCTGAGAAGTGTGGGAGGAGAGTAGAAATGATTGCATAACAAAGAGAGGGGGCTGATCTTTTGAATCTCCTTGGCAGAGAAGAGGAGGAGATTCTGGTAACTACTCTGCCTGTGCTTAGAAGAAGGAAGGAGCAAGTTGGGCCTGTTTGCCCGTTTCCAGATGCAGTCATTTAAAAGCCCCATCCAGGTTCAATGCATCATTCTTTTATAGCAAGGAACAAAATCCTTCTTTGTTCCCCTGTGAAACTTATCTCTGAAGAACAGCACCACTTCCTGTGAGACCCAGCCCTGCAGATGTGTCCTGGGATGCCCACCCCACTGCTCTGCCTCTGGTCAAAGTGCAAGAATAGGCACTTTGTGCTGCTGACTGAAAATGACACTCGCTCCTCTGATCCCACCAACTGGGGTTACCAAGTGAGCAAAAAGTCCTGTTCAGAGAAGGGACCAGAGGCAGGGTGTGTGTGTCAGGGGATGTCTGTCTGTCCGTCTCCTTTCTGTCTGTCTCTCTCCTTTTTGTAGACTTGTTTTGCTATTTAGAGAGCTGAGAAAAGACAGCAAGGAAGGCCAGTATAGACCAGGGGTTTCCAAACTATTCCGTGGACCCTTTCCAAAGGTGGAAAACCCTGGAGCCTTGAGGCAGAGCATAGATTGGGTGAGATCAGCAAGCATGCTCCCAGGCCCTTCCATCTGCCTCCTTGACCCTTGCCAACACTAACAATAATCATAGAAGTTATACGATTTGTTATCCTAGACTTCATAATGTTCCATTCAAATGAAGACTTTACTTAGCTTTAAAAAGTATTGGAAAACACAGTTGTATAGACATAATCTTTGGGATAAAGCTCTATCCAGAAGTCATCCATCCTATCAACATATACCTGGGTCATTTGGAGTCATCCTTCCAGTTCTAGTTTCAGTACTGCCATCTGAAAAATGAAGCAATCCTAACCTTGCACAGATCTTGAGCATAGGACTCTACTTTTTATACTGACCAGACTGATTCCGACTAAGCATGTCCTTCAGTCTATTCACACTGATTCCATTTAAGCATGTTCTTCATGCTCATTCACACTGACTCCAGCTGAGCATGCTCTTTATGCCCATTCATACTGACTTCAGGAGGATGTGCTTCAGGCTCATTCCCACTGACTCCACCAGAGCATGCTCTTTCAATGAATTCACACTAACTCCACCTGAGCATGTTCTTTATGCCCATTCACACTGACTTCAGGAGGATGTGCTTCAGGCTCATTCACACCGACTTCAGGAGGATGTGCTTCAGGCTCATTCACACTGACTTCAGGAGGATGTGCTTCAGGCTCATTCGCACTGACTTCAGGAGGATGTGCTTCAGGCTCATTCACACTGACTTCAACCGAGCATGCTCTTCAAGTCTATTCATACTGACACATATTTATCAATATGCTTTTGAAGTCGAGTTTGGTCTTAATTATGAGGAATAAAAGTGGAAAATAGACTTTCTCAGCAAATAAATTCACATGTAAATAGATAAAACCAATAGAACAACAATGAATGAAATGTTCTATACTTAGCAAAGGGGCTACTATTTCAAACTGTGGCTTCCACACAATGTTTCTTTTGGCACTGCTGGACTGATGCTAACATCTTAGTTGCCTAAAATCTTGAATAAATAAAGCACTTGAAGAGAGGCAGAAAAATGCAAGAAGGAAATCAAAACACCCCCAGACACATCCAAAGAATAGGTAGAACAAGAGGGACTCTGGAGACCAGTAACTTAATGACCAGCACAGTGTTCACATCTCCTACTACATAGTTCCCAGAAGTGGCTGTAAAGACCTCTGAAGGGAAATGTATACATTTGCAATCTGCTTACTTAACTCTTGTCAATTCTAAGTTTAGGATTTGTGGGCAGATTCCTTATGCTATACAACATGCTACTCTGGCATGTCAGGAGCAGAAATGTTGACTCAGTGATGCAAGCAAAGTCACTAGTTGAAAGATCACTTGACACAAACACATTTGAGCCTGGCCCAGGTTCACCACCACTGGCTATGGTTTGATTTTTAATAACCTGTCTTTCTTTACTAGCAAAATGGAATGAGGATACCTGTAGGATAAGGTTGGTGTGCCACCCAAGTCTGTGGCTTCCTCATCTGTAAAATCTGTGAGTTACCCTAGCTGTTCTCTGAGATCCTTTCCAGCCCTGTTTTGCTCCTAAATGATTCTTGAAGTGGAAAGTTCTTCACTGCAGACTGAACGTTTGCTAAAACAAAGGCAAACAAACACACCAAATCCTCTGGTTACCTTGAGAGTACAGGAGAAATTGTGACAAATAGTCAGGTAAAGGATTTCATTTTTTTTACATTCCTATTCGAGGACCCAGAATTAACTGGTTACTAACTGAGAATTACAGTACACAGAGACCCACACTGTTGGTGCTATTAAAACCAATGGGCTGCTAAACAGCACTCTTATAAGGGATATTAATTTTTCTCCAGTGAGGATGAGCCATATTAAATTTATGTCTAGATAATCAAAAGCGGAAAAAGACTTGCAGCAAGGGAAAAATTAACCGGAAGAAAGAGCATCATTTTTTCCAATTGTGTCCATGTAACTATTAATGGTGCAAGCTATGAATGAGTTTGGCTGGATTATTTTATTATCAACTCATTAAGCTGGAAACTTCATTTCCCAGAATTCCCCTTCCTGCATGATTTTGAGTGCATGTGAGCCAAGGGAAGCACCCTCACTTTTAGCCCATATCCAGCGTTTCTTCCATAGTATGGGCTCTACTGAGCAGCAGCAGCTGCCCAAGGCTTGCTGGAGGACACTTGGTAGCTGACCCACATTAAGAATTCCTACCTAGCAGTAAGCACTCTCCGTCTTTTCCACCATAAGCAGCTCCCTGCAGTCCTACTTCAGGAGTTAGCATGCTCTGTCTTGCTCCAGCTTGCCCATATGCCCAAAGCACTAAAGAACTGAGTTCATACCACAATTAGTTTAAGGTGTCAACTTAATAATCAAGACCTAAGCCTTTATGCATACCTGTGAGGGATTATTTAGCTAAAGCAAGTCTTTGAACCAAACCTGTAGGAGATTATTTGATTAACATAGGATGAACCAGCCCATAATAAGTAGGTGCACAGGTGGATAAGATGAAGTAAGAACTGGTTGACTTGGCAATGTGGCAAGCTAAAAGAGCATGCCTGCCCCTCAGGTCTTCCTGTGAGTGTGGCAGAATTTGGTATCTGGGGTTCTCCATTTTCCCTCCTTCATAGTGGACTGTAGCCTAAAGAATCATAAGCATGAATAAAAGTTCCTTGTTCCCTTAACTGATTTAAGTATTCCTATCAGCAACTACAGAATAACTACATTAGTGACATAGTTCTCCATGATTCATTTTCCACACTCATGTGAGCTTAAATTCCAGTTACTAATCTAAGCACTCCATGAGCTCTGCTGTCCTAGATGATTTTTGTCCTACATGGAAAATTCAGTGGGGCAGACTAAGGCTACTATAACTTAAAACTTTGGCATTCCCTACAAAGACAACTTTAAGGGATACATGGCCACCAAACCAGGCCTTCAAAAACTGCTAGAAATGATACTCAAGCGTGAAGAAAAAAACAGGCATATCCAGGAGAACAGAAGGCAAATATAACACCATTAAAATCGAAGCAATATACTTATAAAAGCTACTAAACATAATAAATGTCTGGAATTAACAATAGTTTCTCCATTATAACACTAAATGTTAATGGACTTAATTCACCGATCAAGAGACACAGATTACAAACTTGGATTAAAAATCACAATCCATCAATCTGTTGCCTGCAGGAAACCCATCTCACCACAAAAGATAGGCACGCTCTAAAAATAAAAGGCTGGTCAACAATTCTACAAGCAAATGGAAGCAGAAAACAGGCAGGGGTAGCCATTATGCTATCAGACAAAGTGGATTTCAAACCAAAAAAAATTATAAGAGACACGGATGGATACTACATTTTAGTCAGAGGTACAATTCACCAGGAAGATTTCACAATACTGAACATATATGCACCCAATACGGGCCCCCCCACATTCATTAAGAAAACCCTACAGCGTCTAAAGCAAGAAATCAACCCCCAAACGATAATTCTTGGGGACTTCAACACCGCCCTCTCTACATGGGATAGATCAACAGGTCAAAAGCTTAACAGAGACACTTTGGAACTTAATCAAACCCTGAAAGAAATGGACCTCACAGATCTCTATCGAACTTTTCACCCACGCACCAAAGAATACACATTTTTCTCAGCAGCACATGGAACTTTCTCCAAAATAGATCACATATTGGGCCACAAAATGAATCTACACATATACAAGAAAGTTGAAATTCTAACCTGTGCCCTATCAGACCACCACGGCCTAAAGCTGGACATCCACAACACATCAAACAAGAGAAAATGCACTAACTCCTGGAAACTTAACACTATGATGCTGAATGAGAACTGGATTCAGGAAGAAATTAAAAAGGAAATTCAAGATTTCCTGAAAGTGAACGATAACGAAAATACAACTTACCAAAATCTCTGGGACACAATGAAAGCTGTTCTAAGAGGTAAGTTCATAGCTCTTAATGCCCACGTCAAAAAAATGGAAACATCAGAAATAAACAACTTAACAATGCAGCTTAAAGCTTTAGAGAAACTAGAGCAATCTGATCCTAAAAGCAGTAGAAGAGAAGAGATTAGCAAAATAAGGGGAGAAATATCTGAAATCGAGACTAAGAAAACGATAGAAAAAATCAACCAATCAAAAAGCTGGTTCTTTGAAAAAATCAACAAGATTGATACACCCCTAGCTAAACTAACCAAAAGCAAGAGAGAGAAAACCCAAATTAACAAAATTAGAAATGAACATGGAGTTATCACTACGGATACCCAAGAAATCCAGAGAATTATAACATCATATTTCAAAAACTTATACTCTGTGAAGTTTGACAACACAAAAGAGATGGATGAATTTCTAAGTAAACACAACTTACCTAAATTGAATCAGGAAGTTGTGAATTATTTAAATAGTCCTATAACATATAAGGAAATTGAGGAAGTAATCTCGAATCTTCCCACCAAAAAATGTCCTGGACCAGATGGATTCAGCACAGAGTTCTACAAGACATTTAAGGAGTTAATAACACCAATACTCCTTAAACTGTTCCATCAAATAGCAAAGGAAGGAACACTACCAAATTCCTTCTATGAAGCTAATATCGTTTTAATCCCAAAACCTAATAAAGATTCACTTAAAAAAGAAAACTATAGGCCGATCTCCCTGATGAACACAGACGCAAAGATTCTCAACAAAGTCTTAGCAAATCGGATTCAAAAACATATTAAAAAGATCATTCATGGGGACCAAGTAGGCTTCATCCCTGGCACACAAGGTTGGTTCAACATACGCAAATCAATAAATGTAATTCATCATGTAAACCAGTCCAAAGTCCAAGACCACATGATACTCTCGATAGATGCAGAAAAAGCTTTTGACAAGATCCAACAGCCTTTTATGATCAAAACGCTAGAGACAGTAGGAATGGAAGGAACCTTTATCAATATAATAAAAGCTGTATACAACAAGCCCACAGCAAGGATTATGCTCAATGGGGAACAATTGGAAGCATTCCCACTTCGATCAGGAACAAGACAAGGCTGTCCACTCTCACCACTTCTATTCAATATTGTACTTGAAGTCTTAGCCGAAGCCATAAGACAAGAAAGGGACATAAGAGGGATTCAAATTGGCAAGGAAGAAGTCAAGCTATCTCTATTTGCAGATGACATGATCTTATACCTGAGTGATCCCAAAAACTCCACCAGGAAGCTCCTGGAACTAATTGAGAAGTTCAGCAGGGTGGCGGGTTACAAAATAAATGTGCAAAAATCAGAGGCCTTCCTATATGCCCAGAATGAAAGAAGTGAAAAAGCCTTGAGAGAAACCATGCCATTTACTATAACCCCTAAAAAAATGAAATACCTTGGTATAAACCTAACTAAGGAGGTAAAAGACCTTTACAATGAAAACTTTAAAACCCTAAAGAAAGAAATTGCAGAAGACACCAGAAGGTGGAAAGACCTCCCTTGTTCCTGGATTGGCAGAATCAACATTGTAAAAATGACCATCCTACCAAAGGCAATATACAGATTCAATGCTATACCAATCAAAATCCCAAAGCAATTCTTCAAAGAAGTTGACCAAACAATCTCAAAGTTCATTTGGAGGCACAAAAGACCCAGGATAGCAAAAACAATCCTGAGTAACAAAAACACAGCTGGAGGTATTGCCATACCAAACCTTAGTCTATACTACAAATCCATAGTTGTAAAGACAGCCTGGTACTGGCTCCAAAATAGACACACAGATCAATGGATAAGGATTGAAGACCCAGATATAAGCCCACAAAGTTACAGCCATTTGGTCTTTGACAAAGGGGCCCAAAGAATCCAATGGAAAAAGAACAGCATCTTCAACAAATGGTGCTGGCAAAACTGGATCTCCACATGCAGAAGATTAAAGCTGGACCCGTACTTGTCACCATGTACAAGACTTAATTCCAAATGGATCAAGGACCTTGATATCAGGCCAGAGACTTTAAAAACCATAGTTGAAAGGATAGGGAACTCCCTCGAGCTGGTTGGGCTAGGCCAACAGTTCCTAAACAGACATCCAATGGCACAGTCACTGCTACCAACTCTCAACAGTTGGGATCTTGTGAAATTAAAGAGCTTCTGTTCAGATAAAGAGATTGTAACACGAGCTCAAAGGCAACCCACAGAATGGGAGAAAATCTTCACTAACCACATATCTGACAGAGCTCTACTGTCCAGAGTGCACAAAGAACTTAGAAAATTAAACTCCAAGGAAAACACTGGACCCAATTAAAAAATGGGCCCTGGAACTTCAAAGAAACTTTACCAGGGATGAAATTAAAATGTCTAACAATTATCTTAAAAAATGCTCCACTTCCTTCGCCATCAGGGAAATGCAAATCAAAACTTCCCTGAGATATCATCTCACCCCGGTCAGGATGGCAAAAATCCACAATACAAACAACGACAAATGCTGGAGAGGATGTGGAGAGAGGGGAACTCTCCTACATTGTTGGTGAGAATGCAGGCTCATACAGCCACTCTGGCGAGCCGTCTGGAGATTCTTAAAGAAATTAAAGATTGAAATGCCATATGACCCTGCTATCCCACTTTTGGGAATAACCCCCCAAGCAGCAAAGGTTCGCCTCGATAGCACAAGCTCGACCATGTTCATAGCAGCACTGTTTACAATAGCAAAGTCATGGAATCAACCTAAATGTCCAACAGTTGACGAGTGGATAAGGAAACTGTGGTACATCTATACAATGGAGTACTACTCAGCCATCAAAAATGATGAATTACTGGAATTTGCTGGGAAATGGATGTCATTAGAAAGAATTATATTAAGTGAAGTATCCCAAACCCAGAAAATTAAGCGCCGTATGTACTCCCTAATAGGTGGCTCCTAGTACCAAACTCACCCAGCCCACATTGGGACACTCAAAAGTAAACCTATGTAACACAGTAATTGCAAGGATTATGAACAAGAGAGATGGGTTAGGAGGGCCACACCAGAAACAAAGAGAGAGGAGACCATGTTACAGCAGAGAAAATAGGCCTCCATGAAGGTCTGCAAGTAAGTAATGAGAAACCTGGTTAAGTTCACAGACGTTCTTTCCTGATCTCACCAGAAGGGGAGGGCATATAGTCTAGCAGATAAAAAGTAATCATTTTGCAAATGGGTGATGGACCCCTCTCTCAGTGAGGTTTCCTACTCTTATTACATCTACCCTTGAATGTGCTATTACAACAAGACTCCAGTTTAACAGCTTTTTGTCTCTGGCCAGGGGGTGACATACAGTGCCCAGCAGAATGGAGTGAAGGGAATTGCAGGAGCAGCAAAACTGCAAAAGAAAATCAACAAACCACAATCCAGAACTTCAGAGACTCTATATCAATCACATAGAACTAGGACAGCCTAATCTCTCCCCATCCTGGAGCTCAGGGACATTTGCGGAAGAGGGGGCGGTAAGATTGTAAGAGCAAAAGGATGGGAGGAGCAACGATTTGCAAGATTCTCAACAATAGTTGGGGCCAAAGCAATCATAATGGAACTTTGCATGCCCTGCGCAATGTCCAGCGCACTGTTGCCCTCATAAAGTCTAGCATCTGATAAGGGCACCGAGACCCCTGGAGGCAAGGGATTGACAGCCATAGTAGTGATCTTATGCTTAAGGGGAACAAGAGAAAGGGCTTATGGAAATGCCACTGGGTCCTTATATGTCATCAGAGAGGAGGACACAGTGGAGAGTTAGGCACACACAATAAAGGACTCTCTGGGAATTGGGGGGGAGGCACTGGGGGAAGGGGAGGGGGAAGAGGGGGGAGGGAGGGAACTGGTAAAAAATTTTTAAAATGTATAATTAAATTTTTAATAAAAAAAAAAAAAAAAACTTTGGCATTCCCTTTAAGACTGGGCAATGAAATAGGTGAATGGATAATTAAGACATTGTTGGTAGAGGACATAAAAATAAGGATAAAATTCCTTTCAAAGACCAGATATAGGGCTGGAGAGATGGCTCAGGGGTTAAAACTGTCTTGAAAGCAAAAGGTCCTGAGTTTGGATTCCAGGCCCCATGTAAAAAAAAAAAAAAAAAAAAAAAGTCAAGCCTGAACTTCCAACCTTGTTTGGTAGAGTCTGGGAAAATCCCATAGCAAAGCAAAAAGGATGAAGAAGCAATCCAGGGTGATTTCTGAAGTCACCCTTAGTCCTCCACAGGGATACACAGTGCCCTCTGACACACACACACGCACACACACACACACACACACACACACATGCTCACACGTGCATGCACACCCACATATATGTACACACATGCATGCACATGCATACAAAATAAAGTTTAAAAAAATGAAATACTCAAAGGCCAAATATAAAGCAAGATCTATTATGAGAGGTGAAATAAAGGCAAAGATGTTCTTCATTGTATTCTAGAAGAAAGAATATATCCCTAAAAGCTGGGAGGTGTGCCTTATAAATTTTCAAGCTGAATATTAAAGGTGTCAATTGGCATCATTTACCTACAATAAAATCTGTTGCAGTTACTTTTCTTTCTGTTGCTGTGAGACAAAACTCACACACAGCTTAAGGGAGAAAGAGAGATTTACTTGACTTATAGTTCCAGAGGGGAGATATGATCCATTATGGTGAGAATCTCATAGAGAAGGCAAGGCTTGGGAGCAGAAGCAGGACGTTTGGTTCAGGTCACCATAGCCATCATGGAGACAAAGCAAGCAAGAGAAAACTGTGCGGAAGCTGGGCTAGGCTATCAGACTTCAAGACCTGCCTTCCTCCAGCAAGGCTTTACCTCCTAAAGTTGCCATAACCTTCCCAAACATTAGCTAAAGGTTGCAAACATATGAGTCTGTGGAGGACAACTGACATTTGAAGCATGTATCGGTTACGCTTTACTATTGCGGTGAGAGAGCACCCAAAGTCAAGCAACTTAAGGGAGAAGAGGAGTTTTATATAGTCTCTCAAAGCAGAGGTGGCATGGCTGGCTGGCCAAAGCTGGAGGAAGCTAAGTCACTGCAGACATCGTGGAAGCTGAGAGTTGCAAGCCTGCTTGCAGCAAAGGCAGACTTCTCCTGGAGGTAGGGTGGGACTAATCCATCCTAAGGCCCACCCCTTGTGACTGCCTTCCTCTAGCAAGGCTCCACCTCTCCAGGTGCCATGACCTTGTCAAACACATGAGACTGTGGGGGACACATTTCAAACCATGACAAAGCACATCAAGATCATTCAAAGGAGAAAAATGACCAATATTTCAGCACTCTTGTTTTCTAAGATGCATATGCAAATCAGATCACTTCAAGAAAACACTTTCATGAGTGTGCAGCATATATGCACATAAGCACGTACATTTGTCGTTAGCAGTTCCTGAATTGGAAAATGAAACTCTCCCTAGTTTCTGCAGCCAGGAAAACATCTCAGTTAAGTCCTGGCCTCAAGGTCAATATGAAGTTAAGACTCTTACTAAAGACTCTTAGAACTCTAGAAATTTTAAATGAATGGCTGATGGATTTTCTCCATTACCAAAGAGGGGTTTATAAGCCTTAAGGGTGATGTCCAATAGCATTCTGAATTGCTGTGGAAAGAAGAGAAATATACTTCTCAAATACACTCATTAATGCAACTTTTAGATTTAATCTGAACTCCAATAAGACACATAGGAAACCCACATAAATTTTAAAAGACCTGGACTAAAAAGAACACTGTCGAAATTGAGCAAACTACAAAAGTGTTGCAGTAACCTGGATCGTTGCCAATAAATTCGTGACCAAACAGCTTAGGGGAACAAGGAGTTTTAATTTCTTTTACAATTGTCTGATTACAGTTCTTACTGGAGCTGGCAAGAGAACCTACAGCAATACCAGAGGTTGAGAGAACTGGCCACACCCGATGTACAGGACTGCTGAGAGAACGGTCCTCACTTGTCAGACCAACATGTCTGGCCAAGTATACAGAGAAATGCCAACTTTCTTAACCAGTTCTCTCCATTTTATTTATCTGCATGGGGACTGGCCCCATCCACCCTGGGCTGGGTCTCCCCCTCAACTACATGATCTCTTGCAGGCTTGTTTGGTTCCTAACTCAACCACTAATTCTTTACAAATGTACCCAAAGCTTAAACCCTCAACTATCCGAGTTGACTCCTGCATCTAACTAAGGCAGGCAGGGATGCTATTTTTAAAAAGCTCTCTGGGCTCCAAACTTTCTATAGACAGGAAGTAAACTGATGATATATTCAGCCGCACATGCAGATCAGTTAATCTAAAACCAAAGAACTCCATGTTCTCTACCGCAAAAGAAGAGTCAGGAACAAAGCTGAACCACAGTCAGGATCTATGGCGTACCACTAAAGTGCATGCTGTAACATGTGTACCTCACCAAAGTGGAGAGTTCACGCGATCAGCTGCTATCTCTTCCCTTCACTCTCCCCTTTCTTTGATGAAAATATCTTTTGCAGGTATATTTGCTGATACGACCATCGTACACTGTGTGACTGAAGAAAGGCAATCTTGCCAGTTCGTCTCATAAATCCGTGTTGAGAACAATCACCAAGGAACTGCATTAGGAGCTTCATCACCATCTCTCTAGATGGTGGGACAAGGAGAGATAAGGAACCTCAAGTATATTTTATATAGAAATAAGAGTTTGGAGGAGATTTTAGGGTAGAAGAAGATAGTTTTATTTTATTTTTCTTTTTTCTCTCCCCTTAATAATTGTTCACATCCCCCCTTTTCCTCCTTGCCTCTCTCCCACCCTTCATCATATGAAAGGGTATAAATAGGTGCAGTCAAAATATATATATTCTATATACTTGCAGCTATACTTGGAGCTGGGGAGGTAAGAATGGCTCTGGATCCTTTGTCCCTACCATCAAGACAAAGAATCCATTTCCTCTTTTCTGGGATTTCATTTGTGATGAGCTGGTGACTCGCTTTTGAACATGCAGAGAGCAATACCTTAAAGGTTTTTTTTCCTATTTTGTAGTGTTTCTATTATCGCTATTAAGCAATGTTCATTCCTCCATCCCTTCCTACCCAGGCAAAGGACCTTAAGAAAGAATACCAATGTGAGATGAAGAAGGTTGGTCATTCCAACTGCTACAGCCACACACGAGTTTCATATATGTAAATGAGGTCATTCACAGCAATCACACCCAAGAAAACCTACCAGTTAATGGAACTACCTGCCTGGCCCCAGTTTAAAGTGCCAACCTAGAGCCTTAAATAAGAAAGTGATTGTTTGCTAACAGGCATACACACATACATGCACTCTATATACACATATGTGTACATTTATGAGTCAAATTGGGGACGGAGGAAAGAATTAAAATTCAGCAATCAGAATAGAGGTTCTATAACGTAGAGGAATCTTCTGGTGTCAAATTGAAAGGGAGAGCAGGAAATGTCAAAATTATTTTAGAAGAGTTTCTCTGTGGTCTATTGTGCTACTAATGGTGACTCATTCTTCTATCTAAAATAAGAATTAATAATTTCATATGCATAGTAAATAAATACAAATGCTGACCCAATGATTTGATGTCTCAAAAATTAACAACTTTCAAAGCAAAATAGTTCCTAAACTGGTAACTTTGGCACATGGCCTTGTGGGGTGTTGTTAATCCTGTGAGAAGATCTTAAGTCAAATACTTTCAATTATCTTCTGACTTTTAACATGCCTAAATGTTTGGCTATTAGTAACAGACTTCGTGCTTTGTATAGAACACTAAAGTTAACATTTTCATTATATTAACACCTTTTAGATAACAATCATTTAAGAGTATGAGGAATATGGAAGTAATCCAAGATTTTGAAATGCCCAAAGAATTCCAATTGCCTATTCTATAATCCCCAAATTTAGTATTTGTTGGAAATTTGAAAATTCTATTGCAGATAGATTTCTTGTGTGTGTGTGTGTGTGTGTGTGTGTGTCTGTGTGTCTGTGTGTCTGTGTGTCTGTGTGTGCCTATGGAAGGCCAAGAGTGACTCAGGGACTCACCCTGGATTACTTCTACTTCCTGTTTGCTTTTTTGCTCTGGAATTTCTCAGGCTCCAGCTTCCAGGACCCAAAATACAGGACACTGCCATTTCTACCTGGCATTTTTATATGGGATACAGGATCTAAACTTAGGACTTCTGCTTGCAAGGCAGAGGCTTAATCTCTAAGCCATTGCTCTTTTTCGTTTTAGGAGAGAACTTTCTAGCAGTCTTATCTGTAAGAAGAAAAGACTGCTCACTAGTGAATGTAAGTTCTTCACCAGTTAGAATGTTCAAAGTACCGTGATAACCAAGGAAATCAATCCACAATGACTATTTGAGCAAAATGCCTCCCAGAGTTGGCGGCACAGCTTTCAGTGACTTTTAGTGCAGCTAGAAGCTGTGTGAATGACCCCTCAGATATCACTTGCAAATGACCTAAGCTCAACACCAATGTTCTTATACATGAAAAAGGTTTAATGTTCAATGGCCCCAGCTCAGGACAGAATGCTCTGAAAGGTTTCCATATTCATAGAGGCTACAGCATACACCCCATACACCCTGTCTGGTAACTCTACTTTCTTTAAATTGTCTGAAGTCAGTCACGGCCCCATATTCAAAGGTTAAAAAAAAAAACGCAGCTAAAAATTCATCTTAATACCCCAGAATCTTCACTTTAACTGGTCATCCTATTTTATTCCTATTGCCTGTTTTCTAGCCCATTCATCCTGCTCTATGACCTGAGGAGGTGTCTCCAGTGGTCTATGAAAGGATTACCCTGCATCCTCCAGTTTCTGGATATATTTGGTCAAAAGCAAGTCATACACCGCAGGAGGAGAGCAGAACAGAATTGAGACTAACATGTCTATTGGCTCTCTCACTAGGAGGTCCCCTTTGCTTGTCTTACCCAATGACCAAAGATGGCTTTTCTATATGATTCTTTCATTACTTAAACTGTTCAGAGAGAGAAAACTCAATTCTCTTCTCCTCTTTTCCCAAGCTCTGAAGTATTCCTTACAGACCCCTTGTACAAAGACCCCCTGTAAGTAGACTTCCTTGGATCATCAAATTTAGTAATGGGACAGATTTCTTTTCCCAAATGGTTTTATAAAATCTCAGCGTTGTGGCACTTGGGATTTCATGCTGTTGTTTTTGTCATATGATCATAGATAATTGTGAAGAAGAAAATGCAATCCGTTGATTGACTGCATCTAGTTCAAGTATCCATCCCTGGAGGTGTGGACAGTTTCAGGAGAAAAAGTCACTGCATTTGGGCAAGATTGTTCCCAAGAAAAATCTGAACAGCATGCCTCTATGTCAAGACCATCTGGTATCTACAAACCATGCAAGTCATAGGTGTACCAGCCCCAGCTCCCTCTGCAACAGTGAGAATACAAAACCTATGCTGGGTAAATGCACCATGTTCTCTCCCCAGTTTTCTTGCATCTTGATAATCTACAGATCTAATTTGAGAAGTCTGTTCTGTATTCTTCCTTATCACTGAATATCACTATGACCTGGGAGGCGTCAGCTAGTCTTTCTGGGCTTCTGTGTATTTATCTGCAAAATCAGAAGTGAGAGCCAAATACTCTCTTTTATCTCCAGATAAAAATCTGCATGAATCTCTGGTTACTACACAAATTCAAAGTCATGACAGGACTCTTGGCTTCAAACATTACAGTCAAAGTCAGCATAACAAAAGATTGTGTGTTTAAAATATTTACAAACATAAAATCTGAGTCAAAAAAAAACTAAGAACAGAGATTTTTGGTAAAGACAGAAACTATGGCCTATTGGATAAATCTAGACTATTCATTGATTCCTTAAGGCACTGCCTACATGATGAATTAGCTCATTTTTATCTGTCATTCCACTCACAATCCAAATTCCGTAAAATGGCATTGCGATTGTGCTCATGTGGGCTAGGACTGGCACAGTGCCTGGTGACCACCTCCTAGGACAACAGGCCACAGAGAATGAATCATACTAAGAGTAGCGAGGTAATGAGCACACAGAATTACTAATGCCTTCTCTGAATGTGCCTGGTGGCATCGAAAACTAGGTTCCATTGTGCTGTGCGTCTACTTGCAGTATGGCTCTGTGAGTATTCTCTGGACGGGTTTCACAGGATTCTATCCGTGTTACCTGAGTCATAGCCCCAGAACTACAGTAACAAAATAATTGCCTCGAAAATCCAAATGAATTGATTAAGTGACCAAGTGATGTGGAGATAAGAAGTAATCATTTAAAAATGAGATTTGCTTCTCAGGTACATTGTAAAAGCAAAATGCAATGACTTCATTTTGTTTTCATTAGACTCTGTTATTTGCCAGCCAAAGGCAAAGGCTCATAAGCTGAGATAGTATTAAAATATATGAATGCAAATTGAAGAACTCCAGCAGAACAGGTGAATAATTTATAAGTATACCAAATGAACCCAAGTGCTCCTTCCAGCCACCATCAGTGTGTGGAGACAAATAATAACCCAGTAATTAGCCAGCTCCTAACTTGAGGCTCCAATATCAGCACTGAAAATTATATACCGGTTATGCTTGGTTTCAGAGCAGAACCAGATTACCATTACCATGAATTAGCAACTCGCTGGCATCTTCACAAAGACTTTAAATATTTAGTGCTGAGATGGACACGTTGCAGGGTCTGTGTGAGTCTTGGCAGCACGCATCGTATGTGCCTTTGTGGTACATTTATGGGCCTCTGTTGGCATGAATTTAGATCTGTTTACCATGTAGTTGTAAACATTTGCAGAGATTTCAATGTTTTATTTTAGGCAAAAGCTTCGTTTTTCAAAATGTGCTTAGTCGGCACTATTTAGCAAACACGTTCCACTAATTAATTAAAATGAATCTAGGACTTTGTGACGTGTAAATCCTGGCTCTGAAAATTGAATCTTCAGAGTCTTAACAAGGACCTTGATACAAGATGTACTCAGGAAGTGAATAATAAATGGGGGGAGGCGATGGTTGATTACTCAAAAATGGTTCAGATGAGCCTTGGACTGGAGTTAAGATTCTCTTTTTCCAAATGGGAAACACCGAGAGAAGTTGAAGAAGATCTAGAAAAAGCACACACCCAAGGTACAGACTATGCCAAGTCCCCCAATTCTCCAAGCCCTAGAGGATATCTGTCAGTATGGTAAACATTGTCTCATCTAACATCTACTCACACGTGCTGTGGGAGTGGAAGAAAGATGGTAAACAAGAAAGTCTCTCACTGCAAAATCCTCTATAATGCCTGGCTGCTCACAGAAAATAAAGTCCAGTGGGAGCTTGGATCCTCAGCTCTTTATCACTTTCACAGAGGCAATGCTTAACTTCCCTAATGGAATACAATCCAAGGCAGCATGCACTCCTGAACTGTGCTGCGAGTGGGCATTGTAATCACAGGTAGGAGCTGGGAGGAAGTGTCACTGAAAGTTGAAGCAGCAGAGGGACACTTTGATGTCAAAGAAATTCATCATCTGAGCCGCACAATTTGAGACGGCTCATATAAAGAGGACAGAATGGAAAGACCATGTGTACACAGTCAGTGAGACCTACAGGGTCTGTCTGAGTCAGGGATGGGGAAAGACATTGGACCATGAATTGACCAGAGAAACTGGACAAAGGAGCCCCAAGTAACTGGAAGGCAAGCTCTGTCACTTTCCTTAAGTTTACTCATGTGTTAAAGGTGACATTGGCAATCATTCTGGATTGCTTTCCCTCCTTGTTGCTTTGCTCTGGGGTTCCCCAGACTCTACCTTCTAGGGTTGGAACTGAGGCCACACCATTTCCACTGGGCATTTTTACATGGAATCTGGGGATCAAAGCTCAGGTCTTTTTGTTCATAAGGCGAAGACTTTAACCCATGAGCTACATGCCCAGCCCTCTATTTTGACTACTCTTTAAAAGCATCTAGCATTTTTTTTCTAATATATTCTCATATATTGTACAGAACAGGCATGTCTGAAGAGTTTTCCTTATATATTTTTATTTCTTTTTTAAATTCTCCAGTCAATTACACAGTATTACCAGGATTGAAAAACATGGTCTATGTCATCAGCTTCTACTGGGTAAAACAACAGACATATTATTAAGACAGGTTCCAATTCATCCACATTTTGTGCAATTCAAGCCACTGACTGAACATAAGAGAGAATGTTGAATAGCTCTTAAGCTAATGTTATCAATTTTTAAATCTGTAGTCTTCTGCATGCAAAGATGAGCAATGAGATGGTAGATAACCATCTCTAACATTTGTTCTTTATGAAAAAAATATTGCCTAGCAGACCTGGTTCAAAGGCCCAGTGGTCTTCAGCATAGTACATCTGCGTGCCTGAATTCTCTTGGCCAGTCTAACATTCAGAGCCTTGCCCAGGATACGGATGCTGGGTCTCTAGCCACAGGAAAGATCAATTAAGTCAAAATTTCTTAGTGTAGACCAGGTTTGGGTGCTCAGAGAGCCCCCAAGTAGCTCTGAAGTGCACAGGACCCTAACTTTGCAAGGACTCTGACTGTTTTTTGATGTCACAGTGTTCATAGATGATTTTAAGGAACACTGGGCCAAACTAGTGGAAACGTAAGGGTTTGGTTTATAGAAATATGAGTCTGCTTTTACAAAATACATTTTCACACCTGCATAATTATGCTTTCAAATGGTTCAGAATGGTTATAAATTTGGGATATAGAAAATATTTAAAAATATTGCCACAGATTATACTACAAGAGTGGATGATGGATCTGTGATGAGGGCACCTTTGCCAGGCTTTTCATGCTTTGAATAACAACCATGGGCAGGTTTTGATCGAGAGTGTTATAATACACTCTTTATATTTTTAATGATTACTGCAAAGAAAAAAGTGTATCCTTTACAAGAAGGTGATGAAAATTCCAAATTACTTTAAAACTCTTAAAGTGTTTTATTTTGTACAATTAATGCATGCTAATAAAATATTTTCAATTTTAAATGTGGAACTGTTAAAATCACAGTTAAAGTTTATAATTATTATTTGCCAATTAAGAGTAAAATTTAATGACTGTAGTAATTTACATTCCTATGGAGAGTGTGAAGCATTTGTTTACCTCCAGACCTCTGCTTACATGTATTATCTTTGGTCTTTTTGATAATAGCTTTTCTTACTGCAGTGAGATGAGCTCATGTAGTTTTTATTTACATTTCTCTGATGATTTGTAATGTTTCCATATGTCTGCTGGCTATTTGTGTATCTCCTTTTTTCCTATTTTTGGCATCTTTTTTTTACAACTTCATACATATATACAGTGTATTGTGATCACATTCATCCATCCATGATCTGTTCTTATCTCAATACTCTTGACTTTCTTCCCAAGTAGTCTCCCTCCTACTTTTTTTTTTAACCCACTGGGTTTTATCAGGGTTGTTTGTATGAGCATGGATAGGGCTATTCGTTGGAGCATAATCAACTCATCAATGGCTACACCACTGAAGAAAATAATGTGCACTGCTTGGCAACCATTAACAACCAATAGGAATCAGTAGTTCCTCAGAGAGAGGTGGAGCCTCATGAGTCTTTCCATCAATGACAGGTCTTCTGCAGGTTACCACAGCTACTATGTGTGTATGTTCTTGATTGCAAAGGCCATGTTATTTCCAAAAGACAACTTTTCATAGACCATCTCCTATCCTCTGGTCCTTAGATTCTTTCCACCCCCTCTTCCACGATGTTCCCTAGACCTTGAAAAGGATAAAGCAGGCAAACAGTATAAGCATTCACTTATTATTTGCACTTTGACCAATTCTGGGTCACTATATTAACCATTACCACTGTCAAAAGAAACTTTGGTTACACTGAGCACAGAGCTAATCTATGCATATAAATATAGATATTTATAAAATGGTAATAGCCACCCCCTCCCCAGGACCTGTGACTTCCCAGTCATGGGTTTTTGAACAGGTTTATAGTTAGGTGTATTCTATCTCCCATGGGGTGGGTCCCAAATCCAACCAGAAAGTGGCTGTATACCCCTCAAACTGTCAGCCTACTACTGTATCAGTGAGCACACCTTGGCAGACAGCTCAGTATTATAGCATGCAGGGTCCACAGTTGGGCAAAACCACTGATGACTTTTCTCCCCATCTACATACTTTCCAACACTGTGAACACTGGCTGAGAGGACATCACTTCCAGCTCAGTTCCAGATTGTTTCCCCCATGTGCTGCATCCAGAAAGCATGGTATCGTCAGCAACAGACACTTGCCATCAAGTTTTGATGAGCAACCAGGAGCAATGGCAATAGATTGTATTGCTTTGGGAGCCTTTGAGGCTCCTGACCAACAAGTCTTGGGGAGGTATCACTTACCTGGTGCTGGGATATTCATTTTGAAACCTTAGATTTCTAGAAGCATCTTTATCCATTTGTGCAAGTGTGCTCCATTCTGTTTTAATTTGTGTAACATTTTTAATTAACATAAAGTAATCAATTTCAATGTGGCTTTTTATATATTCTTAGTTTTGATTCTCTTCCTGACCCTTGACTTTCTCCCACCACCTACCCTATCCCCATTTCAACCTTTCCTTACTGATATGTCCCCTACTTTCACATCACTCGTGTTTTACTCTAATACCCTCCCATCTTAAGGTCTTCACCCCCTTCCTCCTGGATCCTTTCTTGCCTCTGCCAGACTCTAAAAGCACTTACCCCACACAGCCATAGAAATCTAAGGCTCCTATACAGCAAAATAAACTGTCAACATGAATGGGGGAAAATATAAAGAGGTCATATTAAACTGAAAGACTACAAAGCCAACAAAACAATAGACAGTATAGAGACTGCCTACAGCATGAGGAAACTTTTGCACACTATCATCCGACAAGAGGTTGTTACCCAGAGTTTATTTGAAAACAAAATTCAGTAGCGAAAATAAAAAGAACATGATTGAAAAGTGGGCAGAAAATCCGACTGGATAGAAAATACATAGAGCAGCTATGAACACACATGATTGAGTGCCTGTGTAGTGGGACGTAGTTATTTGGGAATATGCCAAGAAATGTTAAAGCTGGTAGCTTTTTGAGAAATCTCCATGCTGACTCCCATATTTGCTGCACCCAGATTACGCTCCCACCAGTAACATGCAAGGATTCCTTTCCCCCACATCCTTGCCAGCATTGGTTGTCATTTGCTTGTTTATGATAGTCATTCTGACTAGGATGAAGTAGAACCTCAAAGTCATTCAATTTGAATGGTGAAAGATGTTCAACTCTTTCTAATATGTTTGCTAGTCATTTGTGCTTCTTCTTTTGAGAACTCCATGTTCTTAAAAGCATTTGTTAACAGTTACATACATTACAATTTTAAAATTCATGTTAATCTTAAATTTGAACATAAATAGAAGAAATCCATATGAAGGTTGATATGCATTTTACCTTTCTGTGTGGATCAGTCTATCATTTTTTAAGTAGTGAAAATTATTTGCAATACTTTGAAAGAAAAACTTTCCCTTCCTAGTATCTTGAAGCATTTTTTCTTTCAGTAGTTTCAGAATCTTAAAATTTTTTTTTATTATTATTATTATTTATTCAATTGTGCGTGTGTGTGTATGTATGTGCCCGCATGTGTGTATGTGTGTGTGTAGAACCACGGACGAATTCGCGAACCACCATGGACGCCTCCACCTCCTTCTGCCCCGGGATTCACAGGCTCCGCCCTACCAGGACCAGAAGCGCAGGCCGCCCCCGCTTCCGCCTGGCGTCTATACGTGGGATCTGGGATCCGAACTCAGGACCTTCCGCCTGCAAGGCGGAAGCTTAACTCCTGAGCCACCTCTCCAGCCCCTAGTTTCAGAATCTTATACTTAAGCCTTTACTTAGATTTGGGCTGATTTCAATTAAAAAGTAAGGATGAATTCTTTTCAATGACAGCAATGTTAAAATTTGCTTTAAAATTTTAATGGATCTTGGGTACGGATTTTTTCCAAAATCAATTCTGTGCACAGTGATGAAGCTATGCATATGCACACACAATGGTTATCCTGTAACCTGTTTGGACCACTCTGAAGACAGAGGCCACAGTGACACCAAAGTTATAAATGTAAGAGTCAAGTACAGGGGCTGGAGAGCTGGCTCAGAGTTTAAGACTTTGCCTGACAACAAACAGAGGGTCTTGAATTGAGATCCCAGGTACCACATTAAAAACACCAGGTGGAAATGGCAGTGACTTTCACTTCTGGCTCTGGTGAGCAGAGCCTAAGAAATCCTAGAGCAAGGCAAAAAGGAGGCAGAAGCAATCCAGGATGACTCCCAAAGTCACTCTTGGTCTTCCACAGTAACGTGCCCTTTGATACATACATACACACACACACACACACACACACACACACACACACACACACACACACATGCAAAATAAATAAATGAATAAACAAATAAATAAATAAATAAATATTTAAAAGATGACTTTCAAAAAAAGAAGGAGAACCAGGTACAATTGAAATGTGTGTCTCTATAACCAGAGAGTATCACAGCCATGTCCCTTCTCTCTCCTACCTGTTCTGGAATGAGCCCTGGGTCCAGAACATCCATAAATAGCTACACGGTTATCAACAGGATGTTCCAGTGAAACTCGGTGTTCTGGGTGCTGCAGGAGGGCAGCTGCAGCAAGTGGCAGCCACCATGGGATAACTGAGTCAGTCCAGCCCTGAGCATGTCACGTGACCATGGAAAAGATGCATGGAAAGGCTCACAGAGCTTGTGAATCCACTTTTGACCAATATACTTAGATGGAAAAAAAAAACTAGAAATGTGCATAAAGTTGTTTTTAATATTTTAATTTCCTCAAGAGAATTTATTTTTCTACTGTCCCCCAATACCTCTCCCTTCCAACTTTAATTTCTCATATTTTTTAACTAAGCAACTGAGCTCCATTAGTGTTATCCACTCAGATGTAGGGTCAGCCACATGTCTTGTCTGCAAGACAACATTTCATAGCATTCCTCTCCATCCTCTGGCTCTTACATTCTTTCTGACCCCTTTTTCATGATGTTCCCTGAACCTTGGGGAGTTGAAGTCAATAATGATGTTTCATCTGTGACTAAGTACTCAATTCATTTATAATTAGCACTATGACCAGCTACAGGTTTCTGCATTCACCACTGCCCAGTGAAACAGTCCTTCCCTGGCCAAGATTGAGTGCAAAACAAATCTATAGGTTAAAATGTGTGTGTGTGTGTGTGTGTGTGTGTGTGTGTGTGTGTGTGTGTGTATGTGTGGTGAGATATGAGTGTGTTTATATGATTCAAACAAGGAAAACATCAAAGATAAGAGAATTTAATACAACTGTGCATGATTTTCATTGAACAGTAAAATATACACTATTTATGAGTTGTTATAATCTAATTCTGAAAAGTTTACTTTTCTCCCCTTCATTTGAGCAAGATCATTACTCACATTTTATTTAATCAGGATTACTCCATGACCTTTGTTTCTTCAGCAGTAATGTAGAATTACACCATCATTCCTAAGTCACTGTAGCTCTTAAGTTTAGATTAACTTTAAAGAAAACTCATTCTTCAGAGGCAGAACCAATAGAATAATCAATAGAAATTATAATAGTAATAATCAGATTTAGAAAGATCTGTGAATGTTTTATAAGATATTTAAGCATTGTAAAGATTTATGTGACATAATGCAATAAAACAAATTAGCACTTTCATAGAAAACAATAAAACTGCTTTAATTTTACTGTATACATTATCACTTGCCTGCTTTCACCCTTCGAAAAATGTCCTGACCCACACAGAAAGGTGAGCTCAGCATTGACTCCCATATGCATTCCTTCTATCTCTACTCACACTTAAGCCAAAAATGAACTCAAAATGTACATCATGTGTCACATGTGAATGTTAAATATCACACAAAGTGATAGACTTTTAGAACCACATTAGAAGACAGAGTCATGGAATAGGGTTTGCACGCACAGGAAAACAACTCTTCATTGAACAGAAATCTGCTCATGCAAACTTTCTGAAAAAGAAAGACTTGGGAGGTTAACAAATCTGTTTTTGCATTTACCAAAATGTATATGTTCCCCTGTTTTCCTCGCATTCTGAAGTGGAGACTGTCTTTGACAGTGTCAAAACCATTAATCTGCAGTGCATGTGTTGAATATACAATAAGAGAAGTAGAAGAGGTTTTTATTACAGACATTCAGTTGTATATGTCAACTCTCTACACTGAATCATGAGCAACAGAGATACTTGAATGCTCTTGAATAAATCTGTTTTCTGTTTATTATACACATGGCCTTCCAACGCAAGTCCTAGAGCTCTGACCACATAGGCCCACTGATTGGGCAATTTTGAGAAAGAAGCCAAGTTTAAAGCTGAGAACAGTCCCGTTGAGTTTGCTAAGTCAAGTACAGTGGTACACATCTGCTATCTCAGCTACTCAGAATGCTAAGATATCAGGGTTATGAGGTCAAGGCCCACCTGGGTGACACAGATCAATTAAAAAGAAGAGCTTCCCTTCTTCGCCCCGCCCCCGCTCCGCCGGTCGGGACGCCTGCGCGAGATCCAGCCGGGCCTCAACGCGCGCTCTAGGACCCCCAGGTCAGCCCACGGGGACCCGGCTCCGACTCCCACCATCCAGCCGGAGCCGCGCGGGGGCCGAGGGACGAGGAGCACCTCCCCCTGCGCCCGGGCCCCGCCCCAGCTGCCCTCGGGTTAAATAGCTCCACGCCGACTCGCCCATCCTCCCTTTTCGCCCCACCCCGCTCCGCCGGTCAGGACACCACGCGCGCGGTCCACCCGGGCCTCACCCCGCGCCCTAGGTAAGTCCCCGTTCAGGCCCTGCCCACCAGTACCCCAGGCCAAATAATTCAGTTTAGTGAAATTGAGAGATCTTAAGAGTTAAAATGACAATGCCAAAGTCAAAGTGCAAATCCATGAGAAGCAACACTCAAGTAAACAAATTTCCCACTGAAGAAATTAATCCCATAATGTTAGACTCCAACAAGAACAAACCCGCAGAAAAAGGCCAAGAAAGCCCCACCCAGGATAAAGACTTTCAAAATATGATCATTACCATGTTCAATACTATGAAAGAGGAAATCCGGGAGGAATTACATAATCGAATCAATCGCTTTGAAGAGCAACACAACAGACATCTGGAGGAGTTGAGAAAAACAGTGCAAGAAACAAAAAGTGGCATAGAACAGTTAAAACAAACTCAAGCAGAGTTTAAAACTGAGCTAAAAGACAAGTTATCTTCAACCCAGAACGCCACAGAGAGTCTTATCAACAGAACTAATGAAGCAGAAAACAGAATTTCAGACCTTGAAGATAAAGTGGGAGTACTAACCAGCTCAATGGAAGAGGTTGTTAAAGCCAAAAAGATACTTGAGAGAAATATCCAAGAGATATGGGACACCCTGAAGAAGCCTAACATGCGTATTCATGGAATACCGGAGCAAGAATCTCAAAATACCACCCCTGAGGAAATTTTTCAAACGATCATCAAGGAAAACTTTCCTCATCTAAAAAAAGAGAGGCCCATTCATATACAAGAGGCATTCCGCACCCCAAACAGATACGACCAAAATAGAAGCACACCGCGGCAAATAATAGTTAAAACACTCCACATTCAAGATAAAGAACTGGTGATGAGAGCTTCAAGGGAGAAAAAACAAGTCACTTTTAAAGGCAAACCTATTAAAATAACTAATGACTTCTCAGTCGAAACAGTAAAAGCAAGAAGAGCTTGGAGAGACATACTTCAAGTATTGAATGAGCAAAAATGTCAACCCAGGCTGATTTACCCTGCAAAACTATCTGTCATGATCGAGGGAGAAAGAAAAATTTTCCAGCACAAAGACAACTTTAAGGGATACATGGCCACCAAACCAGGCCTTCAAAAACTGCTAGAAATGATACTCAAGCGTGAAGAAAAAAACAGGCATATCCAGGAGAACAGAAGGCAAATATAACACCATTAAAAGCGAAGCAATATACTTATAAAAGCTACTAAACATAATAAATGTCTGGAATTAACAATAGTTTCTCCATTATAACACTAAATGTTAATGGACTTAATTCACCGATCAAGAGACACAGATTACAAACTTGGATTAAAAATCACAATCCATCAATCTGTTGCCTGCAGGAAACCCATCTCACCACAAAAGATAGGCACGCTCTAAAAATAAAAGGCTGGTCAACAATTCTACAAGCAAATGGAAGCAGAAAACAGGCAGGGGTAGCCATTATGCTATCAGACAAAGTGGATTTCAAACCAAAAAAAATTATAAGAGACACGGATGGATACTACATTTTAGTCAGAGGTACAATTCACCAGGAAGATTTCACAATACTGAACATATATGCACCCAATACGGGCCCCCCCACATTCATTAAGAAAACCCTACAGCGTCTAAAGCAAGAAATCAACCCCCAAACGATAATTCTTGGGGACTTCAACACCGCCCTCTCTACATGGGATAGATCAACAGGTCAAAAGCTTAACAGAGACACTTTGGAACTTAATCAAACCCTGAAAGAAATGGACCTCACAGATCTCTATCGAACTTTTCACCCACGCACCAAAGAATACACATTTTTCTCAGCAGCACATGGAACTTTCTCCAAAATAGATCACATATTGGGCCACAAAATGAATCTACACATATACAAGAAAGTTGAAATTCTAACCTGTGCCCTATCAGACCACCACGGCCTAAAGCTAGACATCCACAACACATCAAACAAGAGAAAATGCACTAACTCCTGGAAACTTAACACTATGATGCTGAATGAGAACTGGATTCAGGAAGAAATTAAAAAGGAAATTCAAGATTTCCTGAAAGTGAATGATAACGAAAATACAACTTACCAAAATCTCTGGGACACAATGAAAGCTGTTCTAAGAGGTAAGTTCATAGCTCTTAATGCCCACGTCAAAAAAATGGAAACATCAGAAATAAACAACTTAACAATGCAGCTTAAAGCTTTAGAGAAACTAGAGCAATCTGATCCTAAAAGCAGTAGAAGAGAAGAGATTAGCAAAATAAGGGGAGAAATATCTGAAATCGAGACTAAGAAAACGATAGAAAAAATCAACCAATCAAAAAGCTGGTTCTTTGAAAAAATCAACAAGATTGATACACCCCTAGCTAAACTAACCAAAAGCAAGAGAGAGAAAACCCAAATTAACAAAATTAGAAATGAACATGGAGTTATCACTACGGATACCCAAGAAATCCAGAGAATTATAACATCATATTTCAAAAACTTATACTCTGTGAAGTTTGACAACACAAAAGAGATGGATGAATTTCTAAGTAAACACAACTTACCTAAATTGAATCAGGAAGTTGTGAATTATTTAAATAGTCCTATAACATATAAGGAAATTGAGGAAGTAATCTCGAATCTTCCCACCAAAAAATGTCCTGGACCAGATGGATTCAGCACAGAGTTCTACAAGACATTTAAGGAGTTAATAACACCAATACTCCTTAAACTGTTCCATCAAATAGCAAAGGAAGGAACACTACCAAATTCCTTCTATGAAGCTAATAACGTTTTAATCCCAAAACCTAATAAAGATTCACTTAAAAAAGAAAACTATAGGCCGATCTCCCTGATGAACACAGACGCAAAGATTCTCAACAAAGTCTTAGCAAATCGGATTCAAAAACATATTAAAAAGATCATTCATGGGGACCAAGTAGGCTTCATCCCCGGCACACAAGGTTGGTTCAACATACGCAAATCAATAAATGTAATTCATCATGTAAACCAGTCCAAAGTCCAAGACCACATGATACTCTCGATAGATGCAGAAAAAGCTTTTGACAAGATCCAACAGCCTTTTATGATCAAAACGCTAGAGACAGTAGGAATGGAAGGAACCTTTATCAATATAATAAAAGCTGTATACAACAAGCCCACAGCAAGGATTATGCTCAATGGGGAACAATTGGAAGCATTCCCACTTCGATCAGGAACAAGACAAGGCTGTCCACTCTCACCACTTCTATTCAATATTGTACTTGAAGTCTTAGCCGAAGCCATAAGACAAGAAAGGGACATAAGAGGGATTCAAATTGGCAAGGAAGAAGTCAAGCTATCTCTATTTGCAGATGACATGATCTTATACCTGAGTGATCCCAAAAACTCCACCAGGAAGCTCCTGGAACTAATTGAGAAGTTCAGCAGGGTGGCAGGATACAAAATAAATGTGCAAAAATCAGAGGCCTTCCTATATGCCCAGAATGAAAGAAGTGAAAAAGCCTTGAGAGAAACCATGCCATTTACTATAACCCCTAAAAAATGAAATACCTTGGTATAAACCTAACTAAGGAGGTAAAAGACCTTTACAATGAAAACTTTAAAACCCTAAAGAAAGAAATTGCAGAAGACACCAGAAGGTGGAAAGACCTCCCTTGTTCCTGGATTGGCAGAATCAACATTGTAAAAATGACCATCCTACCAAAGGCAATATACAGATTCAATGCTATACCAATCAAAATCCCAAAGCAATTCTTCAAAGAAGTTGACCAAACAATCTCAAAGTTCATTTGGAGGCACAAAAGACCCAGGATAGCCAAAACAATCCTGAGTAACAAAACACAGCTGGAGGTATTACCATACCAAACCTAAGTCTATACTACAAATCCATAGTTATAAAGACAGCCTGGTACTGGCTCCAAAATAGACACACAGATCAATGGATAAGGATTGAAGACCCAGATATAAACCCACAAAGTTACAGCCATTTGGTCTTTGACAAAGGGGCCCAAAGAATCCAATGGAAAAAGAACAGCATCTTCAACAAATGGTGCTGGCAAAACTGGATCTCCACATGCAGAAGATTAAAGCTGGACCCGTACTTGTCACCATGTACAAGACTTAATTCCAAATGGATCAAGGACCTTGATATCAGGCCAGAGACTTTAAAAACCATAGTTGAAAAGATAGGGAACTCCCTCGAGCTGGTTGGGCTAGGCCAACAGTTCCTAAACAGACATCCAATGGCACAGTCACTGCTACCAACTCTCAACAGTTGGGATCTTGTGAAATTAAAGAGCTTCTGTTCAGATAAAGAGATTGTAACACGAGCTCAAAGGCAACCCACAGAATGGGAGAAAATCTTCACTAACCACATATCTGACAGAGCTCTACTGTCCAGAGTGCACAAAGAACTTAGAAAATTAAACTCCAAGGAAAACACTGGCCCAATTAAAAAATGGGCCCTGGAACTTCAAAGAAACTTTACCAGGGATGAAATTAAAATGTCTAACAATTATCTTAAAAAATGCTCCACTTCCTTCGCCATCAGGGAAATGCAAATCAAAACTTCCCTGAGATATCATCTCACCCCGGTCAGGATGGCAAAAATCCACAATACAAACAACGACAAATGCTGGAGAGGATGTGGAGAGAGGGGAACTCTCCTACATTGTTGGTGGGAATGCAGGCTCATACAGCCACTCTGGCGAGCCGTCTGGAGATTCTTAAAGAAATTAAAGATTGAAATGCCATATGACCCTGCTATCCCACTTTTGGGAATAACCCCCCAAGCAGCAAAGGTTCGCCTCGATAGCACAAGCTCGACCATGTTCATAGCAGCACTGTTTACAATAGCAAAGTCATGGAATCAACCTAAATGTCCAACAGTTGACGAGTGGATAAGGAAACTGTGGTACATCTATACAATGGAGTACTACTCAGCCATCAAAAACGATGAATTACTGGAATTTGCTGGGAAATGGATGTCATTAGAAAGAATTATATTAAGTGAAGTATCCCAAACCCAGAAAATTAAGCGCCGTATGTACTCCCTAATAGGTGGCTCCTAGTACCAAACTCACCCAGCCCACATTGGGACACTCAAAAGTAAACCTATGTAACACAGTAATTGCAAGGATTATGAACAAGAGAGATGGGTTAGGAGGGCCACACCAGAAACAAAGAGAGAGGAGACCATGTTACAGCAGAGAAAATAGGCCTCCATGAAGGTCTGCAAGTAAGTAATGAGAAACCTGGTTAAGTTCACAGACGTTCTTTCCTGATCTCACCAGAAGGGGAGGGCATATAGTCTAGCAGATAAAAAGTAATCATTTTGCAAATGGGTGATGGACCCCTCTCTCAGTGAGGTTTCCTACTCTTATTACATCTACCCTTGAATGTGCTATTACAACAAGACTCCAGTTTAACAGCTTTTTGTCTCTGGCCAGGGGGTGACATACAGTGCCCAGCAGAATGGAGTGAAGGGAATTGCAGGAGCAGCAAAACTGCAAAAGAAAATCAACAAACCACAATCCAGAACTTCAGAGACTCTATATCAATCACATAGAACTAGGACAGCCTAATCTCTCCCCATCCTGGAGCTCAGGGACATTTGCGGAAGAGGGGGCGGTAAGATTGTAAGAGCAAAAGGATGGGAGGAGCAACGATTTGCAAGATTCTCAACAATAGTTGGGGCCAAAGCAATCATAATGGAACTTTGCATGCCCTGCGCAATGTCCAGCGCACTGTTGCCCTCATAAAGTCTAGCATCTGATAAGGGCACCGAGACCCCTGGAGGCAAGGGATTGACAGCCATAGTAGTGATCTTATGCTTAAGGGGAACAAGAGAAAGGGCTTATGGAAATGCCACTGGGTCCTTATATGTCATCGGAGAGGAGGACACAGTGGAGAGTTAGGCACACACAATAAAGGACTATCTGGGAATTGGGGGGGAGGCACTGGGGGAAGGGGAGGGGGAAGAGGGGGGAGGGAAGGAACTGGTAAAAAATTTTTTAAATGTATAATTAAATTTTTAATAAAAAAAAAAAAGAAAGAAGAAAGAGAAAGAAAGGGAAAAGGAAGAAAGGAAAGTGGAGAGGAGGGGAGAAAGGGGAGAGGGGAAGGGAAGAAAGTAAGGACAGAGAAAATGGAGCGAAGGAGGGAGGGAGCAAAATGAATAAGAAAAGCCATGTCCTCCAAACATCTCCCAAGCCATAATTTGCAGCTGCTTCCTTGGGAGGTAAGGAAAGGAGTAGAGTATGTCCAAAGTCCTATCTTTTCGGGGGCTCCCTGAGAAGCTAATGTTTGCCTCCCCTAGTTCACAGTGATCCTGCCTGGGGCTACAGACAGCAAAAGTGAGCTTCACAAGCAGTGACCTGGCCAAGAGCTTACATGCCACAGACAGGAACCCGCATGCCCTGTTGGGAAGGGGACTCAGGGGTAAGGCCTTTGCCTCCCTAGTAAAAGAACTAAGCTCAGAGCCCCCAGGTCACACATAAAAATGCCCAACAATATGATGGCGGCCATAATTTCAGCCCTGGAAGGCAGAGCCTGGGAAACCCCAGAGGTAATGATTCAGAATGATTCTCTGGTGTCACCCTTGTACCTCCATAGGCTCTCAAACTGAAGTTATCTCTGAGAGAGAGAGAGAGAGAGAAAGAGAGAGAGAGAGAGAGAGAGAGAGAGAGAGAGAGAGAGAGAGAGAGACTGACATTTTCCGCCATGATAAAGAGTAAGAGCCCAACAAATGGATGGGGGGAGGGGGTCTGAATGAATATATGTCAAAAGTCTAGCTCACAGGGGAGCTTCCTGAGGAAATGGTGTTACCAACTTACCTGGCGCAGACTACTCATTGTATAGCATTTTTGCCTGGGGCCATGGGAAACAAGCGTTTAATGGCTTGAGGTGACACCAGAAAAATTGTAATGCTGCAGAAACACACTAGAGGGAGCAGGAGATTATAAACACAGATGAACCAGGATCCTTCTCTAATTAATAAATCACACATGCACATAACCACAAAAAAGATGTATGACCAAAGAAAACTTGACGGGACACATGAATCTTTAGCTAGATCTGGCAAAGGTCTTTCCAAGTACAAAGTCACTGTGTAGAAACAGTGAGATCTCCCTTTTTCCAAAGGCACAGTTCCAAATACAAAGTTACAAGGCACATAAAGAAATAGGAAAACATGGCCCAATCATAGGAACAAAACAAATCTCCAAAAACTGGCCACAAAGCAATGAATGTACAGTGGAGGTAAATGAATTCCTTAATAAAGAACTCAAAATAGCTATAATGTAGATATTCAACCAACTCAGAAAAAAAAACAATATGTAAAATTAGAGTATCAGCTCTAGCTAAAAAAATTTTAAATAAATAACCAGAAATTTTATAGCTGAAGAACCCAATGGAATTAAAAGATTCACAAGCGAGGTCCACTAGTCAACTTTGTCAACCAGAAGGAATTAATATCACAATGAAAGGACACTGATATATTATCCAGAATAATAATGAATTTTAAAAAAGCAAAAGAAGTCTGAGAAGATTAGGGAAAACCATCATGTAGAGCAATGCATGCCTTTATGAGAGTTTAAGAAAGAAAAGGAAAGACTAGGGCTACAGAGTTGAAAGACAGAGAGAGAGAAGAAGAAGAAAGGAACAAGAAGGGAGGGAGGTAAGAAAGGAAAGAGGGAGGGAGGGACGGAGAAAGGAAGGGACGGAGAAAGAAAGGGAAGGAGGGAGGGAGGGAGGGAGGGAGGGAGGGAGGGAGGGAGGGAGGGAGGGAAAGGAAGCAGATAATGAAAATTATCTGAACACACAGTGGCCAAAGATTCCAAAATCTGTGGAAGACCATGGACATCCAGACTCAAGAAGTCCAAAGGACCTTAAATAAAATTAATCCAAAGGCATGTGTGTTGAGAGAAATTATCATTGAATTGCCAAATTCAAAGAAGACTTTGGAAGCAGCAAGAAAATGGTGACTTATCACACACAAAGGAGATTCAATAAGCATGTCAGTAGATTTCTCAGTGTAAACCTTGCCAGCCAGAAGGTTGCAGGTGGTATATCCAAGCGCTGAAAGAAAAACAATATCAAACAACAAGACTTTCTGATTCCGCTAAGATAAGATATCTAAAGTAGTCCAACTCTTAGAAGCAGAAAGAATATCGCGGCTGCCAGGAAATATAAGGAGAAGTGGAAGTTTCTGATCAGTGTGCATAGATTTTCTGTCACATAAAATGAAAAAGTTGCAGAAGTTTCCTATATGATAATGTATGTGTAGTTAACAATGCTATTCTATGTACTGAAAATTTTATGTTATACAGTCTTTATCCGTATTAAAGCACTTAAAACTTGTTAAGAGAGAGATATGAATATTCACTGCACCCCAAAAGAAGCCAGTGATCAAGACATGCAGCCTAGACCAGGTCTTCTCAACTTTCCCACTCACAGGCCCTTTTCACCCAGGAAATTTTTACATGACCCTAGGTATATAGATATATAAGAAGACATGTGGTTATTGAGAGAAAATTATTTTATTATTAAAGACTAAAACATATTTGCACACTAATAAGATGGATGTGCTTGTTCATGTTCACATAAAGAATTATTGAATCTTGACTGATTTTAGTGTTTGTGCAGGATAAAGAGCAAGTTTAACATTAGCCAGAGGTGCCAGTACTTCAAATTTATAATTGCCAATGCTAAGAATGCTGCTTCATGTTAGTTCAGAATGTTGTGCAATACAAAATGCAGAAATATTTTTAAGCCATTTCAGAAATTGTTGGAAATTCTGCCCTAATCCCAAGTCAACATTCACTGAAAACAATCTTTTAAGAAATCCAATTCAGAAACTCAAACAGTGCCTTTTTAAAATAAAATATTCCAAGACAATAGAATCCAAAGATGTATTAATTTGATCTGACATGCTGCAGATCATGAAAGAAAAGTATCTGATTTTCCATAATAAAACACGATGCTTCTGTGAGGGTAGAAAACTATATGCACAATCAAAACATTGCAATTCAACACACAGTGGCCTGGCATCCAAGCAAAGGCAGTTCAGGTGGCATTTCTAGACATAACATGGTGAGACAGCAAGCGCAAGACAAAGCAAGCATGTTATTTGTCCAGCACCACGGCTGAAGTAAAACCACTTGGTGCAGCACAACTGTGCCATATAGAAACTTCTCAAAGGCATTATACAGTTGATTGTGTGTGCACGCACGCATGTGCATGTGTGTATGTGTATGTATACATACCCAAGAGCACTTGAGTATGTGTGTCTGTGGCATCAGAAATCATCCTGGATTGCTGTACCTTATTGCTTTGCTCTGGGATTTCCCAGGCTCTGCCTTCCAAGCCTGGAAGTGTAGGCCACCCCTATTTCTACCCAGTGTTTTCTATGTGGGATCTGGGATCTAAACTCAGGTCCTTTAGCTTGGGAAGTACAGGATTTAACCTTTCAGTCATCTCTCCAGGCCTGTACATTTGATTCTGAATTCAATTTTGGCTGCTGCATGTTAAGAAGTCTTTTGCCACTGCCAACTCTTTTATAACCCGCACGTCCAGTCATGTCATGCTAGGGTCATGACCTCAGTTTAAGAAACTGTGGTCAGGACATCTAAGCTGCTGGTTCTGAAACTCTATGGTGATATCATTCTTCATTTATAAGTTTCCTATAAAACCAATAAGGAAACCGTAAAAGCAGAAGTTTACCTACTAAGATGGTTTGCTCTGAAGAAATCCAGATAACAGCACACAATAAGCAACCCATCCCCAAGAATCATCAATCTAATCCAAGATTGTTGTATAGATTATTTTTTATTTTATTTTTCTCATTTTATAAGCATATTGAGTACTCATCCCTGCCTCCCTCTCCCACCCATCCCCCCTCCCATCCCTTCCTCAATCCATCTCACTCCCTCCCACACTCTTGCCTGTCTGACTCTGTGGACCCCAGGATTCACTTTGGCCCACCTGCTCTTTTTTTCTTAATTTTCCTACTTTTACAAGTATATTGAGTACCTATTCCCTCCATCATCTCTTCCTTCAGATTATTTTTAAAAAGTGGATGCTCGGAGGCTTGTGCTGTGATTCTGCCCAGAGCCCATATATACTGGCCTTCACATCCAGCTGCCTGGACTCAGTTAACTACAACATCATGAGATGAAGGGCAGGCCCTAGAGTGAGGAGGATTTTTTTTTCCTATTTTCATGTGTATGAGGGGAGTATTTGAACATTTTGCATGTGTGATGACACTTGTGTGGGTAAACAAAAGATACTGCCCATGGATGCGGAATCCAGAGACTAATGTAGGAATTGTTTTTGGTTACTCTTCCACCCTACTCTTTTGAGGTCAGGTCTCTAATTAAATCCAACGTTGGTCTATAGGACTTGTACGGGAAGGTAGCTTGCTCTGGGAATTCCCAGAGCCTACACACACACACACACACACACACACACACACACACACACACACACCCAACGTTTTTATGTGGAATCTGGGGATCCAAACTCCAGTTGTTTTATATATGCAGCAAGTGCTTTAACTGTTGAACTATCTCTCTAACCTGTGAAAAAAATTTAACACTTATCATCAGTCAACGCACATTACTAACTTCAACCAGTTCTTAATGTCAGTTTTTTCCATTGTAGAAACAACATTCATCTATTTAAAAAAAAACTTTGAAATTGTATAAAAGAAGAAAAAGAAGGACATTTACAGTCCTGCCAATTATGCAGACAACTGTTAACACGTAACTGTATCTCTGTCCTTTAAGAATGAGGTTGCATGGAACTAGGCCAGCCTAATCTCTCCCCATCCAGAAGCTCAGGGAAATTTGCGGAAGAGGGGGCAGTAAGATTGTAAGAGCACAAGGATGGGAGGAGCAATGATATGCAAGATACTCCACACAAGTTAGGGCCGAAGCAATCATAATTGGACTTTGCATGCCCTGCGCAATGTCCAACATGCTATTGACCCCACACAGTCTAGCATTTGCTAAAGGCACTAATATCCTTGGAGGCAAGGGGTTGACAGCCACAGTAGTGTTCCTATGCTTAAGGGGAACACAGGAAAGGGTTCTGGGAAATGCCACTGGGTCCTTGCACCTCATCGGAGAGGAGGACCCAGAGGAGAGTCTGGCATGCACATTAAAGGATGCTCCGGGGATGGGAGGGGGAGCCACTGGGGAATGGGGAGGGAGGGGGAGGGGAGGGGGCATAGGGCAGTGGGAGGCTGGAGGGAGGGAGGGGACCGGTGTACCTGTTAAGTTTGTATGAGTGAAAATAAAAAAAAAAGAATGAGGTTGCAGGGTGCCCGCTGAGCTCCATGTTGTCTAACATCCTCTGTTCACACCAATACAGTATAAGCTGTAAGTTTCCATTTGTAAACATCCTTTTCTTTCATGGTGACATAATATGCTTTGATGTGGCTGTACTACATGGAATACTTGTTTAATTTCTTTCTCTACTTTGCATCATGTTAAAATGAGCACATATCTGTGTATACAGTAAGTGGGTCACATTGTAGCAGTGTACCAGAGATGGAACTATGATGTCAAATAATTTAAAGAATTTTTAAGTGTTTTATGCAAAATATGAAGATACTTCAGTATTTTTATGGGCAATTACATAAATGTTTTAGAATCTAGAAAGAAATAAAAATATTTACCATTATTCCTTTGAGACCTACATGTAGTCAACTAGGGACTATTCTATTACAGTCAGTCCTTCACCATCATTTTGAAACTTTGTAACATAACACAATTATTAAGTGGAGGTTATTACCTGCAATAGCTTGGTTCTTGACAATATCATTTGTGAACATATTCCTATGTTCTAAATAATATTTGAAGGGCTGAGAAGGTGGCTCAGTGGATAAAGCGACTTTTACCCAGAAAGGAGGACTGAGTTCAGATGCCCAAAACCTTCATGAAACCCATATATAGCAACATCTGCCTGGCATCCCAGCACTGGGCCTGGGAGGAAACAGAGACCCATGGATCCCAGGGGTTCACTGAACTGGAAACAGTAAATAAAATCTAGAGATGCCAGATGAAAAACAAAAGGCAGAGAGTAATAGAGGAGACACCCCAATGTTAGATTCTGTACACATATAGGTGAGCACATGTGGATACACCACACACAAGCCACACACAAATGGACATACATACACACAGCTACAATAACATTTTTCTAACTTCACACTACTGCTGATATGGACTTGGTGATATCTAGCATGCCAGTCACCAGGAACAGTTACAGGCTCTGAATCTTGGGTTTCTGCTTCTTAATAAAAGTATGCAAAAGCAAAGAGATTAAATTCAAAGGTCTGACATCTGACCGCCCCATATTCTAGTCATGACTTTGACCCCTACTATCCGTGTGACTTGGGCTAATGTACTTAACCTCTTTGAGCATCTGTCTCCTCATCTGCACAAGGGATAATAACAATAGCTCACACACAGATACTGGAATATGAGCAGAGGAGACAAGACACCATGTCAGAACAGGTACTTATTCATCGATTTGAGCCATCATAATTATCTGCCAACAATTCTCCACTCTCACTTCCACTGTGTCTTTCCCTACTTACAGAAAACACTTTTTTAACCAAAAATCACCAGAGCTGGTGATTCGTTGTTATGATTTGAATATGAATTGTCCCTCCATGGGACCATGTATTTGCATTCTTAGCTGGTATTAATGTTTGGGAAAGTCGTCCACCTTCAGGAGGCAAGGCCTTGTTGGAGGAAGTTACCTCACAGCAGTGAGCAGGACTTGAGGTTGGGTAGCCTGTTCTGCTTCCTCTTGCAATTTGTCATTTGCTCTCTCTGCCTCCATGATGACAACAGTAACCTGAACTCCCTTTCTGCTATTAAATTCCTATAGTGGATTGTATTTTCCTCCTGAAACCACAAACCAAATAAATCTCCCTTTTTCCCTTAAGTTGTGTCTGAGTGTTGTCTCACAAGCAGCAAAAAAAAAAAGCATAACTACTATAGCAATCATCCCTTTGCATCCTTGTGCCAAGAGGAACAAATTCAAGGAGGAAAGTACATTTCTGGCTCATGGTTCAAAGGCCCCAGTCCATGGCTGTTTGGCTGTAGTGTTGCTGGGCTGTGGCTAAGGAAAAACATCACAGCAGGGAATTGGGGGTGGAGAACAGAAATCAAGAAGAAAGAAGGGAAGAGATTAGAGTCAAAATATCAACTTTTAAACTAGATCAACCAGCTCCTAAATCAACACCACAATAGCCCATCAGATTAGGAATTCAGCAATGGATTAATCCCTTGTTTGCATCACTGAGAACAGATCTGGGGACTAGATCAGTGCTCCTCACTGAGCCACAATCTCAACTCATGCATTAATTCACTGATGAGGTCTGAGCCCCCAGGATGCATATTATACCAACCCACCCCCCTCCATAATACGGCTACACTGGGGCCAAGCTTTCAACACAATAGCCTTGGAGGGAAATTCTGATCCAAGTTTACAGCCCTATCATAGAGGCTATTCGCTCAATGCAGTCAAAATTATCATTTACTGTTTAATGAGGAAACTTACTTTAGGACTTACTATTTCCCAGGAGTTCAGTATCTTCTCCATGTTTTTCAAGTCTGTAACATATGATTATTGTCATTTTACAAGTGAGTCAACTGATAAGGCTGGTTGAAGAGATTTGGCAAAGGAAACACAGGAGACAGAGAGTCAGAATCTTCATACAGCTTGGTACCCTCAAGCCCCAAGCTCCATCTACCATGTTAGCAGACATGTTTGGGGCCTTTCAAGCTCGATAGCCTCCCTTAAACTTTCTTCTACTCTTGGAGCACAGAGCAACTACCCACAGCTTGTACACAAATGAGTATGACCACCCCATGTCTTTGCTGTGAACACTGTTGACTTATATACCACTTTATGTGTCATAGTGGACGGTGTCCCACTTCTTGCTCTCTACCAAGCACTGGGAAACCAAAGCCACATCTTCCCTTTGAAGCATTTATAAGAGAGAGGTGCTGTGTTGATCTATCTACAGAAGGAATATGATCGTGAGCCTCCAGTCCGAGTTTTCCATCCTGTGAAGCCATTGAGCTCTTCCAGAACTTGTCTACATTGTTCTTCTGGCCTACAAGTCTCCTGCAGACATGTCCCATTCCCACCAACATCTACCTACCTTTGTCTGTCACAATCTCTGCCAACCCTTGAGTCAAGTCTAGAATATGTAACTAAGCCATCCCAATCCATGACCCACACTGTGAGAAGCATAAAAGTAAAAACACAGTCTTTTCTATCAAAAGGCTAAAGAAAAAAAAGGGAGAGGGAGTCCATTTTGAAAACATCAGTTGATAAAAAATCCTTCATGAGTCAATAGACCTTAAAATGCAAATGCGATGTAATAGTAGAAAATTATTTTCCCTTGTGCACAGTAATCCCTGCTCCTTGGAATGTCCTGCTGAAACTATGGCCCGATTGCCTTTTCCCTATCTCTTTCCTGTTCTGTATGAATCAACAAGCCATGTAAGAATGATAGGCCAAGCTCTGCGCAATCAGAGTAGAGCACAGGGCCCTGGCATGAGGCACAAAAGGCCAGTGGGCTTTCTGCTATATGTGCAGCCTGCATGGACTGTGTATGCACAACCTTGCTTTGCTTTGGACTGTGTGGTCATCCTTGAGACACCCAGACTCATTTCTAACCACCCTGCAAAGTCTCTTTCCTTTGTTCCTTAGTGGCCTGTATTTTGTTGACACACCTGTTTATCTGTCAGCTCGAAGGGCAAGTGTCTCAACAGGGATTGCATGCTTAGTGAGCATTCCGGTGTGCCAAATGCAAGAGAAGCCCAGTAAATGTGGGAGGAAGGACAAGAAGGAAGAGGAAAGAAGAAGGTCTACACAAAGAATGTTCTCGCATGGGACATGAAGAGTGGACAGAGAAAAGGAGAGGCCCGCACCATTAGGGAAGAAGGTGTCGCAATGGGGCATAGGTGTCAACTTGACAGTTGAGGGTTTGAGCACTGGGCACATTTGTAGAGAATTAGTGGTTGAGTTAGGCCCAGAGCGAACCTGAAGGAGATTGTCTAGCTGATGGGGAAGGTCCAGCCCATGGAGTGTGGGATTAGACCATGGAATAAAATACAGACAGCTGGTTGAGAGAATTGGCATCCTTGTGTATACTTGGCCAGACATGTTGGTCTGGCAAGTAAGGATCGTCCCTCTCTCAGCCATTACATAAAGATGGTGTGGCCAGTTCTCTCAGCTTGGTATTGGTGTATGCTCTCCCGTCAAGCTAGAGTACAGACTATAACCAAACTATCAGTAAAAGAATAAACCCTTTGCTCCCTTAAGCCATTTGATGGTGATTTTTATCAGCAACAATATAGGCGAACTGCAACAGAATTGAAAGAAAACTCTGTCAGTACAGAGACTCTGGTTCTCTTGAGACTAGGCCATGATCCCTCCAAACATGGTGGTCTCCTGTGTTGGGCTAGTGAAGAGTGAGGCAGAAGCAAATACCTCGAACTTACCTCGTCACATCTCGAGAGGGAAGAACCAGCTAGAGATGCTGGGTGCCCCTCTGATCCCAAATCTTGCACTATAGTTGCTTCCGGCAAAATGCAGAGCTAGAACAGACATTAGTAAGACATTACAGCAAACGAAGGGATCCAGAATAGAAAGAAATTAGTTGGGTAAAGCTCAGGAAAGAAAGAAACTCTAAAAAATCTTCCTGCTTCATGCCAGACTCTCCCCTTTATAGACGAGACAGGGATCAGCAAGGTGGCTCAGCAGGTAAAGGCATCTACATGCAAACTGGCAACCTGAGTTCAATCCCTGGAGTCTACGTGGTTGAAAGTGAGAATTTACTTCTGTCCTTTAAATACATGAATAAAGATGAGATGAGGGCTTGGACTTATGTCCTAACACACTTTTGAAACAGTTTGGCAGCCTCACACCATCTATGCTTCAGATTTGGGGGTCTATAAGTGTCAATTTCATCTGTTTGCATCCCTTTGCTGGTGTCAGTTTTTTTTGTTTTGTTTTGTTTTTTTTTTTGGAAACTTCTATCACCTTTGAGAGATTGAGCTTTGTTAGCAGAAGGCACATTCTAGAAGACGGGTCTTCAAGTTGGTAACCCAGACCTGCTTCCTTTCAGATTGCTCTTTCTCTCCTCCTCCTGGCGATAGTGACCTTAACAGGCCTCCTGCTTCTGCTTCCATCCATGTTTCTGCCATGTGATTCCCACCATAATGGATGATATTCACTCTGAAACTACAAACCAAACACATATCCCTTTCTCCTTCACGTTCTATATGAGCATCTCTCAGCAACGAAAGAAAACTAAGTGCAACAACGAGGCTTTGTTTGTGTTGGTCTTAGTCAGGTCTTCTGCGGGAACCTCTCAAGTCATGTGGCCACCTACCACTGAGAGAAGAAAACATGGACTAAAATCCCCACCTTTCACTCCACTATTGCCCTCTCCTTCCCCACATCCTCCCACCCAAATCCTCCTCTCTGCTAACAGGTACACTCTCTCAGGAATGGGCCAGCACATGCCTCTACCAAGCAAGTCTTTGAAAACAAAATATGACTATATGGATTAAGAGTCATGGTCTGAGTCTCCCTTCCATTCACTCACCAAACCTTGTATTTGAGGTAAAGCGAATTGCCTCTCACTGGACAACAGAACGGTAAGAAATATTCACCAAGGCTCACCTATCTGTCTCAACCTTCCCTCTCTTCTTGTTTTATCAAAAAACAGAAGAATTCTAGGAGTGTAATTAAAGTGGGACAAAAAGCCTTGCTTTGCAATCATAATTGGACATTGCATGCCTGGCACAATGTCCAACACACTATTGACCTCACAAAGTCTAGCATCTGCTAAAGGCACCAAGATCCTTGGAGGCAAGGGATTGACAGCCACAGTAGTGTTCCTATACTTAAGGGGAACACGGGAAAGGGTTCAGGGAAATGCCACTGGGTCCTTGTACGTCATCGGAGAGGAGGGCCCAGAGGAGAGTCAGGCATGCACAAGAAAGGACTCTGGGAATTGGGGCGGGAGGCACGGGGGGATGGGGCGAGAGGGGTGAGGGAAGGGGGAGCAGGGTGTTTGGGGGGGAGGAGGAGGGAGGGAGGGAACTGGTGTACCTATTAAGTTTGTATGAGCTGAAATAATAATAAAAAATGTATTTTTAAAAAAAAAAAGCCTTGCTTTGAATTTAAATTCCAGGGGCATGTAAGCCACGAGACTTTTCCAGCTATGGATGGGTCCCATGGCACACCATCCAGATGCCCTCAGCCCCTCCCCCAGATAGCCTTTTGCTTGTGGTAACTTAAAGGCATACCTCTCCTTAAGACAGCTCTTAGTGAACAGCTGGTTGTTCATTGAGGTAATACAGTGTCCTTCCTGGTCCATTCATCTTTGGGGGGATAGCTGTGTGAGGGTACCCAGCTTCCCAATTCTCTGGAGGATTTGCTGGGCTTTTGTTAGGACTAAACTGATTTTTAACTCCTCTCTCTGACCTTCGGCTCCTGCCATGTGTTCACCCAGGCAGTTACCCAAACAAACTTCAGACACCTCCAAATGTCTCACGAGGGCTCATTTGACTTCCAGTGATCCTGCCTGGGACACTGGTCTCAGTTTTTCCACCTCCAGGGTGGGAGCTTTGCAGATATACAGATGGCTTCCATTTCTCTCGGCAAAAATAATTGAGTGAAGTCCAGTGAGTCAGCTGGAAGGTGGACAATGCAGTCATTGACCGCAGCTGCCCAGGGCCAGCGGCTCACACGCAACTGGATGTAACTCAATTACAGAATTCTGGGCACAGCACTTCAAATGTTAGGACACCATCACTGTCGTGGCAAATGGGCACTGATGATTACAATGCAGCATTAGAGCTTTATCCCTACATTAACTTATTCCAAGACTCCATGCAATCCTCCTACCAGGCTTCAATTTCTTAATCTACAATGTAGGAAGCTCCCCCTGCCACACACACACCACCATGTTCCCCTCCACAACTCTAGCTGGATCTGTCTAATCTCTATTTTGAAAAGACAAATAATTTTTCTATGTGTAACTCATTTCCAGACCTCACTCTTGAGAAGCCTGTCATATACCTAGAAGAGCCTTTAAACAAGACAATGGATATATACCAACACCCATTGGGGAGGGTTCTGACACCGTGTTCCCAGTGGCTGGGGGGACATTTGGATGGTGCACCATGGGTCTACTTGCATCCATAGTTGTCAACACCAAGGCAGTCTTTCTAGATTCGTTGTTTTTTTCAACTACAAAGGACATACTTTCTTTGTTGCTTGAGGTTAAGAGACAGCAATAGGAGATCGCCTACCAAGTGTCTATCTAAAATCTTTGTCCTTTTGCATAGGTCAAAAATTCATTTAATCCTCACAATAGCCCCTGTACATAGCTAACACCAACCTTGTTTTACAGATGTAGCCCACCAAGGGCATGGGCATATGACAACCCAGCATCACACAGTGTGTGTGTGATAGAATTTGGATTCTATTGTGCTGAAAGCTCATGCCTGCCCCTGTAGTTGTATCCTCAGTGAGAGCTGCCAGGCACCTGGAGAGCAAACATGCAGCTTTTCTCTCGGAATCCTAGACACCTGGCATAGCATTGCTCACCTGTTACTTAGTGCACATTTATAACATGTATTACTTAAGGAATCAATGTCTCAGGCATTTCTATCATGTTACCATATAATGAGTCTTCCAATTTTACCTCCAAACTTTTCTTGCGGCGCTCAGCCCTGAGATAACACCGAATAAGAACTTGGCTTGTCTCTCCCAAGGGATACAACCAGCCCAATAGCAGAGATCCCTTTGGGATCTAAAAGCTACTCAGCAAGCTTCAGCTGACTCCTGGCATGAGATTAGTTCACCTGGGACAGATGAGCTAAGGTCTCACTGCTTTTTTTCCTACAAACCCATATGCTTTGAAAAGATGGATTAAATATGTCCTTCTTCGCAGTAAAAATCATCCCAGAGATATTTGATCGTTCAGTGAGGCTCAATGAGGCCAATATATGTGTTGCTGCCTCCAAGGTGATCATGCTTAATAAAACATGCTTTATAAACCCCATGAAGGCCATAATGAAATTTATAAGCAGCCTTTCTCACAACTTTAACAAAAGATGTCTGACTGGTGGTGTGCGTGTGTGTGTGTTTTGTGAGTGCATGTGTGTGTTTTAAAGTCCTGTTCCGTAAGGATTATGGCTCCCCCGCTGTTTGGAAAAGATCATTTCACTTGTAACACTAATAACTTGAGCAGGGGAGAAGCTGGCCTGGTGAATGGAATGCACTTCACGGCACATCTTGGCTCAGCCAGAAATCAGAAACAGATGGTCCTTGCGGCTGGTTTCCCACTCAGCCCGCTTACTGCCAGCCTGTGGTCGTCAGCGGACTGCTGCTGGCAGTGTGTGCCTTGAACATAGTAAGGACAGTGGCAAAAGAAATCAAATCTTTTCCAATGAGCAGCAAGTTATAATGAAATTTGACAGATCTGACATTCTATACCTAACATCTAGTTAGAATATATTAACCTTTTAGTTTTCTTAAGTGCCTTGCATGGAAGTTGTGAATATACTTATTAGAGGACTGTGTGGTATGCGGTTTATGTTTTTTTTTTCTCTCTCTCTCTTCTTTTTAACAAGGGGCAGAGGGTTTAGTCTTATCTTAGGGGGCAGCTTGCTAACAGAAAATGCAAAGAGAGACTAATAGTCGAAGAATTTCAAACTACAAATGAGGTGTAAGAACTGTCAGAAAATTAATTATATGCACACAGTACATGGGAGGTGAGATCCTACTGAAAAAATATTAACAGCATTTTTCTTAAGGAAAGCATCTACATGTTTGCCCACACATGTGCATATATGGTTACAAACATGACCAGTCTCTGAGCGTGTCATTAAAATGGATGGGCTGTCTGGACCCTTGGCATTCTTTTCAATCCTACCCTTTGTAGCTTGCAGTATGTACTTCCTCCGTATGGCGGGAAAACCATGCCAGGTGACTAGGGACACCCGTTTATTTAAATCACCACACTCTCACACAGTAACGACGTGGACCTGTGCAGAGTACTTTTACACTTCCATCAATAATAATTTTGCCCAAATACTGGCCATTTTTCTGGATTTTGGAGAAACTAGAGTTCCCATCATTTATGTTGGGTTTTTTTTTTCCTCTTTGTAACAAACTTACATGTGCATCACACACATTTGAGAGTTGAATGGCGACATCCTCAAGATGATTTTTAGCATTTTTTTCCACATGATTAAAGTGAGGTACTGATGACACATAGTCTGTCTTCAACACAGGCTTTTGCTTTCCTTTTTTGCTTTTAATTTCAGATCCCCCTTCACCCGCCACTCAACTTCTCTGCAGCCTCATCAACAGGGCACTTAAATAACTTCAGCATCCTTGAGATTGTGTAGGTTCGAGGCCATGTACATTTGTTAAGTCCTGCATCTAACTCTACACTAGAGGTTAAAAACATATATGGAACAGGGAAAACATGGGGGATAGAATATTTTAAAAATCAAGCAGACTACACTGAAGCTTTTTTTTTCTTTTGGAACAAGGTCTTGTTATGTGACTCTGCAGCACTTAAGCTGGCGCTTCTCTTGCCTCTGCCTCCCGAGATCACAGGTGCATGCCACCACATCAGTACACTCCCTGATTAACATGTGTCTTTGTTCAGACTCTTGCAGAACATTGAAGATGATAGCCACCCCCTGCAGAGATGCAAAGGTTTCAGAGCTCATCATATCCTAGGGCACCGTGAGAAGCGCCTGGCACAGAGCAGGTGCTAAATCCTTTCATTTTCCTCCTTTCCTGGAACGCCAGAGTAAAGGTTTGGGCTCCATTTCTAGCTTAGATCCCTCTTCCATTACTAACTCTGGAACCCTAAGCAAGTCGCTTCACCTCCTGGCATGATTTCCTGTTTGAACAATGGAGTTTATAACAGGTCCTAACGATAGAAACCCACCTGGGGGGGGGGGCGGGGGATGAAGATCTTGAAACATCGCCTGGCCAAGAGGATGCACTGGATAAACCTCAGCTGTTATTGCTGCATTCGAAATCACATTGCTCTTCTAGAGTCTCACATTTCCAAGGGTGCTGAAAACAAAGCTTAAAAGGGAAGAAAAAAAAAACCTTAATTGCTTTGACTCCAGAAAAGCTATTTAATGGATGAATGAATGAATGAAAGACATGTGTTCATCAAAGACAGGTAGGAATGCCCGCAGTGTATCTGAAGTAGCCACAGAGGATACAGATAAGGAAAGCAGCAGGAAGTCAAAGGAGCCGGAGACCCCTGTGGGATGGGACCCTGGCCGGGGGCAGTAACTTGGGAAAGCAGACAATGTGCTAAAAGGTGAAACAAGGCTGTGCAAATATGTGCATTGGCTCTCTGGGCAGCTAGAATTCTGTGCCTCTTTGCCACCTGGATTCAAAGACCCCCCTGTTATTAGCCTAGCTTCTCATAGTCACTTAGATGGCTACAAGACGGGGTGACACAATCTTGCCCGCAAGTATCCAAGTACATACACAGGAAAATACTCGAGAAGCCATGTGATTCCAGGATCTAAGAGCTGGATGGAACCAGGTGCACAGTGTCATGGGCAACAGAGGAACGGGACCCAACCCAACCTCGCAGTCTAGGGTCAGAAGAGGGAGAAAGAGGGATTGGCCAAACACTGAGAGCAGAGCAGGATTCATTACATATCAAGAACTTCATGTCTTTTGACGATAACTACATAAATGTGATTTTCTTTGTTTTCCTGATTGGCATTAAATACAGAGAATCAGAGAACTTAAGTAATCTGGGATAGGTCACAAAGTTAGTACCTGCAGAGCAGGAAATCAGACTTCAGAGACAATGCTGTCATCCATTCTGCTATCCAAGCCTCTGAAGAGCATTAACCTTCCATCACATCCTGCCTTTGGGCAGCACAGAGGAAGAACCAAAGCCTCACACACACCTGCTGGCAACAGTCTTCGGAAAGACCTGCACGCAAACCCTGCACTTTCTGAACTATCCAGGTCCATCCCATTCCACAAAGGGGAAAGCTCGTTTGGAGGACACTGGCCGTGAGGGCCAAAGCCAGGCTAGAAAGTAACTCACACCTCGCCTGGGACTTCCTGTAATAAGAAGTCTGCTCCCTCCAAGCTGATGCTTTCCGTTATCACCTGGCCCTTATTCCTGGCCACCTGCCTCTTGGGTCGGGGAATTCCCACTTCTCACAGATATTACTCAGGGGAAATAGAAGAGCAAGGAGTCCCCGGGCTTGTTTATTGCTACGAATGCTGCATGTGCCATAGATGGATTCACGTGCACTGGGAAAAAGCATTCAAGTGACACGAGTTCAATTCAAAACATGTAGCTGCTTTCTGTTACTTTTTTTTTCTTCTAACTGAAGGCAAACCATTTAGATGTTTGTTTCCAAAGAGGCATCTGTGAGCAATCAAGGGGAACATGCATGAAGCAGACACGATCGTTTGGAGTAGCATTTCCTGGATCATGTGAAATGCTCGGATGTTCCCTATTACACTCACCAAATAATTTTATTTCCCACAATAATTGCAATATTTAACATGTTTTATTTAATCTTGTTTTAAGGCTGTTAACAATGGGCCACACGGTGAAAAGACAGATCGCTGCATGGGGATTACTGCTTCTACTGACTTTTAGAGATTGGTGATCAAGTAAAATGCACCTAACTGCTCTGAACTGAAAGCACTCTTATCCAAAACTATATTTAATCTTTCTTTGTTCAAAAAGACTTCCCAGGTATTTCTTCATTCACAAAGGAAATGTCGACTCCAGTTTTGCTCATGTCCCATTCATTCATAAATAATGGGCAATGTGCAGGAAGCTCAAAGTCTCACAGATGCAGCGGCTCAGACAAGAGACACCTCTAACTTCAGAGGTCCCTGACAGACACACTGAGGTGTGGAAACAACTCGCAAGTTCAAAGCTAGAGAGCCCACAGCAAGACACTTAGACAAGTAGGAACTGTTGGAATGAAAATAGGAAGTTGGCCCAAAGTCAGAATGCTGTTTCTTTATATATACTTTTTGGGAGGTGCTATTTTACATTTTATATAGAATTTGTAAATTCTTTCCCTGTCTTTCTCCAGATGGTCCTTTTCATGACACCTCAGTTGCACAAGGCTGTGAATGTTCTGGCTGGGAAGCTCAGGAGGAGTCTGTGGCCCTCGGGCTAATGCTGAAGTCAACTTGGCTGTCACAGACTTATCAAAGAAAGCTGAGAGCGAAGATATCATTCTAGCCCCTTCCTATCAGAAGAAACCCCATTACAATGGAGAATGAAAAAAGAAATATGTCCAATTTGTCATATTTTCAGTCCACTTCTAAATACAGCCTGCTCATCGCGCTTGAAATGAGAAAACATTTCTGGGATGACTGGATAAAATTTGCTTTACTGAGCTTATTTTGTTTAAAAAAAAAAAAAAAACAGCTGCCTGCTCTATTACCATGCTGCTATGGGATTAAAATAGCCCCTACTATTATTAAGGAAGGGATCAGAAATAAGGGAAAAAAAACACTAAATCTAAGCTCTTTGGAACTTAAAAGACCTAAAAAAAAGTTTATTTAAAATAATTCAGTTGAAAATATACCTAGAAAAAAAATTCATTGGGTAGTTAGATCATGATTATACACCATGCAGTTCCTCAGCAATGGTGACCATCTCACATGCCCTGGTGTGCCTGTCTCTGGGCGCAGAGCTATAAACTGTCAGTACCTGAAACACAGGACTGGCTCTGGCTGCTGCTCTTGCAAGGTGTATCTGCAACTCCTGGACGCTGCTCCACTTGAAGGAATGAAATCCAGCAAATGCAAGTGAGCCTATCTCTTTGTCCCCATTAGTCCTCAGTAAAATGGAATTTGAAATTCAGCAACTGTCAAAAAGTTTTTTTGCACTTAAAAAAATCATCTTTGTAGCATGTCTTCCTGGTAGGCCTATATTGTGGTTGGTATTTTTTAATGCAAAAAAAAGTGTGCTTTAAAATCTATATGAAGAAAATGTCTGGGATGACACTAAGCAAATCAGACTGTTCAGAGGTGATTTTTTCCTGGATTAAAGAACTACTTGTGTCGAGCTGAGCCCGAACTGTGTTCGAATGAATTGATAATGACGGCTTACATTATTTACAAAGAACGGAGATGCCCAGAATTAATTTTTTAATGTTATCAAAAAATACAGGTGATGTGTAGCCTAGCCTGGGCTAGACCCCTTAGCCTAGCAGTCCTGTATTTATTTACCCGCATAGCTAAAGCATAATGTACCCTAGATCAAAAATCAAGGGACTCCAACGCCATCGCCACAGATTTTTGGTCTCTTCATAGTCAAATCAACTAATGAATCAATTAATTTAAAAAAAACATAAGGTACAGAAGGAGAAATGCTGTCCCTCTGGAATGTTTTTTTTTATTATTAATTTTTTTTTCAGAAAACCTGTTCAGCTGTTGCCAGATTTCTCCTTAGACTTTCTGCTCTGCTTCCAACGGAGATGCGTAACACAGCAAAACTAAACCAAACATTTTTCTGAAATGCACAGCTCACGTTCTTGAGAAAAGTGGCTGTGAGAAACAGATACTGGATCAGACTTAAAGTCGGGGGTGGGGGGATAGGGGAGAAAAAAAAAGCCCCAAACATTGCATGGTAGTCTCTAAGCAGTTCCATCTGTCAGGCAGAAATTTTAGGCTAATAGCCTGTGGCGATCTCCCTCCGCAGTCCACTACCTGCCTTTGTCTTATTAAATCTCTTTATTCTCCTTAAAAAAAAAAAAAAAAGAAGGGGGATTGGTTGTTGGAAGGAAAGGAAAAACCTTGCAGACCAACATCATCCCAGTGATGAAGCCTTAATTTTAACCACCTCCCTTTGATGTGTAGCAGTGGGCTCTTGCTTTTTAAAAGGGAGAGAGAAGACAGTGAGCAGCACAGGACTTTCCATCCCCACTTCACCTTGCCACTGGGTCTGGGAGAGATTGGTTCATTGTCAAGGAGATTTTTTTTTTACCCATGATTCCATATGGTATGGACCGGACTGCATGTTGCCCCTCATGCCACTGCAAATGTTTTCTCAATTAGGTGTCTTATCTCCCGTGAGTTAGCATCAGATGAAGCTTGCTGACAGCGTAATGGCAGGGAAGGCTTCCGACGGCTCCATCAAATGGCAGCTCTGCTACGACATCTCGGCCAGAACTTGGTGGATGGTGAGTTGGCAGCCGGGACTGCCTTTTTTTTTTTTCCTCCCCCCCCCCACCCTTTTCTCCTTTCCCTCCCTCTTTGACAAAATGTCCCAGACCTCACATTCATCAAACTCACATTTGATTTTTTTCACACTCTTCAGTGAAGCAGTCTCACCCTGCTTCCTCTAGCCGCCCTCCCTCTCTCTGCCACGCTGCAACTTGAGTCTCAACCACACTTGCCCTTGCTTCTCCTGGGACAGTTTGGTACTTTCTATATAATTTCCTCTTCTTAAGAACAGTATCAGAAGTTGGAAGGTGGCGTTGTGTGTTTCAGCCACCCGGGTCTGGAGGTAGAAAGGAGCTGTTTATCCTGCCCCTCGGGTGTTATCGCCTCTCTCTGGCTTTGCGGACCCTTCACTTTTGTTTCAGGGGCTCTGGGGTATGTGGTTTTTCTTGGCTGTGATATTTCCTAAGGATGCATGTTGGATACTGGGGAAAAGCCAGTCCTCAGTGAATCTGGTTCTGCCCCAGAAACTGAATTTGCCTGGAGGATTCACCTGTGAGAATACTGAGTTCCCATTCCCCGTGTCTGATCCGGGACTCCCCAAGCTCACATCCAACTTTTCCTCCATTTGTTTATGTCAGAACAGGTCTCCCGTCTGTTAGAACCTCTGCTCTGAGCAGAAAAGGGCCAGATATCCTTTCTTTCAATAACTCCAGGTACTTGTGAAGTTTTAATAAACTTCCAACTTTCAACCACAGAATGAGTTAACTCCCGTGTCCTGGTCAAGGAGGCCAGACAACCTTTGACTTCTGGGATGTATAAGAGATGGAGAGTCAGGAGGATGCACAATAGCTCATTGTCACAGAAGACCCAGGTCCTGAGAGGAAGAGTCCTGGAATCGTCACCCTTCTCGTTAGAGTGCTGTCCGTTAAGGATTAATTCGTTAGCACCACATTTCTAGTTTTCTGTAATTATTATTCTTGCGGCAAGCATGAGTTCTTCCAGGGAGTGAAAAAAAAGTTTGCTGCCAGGACAATGAATGTATTATCCGTTCCTAACTGGACCGTGAACTTCAGCTCATTTCACATAGATATCAGTTTAAGAAACAGAGAGGCAGAGCGTTGTTGCAGGGGGAGACTGGCGAATGGAATTACAACGCAGAGCATAGTTTCACTGGGTGATCTTCAGAAAGCCTACTACTTTCCCTTCCTCGACCAGTGGTGGAATCATTTTGGCAAGTTGTAGGAATTCGGAGGACTGAGCGGCTGTTAAAAGTGAGCTACTGCAGGATTCTATTCGGCTGCTGCTTGGGATTCAGTATGCCCATTCCAAGGACTTGAGTAAAAGTGGTTGTGGGTATGTTTGCACATGTATGATTTAACTTGTGATTTCTTAACTTGAACATTGGAAACTTTACCAATGATTGTGGGGCAATGTTACATGCAGCTTCTGGCTAACGAGACAAGCTATAGTCGGTCCATTCCTACCCTGAACTTTAATTCAGGGCATTTATTTTCCCATTAGGAGTTTCTGCCAGCAAGAACAAGGTTTGCTTGTATGCAATGACGCCGACTACTTCTTTGACTTGCGTAGCTTGTTAAGCGCTAGAAATGAATATACTGATTGATTTGGGCTATTATTTTCCAGGCTAAGTTGTAAGCTTTGAAAAAAAAAAAACTGTGTCCTGATGTCACAGTCTGGGTGAAACACTCGACTTCCTGACTGTATTTCAAGAGGTCCTAGATTTTATAGACTGTTTACTTTTTATGGCAAATTGTGCCATCTTTTTTATTTCTTGCAGAGATCACCAAGTGTTTCTTTCTTTAATTTGGAAAACTGTAATTTCTTTTCTGTAAAGTTTATTTGGAAGTTAGTTTTCATTTGAAATTATTTTACAGATGTTTTACCGCAGGGAATGTAACATACAAAAAAAAGTGGTGGAAACATTTAGCAATGCGTCTGACTAAAAATAAACAATGCAGAAAGCTTGCACGCTGCTGTGTAGGATGCAGAGTGCAAGAAAGTTTCCCTCAACTTCTATGCATCTAGATTTTTGCTTTGAATGAGAGGTGAGAAACAAGAAAGCTCTTTAAAGAACTTCGAGAAGTTACCATAGGAAGTAAATCAATTTTTCATCCCTTAAAGGTGGCTGCATAGCACATTGTTTAGATCTACCAGTTACAAATAATTCTGATGTAAATTTGCCATTGATGGCAAATGCTGGAAAGGCTTTGATGAAAGGGGAGATGACTAATTAAAATAATACAAATTTCACAATTTCTCTTAGATCTCTTTCCTTGAATAGCACTTTCTCCTTCTCCCTCCAATCCCCAACCTCACTACCCCAGGCAATTTTTTTCCAAAAAAAAAAAAAAAAAAAGTAAATGAATCAACTTCCGCTGACTGATACGGTTCTTTAAGCAAAGGACAGATAGCCTAAGATCTGAGTTTTGCGTTAAAGACAAATAAAGGTTTAAAATTACCTCCTGTGTCATCTGGCTGCACAGACTCCGAGCTCCTAGTGGGAACCTCCGCTTGGTCCTCCCGGCATACAAAGGCGACTCAGAGAATGCCCCTCGCCCTGGAGACTCGGCCTCAGCTGCCAGCATGAGGATATGCAATTTTGCTTTTTAATGAATCGTAAACAATTTGTATGGCAAATGAGTTTGTTTGTTTTAGTTCGGGGGCATACATTGCACCAGGTTGTGCAGGGTCATTACCTATTCCAGAATTTTAGGTGGGAATGGATGGGGCCTTGGATCACTTTTTTTCCTAAATAATGAAGGCACACTAGGATGAAAGAAACTGGTTAATGAAAGACTTAGAATAACGACCTCTTTCTTTCCTTCCCTGCCCCTCCATAACTACACTGGCTTACAGTGGGGTTGACTGCGCTTTCTGATCTCTAGCTGGAAATCTGTTGACAAATCTTCATGTTTTTACATAAAAACTTTAACTTCATCTTCCTAAGACTACTTTCGCTTAAGTAGTTGTTTTTTTAGTTTAAAATTGTTGTTTTTTAGTGTAAAATATTGAACAGGAACATCTATGGTCACATACCCCTACATATACGCACACATGTACACACGCACACATACACACACTTTATTTTATTGATTTATTTTTGATAAATGTTAAGGTTGTCTTGAGGGGCATGAGATATAAGAAATGAGAAGCATATCTTATATAAAAGTGGAGCAAAAAATAAAAAGACTCTTGATATCCCAAAGTCAAAGGCAAACTTATTTGATCCCACAGACTCATAAACAACCTAGAAGTCAGCAAGCAACCGGGGTTCACACGCACCCATTTTAATAGTAATTACCTTTGATACCGTTACCTTGTCTTCTGATACTTGAACCTCTCCTCTAATGTTTTAACCCTACAGATCAGTATGAAGATAATACAGGCAACTCCATCTAGCCGTGCTGGCTTATCTCTCCTTGAAACTTCCCCATAGAAAATCCTAGTGAGTTTTTTTTTTTCTCCAAGTGACATGGAAGCACCCCAGATGCATGGAGATGTTTCAAAGCAGAATTCTGCCCTGCAGAATCACCTCCATTCTACCCACATGGCAATAAAATAAGGGAAGAATTCAGTACTCTTCAGTAATTTAGCAATAGTAGTTTGTTTTGCGGGAATCTGTGTAGGGATTCCAAAATGACACTTACTGTCCTTCTACCCTGCAACTTTAAGAATCATGATGACTGTGAAGTGTACTGGATGATTCCACGACAGGAGATCGCCCAGGACAAGACCCTGGCTACTGATCGTGGGCAATTTCTCTTTAGAAATGGGCACATCAGCTAGCAAACAATGAATTCTTGCCACTATAAATTTTAGCAGCTTGGTATTTGTATACTAGTAAAATGGTCAGGCAAGAAGGATCTACTATGCCATATGATAGAAATTCCTGTTTTAAAATGTCCGTGTAAATATAAATCAAGATATTTCTGTGAAATACTCTCATTCTGTTGAACAATTAAAAAAACTATCAGCTCCGTTTCCAAAAGACTGTCAGCCTTCTTATTCCAGGAAAGCTTTTGTTGCTGTTTACTTTGAGTTGCAGCTTAATCTGAATTCCATATTCTGATTTTTAAATGTTAATTCTCACCTGAACAGCCTTTCCTAATGATCATTTCTGCATGACTTTGAAGATATTACCTAATGAAGTTCTTTCCAGAAACTCACACCAGCTCTTGCAAGATTCAAATAACTTGGAAATTGCTACAATAGTCATAAATGAAAAGATTGAAAAAGGGGGGCTTAGAGAAAAATAGGGTACACCATATTCCCAGTGCCTGGTTTGTTTATAGAACAAAGTTTGTGGTAAACATCATGCCTTGTATTTTGCTCTTTTTAAAACACCCTTACACACAGTACAATGGCTTTATCTGAGCTAATTCTTTAATGAACAATTTTTAAATAGTATCCACCATTGTGAATATACATAATCATATGAGTTTCTAGCACTATCTATCAATTTTAAAGGTTTCTATATGCTCCAAACATTCTTTTTTCTCACAGTATTGGCAGAATCTAATGAGGTGGGGTTGGCATTTTTCTTCCACATACATTAAGAATTTATTCTTATCATTTTCTTTGAGGTTAGCCATGTAAAAGTTCTTTTTAAATACAATTCACTATTCTTAGAGAGAAGCAAATACATTAAGCTAGTTCTTTTTTTTCTCTCGAAATCTAATTATGAGCCAAATGTGCTTCATTCGGAAATGTGATTGGTTACTAAAGCTAGCCTATGTACTTCTCCTATCTTTCTAAAAATCTTGATTTCCTGTTGTTACGCTCATATTTCTTCTGTGAACTTTAGACAGTGAAATAAATGCTTTGTCCTTCCTTATTTTCTACTTGATTTTCCTTCACCTGTCCTGAATCTTGTCAGGAGTGTTTCTAATTTAAAACCAAAAGACTCAGGGACTGATTAGAAGACAGGAAATTGGGGGATTAAACTGTCTGGTTGCACTTCCTTTACTTATCAGCACTCAGTAACTCACTGTAGATTACCAACCCAATGGGATGGTTTTTACAACACATTGTTTCTTCTGGACGCTAGCCTGTGCGCTAATATGTGCATGCATGTTCAGAAGAATGCACGTGTATCTGTGTGTACTTGTGGCTGTGACGAGAGAACTGGCAGCTGGTAGATATAAGTGGATGCTTTTAAATGAGATAGTTCTGAACCAAGGAAGGTTTGTACTGTGAATTTAGGAGTTCATTTTAAGATGATAATCCCAAGGTAGTCTCAAAACTTTCTTATTACAGTTCTTATTACAAGTCTATGAGACCATGTAAGGAATGGGGAAGGGCAAGATGTACTGTTTTGGAAATGAGAACTAGATCGCGGTAGCCTTATGCAGTCAGTCTCTCCTCAATTCAGCTCAGAAGTGTAAACTCTCGCATTATGCAATAGAGAGCTAACCCAAGGGGAGAAATTGAGCTACTATAGCAGGTTTCCAAAGCCACTTTGGGCCCCCTTTAATAGCAAGTGAGAAAAGATTGTCTCTCACTGTGGCTGTGGTCTGACTGTTCCAGGTTAGTGTATGTGACAAAATGGATGCTCGGCAAAGGAACAAAATGATGAATGAGGACAAGAGCATAAAGGTTCATCTTATGCCATCAAGTCATTTAAAATTAATAACCAATGATGCAAGAAAAACCACTGTTGTGAATTTTTACTGTGTAGTACATATCTGCAGGGCTGTGTTATAGAAAGCATATAGAAAGCACTGTCTTGCCCCACCATAAATAGTTTGATTCAACACCAGGCAGTTCTTGGTGAACATAGATTTTTCTTGCCTTGTACATCTGAGAAAAATAGAAAAGAGAATAGGTAGGTCTGACCTGCAAAAATGTTTGGTAGTTAAGCTCGTAATGCTGGGAGTTAACATTTAAGGGTGTGTTCTGACAGCCCTTCATGTCTTCATTTATTCAGCATATATGTGTTGGACCTTTAATCAGGGCCAGAGGTCATTGCTGCTCCTGCCAGGGGTCATCAGACAATGTAGGAGTTCCCCTTCCCCTCACTGAATATTTCACTCTAACAGATACACTGGTTGGTGACTATCAGAGTCCATGCTACACATTGCACATGTAGACCTCGGCATGGAATCTTATCCCAAACCTACTTCATATATAAGGGATATAAGATTAGAAAGAGTTACCCATCACCCAAGAACATGTATCAGCTAAGGATGGGCAGTTCTAACTCCAGAAGTCCACTTCCTTAATTAGATCTATCTGTCTTCAATTAATTAATAAGTAGTATGCAATGTTATTTTCAGGAAAGTATTTTGTGGGCATGGGCCTGTTTACTAAGATAGTAGAAGCACAACCTTTATGATGTGTTAAAAGTAAAAGCAGTCCTTGGAGTCCACCCCTGCTCCAGAAGAGGGGTCCAACTTCCCATCATGTAGTAGGAAGATCCAGTGTCACGGGCAGCTAAAAAAAATACTCACAAGAGACCTGATCCTCCTAACGCCTGAATCTAATCATATTTTAGAAACATTTTCATCAAAAATGCATGTTTGGGGAAAAACACAACATGTTTAAGTTCTTGATGAATGTTAGGGGCTTTTTTCTGTTATTTAAACTACATTTGGCAAATATTTATTTCACTTAAAATTTTTAGTGGAGCATGCCATTTTTAAAAGGTCATTTTTCAACAGAAAAGTCTCTCTCTCTCTCTCTCTCTCTCTCTCTCTCACACACACACACACACACACACACACACACACACACAAATCGCAACACAGAATAGTATGGGTGTTAATATTTTTTGTTGCCACAGGAGTTGCTAATGAAGGGCTTGTTCCAATGTAGATGGTTTCATAACAGAAAACACAGTGCAGGCTATATATTGTCTACTGGCAATGATCTTAATATACTAACAACAAGTAAACATCTATTTTCTAAGCAACTGCTGACTGTAAACAATTTGTCTCAGCCAGAGCTCTTTAATGATGCCACATGTCGGGCAGACTTTTTACTCACTATAATCCAAGACCCATTTGTGATCATTGATGGGCACATGCCATTGCCTTGTTGACTGTTTTAAATGGATAATAAATAAGAAAGAAGGAAGGACCACGTCAAAGGTGGGGCTGAATCATCCTGGGCAGGGCAGCCCTCTCAGCCCTGAGGTGGGGAATGCTGGAGCTGGTAAACTGAATCGGGCACTTGATACATGTGGCTGACCCACATTCCAGCCCCATCTCCCTGCCTGACCCAGGGACAAACAAGCCTACAGCATCTAGAGGACAGAAACACTTAGGTTTCAGAGAGTCCCCTCTTCCTCCCACGCCCCCAATGTTCCTCAGCCCCTGTCCCCTCCACAGATGTGTGCCTTGTGCTCATGCTAATGAAATGCTGTAGCAGCTGGGTTTAATAAGCCCTGTTCAAATGTTGAAAAGATAAACATTGTTGGCTAAATAATTGATTTCATCCATTCATTTAAGGACCAATTAAAATCATCGTACATTGTTCTGTCTCTTGCTTTAAGAAAACAGTAACCTCCGTTCTCGTTTTGTAAGCCTTGAAGAAGTAACCTGTTAACAAGTGTTACAGGCTGCCTCTGTAACGTCTTGTAAGATGTCCAACACTCAGGTCCAAGTCTACGTGAAACTGTCATAGGCCTGCTTCAGAAAGAAAATACACAAGGGAGGGGATAATTGTAGAGAGGGACTGCTATGATGTTTCAATTGAAGTATCAAGAAATAAAAAAGAAAGGAAGGAAGCTTAGAACAAATACAAATCTCTTTGGGCAGGTCAGTTAACAAGTACAGTAGGAGGCAGTGTATCTGTGGCAACCCAGAGGTCATACCAGTTAGTACACAGCAGTGCATACACTCCTATACTACACACATGGAATATGTCTGCTATATAAGTTTTAACGCTACTAAGCACACCTCCCAGGTCAGAAGCTAGGGTGGGATTCTTGCATCAAAGAGTTGCATTGAACAAAACAGCAAGAAACTTAAAGGCAAATACCCCTGGGGAGAGAGTAACAGCAATGCAAACATGAACCCGCTGCAGGTTCAGCTATTCACATTTGATCCCTTCCTCCTGGCACATGGCTGGAGGAAGAAGGGGGCCAGAGGACCAGCGACTGTGTCCAATAGGAAAGGGAGCACCGGAGCAGGAAAAGTACTTAGCAGACTGGGAAGCTGCCAGCTATTGGAGGATGTGCTTGGCAGCAGAAAGGAAGTTTGGTAGCTGGGCATCGACAAGCCCAGTCAGTCCCGCCTACCATGACCTCAGACTTCTGAAAGACTTTTGCAGGCTGTCAACTGAAAATTTTTCTTCTGTAGCACATAGACTATTCCATCCCTTCTACCACCTCTGATGCTAATAAGAGCTTCTCTGTGAAGCCTTCTCAAGTCCCCAGAGCAGCGTGAATCGTTTCTCCCATGAGCCCTTTGCCTCATAGCATCCCCACAGTATGGCATCCCATTGAAGTTCTACTGACTCTCCATTCCTGTGAGGTTCTGGTAAACTTAAGAACCAAGACGAGGATTTGAACTTCTTCCCACCCCCAGTGGGAAGCCTATGGCATATGCCCAAAGAACTGTAGCTCAAGGTTGAGGAAATGGCTCAGCAGATGTAGCTCTTGCTATATAAATTTAAAAAACCGGAACCCGCAGAAATGCTAGGTGGGCATGGTAGCTGCCCTGTAATCCTAACACGCAGGAGGTACAAGCGTAGGATTCCCCAGGCCAGCTAGGTAGGCCAGACTCTCCAAATCAGTGCGCTCTTGGTTCAAGTAAGTCACTGTCTCTTAAATACATGCATTCAAACACTACAGATCATTCAGCCAACTGCTATATGCTTCACTTGCGACTGCTTTCACAAGCACTTCATGAACAGGTAAAATCTCATATCTGTGCAATCACAGTTCTTTTCTCGTTAAGCTGTTGAGACTATTAAGAGGCTTGAGAAAGGCTAGGCTGTGCTTATCCCCTTTCACTGTGATGGAGCTCATGTGCGTGGCACTGGCACTGTCTGCCATAGGCTCAAAAGACTCTGATCATTAAATGGGTACAAACTCCAACTCATCTTGTGGAAGTAAAGACTAGACCCCTAAAGGCAAAAGTTCCCCCAAACTCTAAATCAACCTAATGCTTCAGTGAAGGAAGGGGTTTTCAGCAGTCTTTCTAGAAAACAGTCACTAAGTCATAGCTCAGCAAGACATTGTTTCAGTAAAATCAGGCAAGTACTACCCCTGCCTCAAGGAATAGGTTAATAGATTTTCTTGGATTTTTTATTTTAATTTCTGCTTCTGTTTGTTTTTCTTTTCCTTTTACTTTTCCTGAAATGAGCATGTGACATTTACTTATAAAAATTGTATATAGAGTTGAAGAGATGATGCTATTAGTAAAATGCTTTACTATGCAAGCATGAAGACCTGAGTTTGAATCTCCTAGCACCCACATAAAAAGCCAGATACAGTAGCATGCACCTTTAATTCATCCCTGGAGAGGCAGAGCCAAGAGGATCCCTGGGTTGGCTGATTAGGCAGACTACCTAAATTAGAGAGCTCTAGGTTTAGTGAAAGACTCTGCCTTAAAAAAAAATAAGATAGAAAGTGATTGAGAAATATACCTAACATTGGCTTCTGGCACACATACACACACATATGTACATACTTATACACATGCATAGAAAATAATATTGAGCAAAGTCATAGTCAGTGGCAAGATGAGTTCTCATCTCATTGACCTCTTAAGAATGCCCAAAGCACCAGCTGTCAGTGTGCATGAGCAAAGAGAGCTTGAGCTTGAAGGATGCACATGCACTTCAGGTCTAGCAACCCCAACCTCTTACACTGCATTCTGCGTGTCCCTTTTCCATAACGGGCCATGTAACTTCTCCCACTCCCCAGTGAAGCAGCAATCAAGAGCACAGATTTCAGTGTCGGACAGCCCTGGCCAATTCTGACCTTATCATGGTTCAGCAATATGAACACGGAACCAACAGAGACTGAACACGTTCTGAATGCTCAAATAGGGCCTGAAGAGATGGCTCAGGGGTTAAGACTCTGTCTCACAAGAAAAAGGTCCTGAGTTCGGATCCCAGGTCCCATGTAAAAACACCAGGCAAAAGCAGTGGCAGCCTGCACTTCCGGCCCTGGTGGGCAGAGCCTGGGAAACCCCAGAGTGAAGCAAGAAGGAGATAGAGGCAATCAGATCCAGGATGATTTCTGGAAATCACCCTTGGTCCTCCACAGGGAGGATCACAGTGCCCTCTAATACACACACACACACACACACACACACACACACACACACACACACACACATAAATTAATTAATTTAATTTAATTAAATGCTCAAATGGGAAATACAGTCATTGCAACTCATTGGTAAGATGGAACAGTGAATATTGCGTGGACCCAAAATCTAGGAGGCATTCTGATCTCTCCTTCTTGCTTACTCCAGGCATCTAATTCAAAATAAATCCTTGTTCATTTACCTCCTAAGTAATCCCCAAGCCTGCGGGCTTTCTCCTGTCACCAATCTCTCCCAATCCAAGTTGCCATCTTGTCCGGCCCACACTGCCACAATAACTGCCCAAGTGGTCTTGTTACATCTGTCTTTGCCTCCTGCGATTATTCTTCATGCTGAAGACGAAAGGATCTTTTCAGACATGAGTCATCTGTCATTTCAATGGATTGCCCTCATTCTTAGCTAAAGAGCAAAGCCTTAACAAGGCCTGCGTGCTTTCCCCTCTGCAAGCCTCTTTGGAGCTGTTCTTCTTCTCCCTGAACATATTCCAGCCACGGCACTGACCCTCTGTCAGCTCCTCGAAGCCCTCAACATCTCACATGTTGTTCGCATTCTTCTCCTTTCCCTGGAAAACGATTCTGTCTTTGTAATTAACATTCCTACTCCCATTCTCAATTCAAACACACTTTCTCAGGAAGTCTTCCCTGCCCCCACAGATGATGTCAGAGAATTCTATGTGTGTGTTCTGGACATGTCCTTGATGCATAAACAGACAGAGCACTGTTTACATTCATGAATGTGTGATTCTTTTAATAGTTTTTTTTCTACCCAAATACCATAAGCTCTGTCAGAGACAATACCTTGCTCATACGTGTTGTCTTGTCCCAAAGAATGTACCTGGCATGATAATAGATGGAAAATCAAATGAGCTTATTGAACCATGAGTCAGTGGATGGTAGAATGCTAACTAACTCCTTTGTAGTTACTAGTATCATGGCTAATGTTTTCCACAAAGAGAAAGGTATTTTAAAGTGACTCTCTTTTATATATTTACAGAAAATCCATTTCTTGCAAATGAAGTGGAGATTACAGTCTCCAACTAAGATATGGGTAAGAGATCCAGCTCTGTCCTGTGCTAAAAATGTCCCTTGGGCACATGATTGCCCATTCATGATGGTGAGGGTTAAATGAGTTCATGGGACAGTGTCACCAGTAAAGCATTTGAGGCACAGCAAGCATTTAGTATTTAATGTTGCTACCAATATTCTAACTAGTCCTACGTCTTCCTCCACTAATCCATCATGTGGTCTTAGCTTGACTGGTGATTGGTTACATCATGTTTCGGATAATAGTGTCAGGCTTCTCCTGTGGTTCAAGGGTTGCAATAAATATCAGATTAATCATGTGGAGAAAAGCCTCTTTAAAACACAGAAAGAAATGCAATGTAGATGGCCACCGTTGCCAACGGTGAAAACCCAGGCCCCAAACTGACACATTTTGCCAAAATCTCCCTGCTTTTCCTTACCCTGCTCTTCCTGCACGTCTCGTAGTAATTAATGAGAAGCTGTTCTCTGAATTAACAACAACTTCTAGGAATTCATATTTGAAACAATTGTATGAGTGTGTGTACCTGGGAAAAAGGGAAGGAAAGATGCCTAGAAAGGAAGCTAAAGCCTGTGATCCAGATTGACGGTCCCTGTACTCAAGCACTTCCACACAACAGATAGTAGGATGGATTCTGGCAAACTGCTGAATCTGCTGCCATATAAGGTTAGATCACTGCAGTAACCTACCTCGTGGAATCACATGCTGAATCATATGCGTGTCACTGGAAACATGCCCAGCATATGTCATACATTTAATAGAGGTCAAACCATCCTTAAGGTTGTCATTATTGTGTTTAAAGTTGTCCAACTAATTATTATTTTAACTGTTATCTTTTGGGATATTAATATTTAAGGGTATAGGGAAATAGTAAGGTGGTTAAAGGATATCTAACAAACTTAGTCCTTAAAAATGATGTATTCATATTAGAAGGCAAAGACATTGCTATCCTAATGTGCCCATGGATTCAATTTTGGCAACACAAGTGCCATGTGGCTAAGACGATGCCTTTTTAGAGGCCTGAAACTTATAAAAGAATGCCCAGCTAGCAATAGCCTCATCCCACAGTTCAGAGATTATACAGTTTGTGACAAATCTTCATCCATGTCAGTTTGCTTCCTTCCCCATTTCCCTGGACAGAAAGAAAGGTCTGGACAGATCTCTATGTAACTTACATATATGCTAACCTACCAACATGCTTTCTGCATCTGATTATCACCACATGTTCAGTCAGCTGGACAATCTTTACTCAAAGGTTTTCTTGAAATGTTCGATATTTCTTTCCCTTTGGGCAACTGGATCATGGCTTGTGTGAAACTGACTCTTCAGTTTCCCGATCCCACATAAAGCACTGGGCAAAATGGCTGTGGCCTGCACTTCTGACCCTGGATGGCAGAGCCTGGGAAACCCCAATGTGAAACAATAAGGGGGTAGAGTAATTCAGGATGATTCCACAGGAACACACACACACACACATACCCACACCTCCAAAAGCAAAAAAAAAAAAAAAAAAAAAGACAATGTCTCCTCATTTAAGAAAACTCTACCAGGAAACTATGAGAGTATCTCTAATAATATTTAAAAATAATAACGTATGACATGTAATTGAGCACACGTGAGCCAGACTCTACAGACTGGCTCATGTGCTTCCAGTCAGAAGCCGAGGGACTATTTAAGTTTGGTTCAAAAACTAGTGTAGTAAGTGGCTGATCTGTGATTGACACCCTGGTCCAAACCCTGGTCTAAAACTCAGGGTGTGGACTCCAAAACAACATGGCTCTATTATCCAATGTGTGCTGTGTTTAATAATGTTTGTCATGCAAGATTTGAATTAGTTATTAATCTTATTCTTAGAACTTTTCCATGTGGATAGTAATTCCCACAAAGCTCAGTGGGATTCAAGACTTGAGGCCAGACTCTGATAGGCCTTCCACAAAGGGTGATGGCCAGCCTGTACCGGGACTGAGTTAGTTAAAAGGATTGCCGGCCTCTGGCCTCAGGCCTCCAACTGAAAATCCCTGATGAAACCCTTTCCAATATTTCCACACTTGAAACAAAAAGAAAGACGAGATTTCTGAAAAATATTAATAATACTAAGGATTGGCTCACTGACAGTTCTGGTAGACTCTGCTAACTCCACATCTATGCTATAGACTGAAAATATGGGAAAAGTGATCCACAGATTCCTGCAACTAGAAAACCTTGTATCTTTTCAAGAGATATGAAGCTACCCATTGTTCTTTCTGTGCTGATATTTTTACATTCATCCAGATAATAAAATTACCACAAAAGAAACCACGAGGGTACAGCACAGAAGCTAGTGTTAACATGTCATATTGACTAGCAAAACAGTCCAGATAGTAAGCCCAAAAGATAAGGAAAAGGTAGAGGAAAACCACGAGTTAATAAGCCTGGCTTCATACACCCAATTCCCAATAAACATTAGGCAGTCAGATGTCAGAGTAAGACAAATTCTCATCCCATACAAGCAGTCTTGAGCAGAAAGATTTAAATACATGGAAATTAAGCCATAGAATCATTCTGATAGGAAGTTACAGATCTGAGGAAAGGAATTTAACTAGAACCCAAATGAAGAGTAATTGGATTGCCAGGAGCCATTCACACACCCTGTATACAAGCCTAGTAAGTACTGAGTACATGTTTGCCTTTTGAAAAGGGATAAATAGAAACACCACACAGGAAGCAAAAGTACAAAATGCTGCTGAGCTGGAGAAAAGGGAGACTCCTAGGAATAAAATACCTGCCAATCCTAAAATAGAGAAATCGATCTTAAAATGTTTAAAACAAGAGTAGAAAACAATAGAAAAAAATAGTATGAAATAAATAAAGTCTGGGTAGAAATGTTCTAAATGAGTGTTAAGGTGAAGTAGTAAGTGAAGTATATTCAAAGATGCCAAGAAAGTGATAGCAATGGCATAAGCACTGCAGAAAACTGGGGTGCCACGAACACAGACAAGGAGACTCAGAAGTCACAGCTTCGATCGATTTCCCAAGCACAGATGAACTACCCAAAGCAGAAAACTCACAGGACAGGAGATGGAGCCCGCCCCAGAAACAGTAGACCCAGCCCAAGGACTACAGAGGTGTATCTGCAATCAGGACTGGACAGGAAGCAATAATCAAAGGTATTGCAGGGGGAAAGAAACGTGGAAGACAGTAATAACTGAGTCATGTGTCCTGTGCTATGGGAAAGGCTAAGAGGAGGCTCCCACATACACTGAGCCTGCTCGCCAGAGAAGAGAAACGGTAGCTGTGAAAATGGGAAGCTAAAAGAGAGAAAAGGCAAAATGAATCATGGGCGTAGGTGGGGAAGAGAGACAGGCAGACAGACAGACAGGCGGACAGATGGACAGATAGACAGAGATTCTACTATCTCACCTACAAGTACAGATCAAAAGATAATTTTCATAAGTTGGTCCCCTCCTTCTACCATCAAGTGGGTTCTGGGGATCAAACTGACATCACCAAGTTTGTGTGTAGGTGCCTTTACCTGCTGAGCCATTTTCCTGGCCCTAAACATCTCATTTCATATTTAAGAGATTCTAATATTTTATTCAATTAATTGATCTTGATAATAAAACTATATTGAAAGGCACAATATACTTTCCAATTACTAAGAAATTAAAAAAATATATACAGTATTCCATATGTATAAACCCCCAAAGTCAGAGGAAATAGCTGAAAAATAAACTTGAAATGGGAAATGGATCAGTAAGAAGAGAATGTTCTACATGATAACAAATGCAGGTAGATAGGATACAGGACTCTCAGAAGAGTTTAAAATCTTAGTCCAAGTATCTGTTACCACTAAGAAACAAACAGCAAAAGTTCAAACATTAAAAATAAGAGGAGGTCAACGAGGGAGATCAGCAGGTTGGGCATCTGCTCACAGAACTCATGGCCTAAATTTGATCCTTGAAATCACACATGAAACTGATATCCAGAGTATGTTCTCTAACCTCTGCTTATGTATCATGGCACACAAGTGCACACTTTCTTACCCTACCCCTCTCTTTCTCAAATAAGTCAATAAGTAATAAAGAAAAGAAAGTTAGACTTATCCAAAGGAATGAAATAAGAACTGAGTGAGATTCTATGAGTTTCTGGAAAGCCAATCCTCAGGGAAAAAGCAATCAGATAGCAAAAATAGACAAATGAACAACATTTATTATTTCTATCATTTATTCATGATGACAAACTGAAGAATGGTACCATGAAGGTACCATAGTCATTACTTCTTTCCTGCATCGATTAACTAGCTATCCTCTGATAGAAAGCAAAAACTTGCAGAAAATCAGGAAGAACTTGACAAGATCCCAGCTTGCATATGTCAACACAACTTTGATGACTCAGTTAGATAAGAATTAATGATACAGGCAATTTGGATAAATACTATTAGCAATATTAAAATAACTAGACAAGGATGAGCTTTATAAACCCAGAATATGCTGTCTTGTAGAGCAATGTATGGACATGAATACATATACTTTAAATTTCAAAAGTGAAGTTAGCATACAAAAATGCCAGGTGAAGGGAACAAGTCAGAGTATTGATGAAACATTACTTCAGGGCGCCTCCTGGGAAGAACCCAGCTCCTGAAAGGAAGTGGGCAGGGTGGAAAAACCTCCTGCAACTGATGAAACTTTTCCTATTTTAAGCATGAAAGCAGGATGATATTCGTGTTTTCAACAGTGAATGGAAGATAACAAAGAGGGAGCTGGGCCTGAGACACAGGGTATCTTGCTCCTCAAACACTTGTCCAACAATGAACACAGAGCTCCATATGGGTTGGCCGTCTGTTTACCTGGGCCTTTGCATGGTCTTTTTCCTCTATCTAGAATGTTCTCCAATAAAGTTGTTTCTTCCCTCTCTTGAGGTCAGCTCAGCTATCATTTGACAACTCCATTCACTGACACCCTCCCCTGACTCCCTCTTCTTCCTCAGCTTTCACTTTTTCCTTTCTATTTTTACACCAACTACTCACAATCTATGCTCAGTAGAATGGAAACTTCAGGAAGGCAGAGGCATAGCTGTATTTATTGCTTTACCTCTGATATACCTACAAAAGTGCCCAGTACACAGTTGGTGCTTAACAAATGTTGATAGAGGAAACGAATCTTTTTTATACATTTACTTATTGATGTGTGCATATGTGGGGAGGAGTGTAGCCATAGTAAGTGCATGGAGGTCACAAGACTGTCCACGGGAGTTAGTTTTTTCTTTCCACCATGTGAGTTCTGGGGGCCAAACTCAGGTCATCGGGCTTAGTATCAAGCACCTGTACTTGTGGAGTCCTCTCGCCAGCCCAGGAAGAATGAACCTCAGAAGTAAGCATTGAGCTAATACCTGTTGATAAAAGTCACAAACTTGTAGCAACAGGCATGAGAGAACGGTGCTGGGAAAGAAAGAACTCCACCAGTCTCGGGACTGTCTGAATAGTCTGAGCTGAGTCTTGGAAATCAATGCACTGACCTTGCAGATTCCTCAAACTGCTAATATATCAAGCTTCCAGAATTCAAGGATGTGGCAAGACCTCAGCCAATGGGGTCCTCAGAGGACAGGCTGTGTTGAAGAAGATCTCTTCAGTCTTGGCTGGTATATAATTTGGAACCACGACATTATTAAGTTTCTACACTCACTCAGCTTGTATGACTCAAAGACTTTAAGTCCATTGTCAGATCTCTGGGAAGATCATTGTGGAAAAAAAAAATGAAGGGGGGCTGAAGAGGTGGCTCAGGGGTTAAGCTTCTGCCTTGCAGGCGGAAGGTCCTGAGTTCGGATTCTAGACCCCATGTATAGACGCCGGGCAGAAGTGGGGGTGGCCTGAGTTTCTGGTCCTGGTAGGGCGGAGCCTGTGAATCCTGGGGCAGAGTAACAAGGAGGAGGTGGAGGCGTCCATGGTGGTTCCTGAATTCGCCCATGGTTCTACGCACACACACATACACACACGCACACACCCACAATTGAATAAAAATAATTTTTAAAAAATGAAGGATTGAATTTCCTTCATCCATGAGCTTTCGTTTCCACCTACCCTGCCTTCCAGAGGTGTGTTTCTCTGAAAGTTCACCTCTTAAGAGTGCTTTGGAAGAGTCCATTCCATTCGGGAAAATTATAGCATCATTTATAGAATTATTCCTGAGTCAAGTTGTTCCCTTAGGTTGACTCCCTGACCCCTTATCAATACCTATAAAAGTGTTTAGCCAGTCATTATGTGGGAGTGAAAAACTACTCTACTTGATGGCACCTTCTATTTTAGTGCTGCACATTAGAGACTAGGGGGCTTTCAAAAGCATGGTAGCATTTTTTTCTGTCTTGCTGAGGTGTTAAACTAGCTTTCTTCAGGGCCAGGAACATTGCTTCATGACTGTATGCTGCTGGAAATTTAGAGACGAGAAGAAATTAACATTTACAGAGCAATATACTAGGAGCCATGCTTCATGCATTCTATTGCACTGCTCAAGGGGAGTTACTGTGATCCACTTTTTTCCAAACTCCACTCCTAAAAGCTGAGACTTAATGAGTTAATAAATTTCCAAGCATGAGAACATTACTTCAAGGTGGTCCCAGATCCAGTGGTCTCTCTTTTGAACCTAAACTGGAAGCAATCCCTTAAGCTGGCTCTAAAACAGAGAATTAGTACACGTGAAGGCTGGGGATTTCCTGTAGCTAAGGCCACCCCACACTCTATTATTTTAGGTACTAGATGCGACTGAGGACTGACTGCATATCTGGTCATTCCCTGTTCCTCCCACTGCCATCACTGAAGGAACCTTAAAACCCTGCCCTGTGAATCAGGGTTTAGAGGAGCTGAATTAACCCCCAACTTCCCTCTTTTGCTTGCGGGCCTCTTCCTCTTAGTTTGGATAGTAAGAATGAGAGCATCCTTCACTCTTTGTCTTAGTATCATTACACCAGTCAGCACACATGAATGAGGTAGGCAAGCATCCATGTACTGCACGGGAAGGTACAGACTCCGGCTTCTTCCTATGACCTGCTACCTGTGGAGAGATGCATAGCCCTTACTTTACGAATGACTTTGGTACTAAGTCACTGAGTTGGCCTCTGGGTCCCAGCAGAGTTCCAGTGTGACCAGAGTAGATATGAGGGTTGAAAGTGGTCATCCATCCCACACCCACTAGGAAAGGAGAGAAAAGACTAAAGGAAAGGAAAAAAGCAATGGGAAACAGAAGCAAAAAGCTCTAATGACAGATATCACCCAATTCTCTTTTAAAAAATAAGTGAATCGTGTTATTTTCTTAGCTTCAAAACATTTTTAATACTATGGATCATTTGTTCTTAGCCCTCACCCCTGGAAAATGATGGATATTCCTCTAGTAATTCTCAAACCCGGGGACTTTTATTTCTTCTAATCTTCGCTTGGAATAGTGCTTCCTGAGCTTCCTTAGCAGAGCACCTTGAATGCGCCACAGGAAGAGGGTTCTTCCCTTTGGAAATAAAAATCAAGCGCCCCCCCCAGTGTCCCCAATTCACTGTGTGTTCCCTGTCCCCAGCAGCCATCTCTGCAGCCTGAGGAGAAATATTTTGCTCATGCGCCACATGCCCACTGATACTCTTCCTAGAATTACACCACATAAATTCATTGCATATATGCATGAAGGTGTCAAAGAAGGAAAGATATTTAGAAGAAATAAACAAATAGATATGGGCTGGGGAGATGGCTCAGTGGTTAAAGGGCTCTGAGCTCAGATCCCATGTAAAAATAGGGGTGAATCCGGCGATTCCACTGTCATTCTAGCTCTGGAAGTCAGGGGCTGAGAATCCCCAAAGCAAGGTAGCTAACCAGACTAGCCTCAATGTCACTCTCTGGGTTAAGTACAGACCCAGGTTCACAACGATAAGGTGGAAAAGGAATTCACAATATCATTCTTGGGCCTCCACAGGCACACACTCAAGTGTAGTCTTGTACATATACCTGCTTACACAAATGTACCCACCCATGTAAAAACACACATGTATGTATGCATCCACCTCAATATAAACCATAACTGCTTCAAAGAAAATGAAAGAGACTAATGAATAGAAGGAATTAGAAGATACTGTTTAAAACATGATGGAAAAAGATGTCTTTGGGGGGAAAAAAAGAAATGATTCTGGTCAAGTGAGGTCATAAATACACCTGTAATCCAAGAATTCTTGAGTTAAGGCCAAAGAATCAAGAGAAAAATCTATCTCCAGAAACATAAACTCACAAAAATACTATTTTATCTATTTCTAAAGTATTTACCATTAGAGACCACTGGTCTTTGGAAGCTAAGCAGAGTGTTCTAAAGACAGAATCGGCAAGGAGCTGAATCCTTGTCACCTGAGCGAGATGAAATGTGGGTAGTAAGCAGACTGGGATTCCCTAGACCGTGTAGACTTAAACTGGCTATTGGTTGTGGCGTTTCACAGCGCCTTTGCTATTGCACACCCTATGTTATGGTCAGCAACACCTTTCAGTCGTGCTGCTGCAGAGCTTTGAGCCTGCTAAAGAGCTTCACCTTGGTTTCGTCACTGCCAATATGAAGTTGACCACACCACCCCTCCCCAGAAGTCCAACACCTTTTCATTGGAAAGAAATCTTCTCCAGAGGACCATTTGAAGCCTCCTTAACATGGAAATTCAAAACCCTAAAAGGTTCCAAGCTTTTTTGAGGGCCAACATAATTATATACCATAAAATATTGCTGTATTATAAAATAACTCAAACTGTCCTATAAAATGATTTTCAAACCATGTGAATAAAAATAATATCTTAATTTTGTGTTTAGGCATGGAACCATCCCTAAGAAGTATGAACATTACAAAATCCAAAATGTTCGGATGTAGAACATGTTCCATCCCCAGCATCCAGACAAAGAATACTCCACCTGTGCTACCCGTCACGAGTCTCATTCTCTAATAAGAATTCTTTCCCAACCATGTTATTGGGGTGTGATAACAACTGCCTACTGGGAAAGCTTCAGAGGGGAAAAAAGTTTCTAATGATTTCTAACCAGATGAGGAAGGGGGGTGTCCAGAGACTGTTATTAATTATAACAACAATAAAAACTGTGGTTCTTTTTTCTTCCTTCCATCCTCGCCACTTTGAGCATTGATCTTCATCTAAACTGACAAACATTTTCTACGACAATTTGCTTCCACCCAGAACATCTGGTATCTGGCCAGCAACTGTAAAGTGATGCTCCCTACCCTGGTATCTGACTCACTGGGAAAGAAGTGGGGAGGTAGGGGAGTACACAGGCACTGCGGCCACAGACACAGCCGTACTGCTGAGGCATTTAAAATGTATGCTCCCCTAATAAGAAACAGAGCAGACTGTGATAGAGGAGGGAACGAGAAGAGTTGGAGGGAGGGGTGATACAGAAGGAAGGAAACCCAGCTAGCAAAGGAGGGGGAGGCCTGGAAGGGCAGCGGAACAAGAGTGGGGTTGCCTGATAAGATAGCAACAGAAAGCCATGAGATAACAGATGTCTGGCCCAAGCTGAAGCTAGATGAGGAGTCACTTGACAGAGGCAGTCACAGGACAGTGAGGTTAAGGAGGATGGGGAGGGATGGTAGTCTAGGACACGGGAGGCTGTCAGTCAGAGAGGGCCGGAGCACCTGCCAACTTCCTGTCGGAAACCAGTAACTTTCATTCTCGGGACCTCAGGCATCCAAACTTGTGGCTGATTGGTGCTGGAGGTTTTTATCCTCCTAGGTGGACAAATTCCTGGATGGAATTTGGTAGGAAAGAGATGACTGTCTCTCTCAAGATTGCGTTGTGAAAGTCAGAAAACTTTAGAGTCAAAAGGGACTCTAAAAGGACTCAATGGAGCATTGTCGATACATAATGGAGAGGTCTCAGTACGTTCATAGAGTCATTCAGCAAGAACTCATGGGAAACCAGTTGTTCTCTGAGCCAAGTGGAAGACCCAGGTTGAGGACGTGGTGGGAATAAGGCATGAGCCCTGGGTTGAAGGGATGATCAGCAACATCCTCACTTGCAGAACCGACAGTCCTGTCCTGTCTCCTAAGCATAGGCAAGGATCTCAGCGGCAGTAGCAGTTATAGAAAAAAAACTGTAGAATGTTCAAAACAACACAGAAGAAGAAAACTGTAGAATGTTCAAAACAGCACAGACAACTATTGGTATTATTTCAAGTATAACAATAAGTCCTGACACCTGGCTCTAAAGTAACTAAAACTCACTTTTGCTCATTGACCTCCAAAATTTTCTGGATTCTGGATCAATCTTACCAGGTGTCACCTATCATGAAGGAACTCTGAAATATTTTTAAATGAAATCACTAGGGCATCTGATTTAGATGACTTTTATCGATGCTTCCATTATATAACTGGTGACAACTAAGGAGAAGTATCTTAAAGGAATGCCCCTGAGATCAATGTTATAAAAGACACTTCTGTGTCTAGCACTGAACTCATGCCTAAATCCAGTGGCAGAGGAGTCCTGACTTTGCACCCAGAGTTTCAAATGCTCAGCATCCCTGGATTCACTGAAATTCACAAAGTGTTCAAGGCAGAGATTGGGAACCCTGAGACCTGAGTGCCAGATGGTACCATCCCCTAGGGACTATACAGCTGCCGCACACTTCCTTGGTCCTGGGAGAGTGCCAGGCAGCCATCAGCATCCTCACCCAACACACTTCTACCACGAAGTGGGCACTGAGAATCCGTTAGGACCTAAGACATTTTGCCTATTCCAAGTTGATAGACATGTTCATACTTCCAGCCTGCTGCCCCCTGCCTTTGAAAGTAGGTGTGTGTGTGTGTGTGTGTGTGTGTGTGTGTGTGTGTGTGTGTGGAATATATGTTTCTTTTATATATGTGTATGTAGAATATGTTTCTTTTATATATGTATACATATGAAATTTCTATTTTTACCGTTTATGACTTTATCCTTCAGTGGCATTAAGTATATTTAAAGTACAATTTCATCATCTTCACTAAACTTTTTTTTTTTGCTTAAAACTTTATACTTAAAAAAAAAATTCCCCTCACTTACCTCTGGGAGAGGGTCACTTCTGCCCTATTCCCTGTGTGTGAATTCACCCTCAGTACCTCATATTTGGCCCCATGTTTGATTTATCCATTTCAGCACCATGTTGCCAAGGTTTGCTGTTGATGCAGCTCATATCAAAATCTCCTTTATCCTTGAGGGTCATTATCATGCCCTGTTGATCCAAGCAACTGATTGGTAACTTATTCATGCATTGGTCGACCTTTGGGTGGCACGTATCTTTTTGGCTATTTTGCTGTGCACGAAGTCATATTTATATGCCTGCTTTCAGTTCTTTTGGCTATATGATTTTAAGCTAAATTGCCAGTTCCTATAGTAAATCTGTGGAGTTTTTTTGTTTTGACAAACGATCACAGTTTCTTCCACAGCAACTATACCACTAATATCCAAGGATTCTGAATTCCCTCTAATTGACCCAGGCACCTTATTCTCCACTCTTCACTTGTCAGTTGTCCTGCCAGTGCAGAAGTGTCTTGTTGTGGTGTGTTTGGCACTCCTGATGATCTCTGATGTTTGGCATCTTCTCCTGTCTCCAAGTCTGAGGAGGCTCCCTCTCCCAAATTTCCTTCGCTAGTAGTCCCCTCTTCTAAAGAACATGGAGTCACTCTTGAATCCTTCCTCTAGCTGTCACCCCTGTTACCCCACCCACCTTCACTAGTAGTGCCCCTCATCACTGACCGTGGAACTAATCGAGATTTACACACTCAATTTTTCCAATATGTTTGAGCAGCTTAAGCACATACAGACTAAATGAAGATGGGCTCTGTGCCTGTGGAAACAGCCCATGGTCTGAAAAAAAGAAAGAAACTGTCACCAAGCTCCATTGATGGGTAAATGTGTTTTCAGACAAGGTTCGTGTCATTTAGTGATTAAGTGAACATTCATTAGGCATATCTCCTGTTTAGGCACTGAGAGAATGCTGGTGATGTCATCCCTTAGCCTCCTGGAAGTATGGTCCACATGGAGTGAGAAACAACCAGTCCAGAAGCTGTCACAGGCCGCCTCACTCTCCTCCCATTCTCATTAGTCCATCATTGCCTACAGAAGCAATTGTCTCTGGGCAGTATTATCAGCAGTGATTAAGTACATCAACTGGCAGGTATGGTGGTAGATGCCCGCCATCCCATCTCTGGAAAGGTGCAGGCACTCTGAAGCCAGTGCAGGCCACACAGGAAAATCCTGACTCAAAAATCTTAAAACTCATAGCAAAATAAACATTTAAAAATTTAAAAAGAGGGGCTGGAGAGGTGGCTCAGGGGTTAAGTCTCTGCCTTGCAGGCAGAAGGTCCTGAGTTCGGATCCCAGATCCCACGTGTAGACGCCAGGCGGAAGTGGGGGTGGCCTGCGCTTCTGGTCCTGGTAGGGCAGAGCCTGTGAATCCCGGGGCAGAAGGAGGTGGAGGCGTCCGTGGTGGTTCCCGATTCGTCCGTGGTTCTACACACACACATACACACATGCGTGCACACATACATACGCACACACACACACAATTGAATAAATAATAATAAAAAAAATTAAAAAAAATTTAAAAAGAGCATTCAGACTCTGTAGACAAACATCCACCATGCCCTGAAACATTTCTTATGTGACAGTTCCTTAAACTCTAGGATTCAGTTTTCTCGTATTTTTAAAGAGTGAACTTATCAAGGCTTTATCATGGTATTCGCCATGCACTTGATAAATACCGTCCTTGTTGTTATTCTTCAATTCCTTCTTTTCTCCTTTGTTTTCTGGATCCTTTCATTTGGAGCTTGGGTTTATGATTTTAGGAAAAGAAAGGAAGGAGTGATTCATGTCATCTGTTCTCTGTTTGTTTTTTGGCTTGTTTTTCCTTGTGTAGCTCTATGAGACATTCCTAGAAACAGAAAGTCAAGAACCTTGCAAGTCCCTTAGAGTATCTCTATCATTTTCACACCATGCTGAACCTCATCAAGGCTAAACAGCAATATGGATTTTATATTTTAAAGAAAATTCTCGTTCACCTGGAGTCAGGCCAGCCAAATCTCTCCCCATTTTAAGGCTCAGGGAACCTTGTGGAGGAGGGAGCAGTATGATTGTAAGAGCCTAAAGATGGGGAGGTCCACTGTAGGACAAGACATGTCACTTAAGAAGGGCTGCTGCAGCCAGGAACTCACTGCAATGAGATTTGACCTTTCCAGAACCACACAATGGCTGATACATTAACATGCCTCCCCCCCCCAAAGACTACCAAGGATCTCATGAGGAATGATTTACAGGAGAAATGTTTGAGATCATTACTCTTAGACAATGTGTGTGTGTGTGTGTGTGTGTGTGTGTGTGTGGCAGGTTAAGGATGAAAGTAAAGGAAATGAGTCCACCACAATGCAGTCATTATTAGATAAGACTGCCATGAAGTGGGACACTTCTTTGGAATTATCACTGTAATTGAAAGAAGAGAGGGTGTGCATTTCCCTGTGCCTTGAATTCAATCACGTAGAAGAGGGGAGCGCTAAGTTCCCTGCTTGTAAACCAGAACAGCAGTCGTGCACACCTGCTCCCCTGGCCTGGGATCCTTTCTGCCAGGAGCTTAGGATCCCCAAGCAAAAGGTGTGAGGCACAGTAGGGCTGTTCCCACCACAGGGAGACATATGGAAAGGGAGAGAAAGTGTATCCATACGTGTGTTTCTGTTTAAGCTCTGTGCGCAGCGCTGACTTTTATCTTATTTTGCCTTTAAGCTAAACTGCAAGGGTCACATTTAGAACATATGCTGTTATCACTTGCCTTTTTTAGCTCAGGAAAATCAAGTGAATAATGGGTATTGTTTTTCTGTCCGCTATAGTTAGCCTGGTTGAGTGTTTAGAAATCTCTTACTTGACGCGCAACATGCCGGGTTCTCTTCCATCCCGTGATAGGCAAGCAGCTTTTCCCTGTCTGTCTGCTCTGCCATCCAGAGAGATGAGTGACCCAGTGTGGGATACTTTGAAACTGGCAGAGGGTTATTTTACAAGTGAGAATTCTTTTCGTTCTTCTTGCTATAAAAGAACAAGACAATGACAGTGTCGCCCTCTAGAATGTTCCATATGCCTGTTCCCGATGAACTTTTAATTGTTCTGCTGGGCTCTTCATTTTTTTCCTTTCTTGCTGGAATGAGCTTTTTTTGCCCTCCTAGTTTTTCATTGTAAACTCTTGTCTAGAACATGCCCAGCCCCCTGAGAGTGTCATTGAAGAAGTTTCATTAAGATAGGAGGCCTCAAACACAAGAAAGAGTTCTAGGAATTGCCACTGAGTCCTTACACCTCATCAGAGGAAAGATTGATATACTCATTAAAGGATGCTTCAGAGGTGGGGGGAGGGAGCACTGGGAGAAAGGGAGGGAGGGGGGAAAGGAAGGGACAAAGCGGGGAGGGAACAGGGAGGTCCAGGGAGGGGTGGAGGAAGGGAGGGGACAAGGGTCCCTATTATATTTGTATGAGCAGAAAAATAAAATTAAAAAAAAATTTAAAAAAAGATAAGAGGCCTCTCTCTTATTTTGACTTTAGGTAAGCACCAGGTGGTACACATAAAAAAGGTCGATAGTGGGGTTGAAGAGGTGGCTCAGGGGTTAAGCCTCTGCCTTGCAGGCAGAAGGTCCTGAGTTCAGATCCTAGACCCCATGTATAGACACCAGGCGGAGCCTGTGAATCCCGGGGCAGAGTAAACAAGGAGGAAGTAGAGGCAGTCCATGGTGGTTCCCGAATTCGCCTGTGGTTCTACACACACACACACACACACAACCACACACGCACGATTGAATAAAAAAATTTTTAAAAACAAAGGTCGATAGTGTTCCTTGGGCGTAAGACATGAAATGAGAGTAAGTAACACTATACTAGTCATGAGACTGAAGCAGAATAATGTTAACATGACTTGAAAGTAGCATTGTTGAGTAAATGAATATGTGAGAAGCACTTGCCGAGCTCAATGAGCTTTGCAAATTGTGTGCACGCTTGTATAATCCTGTTTATTGATGCCTGAAACAATTTGCAAAATAGAAACAAATCTACAAAGAAGAAATATGTTTGGAATTATTTGTTTATATGACAATTTTTTTAAAAAAACACACGGGAATCCAACTGCTACATTTCATGCACTGAACATACCATATGTGAAAGTTTCCCCCAGAAAACCAAGCAGCAACCCTTGCTGTCAAGTGAAGAACAATAAAGAGCAAACTCTTCTCCACTTAGACCACTGATACTAACATGAACATTTGTTTCGTTAAGTTTTCTAGCATAGAAGAGCAAGCATCAAGGTACTTGCGTCATTGCTGAGTTTTGTTCTTTCGAATATCTGTTCTCCTGATGCAATTTAAGTGGAAGTAATATTTGCACAATTCTCTCAAAAAAAAATCCATGTACTTCTACTTTTTTAAAAAGTCTCATTTTTATTATTATTGCATGTATGCTTAATCTGGGGTTGGTATGCACGTCATGATGTATGTGTAGAGATCAGAGAACATCTTTGTGGAATAATTTCTCTCCATCTACCTTTATGTGCACGGTGGGGATTGAATCCAGGTTGTCTGGCTTGCATGGCAAGTGCTTTGACCTACTGAGTCTCTTACCAGCTCAACTCATGTACTTTTGAAGAAATAGTTTAAGGAAGAAAGTCAAAGCTTGCAGTGCACCAAATATCTAGTGTCACTAACCACTTTCTAGATGCTACTCCATGAAGCCTTTATTACATGCAGTTCCTAGGGGTGCTTAGCCTACTCCCTGTCGACAGAGGTGAGCACGGGACAGAGAGAAGCGGAATAACTTGTCCAGACACACAGCCAGGAGACAAAGGCACCGCCTTCCCGAGGGCACAGAGTCCAGGCGTGAATCTGCCATCTGAATACCTACATTTTAGTTCCGGAAGTCAAATGCTAGCACAGGCTGTCCTCATTCCAGCTCGCTTGCTCGCCCTGACTCTTGGGATGCTCCCTTCCAGAGCTCGGTTCTCTGGGCTTTGGCCCCTGGGGAGGAACACTTGTTGCCTGTCACTCAGTTCAGAAGGCCAAGAGTCTCCGTGTTGCCAGCTGCAGCCCCAGCCTGAATCACTTCTCCAGATTGGAGGTTAATCAACTGCAAATTCCATTAGCTTGGAACAGAGTGAAAATAAAGAACAGCCGGCCTGGCATGGGAGCCTGAAGTCAGGTGCCATCCTCCAGGCGGTGGGCAGGTATCCCCTCTTCCCTGCCTCCAGGGAACTGGACCTTTGATAGGGGAGTAGATCAAAGGAAGATTGTTCCAGAAGTGCCTCTGCCCCCTTGAGAGGCAGGCAGGACACACACACACACACACACACACACACACACACACACACACACACATGCACGCACGCACACACCTCTGTACACATACGTCGCAGACTTTTCTTTTTCTAGAAGGATGTGAAGACGCCGAGTCTGAAAGGCAGACTCTAAGCTGCAGTCACAGTAAAAGCATCTCCTAGGTGCCTTAGGGTGTGCAGCTGTGAGAGGTATGTCAGTGCTGATGACGGCTGATTTCTCTGCCCACAAGACAAGACATTGAAGAAGAGGGCTTCCAAAAGGCTGCTTTGAGGTGGTCCTTGCTTGTGCCTGGGGGATTCTTTTCATAGGTCCTGCTGTACAATGGCTTTAAAACCCGAAATAAAAGCCATTTTCCAAACATGGCTGATGTTTTCCAAAGAACAAAAGAGAACTTGCTTGCACATATTCAGATATAAGCTGTTAGTTTCTAATTAATCTAAACAGGTCTGACAAAAGCTTTGCTGGTGGGATGAAGGAGTTTTCTATGGCAGGGCGGACCATGCACCATGCTTGCTTCTGTTATGGGAAGTTGCCCCTCAGGTGAGAGTTCAACTTCCGTTTGACTTTCTCAATGCCCCATGGCCATTATCTAAGCCCCTTTCACGTGCCGGCGTCCCTGCTCCACACCATTTGGCTGCTGTGACTGTCTTCGCTCATCTAGCTTTCCCTTGTTTCATCACTTTTCCCCTTCTACCCCCAGATGAAAGGGGGAAAAAATTATCACTGTTAAAAATAGAAGGAAAGCTCACTGACTCCACTGCAGGGAACTTGTAAAGCTAACCTACCCCGATCTCGAATGGTCCCTTTTCTAATCGTGGTTCGTGGTGGAATGAAAGATGCAATTGTCTGGAAGGGATGAATATGGAATGCAAGCTGGCTGGGGGGGTCAAAGGTCATCACATGCAAAGGCCCCTTTCTCTCTGGCACGGCTCCCTTTGTATAGCATAGCTTGGCAGCTATCTTCGGCTACCTGCCAGTGCAGCTGGTACTGTGTCTGGTGCGCACAACAAAGCGTCACTCAGCAACCAGCGGCTCCGCATGGGGCCGCTTTTCTCAGATGACAAAGAAAGATGGGCTATACATTCTACCATCGCCGCCCATTAAAGGGACGCTTAAATTGCACTGCTACAAGTTATTGTTAATTATGTAGTAGTCACTGGAGCTGGAGAAGCTTTCTGGGGAGGACAGCACAGCTATATGCCTGGAGAGGGAGGGGGAGGGGCGGCCGCACAGAGCAGGACTGACGAAGGGAACAGGGGAGCCCAGTGGCATCAATAGGGTGAGCCCTTGGTCCTGAAGATCTGTTCTGAAGGCTGGCAGAGTGACTGATGAAGAAGGACCTGATACGCTGAAAGGCTCTCTGATAGACACAGACCGGAAATTGTCCTGCCCACCCTCCATTCAAAAGGCAGCTTCCAGGGCTTTCAGTATTTTCATTTTTTTAAAGAAGAATTTTAAGCAATTTATCACTTGGCTGTAATGCATTCGCTCAGGGCTGAAGTCAGTGAAGTCCTGCAGTGTGGAGATAAGGCCTGCTGGGAGGTTGGAGAAAGAAGACCAGAGGTTGCCTATTGTCAAATAGCCAGAAAATTAAAATTAAAGAGATGCATTTACCCCCTTTGGCCAGCTGGGGTAGAAATACAGTTCCATGGGGGTCAGTCGTGTGTTTCAAGGGTAGGTTGTTTGAGGTGTTTTTATTACAAGGGTCCAGTTCCCAGCTCCATCCATTGGTCTAGAAATCGCATGGTGAGGTCCCCGTATCCACAGGCGAGCAAAGCTTCTGGATTTATTCTGTTGGGCTCCTTTGTACTGTTCAGAGTCGGTGTTTGTTTTCTCTCTCCCGCCGCCCCTCTAATGGCACCAAAGGCAGCGAGTGAGGTTTCCAGGTCTGGTAATTCATTTGCTTGCCCCCCAACAAGGAATGAAAACACACGCAGTTTCCAAAATGATCTGTTTGTGGGCTTTATCAATCTTCTTTGGCTTGTTTTGAGGTGTTGGCTATTGAAAGGAGATGACGCTGTTCTGGAAACGTCTGGCAAGTTTTTCATGCTACGTACTAAACTCTCGCAGACAGAGGCTCCCAATACGCTGCAATTTCATTGCCACAACACAGCAATGCTATTTCCCACTCCTCTCATCACCCCCCCACCACGCTCTTCCATACTGCAGTCCCCTCCACCCCACATCCCAAACCCTGCTTCCAATCCTCCTCACAGTTAAAGAAAATCCAAGGAGACCAGGGCACCAAGAGGGCAGATGACGGTCCCCAGTCTTGCATTTCTCTCTCTTCTTCCTGAGGCTAATTTTCCGCTTCTTGGTCTCAGCTATTCGCAATAGTTATATATAATTTAACATTATACAAAAGTATTGTCATATCAAACACAGTGAAGTGGATTCCAAAAACACCATCTGGTATTTGGGAATGCACTGTGAGCTGGGAACATGAGAAGAGATATTCTTCGCCACTTTGCTTGGGACCCAGCCATTAGCAGTGTAATTGCCAAGAAAAGGTGACAGGCTCCAGGCTTAAAACAAGTGGGTCCCCCCCCCCTCCTATTAACTCTTGTGAGTCCTGAGCCATGGTTAAAAAGGACCCTGAGGAGCAAGCCGTTTAGAACACAAACAGCAGAACAAGAACCAGAAAATGAACTGGAAGAGGCCAGAATTGGAGAGCGAGCGAGCGAATGAGAGAGAGAGAGAGAGAGAGAGAGAGAGAGAAACACATGTCATGCTGCTATCGTTTCTGAGTGAGCTACAAGAGGGGGACTGGAGAAAGGGTTCATCATGGTCTAAAGTTACTGGGGTTTTCCGTGGATTTACACGATGAGCGCTTTAGTCCAAAACCTGCTTCGGAATCTTCATTCAGTCCCTCTAATCCACCTAAACTTACGAAGGCCCAGATTGTGAAGGTCATTGGCGATACTCAATCTTGTTTAATTGCATGGAAGTTTACATCCATTTCTTTCCAGGAAAAGAAGGGAAGCCTTTCAGTTTTCTGCTGGAACTGTGGTTTGCTGGTCTTTGCCACGTGAAAGAAACAAAGAAACACACACTCTCTACTACGTACAGAGACCTGCTCCCAGCTCGCCAGTTTGTAATAAGAATGGGCAAAAAGAAATAAAAACAAATGAAAAGCCCTGTTGAAACAAGGAAAAGATGTCATCCTCCTGGGTAGAAATCAGAGAGGACTTCTGAACAGGAGATAAAAATAAAGAAACGGAAAAAAAAAAAAGAAGAAATGGCAGGGGATAAAACACACACACACACACACACACACACACACACACACACATACACACACACACACACACACACACACACACACAGAGGCAATTCTCATCTCTCTTCTCAGTCTGGCATTCACAAACAGGGTCCAGATCTGTTTTTGACTACAAAAAAAAAAAAATAGTTCACCGTCATTTTTTTCCCCCACTCAGCATGTCAGAAGTTGGGATGTGCGACCCAGAGCTGCCATTCCCTTCCAGGGAATCAAATGATATCTGGTGGGTGGATCGAAAACTTGCCAAAGAAGACACAGTGGAAGCGAACCTCTCAGTCTGGCTCCTGTTTTTAAATATTTATATCTCTGGCAGACTTTTGGGGGGTAGAGGAAACCGAAAGCTCTTTTGCTATCTGTCATTTGCACCCAGGCAGGGGGAGAGCGTCTCACGACTTGATTTTCCTTGAGTTTGGCACAGGGAGCAGGCGATGGCGTTTCTTTTGGGGTGGTGAATTTCACCCTGTGGGAAAATGGCCTGGACCAAGGCTCTTGACAGGAGCTACCAGCCGCTTTCCATGCTGCCTTGGGGGACAGCCAAGTTCCCTACAGCACAGTTCGGGTCTGCCTTGCAGTTGGCTGATAACTGGCTATGGTCATGGCCTATTAGGAAACCTCCCAGGGAAATTATCATGGCTCTGGGGTTCTGGGGAGCATATGCCTAGAAACTGGGCAACTGGCTCACCCCACCTGCCCTCATCTCTTTGTAGTTGTCAGAGTTCTTATTCCAACCCCAACCCGGATTCCCTTTACTTCCCGCTTCGTTTCACCCTCGCTCAGGCCTCTCCCTAGAGCCTTCCTGTGAGTGTCTGCCTGCCTCACAGAGGTGCAGAACACACATCTGCATCACCGTGGCTCACAGCACGGGCTGAAGAGTCAGGCCTGCCTCTTAGACATGGCCCTGTCACCTCTGGAGAGTACCTGACCTCTACTCCAAAGTATAAGAGGAGCTCTTTTCTCAACAGCCTGCTCCTTTGCAGAGAATCTCACATACCACTTGTCACCTCGGTGATCACTAGCTAGCTGGGTTAGGTTTGGATCTTTCTAGAAAAGTACCAAGGAAAACAAGAGAAGACAGACTTAGCGTAGATGTATTGCTTTTAGGCTCATAGTATGACAGAACTGTCATGGCAGGAAGCACAGAGAGAGGAGGGGCCCAAGGACAAGATACCCTCCCAAGGAAGAACCCTTGTGACCTACTTCTTCCATCTGGATGCCATTTCCTAACAGCCTATTCAGCTGTGAACTCTTTCATGAGTCGATCCAATGACAACATTAGCCCTCTTGTGAAAAGTTAGCACCTTTCAATAGCACAGGCAACTGAAGACCCAATCCTTCCCCACATGAGCCTCTCGTGGAACACTTCATATCCATACCATAACAGTATACTGGGGTGAGTGTCTTCATAATAGATAAATGCATATGTTTACACCTGGAATCTTCTGCTACATCCTTTCGACCGCTGAGTACTGTGGTAAGAGCTAAGGACGAAGAAAGAGATGAAACACTGGGCTTGCCTCCAGGGAGTTCCCCATCAGGAGAGTCCAGGTAATCAACTATAAGACAGCCATAAAACTTTCCTCCTAAACATACATTCCTTTTAATTTCTTGTTTTGGTAAGATTCTAAGTCATTTGTCGATGATACCCACAACGGTGATAATAATGGCTATTAAATCAGCCTTTGCCACAAGCCAGGCACTGTGATCAGCCCTCTACACATCTAAAATAATTTTTGGCATCCATGTCTAGGTAATCATAGTCATGGAATAAAAGAGAAATTAGAATACTAAGAACATAAGGCTGTTAATGTGCCTGAATCAACGAAAAGCAGGAATTCCATACTTTTTACTTTGGACTAATGAATTTTATCGAGGTCAAGAGTCCAATCCTGAAAGTGACTTGCTTACAGATTATTTCAGACAGAGACATAATGAGCCACTAGGGACATAAAAACCAATGTCTTTGACCTAATATATTTCCGGTACTTGCTATATGCTTTGGTCTTCTGGTAGACAAAAAAAAAAAAAAAATACAACCCAAAACAAATTCTTCTTACAAGGAAACTGATAAAAGTCTGGGTAGATAGCTCACTGGTAAGACATTTGCCTGACACATGCAAGGAGGCCCTGGGTTCTATCTCAGTAGAAAATAGGAATAGAGCATGCTTATAACTAGCCATGGTGTACAGTAAAGTTAATGAAGTACTTTAAAGAGCTGACATTTATGGACCATGCAGGCTCCGGGAAGGACTGGCAGGCGGGCCCTCAAATAGCTTCGAGAGGTGAAAGAGCATGCCTCGAAGGGGAGGGAAAGCTCACTGGGAGGAGTAGGCCGGATGTAGGAAATATATTAGGTAGATCAACAAGCTTTGCTTGAGTCCTTGCAGCTAGTTAGGCTGTAGACTTGAAGCATGTCAGGACTGAGAGAAGGGAATGGATGTCAGTGGCCGTGGTATCTTGCCAAATGCTACGCACACGTTTGTTGTTTAATAGATGTTCCTCAGTAAGGACACCAGATGATGTTAATAAATATTACTGATGAGGAAAACATGTGCTGAGCCGATGAAAAATTAAATCATCCAGTGCTTGGTATTTCTATTGGCTCTGAACAAAGCAAACACTTATTAAACAAATATTCTGCACTAGATTAGGCAGGCACTGAAAATCCAAAAAGAGCAAGACATCGTCTTGCTGTTGGTCTACGAGGAAGCAGAAAGAGGGTCTCCACTCCCCCCTCCCTCCACAGTACCGATTTTGGAGGAACAGAGCCATAGACAAGAATGTCAGGGCATTGAACTGTGAAAAGATGACCATTGCAAGTCAGGGCTATATGAAAGCAACTTGGCCAAGGAGAAGTTGTATTTAAGGATTGATTATTTATTTGTTTATGAGTCAATGTGTCTGTATGAGTGGAAATGCCTATGTGTGGGGGAGTGCGTATGTCTGTGCACGCATGGAAGTCCAAAGAGGGCAACAGGTGGTCTCCTCCATCCCTCTTTGCCTATTCTTTTGAGGCACATCCTCTCCGTGAACCTGGGGCTTACATCTTCCTGACTAGGCTTGAGGTCAGAAAATTCCAGCAATCCTCTTGTCTTCCCCCTCCTTGGACAAGGGGTTACAAACATGTGTCTGAGACCTGGCTTGCTACGTGGCTGCTGGGATTTGAACTCCATTCTTCATGATTGCCCAGCAAGTTCTGAGCCATTTCTCCAGTGCCAAGGTGAAGTTTTTTAAGAGAAAATCGGGAAGAACTACATCAGGTCTTTTGATGTCGCAATCCTTGGCCACAATGATTGCATCAGCCTGAGATTGAATATAACTGCTGGACAGCCGTATAGAAGTATTTTTTTGTTCAAGGTAGTGGTGGGCGCCCTGCAAGGTCATGTCTTGCAATCTTTTGTGACAGTTACTGTAAAGTGCCCTTGCCTTAGATCTCTTCCTCCAAAACATTCTGGTTTTATTTACTTCGTTTATTTAGAGATGGTAAAAGTGACTCTGTTCTGTAGTCAGGCAGCAGCACCATGCATAGGGGCCATGGCCCAAAGCATGTAATGTGGGCCGGTTCATTAAGAAAAAGTTGTACTAAAAACTTAAGGTTAAAGTTCATAGCTAAACTCATTTCCCCATCATTTTAGGAAAATTCTTTGTGAATCTGCAAAGTTCTAGCAAATACCCTTTGTCATTCTCCTGTTATTTTTCACAGTCACAATTTGCCTTGCCTGTCTCTGTAATTTTTTAAACATTTATTTATTAATCTAGCATGTGTATATTGCGTATGGGCTTGCATGCATAGGCATGTGTGTGGAGGTCAAAGGACAAGTCCCAGAAGGTGGTTCTCTCCTACCTTGCAGAATCTAAGGATCAAACTCAGGGGTGAGGCTTTATAGCAAATGCCTTTGCTGAGCCACATCACTGGTTGTCAAAATCATTTTACTGTCTGACTTCACACGTTACATTTGATTGCATTGATAAGGATAAAAGGGGTAACATGTGGACGGGTCGTTTGACTTTTGTTCAGCTACTGATTCTCAATCTTAAGATGTTCTTCATTTCACTGAGGCCTTATGTATGAGATAGAAAAGGGAGCATGTCCATTTCAAAGTTCGCAATAGTGACCGTTACTATGCTGTCTCTAAGCAGACTTTGCCATTAACCACCACAGTCTGGCATTTCAACCCCAAATTTACACTATTGTGCATCATAATGATTCATGGGTTACACATTCACAAGAAGCTGTATCAGATTGTTTCAGTGTGAGAGTACCAACTGAGCAATTTAGAATTATTTGCCTAATATTTACCAGGAGTATCATGACTCACTGGTACAGTTTTAGAAATTCTACAGAGAACACATGCAGAATCACAGTCCTCATTATAGCATACTTACAGAAACATAAAATGTACAGGAAGTTATGTATTATTACTATTTTAACACCAAAAAGATGTTCAGGATGCTGGATTATTGGCACTATATGATTTATTGGTCTTTTTCTGTATTAAAATGTGATTAAAATTATTCCTAAAATATGTTAACAGAGATTGCTGAAGTTTTCTTCTGAGATCATTCAAATATTAGTAACTAAAAGTCTGAATAATTATGGTAGTGATCTCTAAATATAAGACATATATACATAGTATTAAATATATTTGACATATATTAAAATCAAACATACAGAACTCAAAACTTACAATACTGTTAAATATGTATTTTTATTTCAATTTTTAAAAGATTTAAAGTATGCTCACAATGAAATTCATATATGACACTTCCAGAACAAGACAATTTAGTTGCACCAAACCACAGTTAGAGGATAATTGATCAGTTCTTGACTTTTCCATTTGAGATCTGCAAGGTGGACCCCCATGGCCATCTGGACTGTTCTTTTCATGCTGGCTTTGAGGTTTTTGGAGGAATAATTGTGACCAGCCTCAGCACAACGGAATTTGTCACACACTAGCAGCATGCTTCATGACATTGTAGACCAGAAACTTCTAGAATTCTGAGGTTCCCATGGGCATCAGTGACCCTAATTCTAGGCTGCTAAGAGAAGAGAACAGCTGTGTGGTTCATGTGCAAAACCATGAAAACTTTCCTTCTCCTCCCCCAAAAAAGCTATTGCCTCTTATCATTGCAAAGTTTAACTACAGAACTGCCTTTGATCATGTAATCCAGCAACCCACTTTCACCCACATTCCTCATTCTGCTTTCCTTGGACTCTTCAGGAATGACTTCAACTCACTTTTTATATCCCGGTGTTCTCAGTGAGTATAAGAGTCATTCATTCCATTCAGTTGATAGCCTGACCTGTTTTTAAACTCTAACGGTTACCAGAGGATAGAAGCTATTGCTTGAAGTGGAAAATGGGCACAATGAGACTCCACGTCAGTTACGAGTTGGGAATCAGTGACAGTTAAAAATAACAGTTGTAAATGCAGCCTGATATACACTGGAGAAGACCAGCAGTGCCACTGTTGTGGAAAGTTTTGGAAAACTTGCAATTTGGAAACCTTCTACATGCTGCAAGGGTATGCCCCAGACCTTAGTGATGTTTATGAAATACACATAAGCAAGGGTCAGCTATATCATTTCAGCTAGATCAATGTGTAGGGTCATGTCCACAGAGATATCTGTGGAAAGCTTCCTCTGTGTGTGTGTGTGTGTGTGTGTGTGTGTGTGTGTGTGTGTGTGTGCGCGCGCGCGCGTGTGTGTTTGCGTGCGCATGTGCACGTGCAGTGCATGTGTGGTTGGGTGTGTGTACAAGAGGGCACTTGAGTATATATTCCTGTGACATCAGAAATCTTCCTGGATTGCTCTTCCACCTTATTTCTTTTATCTGGAGTTTCCTAGATTCCACCTTGAAGGACTGGACTGCAAGCCACATGCCATTTTTCACATGGGATCTTGAGATTAGAACTCAGGTCCTTTTGCTTTTGGAAAAAGGTTTTACCTATTGAGTTTCCCCTTGTTTAAATCCCTTCTAGGCTGGGCTATGCCCCAATGAAGACTTTACTGATAGGTGTCTTTTTAAAGTGAGGAGATACAAAATAAGCCAATAGAGTGCCATCCTGAAGAAAGAGAAAGAAAGACAGAGGAAAGAGAGAGGGGGAAGAGGGAGGGAGGGAAAGAGGGAGGGAGGGAGGGATGGGAGGGGAGAGAGAGAGAAAGAGAGAGAGAAGAAGAAAGAAAGAAAGAAAGAAAGAAAGAAAGAAAGAAAGAAAGAAAGAAAGAAAGAAAGAAAGAAAGAAAGAAAGAAAGAAAGAAAGAAAAAGAGAAGGAAAGGAGGGAAGGAAGGAGGCATGGAGAGAGGGAAGGAGGGAGGGAGGGAGGAAGGGAGGGAGGGAGGAAGGAAGGAAGGAAGGAAGGAAGGAAGGAAGGAAGGAAGGAAGGAAGGAAGGAAGGAAGGAAGGAAGGAAGGCAGTCATAGTTTGTCTATTTGGACTTGAGTTTTGGGTAGACATGAAATGACTCAGGGAGGCAAAGAACAGTTTTAGAATGAAGGTACTCTTGAATGGTGCGCTCTCTCTCTCTCTCTCTCTCTCTCTCCTCTTCTCCCCTCTCTCTCCAGGCCCCATGTAAAGAACACACTACTTCCCTACTAACCCTGAAAAAGACATCTACCACAAAAACAATTTCAAGATTCCCAGTACTTTCTTTGAATTGAGGTTGCACCCCAATGACCATGCACCCAGGTCGAGGTGTAAATCCTGCTAGATGAACTTTATCCAGCCCTAGTCAGGTGGACGGAATTGAAGCCTTTGAGAATGCAGATGATCAGTGGTCCTCTCTGACTATAACTGAACGACCAAGACCATGTTAACTAAAATGCATGAAGCAGACCACTGAGATTATTTACCCAGCCTTGCATCAAACCTGTAGTGGGTACATTTTACCCCATCTCTCAGCCAAACAAGCCGAGGCTCCAGGAAACTAGATCAACCATCCCTTGTCATATGACCATAGCTGTAGCATGACCCTGAGGATCCCTTCTTTCCCAGAATCCAGGGCCCAGTTAGACTGGGTCCTAGAAAATGCTTCCTGGCTCCCTGTGGACACCGGGCCTCAGAAAGCTGGACCCAGCCTCCTCTTCCTGTCTGTGAGGTCCAAATCCCGGGCAGATGTCTCTCACCATATGCTGGGGGTGATTTAACAAGGCCAAATGGGCAGCCCTGCGGTCAGCAAAGCTCTGGGATCCAGGGAGCCAAGTGCTGTGGCCCGCTGGCCTGCCTGGCCGCTGCTTCCTGGAGCAGCAGCAGCCGGGATGACTGCAGATGCCAGGCAGCGCGAGGTATTTTTAAAGCTGCAGCATCTGGCTTCTTGGCAGCCGGCACCCGCTGGTGGGCCGGGTGTTTTGGAGTTGCCTCTGGGTACTTCACATGGCTTGGCATCTGATCATTGTCTGGGCCGCCTTGTGGAGCCCAGTCGTGCTTGTGGGGCTGGGGGCTCCTTGACATCCACTGTTGAATGTGACTTGGGTCTCCCCTCTCGGTGACATCAGTATGTCTCTGGGTCTTTTGTGATTTTTGTTTTTTTTACTTCCTTTAAAAAAATGATGAAAGAAAGAGCATTTCCCCTCTGCCAGAATGGGTTTGAATAGAAAACCCCTCAGCCGCCGCAGCTGCCCACCCTGGCCACTCTCTGACTGGTTAAGAGTGCGGCTTTCTTGGCATCTATACTTCCTGGAGGCTGACTGTTCCTCCCAAGAGAAGGAAGGAACTCTTTCTTCTTCTTTCTTCTCTTTCTTTCTTCTCTTTCTTTCTTTCTTTCTTTCTTTCTTTCTTTCTTCTTTCTTTCTTTCTTTCTTTCTTTCTTTCTGTGTGTTTAATCTTTTTTTAAGAGATTCTAAACTTCCTGTCCACATCCATCTAGTCATTGGAAGAAAAAGACAACACTTAATCCCCCTGGCAAGCCATATTAAGATTTTTCTTTTTCTTAGAAAGGTGGGTTTTAAGCAACACTGGTTCCCCAGCCTGGGAACCCAGGCCTGAGGACTTGGCCCTGTTTCAGGACACCAGTTTGAAGATGTTTTCCAGCGAGGATCTCAGACATGGTGACAAGAAAATTACCTCCGCTGAGACAACAGCCTCCCGCGTCACCAGGCTGGGGAGGTGGCAGTCTGCCACTCACCCCTGGCTTGGCTAGCGCACCAAGTGTGGTCTTTTCGCCAACCAGCAGGACAGGCAGGAGCTAGCAGAGATGCCAGCGGGCAGGGTGAAGTCTAGGACCAGCCAAGCTGGCCAGAACATGATGAGTTTAGGAAACAGGCACTACTGGACACGGTCGTCTCTTTGCCTTACTGAGCTGCACTGATTCAATGGCCAGATGGTCACTACCCAGTCCGGAACTGGACCTGACGTGCCACAGACAGTGGGGGAGAGGGGCTGCATCTCTTCCACTAGGGTCAACACAGAGGCAAATGATTGCAAAGGAAAAGTGCAGATATTTACTCCCTGCCATTCCACAGTATGCACTTGGCTGAGCTAGTTCTCACCATAAGCCTGGGAGAGAGGCAACTACTCTCTCCTTACTACTGAGGACACTTAGCAACGCTAGGCAACTGGCAGAAAGGACAAGAATTTAGTCCCAAATGCTCTCGCTCCCAAAGCACCTTCTTGATCAAAAAACAGATCAAACTTAAGGCTAAGTTTTAATATACCCAAGACTTTGTGTTTGCTTATGGTCAGCCATTTTTGGAATGAAAGCGATTGATGAAGAGCAGTTAAAGTGGGATGTGGGACAGATCCAACTTGATCTCACATAGCATTTCCATTGTGCCCACCGGTCCAGCTTCCTTCTCCCCTCCAGCTGACTTGTGAGAAGGAGCCCTAGTGCCCGAGTTCAAAAGCCCACCCTGCACTCAGGCTTTTCAGCATTCTAAGTGGTTGCAAACGAGCCTGCTAGAGCAGAGGCTACTCAAGAGTGTGAAGTGTGGGGAGGTACCTGCTCACAAGCCTGGCAAACTGAATTCAACCCCCAGATGCCCACATAGCACCTGTGCTCTCTCACTCTCTCTCATAAATAAAATAGAAAAAATTATCAAGAAACTGAATTAGACACTGTATTTGCTTAGTATCTTCTCCATAAAGAGCATTTGGGGATGGGGGGGGCATAGGGACCAAAGGTAAGGAAGTACCAGGTAGGGGAAGGTGCTCAGTATTGCCGGGCTAGTCAGGTGAGTTGACTCTGTGTACAGCATCCCCGGCTGCCAGACTCTCTCACATCCTGTGTTCCGTGTTCCTTAGTAAAGCCCCAAGTCTCTCATGTTTCCTATTCTCCAGACAACCCTAGGATGTCTCACCAGTTGGCGTTATTAGGAAAGCCCAAATCCCCTCAGTACTTTATGGTAATTGTCTCAGGCTAACTGTGCCAAAACCCAGCAAATTCAAGAACAGGTACATTTGAACAAATTTTGCTTTTTCATAAACATGATGAATTTTCATTTATCACTCATTAGCTATTCATAAATATGAGTATAACCTTCCTGGATAGGTGAACTTACAGTCTAGAGGTTTATCTCATAAAACTAAGCAATAGAGGAAAATCACCCAGCCACAGCAGAGCCTTGATGGTCCAGGAATGAAGATGCAGCTTGAGTTCTGAGTTCAGCAGAAGACTCTCCGTGAGTCACTGCGTTGACAATCACAAGACCCTGATTCCTCCTGAAAAACAGGCAAAGGGCTGAGGTCCATGGGACTCCGTGAAGGATTTAAGAATTCCTACTTGGTCTGCACCCCATCATGGAATAAATTCTAAAGCTCTTTTTGCCTGACATCTTTCCCCTCCAGCTTTCTTTTATCACTATTAGGGTGATACTAGCAAGTATTCCAAATCCGCAATAAAACTGTGACACCACTTTATTAATGCAAACCCATCCCGTTTCTCTGTGATAACCATGGGAAGATGAACAAATAATCATTATTCTAACATTCTCTGTTTAATGTGTCATAAGCCCCTCCCCTGACTCTAGAGGGGCTACGAAGTCCCAGAGCTCATTAAAAGGACACAAAGTGTCCACATTATTGGTGTAACTTACCATTTATATGACATGTCAGGTACGCAAAACAATCTTTATTTTTATAACTTCCTGTTCTTGTGCCTCTACATTCAGTTACAGCTCTGTTCCTAGACTGAAACTGATCATACTGTCTCCAATAACCAAGCTACCATCCTCTCTAGAGAAATTTTTTTAAAAAGTATTTATCTATTACTAGAGTCAATTTGTATCAAAAGTGACATTTTTCAAAGTGTGTTGAAAGGAACATAGGAATCCCCCCCAAAATAAGTATTTCATGGTCAAATAAGTTTGACCATGAAATAGTAACAGAAATAGGAATGGAAATAGAGTGTATGCTTGTAGCATTTTTTTTTTAAAATCATAAAACTTATGAACTGACAAGGGAGAAAGACTGGTGGAGATTAATCCAGAAAGCTACTGTGGGGTATTCTGTTTTCCATGACATCAGAAAATCTGTTTTGTGAGGATTAGCGTCATTCCTTCTCTGGATGAATATCTTCTGGGCTAACCCCTGAAAGCAGGGAACTGTCACAGTCCATATATCTGATTTTGTAGGCATGTCTCTCTGTCCTTTTCCTCCACGGACTTGCTTATCCCGGCTTCTAGCCCTTTCATGGTTGAAACTCCACATAAGGAGAAAGGGGGCAGGAAAGAGGTTTAGGGGAATTTTTGACAAATCCTGCCATTAGACAGTTGAGAAGTATCTGAGCTGGGTGCCTGACAGGAGCTGAGAGCTGTTGTGGCCGCCATTTTGTTTGATCCTTAGGATCTTGCTGTTATTGGTTGGTTAGATGATTGGTGGGCTCGTTGGTCAGTTTGGTTAGTTAGTTGATCGGATTGGTTGGTTGGTTGGCTTGGTTTAGTTTTTGTCATGTGTACTTTCTTGGGATCTCAAAAGGTCCTCCAGACAGCTTCTGACCCTTCAACTGGAGACCCTGATGCCCACCACTGCTATCCTCACTTTGAGAACCTTCTACATGGCAGATTCTTTACAATAAAGAACACCTTAGGAGACATCTCTCAAGAGGGCAGGTAGCACAACCAAGAGAGTTTAATCTGTAAAGGAATGGACCGGGTATGGTGAGACCAAGACAGAGTGGGGTACAGGGACCTGACATTGGCCAGAACGTAAAGTCCTCATAACCTCTATGTCTGATAGAACAAGCAAATGGAAGCTCTCAGGTGATAATGGAGTCTCCCCCACCCCCATCTTCACAGCACTCCATTCTGCCAAGTCAGGAGTCAGGAGGAAGTTGGCCACTGGCTTTTCCTCTCACACTCTCCGATGTCTCCTCAGGCCCCCTACTGATCTAACTAGCCCAGCAAAATGCCAGAGGTCAGAGAGAACTCTGTCTAGCAGGCATGAAGACATCAGCCTCTTAGGACACAGAGTGGAATAGGAAAGAGCAGAGAATAAGTGAAGAAAGACCAACAGAATCCCCACAAACCAAGGGAGAAATTCCTAAGAGTCAGCCCCAGATTCGGCATGTGGGCCTCGACTGTTTCTTTAACTCCTTCGTCTACATTCTTCCCTCACTCTCTGCTCCCAACATCACATCAGCACTCTAATCACATTCTTTCCCTCCACCTAGAATGTTCTTTCACCACTTTTCAACTAACAAAATATTTCCATGTTTTATGACTCATTTTGAGCATTGCATACCTAAGAAACCAGATATTTTTAATTGATTTTCTTTTGCAAATGTGGAATCACTGAATTTTTTTCATCATAGGTGATTCTGTCTTCTCTTCTGGACACATATTCCTTGAGGGAAAAGCCTACCTTGTCCACTCCTTTCTCCTGAACCCTGCACACAGTAGGAGCTCAGGAGAGCCTTCTAAGGGACCAACTGCCTCCATTTGGGCCTCAATTTCCTCAGTTAGAAAATGAGGGACTTAATGTTGACAATATGAAAGACCTCTTTGAGCTCTCAAATTGCTGAAATGTAAATGCTAATCCCACAGGTGAGACCCTCTTGACTTCTCCGTCAAGAAACTCTGCCCAAGTTTATACATTAACCAGAGACTCCAGTAGGGATAGAGGGTTAGGAAATCTCAGATTACTTACAAGCGCCAAAAAATAGTCTTACAGGGGACGTATACAGTTTCGTAAGGAAATGAGCAATCTCTTCTTTGATGGAATACGTGAAAGCAAAAACTGGAAGGAATAATTAGATTAAACGGTGATGTAAACTGGAAGCGTCACTTCCTGAAGGGCACCAAATGTCCCACGGATGTCAGAGGGACTCAGTCTCAGCAATCAGGGCATTTAAACTGTCTGCACTTAACTGTGTGCAAGTGACATAAAGCTGGGGGGCTCAATAGGACCCCTGGCACCAGAGGGTTTTAGTGAATTGATCTTTGTTCTCTGTTACTCGGGGCAAAGCAAAAAGAGGCAAAACCCATAGAGAGTAGATGTTGCAATAGCTTCTCTCTCTCACTCTCTCTTTCTTTCTCTCTTGTGTCCCAGGATTCTGGAAAGTCTTTGTGACTTGAACCTAAGATTCAAAACTCTGCTTTGAGATATAATAAAACTTTGTGCAAGAGCTGGTTCTTCCCCTAGTTGATTGTACAGTCTTGGGAAAGGCAAAGCCTGAACCATATACAGAGAAGATACCTGATATAAAACAGGCATCATAAAATAATAGTAGCAACAACAACAATAAAAATGATAATTCAGCTCTAGCCTTGGCAAACTTGCATTCTATCCCAGGTGGCCTTGAACAAGTACTTGTCCTCTCTGAGATTTTGTGTCTTGTGTAAATACAAATAAAACAAACGCCATGTTTCAGCCCAGCCAGAGCAGTGAGTCAGTGGGTTTTCTCCATGCCCACAAAGCTATCACAGAAGCAAAGGTTGGCCTCACCATCTCCAAAAGGCAAGGCTTGCAATTCCTTCATTCAGCAAATATGGACTGAGAGCCGACTGTGTGCCTAGCCCACACATATAGACATCAGCCTAGCAGCTATTAGGCCCAGCTCCCATGAGTCATGTGCTCCAGCAAAAGCAGGGCAGCAGCAGACTTTAAGTAGATAAATACTTCCATGAAACAAAATGGATAGTCCTGCAAAGACAGTTAGAGGGATGCACAAATGGCAGAGGTCAAAGAAAGTTGGCTTGTAGAAGTGTGCCCAAGACAAGACCTAAAGGATAAGTTGGCATTATCTGGATGGAATGTAAGTGCAAGATTTCCTAGAAGCTTCAGAACAGCATGCAAGAAACTCAAGGTTGAGAAGAGATTTAGAATGAAAGGAGGCCAGAGTTTTGTTTGACAGGGAAATGGAGTCACTAGTTAAGGTTGAAGGGGTGGGACAGCGTCCAAAAGACACAGAGATTCACTCTTCCATGTAGAAGAAAACCTCTGCCCATATTGCTTTCAGGTGACATCCATGCCTGTGGCTGTACTGTTGACTTCCAAATCTCCCTGGGAGGGCAGACCTAATCCTTAAGCCTGTAAGAAATGCAAGTTATATTATTTAATGCCTCAGTTTCCCCTGCACCCCTCCCCTCCAAAAAAAAGATCCATTCGGACATCATCCCTAAAGATGTCATCCAACATAAAATTCTCTGATTCTAAATTCTGGTTTCTTGCCAGCTTCCTTGGGTGACAGGAACACCAGGACCTCACCAACAAAGAGGAAGGCTGAGCATCTGCTCGGCTGCTCCGGCCCTGCTGCCGTCCCTGGAAAGTCTCAGGGGAAGAGCTCAGGGAGGGCCCACAAAGGATTGCTGTCAGCAAGGGAAACAGCTGGCAGAGACACACTGACAGCCTTCCTGGTTCTGCCAGCCTTCAGGCAGGGGACAGACTTGCTTTCTGCGCCCCAGAAGTGGGGGCTGCGATGCGATCCCAGAGAGGCGGAGCCTCTCCGAGGGCACCTGAAACAAAGGGGCTCTTAGAATTTTCTCTGGGGTCTTCTTTGTTGGCTAATCAGCCAAGGTCTTAGTCAACCAGTTCTTAGATTCAATGCACCAAACCTTCGGCGATTTTGGCTGGGTCAGCACAGGGCAAGTCAGGTGGAAAGTTAAGGTAATTATCCAGATGAATCAAGATTTATGAATTCAGAAGAATTACTGGATCTGGGGCCTGAGAACAGAACACTGCTCAGTGCTCAGCCCTCCATGTCCCCTGGATAGGTGGCCCCATCATTTCATGACTCCCCAAATCCCGGGGAGCATCTAAAGCAAATGATTTTCACCCAGCCAGCCAGGTTTTATTGAATTGCTACATGCTAAGCAGCAGAGTTTCCATTTTGGAGAATTCCCAGCTTGCATCTGGTTAGGCACACAAGACCAAGTAATGAGGAACTAGTGAACTATAAAACGAACCCTAACACCCAAGACATAAAATGACTCTGTTATATAGGGTTCAAAGAAAGAGCAGCGAGGACTGGGGTGGAGAACAACTTGAAGAACAAGGGGAAAGGGGTGCAGCGGGAAGGGAGGCTTCACACAGAAAGGAGAGGACAGTCTCAACTGGGTATCAGGGACACAAAAGCAAGTTGGCAAGAAAGAACACAAAATTAGAGGAAGGCAGAGAATCACTAAGAAAGTGCTGGATGTTTAAAAAGCATATATCCAATTTAGAGTTCTGGCCAACCAGGAGACTTTGACTATAGTGCTTTGGTTTGTCATCTCTGGGGAGCATATGCAGAAGTCCCAACCTTCTAAGGGTGGCTTCATTCATAAATACAGTCTGTGGAATCATGAGATGGCTCAGATGGTAAAAGAGTCTGCATGCAGCTCTGGGGATCTGAGGTTGATCCCTGGAACCCATGTGGTGAAAGGAAAGAAAGTTCTCTTTCTCTTTCTCATTAAATATTTTAAAAAGAGAGAGAGGGGGGAGAAGGAATACAGTCTCCACAGATGTCATCCAGCTGCGACAAGGCTGTTAGAGTGAGTCCCAGTCCAAAAGACTGGCGTCTCCAGTGGATGATGCCAAGAACACAGACAGACACAGAGAAGCTTATAAAAGTGGGAAGATTAGAGCTTGGGGGCCATAGGCCAGTAGCACAGAAGGTTTCTGGGGAGGATCTCAGGAGTACATGGAGGACAGAGCTTCCCCTGCAGGAAGCTCTGCTGAGACCTGGATGATGCACGCCCAGCCTCCAGATCTGTGAGACGGGATGCACCCGTTGCGTTTAGCCTCCTAGTTTGCAGCAGTCATACTCACAAGCATTTGCTCTGTCTCAGGGACAGCGCCACTGCCCTGGCAGAGACCATGGAGGGTGGGGGAGCTCAGGAAAACACGGAGGTGAGGGTCCTAAACTCCCCACAAGGAGCTATATTGCCAAGGGACATGGAAGTCGTGCTATCACCTGCTGGAAGAACCCTGGGGACAAAGGAGGCAGCAGCTGATGGAAAGAACGAGCAGACCCTGTGCCTTATAGAATCAGACAGGCCAAGATCTGTGGAGTCCTGACCCCCACTGGTTGTGTGACCTGGGATAAGTCATCACCCCTCTCTGGGCCTCCACCTCTTCAGCTATGAAATGAAGATCATGATTTAACTTGACTCCACAGAGGCAAGGGCTCCCTGCTTGTCTCAAAAAGAGAGCCACCTTCCCTGCCTGCTCCTGAAATGCAGAGCTTCTCTTAGCACTTAGTCTGTCCCCGCCCCATGTCCCTGACCTGATATGCCTTAACGCAGTGAGGGGGGTGGGGGTGGGGTCTCCAAAATTCACACCCGTCACCCTCCAGCTGCCCTCTGTCTCTCCAAGCTTCAGTCTCTAGTGCAACACTGTGAGATCCCTGTCCCCTTTCCAGAAACCCACTCACTCTTCTCTAGGGCCCTCCTGTCCCCTTGGATACCCCAGCCCTCCTGGCATCTCTGCTCTGAAGCCTTACAACACAGAATTGCCTTTACCACATGAGACACCAAAAGCGACTTTGTCTTTTCAATGTGCCCTGCATCCCATACTGGCTGTCAGCCCCACTGAAAGCCAGAAAGAGACAGACAGAAAGAGAGAGACAGAGACAGACAGAGACAGAGAAGAGATCAGGAAGAAGGACAACTTGCATTTTGAGGGCTCATTCCAAGCCGACCCTGCCATGGGCAGTCTGCAGCCCTCCCCATTTCACCTGCATTCTCTCCATCCCAACCCCGAATGCACAGCAGTTCTTGGCACATGGGAAACACTTCATAAAAGCCACTTCCAGGAACACCTCCCGCTCTTCACCTGGATCAGAATATAAGAGTCAGGGAAGCAAAGACCCTGGGTGTTTTCAGAAAACTGCCCCATGTTTCAGTTAGCACAGCTTGGGTTGCTTGGCCCACTTTGAGTCTGCTGCACTTCCAGCCCAGCCCAGTTTGCCTGCAAGAGAATATTCTCATCACAGGACACCTCTTCCCCACACGGCCTCACCACCCTCACCACGGGACAGCCCATTAGGCCTAGGGGCCTTATTAGTGCTGGCTGCAGCTCGGTCAAGTGTAACTGGATCCTGAGCCCTGTGCTAAATGCTCCATCTGGAGCTGCTCTGGGGACACCGATGAAGCTGGGCCCTCCTCCTCTCCTCGCAGGTCTTCCAAACACCAGCTCGGGTTTCCCAGGCCTGCTCAGAGGAAAGATGCTCAGCCAGGGGCAGCTCTTCTCCTGCAGACAGGGCCAGCAGGTCACAGCAGAAACCTCTTCACCCTGGTCCCACTCCTCTGATCTCCCCCCACCAGGAGCATCTTTATTAATTCACCTTTTTCTGATCAATTTTTTTTAATTATTATTGAGCGGGAAACACATGCCAGTCAATATTTTTCTGGTCGGGATTACAGCTGTGGACCAAGCCAGAGCCTGAGCCAGCCACAGGGGTCCTGGAAGAAAAAACTTAACTTGAAGGAAGTAAATTCCAGAATGTGTACTCCTTCGTTAGGGACACGGGAAGCCAAGTACTATCAGCTGAAGCTTAGATAAGAACCTTCACTAGGCATGGGGCATGTACACGTGCACCCAGCACTAAGAGGCTGGGAAGGGCCATCACACACTCCAGGCCAGTCTGGACTGCGTAGAAAAGCCTTGGTTCCAATAGTCTCCCCTGAAGGCTAGAAAAGCAAAGATGTCGGCAGCAGTGAGCATGCATGAGGGCTGTGAGGGAAGGGTGTGTTCAGACCTCTCTCCCTCGCTGGTAGGCGGCCTTCTCCTCCTTGTGCTCGGTATCCTTGTTTTCCTCCTGGGTGTCTTTAAACACCTATATCCCTTTTTAATAGAAATGCCAAGAATATTGGATTATGGCCCTGCCGCAACTTCATTTGATCTTGTTTTGATTCAGGTTTGGGCTTTGCATATGATTTTAGAAGAGGGTCGGGTCTCATGTAGCCCAGGGTGACCTTGAATTCTTGACTTTTCTGCCCTTGTCTTAGAGGGCTAGTGTACCTCACCACACCCGCCTCAAGCTTCAGAGATTGTCTCCAAATGCACTTGTGTTCTGAGGGAAGAGAGGTTAAAATTTCAAATTGGGAATCTGGGCGATCATAAGCCGAGCCACCACAGAGCTACAAGGTGATAAATGTCACGGATAGAATACAGTGGATCAGGGGCTCCGCAGTGCTGGGCAGGAGGCACACACCATGGCAGTGTCAGGAAAGAATGTTTAGGCAGGAGGAAGACAGGACAAGAGCCCCAAGGCAGGAAAAGCCTGGAACATCCTCAGGAAGCAGGGGGACTCATCTGAGTGGAGTCTGTGACGGACAGAGAGAGTAGTCAATGAGGTTGGTGGTTGAGGGCAAGAGGAGGATGGTCAGTGGCCTATGTAAGGCACGTGACCAAAGGGAGCTGGAAAGTCTCCCAGAGCGACACCATCAGACTTCACGACTGGAGGGAGAATTGTTCCCCTGTCAGAAAAGGAAGTGGGTCTTACATGACACTGCATTCTATTTCTGCCACAGAATTGAACCCTAGTTCTGAGGCCCTTGCATTTGGCAACACTGAGGAGGGATTCTGTGAGGGAACAGCAGGACCAGGCGCTCTCATGAACATGGAGGAGTGAATGTCCGTGAATGTCCAGTGAATGGAGGGAGCCATGTCTGCCTCTGACAAGCATCCACATGGGAGACAGGGTGGTGTGCGTCTCAAGACTCCCTTGTTTCGCCCCCTGGTTGGGTTTGGACCCTAAGAGTTGCTGGTGCTGACAGGGTGACCTTTGAAGACAGGTTGTAAGCATGACATTGTGCATTAATCCTCAAAGGTATTTCAGTACATGCGATTTTATAGATGAGGGAACCCAACCACTCAGAAGTGTTCTTTCACATCATGTAATAAAGCCAGTGAGTGATGGGGCTGGGGCTTGAGCCCACACTCAGAGGACATCAAACCTTGTTTTCCCAACCATGCATTTTTCTTAAATTAATTTGCATAATGAAACTCTGTATTTGATATTTTCTATCATTTAATATTTTGTAGAAAATTTTCCTTGTATGCTTCTCTCTCTCTCTCTCTCTCTCTCTCTCTCTCTCTCTCTCCCTCTCTCTCTCTCATTAAATACCTTGTGCTATTATAAAGTTCCATCTTCAAAATTGTGAAGCAAGGTTAGGGATATGACTTGGGGGTTAAAGCATTTTCTTGGCAAGCAAAAGGACTTGACCTTGGATTCCCATATCTCACGTACAAATGCCAGGCAGGATTTCCAGCCCTGGAAGGCAGATCCAGGGAAACCCCAGAGCAAAGCAGTAAAGAGATAGAGCCATCCAGAATGATTCCAGATAGCGCCCTTGGGTCTCCACATATTCACTGACAACACACATACACTCAGGTGCCTTTTCTACACACACACACACACACACACACACACACACACACACACACACACACACGTAAGCAGCTTCATATTCCTGAGTGTTCATTTGTGTGTGCATTCTTTTTTTTTTTTTTTTTTTTTAAAGAATTTTTTTTTATTTATTTATACAATTGTGCATGTGTGCGTATGTATGTGCGCGCGTGTGTCTGTGTGTGTGTAGAACCACGGACGAATTCGGGAACCACCATGGTCGCCTCCACCTCCTTCTGCCCCGGGATTCACAGGCTCCGCCCTACCAGGACCAGAAGCGCAGGCTGCCCCCGCTTCCACCTGGCGTCTATACGTGGGATCTGGGATCCGAACTCAGGACCTTCCGCCTGCAAGGCGGAGGCTTAACCCCTGAGCCACCTCTCCAGCCCTTGTGTGTGCATTCTATAGGTCCTTACTGTCTGGCCTCTCACCACCGATAAAAGATGACTATATTGTCTTTGGATTTCAAAACTCCAGTCAAGTAAACATGAGTTTTGGAATAATATAGACCCAGCTTTGTGCTACTGGACAAATTGTCTACTCCCCTTGAAACTACCCCAGAAAGAACACAAGCTGTGGCTGACAGCCAATGTGTATTCATTGTCTATTCTTTCTCCTCCTCTCTAGTGACATTCAAACCATTCTGCCTTCTAAAATAAGTGTTGATGGTTAACTTTGGAAAAGGGGCCTATGTCATACTCATTTAGGTGACCCTCATCAGTGACTCACAATTGGTTCTCATATTATGAAAGAGGTTTAAGCTACTAATCTTTTCTGAATGGAGAGGGAGAGAGGGATAGGAAAGTAGAGAGAGGATAAAGGAAGATATCAGAGAAAGACAGAAAGAGGGGAGAGGACAATGGTCAGGAAAGAGCCAAGATGGCACAGTTGGGCAGGCTGAGGACCAGAGCAAACGCTCCTATTCCGCAGGGCTATCGAGAGCACATTCTACCATAGCTCCCCCTCTAATTTCTAATCTCTAAAACATGGGAACTGAGACAAAACGATGGTGAATCTAAACACCAGGATGTCCCTTGGTGGCATCCAAGATAGTGCAGAAGATGACCCGTGACTTTCTGGGATCAGGTCCCCCTTACTACAGGAGAAGGAGACCCCCGTTCCAGGCGGAGCTGCCCAGCTTAGGTTCCCCATGGCCAACTGACAGAAGAGGAAGTGGTGCTCTCCTCTGCATCCCTGAAGACTGAAAGTCAATTAGGACACATTGATTTCTCCAACAGGAGTATCCGTGACCCTCCCAGAGCCTGCTCCACTAAGGAAGCAATCAGTGATCTTGGAACTGTCTCCCTCCTTCATCCACAGGACTTTTATAATGCAGGCATTAGTAGCTTCAATTGCCAAACACAGAGTTAACATCCCCTGTTTTTTAAAAAGCTGTCTTTATGTCATATGACTCCCAACCCCAAAGTTATAAGACTAACAGAAACAGTATTTTCTGTATGTGTGGAGGCATTATTCTAACACTAGTCCTGGTTCAGGCATCGTGAGCCATTTCCAACAACAGGCATGAAGAGAAGGAACAGGCTAGACAAAGTGCTCCCCAACCTCTTGTGACACAAACTGGAAATAAATAGAAAATAGAAAATCTAGGCTGGCCATGATGTCATATACCTGGAACCCCAGGTATTCAGGAGGCTGAGGCAGGAGGATTATGAGTTGGGAGCCAGCCTGAGCTATAATACCCAATTTGGGACCAACTGTGGCCACTTAGTGAGATTCTGTCCTTAAAGCAAAAATAAAAGGGCTGAGGATGCAACTCAGTAGGTAGAGTACTTGTTTAGCATGCACAAGGACCTGGGTTCATTTCTCAAGCCCAAAGAAAAGTAGAAACCCAAAAATATAATGAAGAATTCATCACATGTAACAGAGCTGTAAACATCAAAGCCCACTCTAAGCAATGTTATCTTCCTACCACGAGTAGGATTATTCCACGACCTTCCTAAAACTTCTGTGCAGCCTTCCATTGCTGTCAGGGCAAACTCCGAACTCCTTAGCATCAGGCTTAAGACTTAGCAGTCTTGGGTCCCTGCCCATTTTATCAGCTTTGTCATAGCGTGTTTCCCTGCTACATTCCTCACTGTTCCATAACATGCCACGTGCACACAAAAGACATATGTGTACCAAAACACACACACATGAATGTGAGCACACACAAACGTGTGTGTAAAGAAGCATACATGGGTACATATGCATGAACACACATGAGCATACATGCACGTATGAACTCACAAACACATGTGTGTAGAGAAGCAAATATGGACACATGTACACACAAATACGGACACATGAACACACATAGGCACATAAATTCATGTATATGCATGCATGTGCACACATAAACACATGAGCATATAAGCGTACATAAATTCACATGTATGTATATACACACAACATGCCCATACACTTCTGTTTCTCTTGACAATGATTGCAGTCTGACACCAGGTGACTTTTCTTTCAGGAAGCCCTTTTGGAAACATTGAGGGCTTATACATTTCATGCTCTTCTTATTATAATCCTTCTACGCAGTTTTGCAATCGCTTGCTTGGCTTTTTGACCTACTCTATAGGACTATAAATAAGGATTCCATATATGCAACTTTCCATTGAATTCTCAGGGTCTAGCATAATAAATGCTTTGCACTTCAAATTTAATTGTAGACTGACAGTAACATGATCTGGAGAATTCTAAGTAATGTAGCGCACAGCTGGGTGTCCAGTAAATATTTGTTATATGACATTAAGTCAAAGTATGACTTAAATGTTTGCAGGAAGGCAAACTGGGGTTTAAGGGTATTTTGAAAGGCTAACACTGTTAATAGTATAAAATAGTATTGCTACATATGATGGAAGATGGATTTGGAGGAGGCTCTGAAGGAAGGAGCTGGCTGGCCCTGCTGTAAGGAAGCTGAGTGGGTTAGTGACAACTCCAGCTACTGCTGGAGAGAACATTCACCAAGTCTCAGCACCCATCGAGACACCAGCCTCCTTCTCTCTGAAGAGCTCTTCTCCAAGCACCCCACACTTATAGATGTGAGAACCAGGCCTTTGGACTCAGTGAAGGGCGCTGTCTCATAAGGCCCAGCTTCACTGATCCTTGGCTCCCACGAAGACATTGCTGTCTCGTTCCTTGTAGGTGCCATGGGAAGATCCTCTTCACATAATGAAGGAACCGATTGGTCCCCAGAATCTGGCTGCCCCAGGGTGATCCACGAGTGAAGGCAAGGCTTGACTTCCGCAGGGCTAACCAGGTGGGCGATCAAGCATATCAGACCCAGGCAGGAGGCTGTTTTTGTGACAGGAGCCTGGTACCCAAGGCAGGAGGCAGGTAGGCTGAAGTCACCAAGTAAGCCTTGAGCAGAGTACTTATATCATATTGGCATTATAACATTTCTTCATTTAACTTTCAACACCCTGTGGTCCAGATATCAGCAGCACCCCAATTTACAGAAGAAGTCACTCTGGAGGTCTCTATAGCTTGGATCTTAACTGTTTCCCCAATAAAATCTTAGCTTGGCACTGTAAGGAGGTAGAAGCAATTTTGAAAGGCAGAACTTAAAAGAGATTTTAGGCATGGGATTTTTGAGGGAGACGTTGGGATCTTGGCCTTTATTTCTTAGTTCGTAGTTCCATATGGTGAGTGATCTGCTCTGCCACACAGTAATGTCCCTTGGGCCAGCTGACCACTAGGACTGGAATCTCTTAAACCACAAGCTGAAATAGATCCTACCATGTATGTGCATGTGTGAGTGAATGTGTGCATCATGCGTGTGTGTGTGTGTGTGTGAGTGCATGTGTGCATGCATGAATGCATGTGTGTGTGTGTGTTTGTGTCTGTATCTGTGTGTCTGTATTTCGTGTGTGTGCATATGTGTCCCAGAGGGCGCTTGAATATGTGGCCTGTGAAGACTCAAGGGTGAGAGAAATCCTGGATTGCTCTACCTTCTTATTGATTTTGCTCTGGGGTTTCCCAGGATTTGCCTTCAGGATTAGAATTATAGGCCACCACTATATCCCTCTGGCGTTTTTGTGTGGGATCTGGGATCCAAACTCGAGTCCTTTGCTTATGAGGCAAAGACTTTAACTCCTGAGCCATGTCTCCAGCATCAAGACACTCTCTCTTTTTAAGCTGAATGACTTGGGTATTAAGAACACAAAGCTAACACAACTTCCGGTTTATTACCATGGATTGTATGTTACTGCCATATCTGACTGCTTTTATTCAGAAAGAAAGAGAGAGAAAAAAGAAAGCGAGAAGAAGAGAGGGAGGGAAGCAGGGAGGTAGGGAGGGAGGGGAAGAAATGAGGGGGAGGGAGAGGGTGGATAGAGACGAGAAGAGAGGGGATAGAATAGAGAGAAAGAGAAGGAGAAGAGAGAAAAAGAACGAAAGAAAATCGACAGAAAGAAGAGAAAGCAACGAAGCAAATGAGAGGAGAATAGAGCAGAAAAGAAGAGAAAGAAGAAATAAAGAAAGAAAGAAAGAAAGAAAGAAAGGAGAAGAAAGGAGAGGAGAGAAGGGGAGAAGAAAAGGTCAATTTCATGGGCTTCACCCTCATAGTTCCTGTGAGGGTTAATCCTCAAGACCAGATAAAATTAAAAATTAAATGCTATGGCAGGGCTGAACAAAGAAGCTGAAAGTACAGTACAGGGTTTGAGGGAACAGCCGCCACCAGGCAGACAACCCCAATAGCACTGTGGTCAAACTTCCTCAAATAACAGGGATTTCTGGCCCCGGGGCCTGGACCCAAGATGAAGCCAGGTGGTGTTTACCAGCAAATCACAGGGGTCTCAGGCTGAGCTGCCCCCTTTCCCAACACCCAGAGGCCCAAACAGTCACATAAGTCTCTGACAGCCCTGGCCGCCTCTCTCTCTGAGCAGAAATCAGATCACATGTTGCCTGAAGTCAGATATGTGGCCAGACCCGGCGCACTGTGCGAGATTTCACCAACGATGAAAATAACTTTCTCCCGCTGCATCTAACATCTGGTGTCACAGATTTTTGCTGAGAGCCATAAAATCACTAACTTGTAGAGAAAAACCTCATTGTTGAAACATAGATCTATGCGGGGAGGGGTGGCAGCCAGAGCCCGGCTGTGGCGTTAGGAAAAAGCCTTTTGTCTCCTGGTGTATGATGAATTTCATGGGGCCTCCAAAGAACTCTGGGGCAGGAGAAAAACAGACCCCACCAGCAGCTCTGTCACTGACTAGCCAAGGGACCTTGGACTGACTCCTTAACCTCTGGGGACTTCCATTTCCTTATTCAGGGGAAAAAGAAAGACTGAGAGAGAAAAACAGCCACCTGCTAGGGGTGGTCTGTGGATTCAATGAAATAGCACACACGACAGGACTTGGCAGGAGAGAAATGCTAGCTGCTGCCTCCTTCCTTTTCCCTGACATTTTTGCAGCTGTAAGTCGGCCTGAGCATGGTGGCATTTGTTGAAGCCTTGTACACAAGATGCTCCTTCAGCACTTGGTCCAAGGGGTGGCTAGCTGGGTCCCTGATGCTGGGTTGAGGGGAGCTGCTGATGCTGTAGTTGGCCTCTCCAGTAACAACGGATCCTGTTCACGGTCTTGCGGAGCACTTCCCTGGGACTTTGCTGAATTTAGGAGGGAAGTATAGGACATCTAGCAGCTACGGGAAGGAAGGGTAGGAAGGAGGGAGGCAGGGAGAGGAGGACTGGGGAGGAGGGGGAAGGAGAGGGAAGGGGGAGGTAGGGAGAAGAGGGATAGGGGGGAGGAAGGAGAGAGGAGGAGGAGGGAGGGAAGGGAAGAGAGGAGAGAGAGGAGAGGAGAGAGAGAGAGGAGGAGAGAGAGGGAGGGAAGCAGGGAGGGAGGAACGGAGGGAAGGAGGGAGGGAGGGGAAGGGAAGAAGATAGGGAAGGAGACAAGAAGGAGGGAGGGCACAAGGCCACCTCCTGCACTGCCTCAGGAGCACCTGTCCAGGAAGACAGAGGACCTATGGGTTCAAGGCACTTGTGACCCGACAATGTGAATGACAGGGCCTTCTCAGCTTTCCTGTGTGTGAGTAAGTAGGACTAGAGAGCCCAGGCTAAATAACTTCATCAAGCTAGAGGGTAAAGAGTGGCTATCTGTCTAGCCTTTGGTCATATGTGGGATACCTTTCTTATTTTTGGTCATATGTGGGATACCTTTCTTATTTATCATCATTCTCAGCTGCCTCCGAAAGTCCCATGTATTACAGTTTCCTGTGTCTATTCGTTGCTATGCACAGAGTGTAGTAATCAACATGATGTGGGGTCACCATGACCTTTATACTTGCTCCCAGTGGCTGTAAACCTTCTCAGAGAACACGCGTTCTCCTGTGTAGTTTATCTCTCGTGTCTGTGTCCATGTCCTCTGTATCAGTCTGTGTGTGTGTGTGTGTGTGTGTGTGTGTGTGTGTGTGTGTGTGTGTGCATGCGCATGCGTTCTATCTCACTCTATTTGTCCGTGTCTCTCTGTCTTCTCTCTCTCTCATATCTTCCTTACCTGTCTCCCTCTCCTCAACTGTCTGGGGTGCCCTGCAGCCCGGCCATTCTCCACTTATTTTTAACTCTCCCTTATGCACTTGGCCATCACCATTTCTGGCAGCAGGCCATGGTGAACAGAATGTGTGAAAGCAAACACTGATGTGTTCTTCAGACAGAGCAGGAGCTTCTGTTCCACGTCTAGTCCTCAGAGTTTAACTCCTGGCACTTGCGTCATGGCTCCAAACGGTAAAGGACGGTTGTGACTTTTCAATTCAGTTGGGCTGGGCAACACTTTCCGCAGCTAAAATGTCCCCTTGGTGCAAAAATCACAACAGGTCCGACAGGAAAAGCGCCAGCGTATGGGGACTTGTTTCTCTGAAGACACTTTTGATTCTGTGTTTTGTGTGGTTGGATGGGCAACTAGCTATGTACACATAGATAGCACTGCTCATGGACAGAGCCGCCCAGGTGTAGTTCAAGGCAATGCATGCTGCCAGGCAGCTGAAGAGTGTCCGGGACTTGGTAAGCCTGCTTGTGATTGAGTCCAGGTCTCTAGGCTTAGCCCCGAAACTAAAATGGCCACTAACTTAAGTAGTGACCTGGGTAGGTCACGAGCTCAACTGCGCACCTCATTCATTTCCAGCCTTTAGACCATATGAGGAATTAGACCTCAGAAAGGTGTTTTAAAAGGGGATGAGTTTCATAAAGGGCCCCGAGAGTCACTCAATCAACTCGCAGTTCAGGAGCATTTTCCATGTGGCCGATGTTACGCTGGCCTCTGTATTTAGAATGTTGGTTCCAAGATCTCGTTTTTTCCCTCTACCTTGCCTACTAAGTGGAAAGGCAGGCGGGATCCATATTACTTTTATCTCCATTCTTATTACCGATTAAAACGTGTTCAAAGATAGAATTAAAGGCTCACCTGTCTGTCTGTGACCATGAAGTAATTCATGTATTATAATGAAGTGTTCAATGTGGATCCAGAAGAGAACAGTATAGAAACTGACACAATCCTCCCCCCCCCAAAGATACTTTCTGTTTTCAAAAGAATTTTATTTTTAAAATCAACAGAAACAAGCAAGTCAACAAGCAGAAAAAGGCAGAGCCCAAGGGAGCTTTCAGAGGAGTTTTTAATCTTTAAAATTTCCCCTATAGTCCCCTGAGATATTATCCCCATGGTCGGGGTCTGGATGGGGTAGCTTCTAGGTTCTAGAAGCTTTTAGGTTCTAGCTTTTTATGTCAAGCAATCTGCTCTAGTTACTCTTTCCTCTTGCTGTGAGAGAATATCCAAAGTCAAGCGACTTAAGGGAGAAAGGAGATCATTCAGTTTACAGTTCCAGCGGGGAGATAGAGTCTTTCATGGTGGGAACCATACGGCTGGAGGCAGAAGCTGGAGACAGGTTACGTCACACCCATCCAGGAGGCTGAGAGCTGCTAGACTGCCAACTGCAAGAGCAGACCTCTCCCAGAAGTGGGGTAGGATTAATCCACTTCAAGACCCACCCATTGTGACTGCCTTTCTCCAGCAAGGCTCCACATCCTAAAGGTGCCATGACCTTCCCAAGCATATGAGTCTATGGGGAATACATTTCAACCATGACAGAATCAAAATAGGATATAGTACTGGAAAGCAATAAGGAAACCTTACTCCAAGCAAACCAGTAGCAAAGATCAGACTTGTCAGCAGTGCCCTTGGGCCGAGTGACAGAGACTATTCAAAAGCCTCAGTCACTGTTTGGGGTTCCTTCTTACGGGATCCAGAGAGGAGGAGCTTTGATTGACAATCTTAGATTATGCGAACCTCCCTGATGGACATGTCCCTCCCCATATTGAATATGGTTTTCATTTTTAACTAAACTTTTTAAAGCTAATTCAGTTGCACAACCCATTTATACATAGGCATAAGATGGTAAGGAAGATTCTTGCTAAAGTTCAGAAGACATAGTTTGCTTTATTGTGCATGCACTCAAAACCAATCAAGGATGGGTCAACCCCCAGTTTCAAACCAAACCTTGTCCTGAAACACATTTGAATAGAAACCATCCATAAAAGGAGAGGCTTTGATAGTTGTTGTTGTGGAGGGAGAGATTAATTCCATCTTTTGTAGTGGGGTTGTATGTGAGTTTGATGAAGGTGGGAATCCCAGGTCTAGGTGACAGATGTGTGTGTAGGACATGCACACAGCACAGGCACACAGCATATGCAGGCGAGAGTTCTGGGTTATCAGGAGCACTGCACAGCTAGGAGAAGGCCAAGTACATCACCTTAATCTGGTGGAGTTCTAGGTTGCTCAGGTATCCCCGTTGCTTTTTTGCCTCAGTACTACAGGAGGAGGGTGGAGGTCAAACAGGTTTGGAATAACCCGGTCACAAAACCCATCAGCACATCCAATGCTGTTTGCTGACTCAGCTTAACCTGGCGATTTCTAACATCTGAGCCGCAGACATTAGGAACATATTATAAAGACCATTTTGGTAAATAAACATTATTTTGGTGTATGTTACTCATATTCATAAGCACGTGAAAGCAAAACACTGGGTTCAGTGTTATAGTTAGCACCCTTCTCTCTTCTTACCACACTGCTGAAGTTATTATTGTATCCACGACTTTCGCTGGTGTGGTTGTAAGTCTCACCCCACACACATACACACACCCCAGCCTTTTCTGATCACTTGACATACCTCCAGTCACATATGCTCTCTAGCACCTCTTTACTGGAGTGTTCAATCTAACGCAGCTATGCAACTACTTCCACCTAGCCTTACAGCTCCAGCTGTGCGGCTATCTTTGCACACAAGCAGCGGACTCTCTCTTTCTTCCCTGGCATTGGTAAGTGCCTCTCTAATTGAATAGGATTATTTGCTTTCATGTTGGCCTTCTTTGTTGGGCTGGGAAGTACTAGTGGATAGGTCTTGCTCCCTTTGTATCCTTCGACTTAACACAGTGGGTAATTCACAGAAGTCAAAATGAGAGACAAAAAGGAGTAGGTTCCAGAGACCAGGGGAATGCCAGCCAGCAGGAACCAATGAAGAGGATGCTCAAGAAGGGGAGACCAGGGCAGAGACATGGCAGCTCAGAGGCTTCAGTGGGTTTAGTAATGTTTCCTGGCAGCACTGGCAGCATCCAGACATGCAGATGGTTTGGGGCAAAGGAAGTAGGGCAGGAAAGACCAGATTTCAAAGAAACTGGACTGCAGGTACAGCCAGAAGGTCAAGTCAGGAGGGAACCACAGAAAATTTTGTAGGGTCAGTGTGCAAATCTGGTTCCTTGGGTAATGGTCAGTAGTTGATATAGTTCTTTAAGGTCTATTAAATAGGGAAAGGACTGAATCCTGGCAGAAGCAAGGCAGAGCATGCAGTGTGGGCTAAGAGCCTGCCCTGGGGATCGGAACCACTCAGAGATGGAAGGCAAATGGATTCTGGCAGTTCCCAGGCACTTCTCTCCACCAGCCGTATTAGGGTTTGCTTCTATAGTGTCCTAGGACCTTGGACTCTCACACTATAGATTTATAGGTTCAGATCACAGTCCAGAAATTTACCTTTCACTTAACATTCAGATCCCTTTGTGCCTCGAAGTGAAATTCCAAGATCAGACTCATGAGGTATAGTCCAAAGATCTGATGGGACCCTTCTTCATACTCTAATGAAGTAAAGGCCATCTATACCGTGTTGCTGTGAGATGCCCCTCAAACTCAAGCAACTTAAAGGGAGATTTATTCACTGAAGGCATAGCTGGCTGGCAGAAAGCTTAAGTCACTGCAGATATCACGGAGGCCGAGAGCTGTTACTGCCAACTATAAGAGGAGATTCACTAACTCAAACACGTTGGGGTGAATCAACCTCAAGGGCCACCCCCTTGACCGCCTTTCTCCAGCAAGGCTCCATCTCCTAAAGGTGCCATAGCCTTCTCAAACAGCTGAAGATTCAAACACATGAGCCTGTGAGGAACAAGTGACATTTCAAACTTTGATATCATCCATCCAAATAGTTTCAGGTGAGATAAAGGTAGGTGATAGGTGAGTGAATGTATTCTTGCAAGAAAAAAAAAAAAGATGTTCATTTTCTCTTAATGGCTGACATGGTTCTTCAAACCTCTAAATCAATCTCAATAGTTAAAGAGAAAACACTACAAATTCAGGTTAAGGTGCCTTGAAATATAGTTGCTATTATTTGACAACTTCTTAGAATGGCCCAAAAGAGATTCTAAGAGAGTACTAAGTCCCAAATGCATGTCTACATGGATAAACTGCAAAGGAAGAAGCAGCCATGTCAACTCAAGATGCTGCTGTTAGCTGGACCATTATCAGGAGACATCCATAAAGAAACGAAACTGAATCATCTGGGATCCCACACGTTTCAGGGCGAGGAGAGGATTTCCTGATTCATTTTTTTACCTTGTCTGTTTAGGCTCTGGAAAGCAGTGAAAGAGTAGGAAATGGATAGACTGATGGGCAGATGGATGGGTAGACAAACAGAATTTTAAGGTATTGGATAAAGTATGTAAGTTTCTGATTGGGGACTTGCGTGGAACATTCACCAAAGGCCACACATATTTTCTCAGAGTTCTTGCATTTTATTAAAATGGTCTCAGTCAATTCCTTTTACAACTGTAGCATGTTGTGATTGCTTCTGCCCTCTGAGGTTCTAGGAACATTGCTGAATGCTACACCAGCCCCAGGCCACATCAAAGCCTATCCTCCTCCAAGAGTTCTGAGCAAAGTTTGTCCAGTCCTGATTTCTTCCTGTTTAGATTGTTTGTTCCCACCAAATCCAGAAAACATTCTTGCTCCCCCTTCCAGTATCTTTCTATTCCATTGCTGACCCCACCTTTTCTTTGATTTACCCCTAATGCCACTCTGAAAAGTTTCCTAAGAATAGAAAGGTGAGGTCAGCAAATAGAAAGGGAGCGAAGACAGCCTGCACCCCTATTTGGCAATCAAATGGCTATTTTTACCATCTGTCAGCCATGCCTGATACTGGGAATCCTCACTTTCTGCTGGACTCCCTGGCTATCTGCCCTGCTCTCTCTAGTTCCACGCCTCCAGAATTTTCTGTCTTCTCTGAAACCTCCAGATTCCTACTTCTGAAGACTCTGTTCAGATCTCTCTTCTCTCCCCATGTCACAGATATTTGATAACTTCTTAGACTGGTCCAAAAGTGATTCCAAGAGAGTCCTAAGTCCTATTTGTTTGAGACCAAATGCTCCTATGAATGGGCATTCTGAGGCAAAGCACTCCTCTGTGATCAGGAGCCTGTCAGTTTTTCTCCACGCAACAGCTTTTCTCTCCCTCTCCTCAGCGACTTCTCTGCTTATAATAATCTTCAGCATCTCCAGAAGCCTGGTTCAGGCTCCTGTGCAGTGAGGTCTGACCTTCTCTATCCCTCACCTTTGCCTGCAGCCCTGGCCCATCAGCATCCACTTTGTTCCTCTCTCCCAGAGGTCCCTTGGAATCTGTTCAGCACCCTTGCTTCTTAAAGAGAAATCGGGCTGGAGAGGTGGCTCAGGGGTTAAGCCTCCGCCTTGCAGGCTGAAGGTCCTGAGTTCGGATCCCAGATCCCACATATAGACGCCAGGCGGAGGCGGCGGAGGCGGGGAGCGGCCTGCGCTTCTGGTCCTGGTAGGGCGGAGCCTGTGAATCCAGGGGCAGAAGGAGGTGGAGGCGTCCATGGTGGTTCGCGAATTCGTCCGTGGTTCTACACATACACAGACACACACACAGACACAGACATGCACATACACACGCACATGCGCACTGCTGAATAAATAATAATAAAAAAATAATTTAAAGAGAAATCATCTTAAAACATAAAGAACAAACAGGACCAGGTAAAGCAGAGTCATGTAATATGCCACCTTATCTAGATGCCAGCAAGCCTAGAAGATGTGAAACTAGCCCCTTTCACAGACAAAGAAACTGAGGTTAGAGGAGTTAAAGTAGTTATTCCAAGGTTTCTAAACTCTGCTCCCTCTAATCCACTTTTACTCCTGTGACAAGTGATTTTTGAAAATATGTTTGTAAACCGAAATCCTTCCAGGAAAGAGATATTGTATGAAAGTTAAGATACCTAAGAAAACATGATTCTTGTCAGATTTAGACAGTTTGAAACTGAAGCAATGAAAGGAGGAATTTGGGACTGTCTGAGGCCAATACTGATTGAAAGACTTCCTAAAAGGCACAAGAATGTCCTTCTAGATCTACATGTGTTCCAACTCACCTCCCAAGTATTTTTGCACACTCGCATGTGTGCATGTGTATGTGTGTGAGGTGTGTGTGTGTGTGTGTGTGTGTGTGTGTGTGTGTGTGTGAGGTGTGTGTGCGTGCATGTGTATAGAGAGAGAGAGAGAGAGAAAGCAAGAGAGAGATAGGGGAGAAAAGCTCACATGCATGTCAAGGGACACAAGTGGAGGTCAGTGGAGGTAGGAGACAGTTCTCTGCTTCCACCATGTGGGCCTCCAGGGATGGAACTCATCTCCAGGATTGCGAGCAGGTGACTTAGCCACCAAGCTCTCACTGGCCTCAATATTTTTTAACCTCTTTTAAGACTGCAACAGCTCAGACAGTGACTCCGAATAGAACACGTGCTTAAAAAATGGCACTTCTGCTGACAAGCTCATGCCAGCTTCTGCCTTGGGGTTCGAAGTCCCAAGAGAACTTTCATCCAAGTAGCTTGCTTTAAAGACTTCCTTTTTCCTTTAAAAACTTGTGGTTTCGTGCTCCTTGAGTACATCAGAACTTTATTATGGCATGTGTACTGCCACTGTGAAGTTCAGGTTTTCTTGGAGCATGTCACTCTCATTTTGGGGTTGACCTTTCTGCTTGCAGAAGAGGGGGTTGCAACAAGACCACCCTCAGAAGGAATCGGCCTCTGCGTTGACAGTGATCATTGCCCCCCCTAAAATCCTGGCAAAGACACCATCACCCTCCTCAGAGGCACACAAGGCCTTTGCGATCACCCACATTTACCTCTCAGACCTCTTTCTCCAGCCCCCTCTCTTGGTCCTCTCTCTCAGACCCTGGGCCCCAGTCATATCGAATCATTCATGGTTCCTTCATTAGTTGCTTCCCTCATCAACTGAAAATGTACGTGGCACAGCAACTTAAGAACAGAAAAGTTCAGCCAGATGATTTAGGGGGTAAACGAAAGGTGCTTGATGCTACCTGAGTTTAATCTTGAACTATTCCTGTCTTAAGATGATTAGGTTTTTGAGAAGCCCAGTGTTGACCAAAGTGCAAAAAAATGTGTTACTGTGAACTGCTTGGCCCCAAACAAGACAACTAAGTCATCCTCCAACACACACACACACACACACACACACACACACACACACACACACACACACGGCTCAGGGATGCTAGAGGAAAAGGAGACGGTGAGAGTGGACAAACCTGAAAATGAGGAGAGGTGTGGCCAGATGATTATCTTCCAGACATGGCATGATTGCTTCATCCATGACCTACTACAGCTATGTGTTCTTCCACATGATTTGACTTACCAACCTTTCACCATGGAAGACAACAGGTCCCAAGAGGTGCCACACCTCCCTGCAAAACTCCCTGGTATACCTGCTGACATACCGATCTTGCTCCAAGCAAGTGCCCAGACACATTAATGAAAACAAGTTGAAACTCAGTGAGCCATATATACCAAAGAATAGGAAAACAAGAGGGAGATGGGTGGGAATGAAGAAGGTTTGTAGTAGGAAAAAGAAGAGGATTGAGATTGGGTAATAAGGACTGAAAAGGACAGAAATTTGCTGGATTCATATTTGAAACCTTGAAAGAATATAAGTGTTAAACAAATCAAACAAAGTAAAGATATGCCTTCCTGCCCCTTTACAACACCCCAAAAGAAGCCAAGCTGCTGAACAGATTTCATGGAACAACTTTGGGGGAGAAGAATAAAGTGGGTGCTGGCTACACTGTTGGTACAAGCTGAGTAGGAGACATTCAGATCTCAGTTCAATAGGGAATACTTTCTCCTGTACATTGTACACTGGAACCTCCATACATGCACCATGCACGTGCGTACACACACACACACACACACACACACACACACACACACACACACACCCCATAAATAAATAGAGTAAATTTAGAAGAGAAAGGAAAGTTTATTTCAGCTCATGACTTCAGCTCTCTCATGGTGGGGAAGGCATGGTAGCTATACTGGCTCTGACTCTAGCTCTGTACATCAGAATCTCTAGCCAGGGCTTTTCACATCTTGGCAGATCAAGAAGCAGAAAATAGCTGGAAGCAAGGCCACTATGCCACTATGCCACATACAATTGTGTCAGCCTGACATTGAGAGCTAGGCCTTTGGGCACATCTTCGAGGAACTGGTAATGAAGGCAAGCCCTAGAAAGCCTGTGAGGGGCTGTCTAACTGGTGAGAGAAGACCCAGCCTGGGGTCGATGGGATGATTCCCTGGGCAGGTGGAGAAGATGGAGAGAACTGGATCGGCATCTTGGCATCCAGACATGCGAGCATGCTGGCAAGGTAGAAAGTATGCCCCTCTTTCAACAATTCCTGTGGCTCCTTATGTTGGTATAAGCTCTCCTGCCTTGCTGATGAAGTGTAACCAAAAATCATAAGCTGGAATGAACCTCTGGTTTCTCTAAGCTGTTGGGTCGCATATGTATCAACAACTTGAAAGAAGCTGCAATGGCTATGCTATAACGCTCACAGCCTATTCCGAAGGGCCTACATCCATCAAGCTGGGCCTTACATACCAAGGGTTCTTACCACCCCCAAAGCAGTGCCACCAGCAGGCCCAAGTGCTTTAATACATAGGCCACTGTCAGGCATTTCAGATTCAACCCATAATTCCTTAAATACACCTTCAGTTCCCTCTGCCTGTTGCTCTCTCCCCACTAGAAAGTAAAGAGAGAAGGGACTTTACTCTTTACTGCTAGCTAGGACCTTAACGCCTAGAGCAGTGCCTAGCATGCTGTAAACTCCCCAGCTCACCCGAGGTTTTCCCTCCGTTTCCAGGCCCTTTCTCAGGTGCCGCTTCCTTCTAGAAACTTTCCTGATGCCACAGTCAGGCTTCCGCTCCCCTTCCTGTGTGCGCACACTTCTCCCTGGGCCTCGCATGCATAGGTCTGATGGTGCCGTTTCTCTGTACTCACCTGACTTGTGCTTGCTCTGTGGATTCCTCAGTGTTGGTTACAGACACGTGCTATGGGAATCATGGGAGACCGCATCTTGGAGCCTGTGGGGTGGAAGGCACCAGGAGGATGTTGCTCTTGAGCATTCTCCTACGACATGGGCTGCATGGGTAGAGGGAGAAGAAAGAGGATGAGGTAGAGACAGAGGAAGGGGAGAAAAAAACAATGCTTGGATACAGCAAGAGCGGCTGGCATGTCCCCACCAGTGGCTTTTCTATCCATGCTAGGTAACAGGTCCTTTTCTTATATAATACATCAGCATGCAGGAATTAGAGAAGTGGTAAGGAAGGTATTTTGGACAGGAGAAACTGAGTCAGTTGTGGACAATCTCCAGTTAGCTTACTCCACCACCTTCCAGAAAGACTAACCATTCTGCTGTCAGACAAAAGCACATTTCAGGATACCCATACTTACATTTGTTTTATTATGTTCTCTTTGTTTCTGATGAGTTTGAGTGAGGGAGAGTACATGTTCGTTCACGTCCATGTGCATAGGTATGCAAGTGCATGTATGCTTGTAGGCATGCAGAAGCTAGAGGACACTTCCAGGTGCTGTTCCTCAAACACTATCCACTTTTGGGCTATAGAATATCCACAGGGTCTCTGGCTCACTGGCTTAGGACTCACCACGTTGGTCACACTGGCAAGTGCCTCCTCCTCCTCACTGCTGGGATTATATGTATTCCTTTTTCAGGCAGGTTCTTCATGCTTGCAAGGCAAGCTTTTGGCTGACTGGGCCATCTCTCTGCCCCCGTTTATTTTTGAGGCAGGTTCTCAGTACATAGCCTAGTTTCAACTCTATCTTGGGATACATTGGCTCAGCTTCCTAGGACTGCACATGTGTTCTATCACACCCAGCAAGTCCCAACCCTTCTGCCTTTCCAGGACAAATTCCCTTCAAGATGGACTGTTTGCTACTCTCACCTGTCTTGCAGGTCAGTTTCTCCTGGAAACATTGCTGCGTATGTTCCCCTCTTCAACCTTTTTTTAAATAATCATCCTCATGGCTTTCCATCTGGACCACCTCGCCTCATTTGCAGACTATGTCACCTAAATGATTCTGGACTCTATTAGTGGGTGCTATCAGCTATCCGCCAGATGATTGTGGCTGTTAGTAAGTGACCAAATCCCACGAGGGAGGACAGTGACATTGAAAACTAGCATCCCTGCTTTTTAGTAAACAATAGGATTCCAGGTCATGTTTGGGGGAATCTTCCCTGTGCTCCACCACCACTTCCATATTAAAATCAACCCTCTAAGTTTAGAAATGCACCCTTCAGTGAAGGATCAGGACACGGTTATGTTCATTGGGCCCAGACAGCAGCAGGCAACAGAGAGGACATGCCATTTTCTGAGGGCCTCTCCCTCTCAGGGCCATTGACACATTTGGCACTCACTACAGTCTTAGAAACTAGAAATCCCACTTCATAAAAGAGATAACTAAGATTTGCAGAATTAGAGCAGCTTCCTGAAAACACTGTTGGCAGCATGACGCTCACAGCATGTCTGACTCCAGCAGCTACACCACTGCCACCTCAGCTCTTGAGCACAGGAGTTCACTTTTTGAGCCAAAAAATTTACATAATAAAAATAAATTTATACACAAACATGCTCAATAACATATAGTACATAACACATAATCACATGTAGTATAAAATCTAAATTTCTCTGGATTATCAAAGAACACCCTACTTAAAAAGTACATGTCATCTGAGGACATGTGCAAAGGGGAGAAGAGAAGAAATGCAATGGTGTAAGTGAACTTGACCCAGAAAGTCAGGATGGTGGGGGGGGAGGGCTTTTGAAAGTAGGACTGGTGGGAAGGGGAGTACCCACTAAAGCATGGCACTTGTCCTGTGTCCGCTTGACCGTTTCTGATCCCAACTCCTTGCCAGAGAAAACTGAGGCTCAGGAGCTCAGGAGATTGCTCCAATCCATAAAGCAAGCAGGAGGGTTTGGTCTAAGCCCAGGTCTTTCTGACCCAAGGAGCTGTTCTTTGCTCTTCATCCTGGACTGCTTTCCTGATGTCGTCTTCCACAGGAGCCCTGAACTCAGAAGAAAAGAATGAGGAGATGCAGAAGAGAGCAATGGAAACAAAAGAGGTTGGGTGAAGAAAGATTTCTTTGCTTTCCCACACTACCGTGGGATCCTACCCAATCCAGCCTGAGTCCCTAGTCAGAGCCACTCACGGCCAAACTTCTCTCTCCAGTGACAGGACTCTGATGTAACTGCCGCTGTACTCAGCAGAACAGCTGAGGCATGGCAGGACTTGGTTCTCAGTGATCCTCCTGGTAGCTGTGCTGGCCATCTGGGAAGAAGGTCACCTCCTCAGGATTGGGTTTCTCTTTTTGCAAAGAGTCAGTCTAAACTCACACAACCCTAAGGCCATGGAGGTCTATAAAAGCCAAGAGCAAAACACAATGTCCAAGGTCTTTCCTGAGCAGCTGGGAACATCCACACTGATTGCTGATCCAGGAGTGCTGGTTCGGTACTTGTCATAGTTAGATATGGGTATGGTTGTGGGTATGGTTGTGAAGAGTTAGTAGTGGAATTAAACCCTGAGCAAGCCTGCAAGAGATTATGTAATCGATGGGGAGGGCAGCCCATGCTAGGTAAGACTAGTCACTGGGCAGGCGGATGAAATGGAGGGAGATGGTTAAGGAAATTGGCATTCTTTTATCATACTTGCCAGACATGCTAGTCTGGTAAGTGAGGATTATCCCTCTCTCACTAGTCCTTTGGATATGGTGTGATCAGTTCCCTGCACTCCTGGTGTTGGTATGAGCTCTCTGACAAGCTGGACAAGGAGCTGCAATGAAGAATCCTAAGAGAGAATAAAACCCCTTTTTCCCTTAAGCCCTTTGGTCATGAATTTATTGGCAACAGTGTTATTTGCCTTGGTCTCAAGAAGGGGATGGATAGACACTGATGTTTTGTTAAGGGACTTGTCTCACACCCTGTTGGAGGCACTCCACCTTGGTGCATAACAAGGCTTTTCATTCGGTCAGCAGATTCTTCAAGGCCTCCAGGGAGTGTCTCGCAGTGTGCCACTGGGTGCTCCCTGCCCTGGATAGTAAAAAGGATGCTGCAGCCAAAGCAGGCATTAGACGAAGAATTACACAGACAAGTAATGAAGAGGAGTTGTACGGCATTCGGAACTGTCTGGAATCAGACCTGGGTCAGATGGGGGATGACAGCTGTCTTTTATATCAGGCTCTGACTTCTTCAGCATTCAGATATAGTGAGACTGGAGGCAGCTAGAAACTCTCCCAAGCCACCATCTACGTGAGATTTGTTGAGCCTTAGTGCTAAATCAGGGCTGACTGGGCCATCGGAGGGCTGACATCGTTGGATGGTGGAGGAGCCAGAGAGGTGGAGATATAATCAGTGCCACCTCTATCTCGGAGTCGCTGAGCTGGAGAATAATACTGATCTCCTAGCACGTGGCTTCGCCAGTCCAGGAAGGCAAGAAGCCAAGAGGCACAGGTGTTCCCTAGGATGGAAGGAAGCCTCTCCTGATTGCATAAATGGGCCGGCTGCTTTGCTTTCCTCCTCTTCTCCAGTGAGAGCACCTCGCTCCAGGGAGCCTCCACCTCCCAGCCAGGAGGCTTCAGCAAGCAGGAGAGGACTGGAAGGATCTGAGAGAGGATGAGGGTTCCTTCCCACCAGTGCCGAGGAGTTGTTCAGACCCTACACAACTTGCGGAGAGCTCTGAATCCATCGCAGGGCAGCATCTGCTCCCCACCATCTGTTTCCTATTGAGGATGAGCACGCTTGTGCGTGTGGTCACAATCACACAGGGAAAAAAAATCATCATTGTGCCAAGAGACATGGAACGTTAGGATTCACCTCCTCTCTTTTTGACTGACTTACAAAACGAACAATGAAAATGCTGACCCCCTTCCTACCATGCCTACCCACAAATCAAAGGAAGACAGAAAGGCATCACATTCTCCCTGGAGATCCATGTCTTCTCAGAAGGTGGGGGGCTCACCTAACATAGAGGAGGGCGAAACCCAAAGAGGAAATGCAAGCAAAGTGGCTGCATCCTTTTGCAATCAACTGTTCTAAAACCTGGCCATCTCCTGTGCTCCAAGAAGACAGGCAGTTTCCAGCAGGCCCAGTTTTATTTTACATAATTGTAACCATCTCAGCATGTCAATTAGCATAGAATGTTACCTTTGGGATGGGATCAATTAGAGACCTGAAGATTGAATTTGGAATCATGATTAGCCTGTTTTACATTTTGCCTTCATTTTCTAGAGTATACAATTGTCTGATTCAGCCCCATTTTTAAAAAACATATTGTAAACTTACTTATTTTTTTAAGCCAAAACAGACGTGGGAGGCGGGTGCAGTAACAGGAACCATGGCAAGCAGAGAACAGGGGTGCTATTTGATTAGAGTCGATTCTTCAATTTCCACAGCGAGAAAATATGGAGTGCAGCGTAATGGTTGCTGGATTTTCTTAAGATCTGAAATCATTACGGCCTGGCTGAGCTCCAAGTTATCTTTTTTTTTTTTTTTCTTTTTTAGATTACGATTTGAAACGGTGCAGAACGTGGTATCCTGTTGTAGTCATTCATGTAATGTCATTGAATCCAGCTTCTGGAAAGAGACAAAGGACTTTGCATCCTGAAATCTTTTTCTGGCGTAAAATTGAGAGTAGTTTGGGAAATGCTATTACTAGATTTGGTGTTGCCTCCAAATTTGTGCTGACTGAAATGAAGAGAGAGAGAGAGAGAGAGAGAGAGAGAGAGAGAGAGAGAGCAAGAAAGAGAGAGAGAAAAAAATGAAGAGGCAAGAATGGGTAAAATGCTTTACAGGTTGCATAGAGGGAAAGTACACATTTCCAAGAAGAGATGTACTGTCTTGCTAGGGTCACTGCAGTAATGTAAACCTCTGTACTTGCTTTTCTGAAGTTGCGCTTCCCAAATGGAGACAATGAACAGGCAGCACCATAACAGGAAACCCTTGGCTACCTCTCCCGAGCCCTCCCTGCCCCCTTTGCTAGCCCCACAAAGTGTTTTCCCTGTTCACTGAAATCCCAGGTCTGGAGCTTTTGCCAGATTCATCAGAATGACAAGCAGTCCAGCTTCAGCAAGCCAGGGATGCAGCCTGAATGCAAATCGCCTAGAGAGGCCTGGCCTCTCTGGCCTAGACACACTCTATTGGGCCTGAGCCCAGACCTGGTCCATTCTTTGCCCTGATATCTGTCCAAGGTTGGCCATCTCCACCGTTCCATCCCCTTCCGAAGGAAAAGTTAGAGCTGTTTGCACATGATGTGAAAGATATGTCAATAAGCCCCTTTCCACATAAATAGCACATCAAAATATTACCAAATAATGCGGCTGACTTTGCCAGCAGGCAGAGGACTCCATCTGGAGATAATATCTTCCAACTGAGAGGCGTCCAAGGTGCCCTTCCCAGGCAACAGGCATGCTGACCGACATGGACTGACACCCATTCTGTCTGAATACACAGGCAATCCTCCTCCCTCCTGTTGTGGCCAGGCCACCCGCAGCTGCAGGCAGCAGCTCCCATCCCAAACCAACGCTCCATGCTCGCCTCCAGGACTACGGCACCATCCTTTCCTGACTGCGTCTGATTATGTCCATGGAGAGATTCTCAGGATAACAGATACAGTAATGAGGACAGAGTTCTGCCAAGCCTTTCTGCTCTCCAAGAACAGCGCAGTGCACTGTGGCTGAGGTCTCTCAGGGGGTCTGAAGTGGCACCTTCTACACAAAGCTTTCTTAGGCACAAGGGTCGCTCCCCACTATGAACTCCTGGGGAGTGTAGGCTAATGTTAAGTGTTAAACGAAGAAGGTAGGAGCATTCCTGCCTCAGGGGATTTTAAGTGTACAGTGAGCTCTTCTCTGTTCTCCCCGGCTATTCAGCAGAGTCGGTCTGGTGTGCAAAGAACCAGGAGCAGAAAGATGGAGCAAGAATGCAGAGGGTCAGCCACTTCTCTGTCAGTGGAATCTCCATCTTCAAAGCTGTCTAAAGATTTCAGAGGCCTGTGTTCTCACGGCTTCTCAGGTGCCCTGGATCCTTCTTAAAGGATCACATTTGATGAGGTCTGTGACTGCCTGCTCAAGAAATGGCCCATTCTACTTCTAGAAAAGCTCATTTGTGGGGTCGGGAGACTTCCGGGAGATCTCACTGGGCTGTGGAAAGCACAGCCTGAAGCACGGCAGGAACACAGAACAGTGCTAGTCACAGTGAAGAGGCAGCAAGGCGGCCGACAGGAAGAGCTAGAGCACACTGCGGGAAGGGGCGGACACACCGCGGGAAGGGGCGGGCACACAGTGGGAAGGGGCGGGCACACCGCGGGAAGGGGCGGGCACACCACGGGAAGGGGCGGGCACACAGTGAGAAGGGGCGGGCACACCACGGGAAGGGGCGGGCACACCACGGGAAGGGGCGGGCACACCGCGGGAAGGGGCGGGCACACCGCGGGAAAGGGTGGGCCACTGCGGGAAGGGGCGGGCACACCGCGGGAAGGGGCGGGCACACCGCGGGAAGGGGCGGGCACACCGCGGGAAGGGGCGGGCACACCGCGGAAAGGGTGGGCCACTGCGGGAAGGGGCGGGCACACCGCGGGAAGGGGTGGGCCACCGCGGGAAGGGGCAGGCACACCGCGGGAAGGGGCGGGCACACCGCGGGAAGGGGCGGGCACACCGCGGGAAGGGGCGGGCACACCGCGGGAAGGGGCGGGCACACAGTGGGAAGGGGCAGGCACACTGAAGGGTGGGGCGGGCACCTTCAGGAAGGGGCAGGCACACCGCAGGAAGGGGCAGGCACACCGCAGGAAGAGGCGGGCACACAGCAGGAAGAGGCGGGCACACAGCAGAATGCTCCAGCAGCTGTGGGTTTTCGGCATCTTCCCTTCATTCTCCCCAGCCCTGTGTTGTCTCTCTCAGTTTCCAAACTTTTTGAACTCCCTCCTTGTCCGAAGGAGACTATCTTGTTTTCTCAGATGCATCGCGTGAACCATTTCCTTTAGGGCGGCCCGAGAGTGGTTGCCGAAGGTTGGGCTTACAACTCTCATGACCTTAATGATGTATCCACCTTTTCCCTAAGACAGTATTTTGCTAACATAATGTTTGGCCACACAGTGGTTCACTTTGGTGTCCCAAAGTGTTATTTCCTGCACCCTTCCACATGCAGATTCGCCAACTACTCACCTGGGGGAGAAAGGCAAGATGCCATGAGCTACCTGGCCTAGAGCAGTCCCCGTCTGTCTGATATAAAGTTGCTCACTAAAATAAATAATAAATAAATAAGTAAATAAACAAATAAATAAAATTGTTCAGAATGTATATTTAAAACCAAAAGCTCTGTCCTAAGCATTCAGCAGACAACCCTCCCACAGTTCAACAAGCATTAATTCCTGAGGGATATGTCATATGTCTTTGTGGATAACAAACAGATTACTCAGCTTCTCTAGACATTCGGTTTTTCATATATAAGATGCAAACAGTAGTCATAAATACCCCATTGGGTTATTTGGGGTTCAAAGAGATAAGGCATGAACAACACTCAAGGTGGTACTAGATACAGAGGAACCTCGACTTGGATTCTCCCTTTTCTTACTATATCAAACACGATTCTATAGTTTCCTTTGTGAATTTGGCATTTTAAATATGAGGATCTTTTTAAAAGTCATTTGTATAGCTAGTTAATCCCTTATATTGATATATGTGTGCTCATCTCATAATTTGCTTTGTAAATTTATCACTTGAGGAATAGTATAGTTTATCTTATAAAGCTCTTTGTATCTTAAAGGAACTGGGAGATGGCTCAGGGGGTTAAAGCCTTTGCCTCACAAGTAACAGGATGGGACCTGAGTTTAGCTCCCCAAGTCCTATGTAAAAATGTCAAGCAGAAATGGCAACAGTCTACACTTTCAATCCTGGAAAGTGGAGCCTGAGAAACTCCAGATCAAAACAATAAGGAGATAGAGCAATCCAGGATGATTCCTTTCAGCTTTCACAGACACACACTTAAGTGCTCTGGATACAAACACACCACACCACACACACACACACACACACACACACACACACATACACAAATATTCCCAAACTTTTTTTGCCCTTTTGTGTAAGATATTCACATGCATTATTTATTTATAGTCAATCTTATCTAAAGTTTTCTTTTCAGTACTACACATTACTCTTAAGCTTAAAAAAATCACAATACAAAAAATTAGATTATTAAACAATATTTTCCCATATAAAAGCATATTTTCAAATTTAGAAATGATTATGAATCATAAATTTTGTATTTATGATTTTCTCCCTTTGTGAGCAACCTTGATATCTTACAACTAACAATACCATATAGTACTGTTATAAATTACCTTCTCAAAATCTTGGTTAAGGAATGAAATAAGAATTAGACCTACTTCATTTGTGTCAGGAGCCTTTCAACCACTGCTTCTCAAGTAGAAGGATCTGGAATCTAAGAAGATACAGGAATGACTAAGGACAATCTCAGGAATGACAAAGGTCTGCTTAGTGTGTCTTAACCCTCTTTGTTTTCCCCCAAATTCCAGGTAGTTTGAGGAGAAAAGCTAAACTTAAGGCTAACCCAAGTTTGGTGCTCTCTCCTGAGCCTCACAGTGCTGCTCCTAAGCCAACACGAGGAAAGTCTCTGAGCCTCTTTCCCTTACTTGGAAAGTGGAAGGTAGAGATAGAACTGAAGTCTGCTTTGGGGTTTGAATGAGATAACTATACCTGGCAAGTCAGTGGCCAGTACGTTGATTACTTTTCAGTTCTCTCTCACAAAGTGACCATGATTGCTCTCAAAGGTCCTGGTGTCCAGCAAAAGCCAGTGAATAAAACTATTCTGACAGTGAGCACAAGACCTCATGTTTCAGGGTAATCCTGGCCTCATAGCAAACAGGAGAAGGAGGGTTTCCAAAGCTTCCATAACACCTACTACAGCCTGGGTGACTTAGGCAGCAGGGTACATTCCATCAGTCCTGAAGTAGGGAAGTCTCATGCCAAGGTATAGCATGGTTGGCTCTTCTGGGTCCAGAGAGAAACGGTCTTTGCCTCTCTCTCTCTCTCTGTTTCTGCTGACTGACAGCCATCCCTGGTTCTCCTTGGATAACAAACAAATTTCCCCTCTATCTCTGCCTCCACCTCCCCAACAAGGGCATCTTTTCTCCTTACAAGGGCACTGGCCACTGGATTTCAGACCTGCTCACAGTTTCAGGGTTTTCTCATTGTAAAAGTCTTACCTCGATTACACACGCAAAGGCCACTTTCCAAACAATGTCACTGTCACAGGTTCCAGATAGACATGCATTTCAGGGACTACTATTCAGTTCACGTCATGCAGTGTGTCCACTAAGTAACAGAGACAGAAGTTGACCTTCAGAAATACCTGGGACCCTGCCCTTGAAGGGTGCATGGTTATCACAGAGTTGCACCATCTTAGGCATCTTCTTTATGCATGTAAAGCAATAGAAAACTCAGTGTCACAATGTGTGAAAAAGAGGTACACTACTTCAGCAGGTCTCATCAGCTAATGACAAAAGTCAACTTGGTGATAAACCTTGCACAGAAAATCCAGTGGGGGAGCAGGGAATGGAGAGAGTAGGGAACTTGCCACATTTTGTTCTTTTTATTTATTTGCTTAAGAGACAGGGGTAGAAGAAAAAAGATACAGGGACAGGTGAGAGAGAAAGAGAGAAACGGGGAGAGAAAAACAGAGGTCAAGGGACAACTTTCAGAAGTCAATTTTCTCTTTACACTGAGGGCTTCCAGGAATCAAACTCCTCAAGTCAGCAAGGGTGGGAGCAGGCACTTTACCCGCTGACCTGTCTTCCGAGCTCCTACAGCACTTTATCCTTAAGCAACGGTAGTGCACATACCGTTCCATCTGCGTTTTGTCCACTGGTTGTTGGGCCAGAAGTATGCCATGGTCCCATGACCAGGCACCTCAGGGCTCTATTCCCTGGCTCCATGATTTGTGGCCAAAGTTCCAGAGACAGCTGAACAAACGCCAGCTCTTTCTTCTTCCCCAAGTACTGATAGTTCTTGGCTCTCTTAAAGGATCTTTCAGGAGTGATGTCATGTCTATCACTAACTCTATTCTGGTTGTCCCTTGGTATAGTAAACACGCATCTCTAGCAAGTTCAAAACTTTAAAGGAAACAGTGGAAAGGCAGACAACAGGGGTGTGGCTTGAGTCAGTGGTATTCTACCTCTTCACTCGAAGTCGTGTGGGAGAAGGGAGAATGCCATTTGCTGGATCTACTCCACAACGCAGCTGGACCTTCTCTCACCACTTTCTGAATTGCTAGTGGATGATTTACCCAAGGAGTTCTGTAGCTCTAAAGAAATACATTTTGTAAGTAATCAGTTCTGAAATCTAGAAACTCGATTTCTTCAATTTCTCTTTCACAATCAGAGTGTGGGGACGGTTAATTCACTGTGCACCTGCACCCACACATTTGCTGCCTGTGCCTGCCCAGTGCATACACGTGTGTGTTCAAGGAATGAAGCTAGTGACCAAATGAACCAACCAATAAAGCAATACAAAACGACTGAGTAAGAATCCTGCTGCCCCTCCACTCGTCAAAGCAGAGGCTCTTTCCTAAGGTTTCCATGAAGCCTTACTTGATTAATGCAGCGCCTTGTGAGTTTGCTTGTTTCACTAGCTCAACCAAGCACAACGGGACCCCTCCATTACTTGTCATGTAAGGAAAATAAAATGAGGGAATGAGAAATAAAAGTGCAAAATTATAAAAAAAGATGGATGATGACTAATGTAACCGATTAATGTACCAAAAATGTATTCTGCCCTTGTGATAGTTATCAGTCATCCACAACCTGTAAGTTTCTTCACGTGTGGATTTCACAACCAGAAACAGGCCCAGGTTAATACTTGGGATCCAAGTATAAGATCTTTTTTAAACTAACTTGACTACCCTCGACATAGTGGTATAAACAGATTCACACCACACATTTGTTAATTACTTCTCTGCTGTTGAAATCCGCTTTGTTGCTCTGCTCTGCCATGGAAAGGCTTCTTCTTGGGAAGCACACTGGGAGCCTCCCACATGGAAACCTGCCAGGACACAGCAGAGACTGTCTAATCATACAGCTTTTCCATGAGTTTTATTTTTTTTTTCAATAGACAAACTTAAAGATCAACAAGTTGGCTGTGGTCAGTTTCCTCACTCAATAGAAAGAAATGAAGAAAACGAATAGCAAAAACAAACTCTGTTATTATCGGTTGGGCAACTACCAGCTGATCTGAGACAGATGAAGTGGTGAAGTCCAAAGATACCTGCAGGAAGACATAGACCCAAGGAGTCTATGCTACGAGCTAGACACTCTGCTGAGCCCTGGAGACAGATATAAACAGACATGGTCCACACCGAAATAAAACTTGCATTATAGTAAGGCACGTACTAAGTAATAGATGTACCAATGCAGATAAATCATAAATGCTGAATGCCTTATAGGAAAAAGGTAAAATTCCATGGAAGGTGACAATAAGGGGTCTTATTTTTTAAAGAGAAAGCTCCAGCGTGGCCTTTCTGAGAAACACCAATTGTACTGCCCCTGTGACCCAGGCATTTCATGTTACATGAAATGTACAGGTGAGGAGAACTTTGAGTTAAGGGACTCCTCAATGGAGAGATGTTATTCAGGGTCTTCTGCAAGGATTTATGGAGACTTTCTATGTTAAAAAAACTATATGATATAAAAACTCTACAACCATGAATGACTTGCAACCACGTCCTGCTGCACACGGCTTATCCAAGGTTGGGTCAAACACCACAGTACAATAAGCAAGAGAGAAACTCAGCTTTCTCTACCCTTCACAGAGTGATCATCAACTGTCAAAGCTGGCCGTCCCTCATGTATCGGAGGTATCACTGAAATACTGCGGAGCCTGCAGCAGGTATCCAGGCACACCCGAGAAGGACACTGGTTAGGAGGGAAGCTTGTGAGGAAGAAGTCTCTTAGTGGGAGGAGCAGGGATGAGGCAGGCAATGTGGGAGAGGGAGAAAACAACAAAAATTCATGATAACTTTAAGTAATATTTTAAAAACAAGTAATAATGACTATATGACGAAAGAAGGGCAGAAGAAAACAGTGCTTCTAGAATCAGAGAAGTTGAGAATGTCTGAAGAGCAGGTAGAGAATCATCCCAAGGAATGTGACTGGAGGGCGTAGAGCACCATGCCAAGGGGTCTCAGGTCTATGGGTCAGGCAGTGAGGAGTCATGGGAGATTATGAGTAAGGATGAGGGATGCTCACACCTCATGCTTTCATGGCGCAGAGGTGGGCAGTAATCACACACAGGACATACTACAAGTGGACAGAACACATAGATCCGGTGACATCCATAGAAACACAAAGGCTTGCCAGGATCTGGGTGAGAAAAATGAGAACTTGAAATGGGACAGAAGCTACAACTCGGAAAGGGTATGGACAATGCCAAACAACCAGATGTTGCCTGGACAATCACAGCCTTGTCCTCACAGGTCTTGGTGAGGCAAAGGGTGACTTTCATCATGTTGCTAAACCTGGAGACTCAGAGGAGCTGCTGGTGTCACTGACTGGACAGGAAAGAATGGGGAAGAGAACACTTGAAAAGAGTTCATTCGGGTTTGAAATTAGATTTGTGTCTGGAACCTGCAGGGCCTTCTGTGCACTAGCCACGTAAAAAGTCAAGCTTGGGTCTGGAGAATGGCTCAGGGGTTAAAACCTTTGCCTCACAAGCAGAAGGACATGAGTTCAAATCCCAGATCCCATGTAAAAACTGCGGGGCAGAAATGACAGCAGCCTGCATTTCCAACTCTGGAAAGCCCAGAGCAAAGCAATAAGGAGGTAGAAGCAATCTTGGATGATTCCCAAAATCACCCTTGGAACTCCATAGGCACACACACATTGCCCTATGAGACACACACACACACACACACATGCGCACACACATGCATGCATGCACACACACACACACGCACATGCACACAAATAGATAAATACAAGTTCAAGCTTGGATGACCAAGCCAGGGGCAAGTGCACTCTATTCTGCAAGGCAGTCATAACCATGGCCCAGAGACCCCTGTCCCCACCTCTGTTTAATTTAGCTGGGGAGTATTATAAAATATTTAGTGTAGTCAAGCCCAGGCCTCCCCTGGGGATGGAGATCACAGCGCCTAACCTAATATTCTCTGGGATTATTACTGCTAATAACTCTTTATTGGGGAAATCAAATAGCTACGACTTTTCGCTGTTGCTGGAAAAGCTCGCGGGGTGAGTCATGGAATTACCCATGGAAAAGCTCTGTCTACACAAGACACGGAAGAAAATTAAGTTCAAATAAAGCACTTTAGAAGAGTGTTTCATTTCTGAAAGGCTTACATTTTTTTCTCCTTACTGGAAATGAGTGTTACCGGACGTTAAAGAGCTCTGGGTCCTCCGTGGTGTTTAATATGAAGGCTCCGTTTGCTTTTTTAATCTACCCGAGATCGATACAGAAACTCCTAAGCAATGAAAAGCAGTGGGTGCAGACCCCTGCATCTCCAGCACGGTATCACTTATGAAACACGTTGGCCAATATTGCTCCTCTGATCTTCAAAGCAACTCAGCAGTGTGGACACCCTGGGTCTCCTTTCATTTAAAGAAACTGTAGCTCAGAGAGATCACAAGAGGCATCCAGTGCTAGCAAGTTATAAAGTGTCAGAGCCCAAGTTTAGCCCAGAAAGTCATTGTTATCAAGTGTGTGGACGTCATCAAGTATGTGGATCTCTATGGTTAATGACTTGCTTTCCCAATAACCTACCCAGTCTTGCTCAGAGAAGAATTTGGTGGCCACCATTGGTCATCGTCTAGGAGGTAGAGGAGCCTGCGAGGCTGAGTGACCTGGAGAGCAATAGGGCTGAGACTGTCTTTGACTAGCTGCTTTCTGCTCCTTCTGAGCCATGCAAGAGTGGAGCTACTGGCCTGAGATGGCCAGCTCTCATCTTCCAAAGCCCCAGACTCCGTCACCTTTGCATGTTTTGCACACTAGGAAGGTCATCTCACATGTTGAGGTCCCTGAGGGCAGGTCCTTCCCATGCCAGAGCAGCACCAATGAAATGTGCCCGTGTGTCCACTGGGCAGTAGGTAGATAATGTGGGAAAGCCCTGCCCAACACAGACTCTGGATGGTAATTTGGAGATGAATGAAACACACGGAGATGCTTCTATATCCTGGGGCCTGTCATCAGTGGGTGTCACATACCCTCCTCCAGAAGCACTGGTGTGGGGATGGTGCTGGAAAACAAGGCCTACATTTCACACGGCAAAGCAAATCCTCCTTAACTCTTCCTTGGAAATCTGTCTGGTTCCTAAGGTTCTTTTCTCTATAGGTGCTGCATTTCTCTCCACTCTGCACAATCTCTAACACCCATACATGTGCACATGCATGCATGCACAGACATGCACACATGTCCATACAGACAGGCATGCAATGAATGCACACACACACACACACACACACACACACACACACACACACACCTATGAGTATTCCTTGGAATCTACTTCCTTTTAAGATTTGGGAGAAAATATTAAAAGAAAAATTCCAAAACAAAAACATTTTTATTATTCCTGACTAGAAATAACAATAGCCAACATGTTCTGACCCAGATTCTTCGTAGTGTCTCTCAAATCTCAAAACAGCCCTGTGATGCAAATAATGATTCCCATTTTACTGATGAGAATACTAAGGCTTAGAGGAATTAAGCTTCTTTGAAGACTTCACCCACTTCTTGAGAAAATTTAAATCTATCTGACTCCAAAAGCCAAGCTAACTCTGCCATCCTGCCTTGGAAAGGGAACCCTTTCTCCAATCACTCAGTTCAAGCCAATTGTATTTCATCAATACCCCCCTCCACCTTGTTCCCCAAGTCAGAGGGAAAAGAATGCTTGCCACTCTTGAGCTGGTAGGTGAACTTCCTGGGCCAGCCCAGGCAGCTAAATACACAGATCACCTTCCTCCCTGTCACAATGCCCTGAGAACTGCTCAACCACCTGCTAGTCCACATCTGGAACACATTTAAAATTACCTTTAACCACAACTACAAGAGGGTTTTGTGGTAGTGTTTGCTTTTTCTTTTTTTTTCCAGAGATGGCAAAAAAAAATCAATCAAGTGGCTTAGGAGCCCTTGTTAAGGTTCAGCATAGGGAGCTTTCTATACTGTTTTCTTTATTCTTACTAGCTGTGCCCAGGATTCCTGAGCCGCTTGCCATGGGAGGCTAGATATGATGGTGTTATCAAGCGTGGGGTCACATAAGGAAGCCTCAGTTCTCTTCTGGACTCTCGGAATTTGCTTGCAGCTGGAAGCAGTGGACAGCAGTGTGGGGTATGCTTGAAGCTGGAAGCAGTGGGCAATGGTGTGGGGTAAGCTGCCCTGCAGCAATAGGTTTTAAAGCAGAACTCTGAGCAGAAGCTGTGGGCAGGGCACCATGTGGGTGGCATACCTTTCAATGTCTTTGTTTCCAAGAGGAAGCCCTCCCAACCCTGGGGTGCAGCCCCAGGGTCCTTTCTTATAGTGGCCATTGTGGGTCTGAGATCCCTTCCCATATTGATTGATAACTATGATGCAATCTCCACTTGGCATTTATTTTCAACTTGTTGGATGAAAATAGAATCATCCTAAGAAAAAGGGATGCTTTCTTGGTCTTCCACCAGAAGTAGCTCTTCTTTTCCAGATTGGGAATAAAAAGTAGGCACCACTTGCTGCTTTTTCAAATGCAGAGGGAGAGAGAAAACTCAGTGGGGGGAAGAAAGGGTCAAGTTGCTTAATGTAACAGAGATATCTGGAATGAGAGCAGGCAGGTGTTTTGAACTGCTTTAGTCTGTAATCTGGGACTTTGAAGGGTCTTCTTTGTGTGAGTTAGCCCAAAGTGCACACCTGGGGAGGGAGGATGTAAGAAAGAAGCCAAAGCCCTCCATCCTTGAGAATTCTTCAATCAGAACCCAGGAAGTGACCATCAGTTCTGTGGCTACCGAGCAGAGAAAAGGAGGTAGTGATGATTTTAGGGGATTAAGGATGTGATTACATAATTTAGTCTAAAACTATCTAGAATTCAGCTGTTGGCCACACAAGCAAACTTTACCAACAGCCATCCTCATTCAAACCCTGGCCACAGGGCCTCAAGACAGTGTCTGCCTCCGCTCGGTTGAGAGCACATAAAAGCCACTTCTATCTCCTCTTCTGAAAAAGTTTTCCCATTTGGACAGATGTTTCAGGGTCATTTTCTGACCATCTCTAGGAAAACAGTGGCTATCAGACCCCCTTCTGACTGACTTACAAATGAAAAGAAAAATTATGTATTTTTAATTCAAAAATATAAGCTAATAGCCAGTCCTGATCTTTTTTCAAGCAATTCCACTATCTTGTCCTCTGCCTGTTTCCCCTACCCTTTGACCACTCCTGATAATAGGTACCCTTCCTGTTAAGCATAGTTTGACTAATTAATCTAGTCCAGCTATTCTTTCTTTTGGAACTCTGACCATAGCACAAAAGTCTCCGAGACAGATTGGTTCTTACATTGATAACCAGGTCATGGATGACCGATGCAGTATAGAACATGGAGGGCTGAAGAAAGAGGGTGGGGACATGAGTCACCCCCCTTCCATTTATCTGGCTTTTAGTCAAATTGCTGATTTATCTTGAATCTTAAAGGCATGGACATACCTAGAAATTGCACAAGCAGGAAGCTAATGTCAGCCTCACAAGGGAACTTTTCAAACCCAGTCCAGCATCCTTCCTTTGCTTCTTACTCAGGAAGCTGAGGCAAAACATCACAAATGTGAGGCCAGCCTGTGCAACTTAGTGGGACCCTATCTCAAGAGATAAAAGGATGTCCAAGGATTATAATTCAAGGGTAGAGCTCTTAGCTAGCATCATGTGTAAGCCCAATGTTCCATCCTATTACCACACAAAAACAAGAAACAAAACCCTGTTGAGTCATTGGTAGAAGGAATGGGGTGGGGGTTGGTGAGATGGCTCTGTGTTCTTGCCAATAAACCTGATGATTTAGTTCAATTCCCAGGACCCACATGATAGAAGAACTGAGACCAGCAAGTTGTTATCAGACCTCCACATGCATACTGTGGCACTCACATATATGCAAATACATATACACACAAGATAAATAAATGTTTTTTCTTAAAAGGAATGGGGAGAAATGTAATAAACAAATGAATGAATGATTGTTGAATGAATGAAAGAACTAGTAAAGACCGTGAGCCAGCTCCTTGACCAGAAGTCCTTTCATTCCTCAGAATAAAATTGTGAGTACGTAGAATACTGCAGAGTCACAGGTAAGACAAATGTGCTGCAGAGAAGTGCAATAGTCTTAGGGTTCCTGAGACCCAGAATGAGTGGTGGAGGGACAATTCTGACTCAAGTCTGCATCACCCTAAATCAGATCATGCCAAGATCCGGGCATCATTTACTGTAGGTACGCGTCTGCCAAAACCTGGATGTTTTCCGCTTGTCTCCTGAGGACAGGAAGATCTATGAGCAAGGCTAGAGCCAATAGTGTGAGCGCAGGAGGAAGCAGCAGCGCTGCGCATGCTTGTGCTTCCTTCATGAAGTTACTTTCCTTTGTTAGAAGTCAAACCCTCTTTATGTGAATTGACAGCATGTTTCTGAGCAAAGAGGACTGAGATGTCTCTCAGTCATCCTGGGTTAATGGGCGACTAGAGATGCCAGAATTGAGAAGTTAGGCTGAGTGTCAAACATCGTGACAGATCCCATCAAAAGGCTCCTCTCCCGCATCTCCTGTGCACCCCACAAACACAGGAGCACGTTTTCAGCCTAATCTGTTGCTCTGCCGTTCAGAAAGGTCACCGTCACATTCACAATCTCCGCTTCTTTTCCCTGCTTTGGATTTCTGGTGCAGGGGGACAAGAGATGGATGTAAGTGAGCATCTGGTCCCCCACAATGTAGAAAGGGTCCTATGGAGGGAGAGACAAGGACCCTGTGCTTGGGGATGAAGGAATTGGTCCGCCAGATTCCACAACCAGAAGATCGTTGGCTCCGAGTGGTTGCTGGGGCAGTCCGGAGCACAGAATAGTCTTTCTCCAGCTCAAGAACAACGTCCTCTGCAGTCTGCCATGGATGGAGATAACCTTGAAACCAGAACAATGAATGGCACATCATCTTCCTAAGACTGCGCTAGCACGCACAAGCATCTCTGCCACATCTCTCCCCCGCTTGCCAAGGCTTCCAGGTGTTTCTTTGTGTTCGCAGAGAGAACACACATCATTTTCCCCCCGTCAGTTTAGAAGAGGTGGTCCAAAGTGTTTAAGCGACAGTAGTTGCAACATGTCAGAGTGGGAATTTATTATCTCGGCCCCAATAGGTCTTAATAAGCCTCACACAACTGTTTAGGCATTTATTCTATTAACGGCTGTTCATTCTGGTGACTTCACCTGAATATTCATGATCTTCCTATCCCCAAAGCTCCGGCACAGCAGCTGTTGGAAACCTGCAGCAAATGTTCGAGAGAGCTCCACAAATACAAACACCCTCACTGCTAAATGTTCCAGCCCCGGCCTCACAGCGGCTAGGGCATGAAGCATGCACGCCAGGTGGCTGTCGAGGACAGTGTCAAAAAAACTGAAATACCCATCCACCCACCCCCAATCGGGTGGTCCTTTGCTCCGACTGAGACATGACCATAAGGGTCCTGCAAAGCTCAAGTCCACAAAGATAACTGAACTCCTTCTTGGTCCCTCCCAGCATGAAGGCTCTGAATAAATTTCCAGCGTGAATTCACAGAACCTCTGGGAGATGCGGGGACAGGCAGCACATCCCCCAGGGGGAGCGTGCCAAGATGGAGTCTGTGAAGACTGAGGAGCTTGCATAGGTAATGTTTTTGAGTGTACAACTATCAAGAGAGAATGGATGGGGGTGGTCTCTCCAAAGGGATGTAACTAGGGCTGACAGGATGAAATTAGCAAGAGGACTCTCTGAGGTGAAATTCAGGAAGATCGCCCCCTGGAGCATATGTTTCCTGCCTCTTCAGTCAGAATACAAATAGGAAGACCCAAGCCCATCTTTCTGATTGAACAAATCTCCCCCTTGGGCTTGTCACTCAACCACTTTGTGCCTCAGTGTCCTCGTTTATAAACTGGAAGGGAGGGGCTTTGTGCCTAAGACTAGGTAGGAGCATTCTGCCAACAAGTGTTACTAGCACATTATAGACACATTCCTATTGTCTTTACATGGATTCATTCCTATTGTCTTTATCAATGTAGATACATTGCTCTTTATCTACATAGATACATTAATTCCTTTTGTCTTTATATAGATGTTCCTATTGCCTTTATCTACATAGATACATTCCTATTGTCTTTAAGAACTATTTTGAAGAGTTTGTTTAAAAGTAGCCATGCTGAGGATGTGTAGACATATTATACCAGCCACTTGTAGGAAACCTAATTCACCAGGGGAAAGGCAGAGCATGACCAGGAACATAGGAAATTTGATGAAGTGTGGTAGAATTTGGTGAGAAGAACGTGAGCTACAGAGTCATCTTGGGCCGGGTTCAAATCCCAGCACTTGGCTAGTGAGATAGCGCATAGGGTAAAGCGGCTGCTTGAAAGCTTGGTGACCTGAGTTCTATTTCTGGAAATCCAAATGTATTCTCTCTCTCTGTATTCTCTCTCTCTCTCTCTTTCTCTCTCTCTCTCTCTCTAGTAAATAAAATTTTTAAAGAAAAGTTTTATAGAAAAGTTAAAATAAATCCCAGCACCATCAGGTAATTTTTCTAGCTTTGGTTCCTTTGTTGGTAAAATGCAAGGAACGTCAACCTTCTGCTGTCACCACAAGGTTCCAGATGTGTGGTCCGAAGGGCGGGGCTGCATGTGGCACAGCTGGTCCCCAGCTGCTACTAGCCCACAGCTTGCCTATCCCCGACAGTAGCTGTACCCAAGGTTCCTCACAGCAGACAGAATGGCCCTTGCCTCCCACCAGCGATTTCTCTAACCAGGACACCTCCTCTGCTACACAAGAATCTGAACACTTGGCCCCTGAGTGCCACTGCTCTTACTCTTTGCTGGGGATCACCATGGAACTGAATGGCAAGCCAAAAGGAAATGGCTTCTTTACCATTTATTCCAGGAGGAGGAAATAAACTGAAAACTCTCAAGGAATATGCCCATCCCAGGCAACCTGCCTTCTCCAAGCTTTCCCAAATGTTCTCACATACTCACATCTTTGATTTCTTTTTTTTTTTTAATTCACATCGTTCAGCAGAGTAAAACTTGCCCACCTTTTACAAACTTGGTCTTAGGGGTCCTACCAAAATCTCAAGTTCTTTGATCTGGAATTGGAAGAAACACTGCACTGAGGAGCAGCCTATCGCTGCAGTCCACCGGCATGATTTTCCACACTGAGGATGCTTCTCCCCAGTGCAACTTCCTAATCCAACCTTGAGAGTGCTTATAACATCAAAAAAGGAGGAGAGGAAAAGCGAATACTCTCGAAGAGGAACTAAAAGCTGCAGTGTGAGAACAGAGAACATCTGGGGATCGCTCAGGAGGTGGGGGATGAAGTCTGCTGAATCAAGGGAAAGCTCCATGAAGGCGGCTCAGGTGACCACGGGCTTTTCCTAGGCGGCAAGGACAGACTAGACATTCAAGCACCGACCAGTAGGACAGAGAGCCCAAGGGAAGGGAAAGGAGCTGAGCAAGGAAACAATAAAGCATTCCTTGTGGCCAATGTGGCTTAAGTCAGAAGCATTGATGAAGAAGTTTCAGTCCTTTTACACCATGCCTAGGAACTAGATAAAGGCCATAGTAAGCACAGGGCACAGTAACACAATCAGGATTTTATTTTAGAAGAAAAATGCCAGTGTGTGAATGAAAAGGAAATGAGTTTAGTAGCAGACCAGAGAAACGGAGTGCCTATCTTTCTTCCTTTCATCCTTTCTTTCATCCTTTCATGCTTTCTTTCTCTTTCTTTCTTTCTTTTTTTCTTTCTTTCTTTCTTTCTTTTTCTTTCCCTTCCTTCCTTCCTTCCTTCCTTCCTTCCTTCCTTCCTTCCTTCCTTCCTTCCTTCCTTTCTTTCTTTCTTTCTGGGTAGGGCGTGCATATGTTTGCATGTGAGAGAGTGTACATGTGTTTACGGGCGTGTTCGCAAGAGGGCACTTGCGTGTATGTGCCAATGAAGTTCCAAGAATAAAATCAAGAATCACCCTGGATTGCTATACATTTTTATTGCTTTCCCCCAGGGATTCCCAGACTCTGCCTTCCAGGGATGAAAGTGCAGGCCGCTGCCATTTCTGCCCAGTATTTTTACTTGGAATCTGGGGATCTAAGCTCATTCTTTTACTTGTGAGGTAAAGGCTTTAACCATTGACCACATAGTCACAGTCCGGGAGCATCTATGTAACACCATCACTTACCCCATGAATGAATGAATGAGTAGACTGGAATAAATGAGGAGACTGAGGTTCAGAGGAGTTTACGTCTTTCTCTTCAGCCACCAAGTGGCCGAACAGGGACTCCAACCTTTGCCTTCTGATTTCAAGTCAAGGGTTCTCTCCATTCCTCAACATAACTCATTAGCAATTATAATCACCTGCTTTTGGGGGGTTCCAAGCTTTTTGTGTATTATAGATCCATTTAATCATCTGATGAATGATAGGCCCTGTCAGAAACATTTTCTTCAGTAAATAACAGAAAATGCATCAAATTACTGTGTACTTGTGCTTTCAGAAAATGTAAACTATCAGGAATATATAGTTACCACACATTGTTGTAAGGGCTTCTTATTCTTGCATCAGAGAGTGAATGCCACTAAGAGACAAATAAGGACCCAAATCTCTAAAGGTGGTCAGTAGTGTTCCAAAAGAACTTCAATGACTTAATGTACATGAAAGTAAACTGATTTCTGTAACTAAGTTACGGGTTTTCTGATCCTTCTGTGACTTACCTCTGTCATAATTCTCATAATGGTACATTTTCAGTTATAGATTTATGAACACCCAAATTCATAGATTCCCCCAAATACTATTGCTGAGTTCCAGAAAGAAAAAAAAAAACCCTGGGGGAAGTGTTCCAAACTTAAGATCATCTAGAAAAGTATTTTCTAGAATATTTAGTGGTAGGAAGGGATCTTGGGTTTTCTATGCAATGAATAAAAGGACACAATTTCAATGTTAAAATAACTCAAAGCAGGACTGGACTGAATCACAGAGTGAAAAACTTGAAGACTCACCGAGTCTTCTTGTGGCGCCCTGTGGGCGCAGGACCCCCTAAGTGGTGCTGGCCTGTGAAATAATTGCACCCTAGAAAGTGCTGACTTGGCTATGCTTCCTAACACTTTTGCGCAGTGCTCAATTTTCTCAAGACAGGATTCTGGAACATTTTTGAGTGATAATAGCCCCTTTTCCCAAAAATATGCTTCAGTTCCGTTCTGGGAAAAGCATGCTTTAAGCATCAGTTTCTGAACAGCCACCCAGGCATCTCCGATCTCCAGGAATATTCCAGAGGCAGAATTATTCATACAGAGGCCTGCCCCTAGCAAACAGTAACGGTTCCAAGCTAATAAGGGGATAATCCACTCTCAGCAGATGAAAGAAGGATCACAAGGTAACTAGAGCCCAGGGTAATAACAGTGCCAAAAACTTACAATGGAAACTATCTGAAGCATCCAAGACCCTTTGTTAGATATGAATGAATTCTTTTTTCTGGTGAAAAGTGTACAAAGAACTTGAGAAGAAGGGCCCAAGTCGATCTTATGAAGAACACCTCTGTCTGAGGAAGACAGGTTTGGGGTTGAGTTGCAACTCCACAGTGTCCTTCAGTTCACCTGCAGGGACAGAGTTGAAAGACGTTCAAGCCACCGTGACATGGTGTGCTCTGTCTTTGAACCCGTCCCTCAGCTTTTCATTGCCTGTTCATACATGTGTTCCCCCAAATGTTTGTATGGATGTAGAATGCAAGGTAGAGACAGAAGCAGACTTAATTAAGAATTCTACTCCGACTGCTCCATACATACCTGGTAACCCCTCTTCTTTCCGAGTGCCAAAGGGATGGTAATGAGAGGAATGTACTGAACTAAAATGCCTACGTGTGAGGATACTGTACAGTTCTTTTTTGGTGCTCTGTGCGTATGTGTGTGTGTATGTGTGTGTGTGAGAGAGAGAGAGAGAGAAAAAGAGAGACACAGAGAGAGAGAGAGACAGAGAAACAGAGACACAGAGAGAGAGAGACAGAGAGACAGAGAAACAGAGAGATAGAGAGACAGAGGAGGCACTGTGTATGCCTGTGCACAGCCAAGGGTGGCTTTGGGAATCATCCTGGATTACTCTTGTTCCTTTTTGCTTTGCTCTGGAGTTTCCCAGGCTCTGAGAACCAGAAATACAGGTCAACACCACTTTACCAGGCATTTTTAAATAGAATCTGAGGATCCAAATTCAAGTACTTCTGCTTTCAAGGCAGAGGCTTAAACCCTGATCCATCTCTCCAGGCCCATAACTTATAGTTCTTAAAATCAGGGATTTTTTTTGAGAATTTGATAGATTCTATTAAAAATGTCTCCCATCTTCTGAAGAACTAGATTCCACAACTCCTGCAATCAAAATGCAAACTGTAAAAGATATGAAGAGAGTTATATTATCTGTATCTAGCTGTTCTTATTCACTCTATCATCTACTTACTTAGAAACCGCTTATTCAGGGCTGGAGAGATGGCTCAGGGGTTAAACCTCTGCCTCACAGGCAGAAGATCCTGAGTTCAGATCTGAGGTTCCACGTAAAAACTTCAGGTGGAAATGGCAGTGGCCTGCACTCTCTCTCTCTCTCGCGCACACACACACACACACACACACACACACACACACATACACAATGTTTATTCAATGGATTTTACAGGCAATGGACTAACTTAAATGCCATAGATACACTAGGGAGCAAGGTATAGTTCTTATCCTCATAGGGAGATGGACAATAAACCAATAATTATTCGATTCCATCTAAAATAGCTAAAAACCACCTGGGAAGGCTGTTAAAGAATACACATCCATGATTCAGCCGAAAGTAGAGCTGAGGACTTTTGCATTTTTACCATGTTCCACAGTGAGTCTATAGGACATGATTGACAGCCTGCATTTTGGGGCATCTGCAACTGAGGCCAAAGTCTGTCAATCTTTCCTGGCGCCTCCAAATTCTGCCTGCAAGGAGCTTGAATCTTCCAACACAAAGCCATGTAGAAGCCCACTCCATGCCTGTTACCACTGGACTGAATCTTCATGCTCACAACAGAAATGCATGCACAACCATGAACATACACACAAGCATGTACATGTACATAGAAGGGCACAAATACATAGGAGGGTTTAGCTAAACGAAGTCTGTCATCTCTTTAATTCAATTTTCAAATTCTCGGGTATAAGCCACATACAGCTTGTAGCTCCTTTAAGAATTTGATGACTCTACTTTTCCATGTGTGTTTGTATGAGCACACATGTGTGTATTAGTTTGTATATGAGTGTGGGTGCACTAAGTACATGTGCAGAAGGAACGGGCAATCTCAGGGGTTGGTCCTGACCTCTCTTTTTTGTCTGAGACAGAGGCTCTTCACTCCTGTGAAAGCCAAACTCACATGCCCTCCTGAAAAGGCCAGATTCTCCTGCCTCAATATTGCAGTAGTCACACAGGGTATTGCAGACTGTGTCTGGCTTTTATGAAGGTTCTGGTGATCAGAACTCAGGTCGTCAGTGTCAGTCTTGCTTAGCAAGTGCATTTACCCATTGATCCATTATTCCAGCCCCCATAATTCCATTTTTATAAAGCCACCACAAAATGAAAGATCCTAGTCTCAAGCTAGATGCCCTTCATTTTCCCATAAAGAACAGTTCATTCATGACATGACACATTGTACTGTGACTCAGAAAACGATTTCAGTCAATCAAGGCAAGTTATCCTCCCTCCCAAGCATATCTTTGTACATGACTGTCCCTGAACCAAGTGACCAACCCAGTGGATTTGAGTACGAGATTTTCCAAGTTAGTCCTAGTAGCTCATTATGATGGTACCTTACTACTCAAAAGTTAGTTGCTCAGGACTCGGCTGAATTAGTGGAAAATGCGAGTAATAAGTAACATCTTTTCAGAGAAATGTTACTATAAAATATAATTCAATTAAATAAATATGTTCAAGTAGAAGACCTGCTGCCTGCTTTAATAGTCACATAAAAATTATTTGCAGCTATCAGATACAGGCTACTAAATTGCTTTCTTGTGCTCTTAGCTTAAGACACATATTTCTAGAGTATACATCATAAGAATTATCCCAAATTGGTTCTCTGAATACTTAATAATGATGTCAAAGCAGATTTTAGCCTTGAATAATTTTTTAAATCAATCTTAGCCCCAAATACTTCTATGATTCAGTGATTGACTCACTTTAACATCTTTCATTTAATTTGGTGGAAGTCTTCTATGAGTCATCCTAAATAATTCACAGATTTTTGCTGAATCCAGTTATTTTGTTTCCTGATTTGCCTTTCAGAGTACAGGGGTGAAGGTCCATGTCCAAGATACCCAAATCCAGGGTGCTCAATCCCTCTGTTAAATGGTATATAGAATTTACACATGACTTGTACACTTTAATCCTCTCTGAGTGAGTTAGAATACTTAACACCGTGAGCATGCCCAGTTGGTAATTCGTATATTGCATTGTTTAAGGAAAATGGTGAGAAGGTCTATAGATGTTCATTGCTTTCAAATATGTTTGATCATGGTTGATTGACTCCACAGATGGGAAGTGAACTTCCTGAAAAAAGGGGAGAAACCCCTTACAGAGATGTCAAGTAACATATAACAGAATTATCAATTCACTAACCGGTTATCAAAGCATACTGGCTTTTCCAAATGTAATGTATCTTTATGAGTTCACAGTTCTCTGATACAAAAAGTAAGTGGTATTATTAGTGGCAAAGGACTATTGTTAATACTACATAGGAAAGTAAAAGAAGCTAAAAGCTGGTGAGCTCTTTCAGGACTTAAATCCTGGTTTTCTGACTTCACCTGGCATAGAAGAGAAACTCAATATACATTAGTTTAATAAAAAGACAAGTTATTCAATCAATAAACAAGGTAGTTCTGTGGAGGAGATTCAGTTGGTAGAGTCCTGTGTAGCATGCATAAGGCCCTGGGTTCGATCCCCAGCATCACATAAAACCAGGCACAGCAATATACACCTATAATTCTAACACTTAAAAGGTAGAGGAGAGGAAGGAAGTTCAAGGTCATTTTTGGCTATCTAGGGAGTTTCATGACAGTTTGGAGCACATGAGCCCTTGTCTCAAAATAAGAAAATAAAATAAAATAAAAACTAAGGGCTGGAGCAATAGTTCAGGGGTTAAGACTCTGTCTCGCAAACAAAAGGTTCTGAGTTCAGATCCCAAATCCCACGTTAAAAAAAAAATATACCAGGCAGAAAAGGTAGCTCCCTGCACTTCCGGCCCTGGTAGGTAGAGCCTGGGAAATCCCAGAGCACAGCAAGAAGAGGTGGAAGCAATCCAGGATGATTTCCCCAAGTCACCCTTGGTCCTCTACAGGGACATACAGTGCCCTCTGATACACACACACACACACACACACACACACACACGCGCGCGCGCGCGCGCACACACACACACACACACACACACACACAAAATAAATAAAATATTTTTTAAAAAATAAAATAAAATGGTGCCAGTAAACAAAATAGTTGGTGATAAGCTACCAATAAAAAGAAAGTAGCAGTAGGCAATGAAAAATGATAATTTGGGCACAAAACATCTTTTAGGTGCTGAAGGATGTGGAATCCTTATCACAACATGTAGCCAAGACTGGCAGCAGAACTTGCAGGATCTGGTGTAGAGCGAAAATATGAGGTCCCTTGCATACAAATCATGAAGAAATCCGTGACAATGACAACAGAGCATCTAAGCAGAGGGTCCTGCAAAGGTATGTGACTTTAAGTTACTACACTTCAGATCAAGCCTGTACATAGTAATTTAAAGTTCAGAGCACTAGTTAGTGGCAGAAATAGTGACATCCTGCAGACAGCACTTTGGATGTGTGCTAAGAGGGAAGGTACTTAGTTCAAAGGTTGGCAGTCCTGCAGGGGCCGAGGATTTCATTCTCAACATCAGAGGTAATGCGAACGACAGAGAATCTTCCTTCATGTTTCCTGGACAACTTTTAAATATTTACCAGATATTCACCTACATGAAATTCTTGCCTTATATCTGAACTTAAAATGTACCTTGGTTTTTACATCTCCTGAACTTTCTACCAATGTGACTATTATATCAGTTCTGTAAATATTACATACCGATGTTTAAATGTGAAAAAACTGTATATCAATGGGGGCGAAACTGCTTGAGGTGACACAGTGTGTCAGTGGTGGGACACAGTTGGTGGGTCATTTCTGGCAGTACACAAGACAAAGGTGCGGCCCATTTTGTGTAAGTCTATTCTCATAGCTGTCCTGTTGCCCTATGTGATCCAGTGAGGTTCATGAGCCTCTGATTCCTCTATTGAGTCTTCTTGTTGGGTAGTAGCCATGCCTTTCTATAAAGACTTCCCTGTTACATTCCAGTGAGAGCTTTTCTCCAGTTGGATGAAAGTCTGTTCTAATGTTGGAGCATTTCCTTTCATTTTGGCAACGGGGGATTTCAAAACACTCACTACCTTCAGTGGCTGTGGAGATGAAAGAGCGAGGACCACAGACTCAGAGGCATAAAAATCACAAACTGTTTGAGCTGGAAGGAACTGGACAGATTATCTACTACATGGATAGAAAAGGAAATTGAGGCTGAAACAGTTTATATATCTTGCTTAAGGCCACCCAGTAATTGTTGGCAATGTTGAGACTTGAGCCCACACTAATGCCAAAATTGTCAAAGTAACTCCTTCCTTCATTCTTTTCATTCTCCCTCCTCCCCCTTCCTTCTCTCTGTATTTCTTGTCCTTCCTTGCAAATTCCTTCTTTCTCATAGTCCTTTCAGTAAGTGAGGAGGGGGCAGCCCTTTTAGTGTGATAGCCATCAGTGGAGTCCTATAATGCAGAGATAACTGGAACATATGTTCCAGTTATCTCATAGCCCCAGACCTTGACAGGATCATCAACTGGCTAGAAAATGGGTCAGAACCCACATACGGCATATCTCACTTGTACTCAAAACATCACAAGTACCAAAGGACTGTCTCTGTGCATTATAAAAGGCTCCTGGCAGAAACAAAATCTGAACCCCTCTTTTTACTTTTCTTTTTCTTGAAAAGTTTATCAAAAAATGAGCTTACCAACATATAATGACCATTTATATGTATTTATAAGGTGAGGTGAAATGCTTCAACACCAATACAAAGTGCAATGATGGGACTGGGGACTGGGCATTTCTAAGTCCTTAAATATTCTTAATTCATTCTGTTGAGCATGTTTGGACTCTTCTCTTCTTATTTTTATAAAATAGATAACAAATCATTGTGAACTAAGCCATACTACTTGGCATTTGAATCTTGAGGAGGGTGAAAGACACGGATCTATAGGGTCATGGTAACCACATTCCAAGAAGTTTTCAGAGCACACAAAGACGCAATTGCTGAAAAAGTTCTATTTATAACCTTGACTATGAACACCTCTAAACAAGGCAGAGTCTTTCCCTTTCTAAAAGAACTTTCTAGAAACATGGGTTAGCTACCATCTTGCCAAACACAGATCTAAGACCAAGCAAACAGTGCAGCTTTGTAGAGGACTTAAGACACCCTAAGGTACACAGGGACAGGGGAAATGAAAAAGGGGTGCAGCTCTGAGGGTGACTAGGAGCCGATAAGCCTGTGGGTCTCTGTGAGCCTGGGCTAGGGTACAGACTAAGAAAACAGCTTGTTGATCGCTGGAGTGATTAAGTGAATCGTCTTATTGATTCTCACCTGGGTTGGGGCAGACCTCAATAACCAACATCAAATGCTTTAATAAGAGCAAAGGAAAGATTTACTGGATGCAAGTGCTTTTCATTAGAGAGGACCAAGGGAAAATAAAACATGCTGACCCACCAGCGAGGGGCCACAGCATGGCCTAGACCTGGAGACTGCCAACCAAACAGGAAAGCAAGTAAGAGGAACTCAAAGGAGAAGGTCTGCACTTATCACAATCTCCGGAAAGCATTTCTGCTCATTGTCAGATCGTCTGCTTCCCTGGTCTCCTCCTCCCCATGCCAGCCCCACCCCATCCAGGAAGCAAAGACCCCAGTCACACAGTTGCTGTGCGCTGAGCCCAGACACAGTGCCTGCTTAAGCTTTTTTTCTAGGAACTACCTGTCATTTTCAACTCAGCACTACAAGGCATGTAGAGTTTCCAACACATCTCAAGGGAGGACATGATTTGAGTCTAAATTATGGTGCTATTGGAACTCAGATCTTGCCGGTACCTGGCCTATACTTGAAAATTTGGAAGGAGCATTTGTAGGAATGTGTTTTACCTTCTCGAGACTTCAGTACGAATCCATTCTGTCCTGTATGAAGTGGCTAAGTGGTTATTATTAAGCAATTGCTGTGTGCAGTGGGGGGGCAAATATGTCACTTGGTTTTGTCACCCAGATTAGGAACAGACCTTTTTGTTAGCGTCTCCATTGAAGAGGTGAGTCACTGAATGCTTAGGAGTTAACTAGTCCAGGGCTTACTCAGCTTGCAGATTCTAGATCCTAAGCTCTAATCAACTGCCTCCCAGCTGTTTCTTAAAGAAAGGGAAAGTGAAAAGCGTCAGGGCACTCACACAGGCCTGGGAAAAAGACAGAGTGGCACCCACTCCTCACCATATTCAACATAGTCACCAAGCTCTTACTTTAGCCCAAGCATTTTTCTAAGCTGGAGGGATATAGGCATGACCTAGAAGGACTATTAGAGGAATAATGCACTTCTAGGGACAGCAGAGAATAAATGAGGAACAAAATATGTCAATAAAAATGTTCCAATGAAGAAGATAAATCAAGGCAAGCAAGAGGCTTCCCAGTACCGGGCTAAGTTCAGGAGAATATGTTCACGAGCCAATGCGTCAGTGGTGACAGAGGTTCAGTGACAGAGCAAAGGCAGCAGCCTTAAGATCTGCACTTGCTGAATGTGTAGGTGAGGGACTGCCATAGTGCAAGAGATCCATAAGGAAGGGTAGTCAGGGCCCTGGGCCCCTGATGGCTTCCTTTGAGTTAAAAATGGAGGCCCCGGGAGGGCTTTCAGCAATTAAAACAAATTGCACGTGAAAACTGTACTTGTGGCTGCCATTCAATGGCATGAGAAAAGATGCAGGATTGTAGGGGCAGTCATGGAGGAGTCAGGTGGGAGCGCTACTGTTGGCCCCCTGTGGGTTCAAGTGTGTGCAGGAAGCACAGGCCACATTCTCAGAGTGTTCCCAGGGCAGACTGACCTCCCCTGCTGCTTTGCATTTTTGCAAATGAAGAACAGTTATTATGCTTGCTGGGTACCCCACGTGACGCCTCTGTCAACCACTGTCACTGAACCCTAGTTATGTCAACAGACTGTAAGAACTTACCCTGAGTGATTATCCTGTGTTTTTTTTTTTTTTTTCATCAATAGCATCTCCAAAGAAACAACACAAAGTCCAGAGCACTGCCCAGGCAGTCCCAGACAGGAGAGGAATTCCTGCCAATGACCATGCCCCCTGCTCCCTGTGGTCAAAGAAATAGTGACCTCGAGAAATCAGACAGAAAATGAGGAAGTCCCCAGAGAGTCCCATCCCACGTATTCCAAAGCAACAGAGTAACTTGGGCTTTCCTTACAGCCTATCAGTGGAAATACAAGGATTGTCTATAGTCATAGGGTTTAAGTGTCCAATCTAGAAATCAGACAGATCCATGAGGAGAACTTGGCAGGGAAGGTTCCTTTGTGTCATGTTCTCGGGAGGGAAAGCAGCCGGTGGCACATAAGTGCCTGCAGGACCGACTTGGGGAGACAGAAGGTTGGACACAAGGTGAACTGCCAGGAGAAAAGACTGTCAGGAGATAACCTTGGAAATGATGAGCCCCATACATAATTGATCTGACAGAGCACTGCCCCTCTCCTAGGCCACAAGAGGACCTCGCTCCGACACGGGGAGGCCCTTGCGTAGAAAGATGCCAGATGTCACGTATTAAAAAATGCATCCACAGGAAAGATTACGTGTCTGTCAGTCTGAGTCAGGGATTTGGGGAACCTAAATACCATGACACCAGAGCCCTCTGGATTTTAAAAAAAAAATCTAGCCCTAGACTACATTGAATAGAATTTTAGTTACAAAATGCTGAAGGGAAGAAAGGAATCAGATGCTGTAGCGGGATCCAATGCTCTAGACTGATATTCGAAAGCATGAATTCCTAGAAAAATGCTTTTCCACTTTAGAAAATTTCATAGAAAACAGTGCTATGATTCTCAGTTAACTGAGTTGGCCTATTTCCATCTTTGTTTCATTCACAAAATTTATTTGGGGCCCGCCATTCTAGGGGAACAACACTGCGCAAGACTGACAACTTCCCTTTCATGATCAATTCAGTCAGTTTCATGTGTATTGTCAATGTATGTGACCAAAGAATAAATTCAACTTAGTTCAGCGACACAAGAGATCCCACTCTGAGCAAAATAGTATGAGAACAACTTCAGAAATTTTAATATTAGCAAAAACCAGAAAGTCAACATAAGCCACATAGTGTGTCAGGAGATAGCTACCTGGATCTAAACAGTCTCAAGGAAGCTGCAATGTGCCAGGAATGGCAAGACTCGTGTAGATAAGTCAAACCAATGATCAAAAGTGATAAGTATTGTTTAAAAAAGAGAGAACTATACATAAGACCTCTAACTGGAAGGACAGCAGATCAGTGCGCTGGAATGGGGAGTACAGACTCTTTTCTGATTCCACTTCCCACTAACTCAGTGAGCAATACCAGATAACATTAATGTCCAGAGAAACTGACTAGAACAGTGATCATTAAGAGGACAGATGCTTTAATCACAGTTCATAGACGACACAGCAGGAAAGCTAGAGACTGAGTCCCCAAGTCGGCTCATGCCGTGGGTCAGCTCAGCTCACTGTGGAAGGCTTTGTCAGTGAAACAAGCCAAGAGGGGGCTCTGCACTCCAGGCAAAATAATGACCAAGTCTAAAAACAGATGTGGTCTTAGGGGACGCTTAGGATATGTGTGGAGACAGGAGGCCAAAGAGCGTCTACGACTTCCCCGGGTTAAACAGGAAAGTAGAGAGAAGGTAGCGAGGGCTGGAGGAGAGTCGAGGCAGGGAAGCTCGGTAGGGCTGCTTTGGGAAACTGATAAAGGACAACTAAGAGGCAGCTGAAAGAAAAACTACAAATTGGTTGCAGCAAAAATAAGCCTTCAAAACACTTGAACAGGACCACATCAACCAGGCACTGGGCAAATACAGCAGGTGCAGGGCCAGGTGCCAGGAAGAATCCCTATGAGCAGACAGGTCTGCTCTGGTAGATTAGGAGAAAATGGGCCAAGGAGACAACACTGGAGTGATGAGCAGTTCTCAGCATCCGTGAGCTCTGCATGGAGAAGTACTTCAAAGCCACGGCGCCACTGGACAGGGAAGGCAGCCCACAGCCAGCCAGGAGTGTTCTCCACCATCCAAGGGCTTGCAAATAAAGGCACTTGTCATGGCAAGCCTGAGCAGCTGAGCTCTAGTCCCGTGACCCACACGCAGGTAGAGGGAGAGAACCCACTCCAAAAGTTGTCCTCTGACTGCCACACACGTGCTATGGGACGAGCATGCCATGGTACATATGTACAATGGTATGTGTGTGTCTGCTCTTCATGTCATATACTATTACTAAGAATAATAATGACAACAAAACCAATAATAATAATAATAATGCTCTGGAGACTGACTCCGTGGGTAGAGTGCCTGCCACATGGGGACCTGAGTTCAATCCCCAAAAACCATGTGAAGGGGGAGAGAGAGAATCCATCCCATGAAATGGTCTTCTGAGCTACATATGCACACCACAGCATGCACACATAATAATAACAATAATATTTTAATTAAAATAAAAGGGTAGCCACAGCCAGATTCCTATCTCTGCGTTACAGGCCAAATGAGACTGTAAGAGATAAGTGAAAGAGAAGTCAGAGAATAAGATGGGGGAAGCCAAGGTCCAGGGTGGAATTCTCACTGACATCCAAGGCCTAGAGTCATGATCATGGTTTGGATGAACAAAGTACAAGACAGTTTCAAGTATAGAAATCCATGAATATTCGGGTTTTGTGCCACTGAAGCAAAAAAAAAAAAAAAACCTTCAGAAGAAAGATACTTGTTGCTTAAAAGGGAGGAAGATGATGGGAGAGCTTGTCCTAATATAAATAAAGAGAGCGAAAACTCCCATTCCTCCACTGGTAGCTGCCTGCCTGAAAGCAGTAACATGCTGTACACGAGGCTTTCTCCAAAGCCCCAGCTCAGCTGAGCCGTGAGCTCACACTGTGTCTGAGATGTGTGTGTGTATGCATGCACACGCTATGCTGGTGTACATATGTGTACATGTGTTTGCATGTACATATTTTGTTAGTGTACATATACAAGTGCATGTGTGTGCATGTGCATATAGGTATGTACATTGTTAATACCCAGATACCGTTCAGAAGAGTCTTTGATGTGTGCAGGTGCACATGTGTGAATATGTGTGTGTTGCTATGTTGAATCAGGGTCTACTATATGATGAGCAAACATTCTATTGATGAGCTCACCCCCACCCTCCATGATTTTGCAATAAGAGCACCTGACATGAGATTCACCCTTTTTACCACAAGCAAGTACTGTTCGCCTTTGGTATAGTGTTGAATAGCAGGTCTCTAGACTACACTCCTCTAGCTCGGTTGAATATTGAAGTCTTTGAATTAGTAGCATGCCATTTCCTTCTCCCCTCAGTGACTCTGGCAACCACCATTCCACAATTCAACTGGAAAATTTTTGCTATCTAAACATCTAGCACAAGTGGACTGTGTGCACTGTGTGTCTTACTTTGACCAGTTTATTTCACTTTGCATAATCCTATAAGATTCATCCATGTGGCTGCATTTTGCACAACTGCCTTCTTTTTAAAGATTAAGTACTACTCCCTTGTGTATACACATCCTCGTTCTTTTTCCACTTGACACATACTTGCACATGTTTGGCATTTGTAGGCAGTGCTGTTGTGAACGACAGCGTGTGCAGATCTCTTTGGCACCATCATTTCAAGTCTATTGCATAAAATACCCAATAATAATATCACGTGGGAGCTCTATTATTGATTTTCTGAGAACCGCACACACTGTTTGCCATAACGACTGCACCATTAGGCATTCCTACCAGCGGTGTGCAGAACTCCAACTTTTCCGCACCCTCTCCTCAGTCTCCAGCTTTCTGCAGTGACTGCGTCCTAGCAGTTTGGCAAGGAAGGACCACGTTGCTGCCTCGTTTGGCCTGAGCACCCAGCTTCAGGTGCCTGGCTTGCCCAGCCTCACGGAGATTACAGTATGCATATCAGGATGCAGGGCTGGAGGGAAGGGGAAATTTACATCCCTCAGAACTCTGTGAAAGGAGAAAAGCCTGTGTCAAAAAAAAAAAAAAAAAGTTAATGACTGCCTCTCTGCGGGAAGCCCCGAGAAACAGCCGTTCTGAAGTGTAGGACATTCGCTTTACAGTAGGTGGTGTTATTGTTACATGTTCATACAGACAGTGCTAATTAACCATCCTAAAGGCCACGTTGCTAAATTATTTCTTGCCTTAAACCAGACAATGTTTAACACGTCCCAGCCATTCAATGGTACCTGCCAGGCCAGCCTGAAAGTCAGGCGCTGCTCTTTGGCTGCAACACGACTGCTTTTAAGGTGGACCTGCTTTTAAGAGGGAACGGGAAAGAACAAAGTCTGGCAAACTCCCTCCTTTTCCTCTTCCTAAATAGACCATGTTAGCCATTTTCAGAGAAAATTCAAAGTGGGACCTATCTTTGGAGGCAGAAGAAGAAATGTGAACCCCACCAATTCATTTTCTGTGAAATCTGAAGCTTCTGAAGAGGTCTTTAAAAGCACTTGTGAAAAGCCTGCTCCCATTGAGTCAAACTCCACCCTGTTTTCTGTCAGGCTCTCCCCCTCCCTCCTCCCTCCTCCCTCCCTGGTCATTTCTGACCACTGCAGCTTGTGTGCTGGGTTTAAACTTGGCCTTTGTGGCTTGGGGCTGGCTGCAGCGAGTTGACTGTAGGGCATATAAAGCTGCTTTCCACTCAGGGAAAGCGTTTACGTGCAGAGTAGTGCGGAAGAGTTCCAGCGTTCAAGCACGCACACACACACACACACACACACACACACACACACACACACTTGTACACTCAGCACACACAGAGGGGCGTCTCTGCCCTCCATGGCTGCCCCAGCCTGATCGCACCCTGCAGAGATCATCCTGCGCTCAGGCTCACTGCCCGATTCTGCCAGCCAAGTGGCTTGGGTCCCTCCAAATGAGGCTTGGCAAGCAGCACCATGACAGAACCTCCTGCTTGGAAGGTGCTGGGGCTGGGACCGCATCTGGGAACAGCACAGATGTGATTCCGCCGGCTTTCACACAAAGCAGTAGGCTGTGCCAGTGGCCGGCTGGCCAGCTAGGCACTCATCTGCAGCCACAGAAGCAGCGTCCAGAGAAGAGCCCAGCTGACTCTCCTTGTATGGTTCCCTCCAGTGCCCCGTCTCTGCAGAAACCCCTTCTTCAGTTCTCCTTCTCCCAGCACCATCCCAGAAGTGCTCCAGGAGAAATCTCCACTCAGCTCCATGGGGTCAAGCCACTTAGGAATCTCCTTGTTGCATCTCCTTACACAGAACACAACTCAATTAAAAATTAGGGAATGGGGCCATAAAGATAGACAGAAAGGGACCAGAGAGATTGCTCAGGGATTAAAGCTTTTTCCTCTCAAGCAAAGGGACCTGAGTTTGAATCACCAGATTTCACACAAAAATGCCAGCAACCTTTCAGTTCCAAAAAGTAGAGCTTGGGAAACTCCAGAGTAAAGCAATCAATAAGTAGAGCAATCCAAGATGATCCACAAAGTTACTTTTGGGCCTCTCAAGCACACGCACAACAAAACAAACAGGATGGGCAGAAAACTGAAGGAATAATCTAATAGATGATGGGTAAACCAACGGATGGATGGATGGATGGGTGGGTGGATGGATGGGTGGGTGGATGGATGGGTGGGTGGGTGGATGGATGGATGGATGGATGGATGGATGGATGGATGGATGGATGGATGGATAAAGAAACCAAGACACACAGGAACTGCATATCTGGCGGCCTCAAATGGGACTCTAGCTCTCCAGAGCAAAGCAAACAGACATCAGCGGAGCCCATCAAGCCCTTCTGGCGATTCCAAACCCCAATCCATTTCAAGACAGACCTTGCTAATCAACCACAGCATTCCCTCCCTCAATTTCATAGTGCCCCATGTAAGCACAACCAGTCATCAAACAACCAGCTTTCAGCCCCAGGGTTAGAAGATATGCTTTGGGTTCCCATAGACCATTGTCGAGATCCTAATTACCATTTTCTTACCATGAACTCTTGGAAAGCTACTGATGCTAAGGTACTACCCCCAGCATAAAGCTGTCTGCATGAAGAACTGGGCAGGTCAAAAAGACGGGAGGAAACCCCTGGCCCAGTCCCTATTGGTGTTTGCATTTAGAGTTCGTGGTCTGTTACACGTTTCTTCGTGTTAAAGGCTTTCATGATCAGTGTTAAAGGCGTTATTCAGTCGCATCTCCCTCCCAGGGAGGGCAGGCAAAAAAGTCATGACCTTCAACTTGGAAAGAGTGCCACGTGAGGAGCCTGTGTTGAGGGAGGGCCGTCCCTGATGGGGCCAGTCCTGAAGGATGCCAGCAGGAGGCAGAACATAAAAGAACAGATGAGAAAATAAGTGGTCTGTGTTCTAATCAAATGCCACCCCAAAAAGTGAGATGAACACGGAGAGCTCACCTGTCCCTGAGGTCTGAGATGCCCCTGGGAGCTAAAACTATAGGACTGCAGCAATGCCGAAGCCTCTCCCCCTGACCCCATTCTGTGCCACAGTCCTCTGAGGTCCAGTTTACGTCTCCGCGCCTCCTCAGCTGAAGCCGTCCCAATGGAAATCAATTCTCGCTCTCCTGAGCCTCTGTAACACTTGCTGTGCACCTGGAAATTAACCTATGCCATGGTCCCTTGTCATGTGCTAATAACAAATATACACATCACGCTCATTGTAGGCCCAGAGAGTATTGTAAGACACACACACACACACACGCACGGCCAATTAACTCTTGCAACACCTTCCTATGAAGTAGAAGACATCAAAATCCCATGTAACAGATGAAAAACTGATGCATAAAAATATTAATTAACATGGTCAAACAGCTTTAAGTGCAGCAAGCAGTGAGAACTCCCTCTTTAGTTCGTGTCTCACTTCTCTCTCCAGCACAAAGACCAAAGTGGTGGCCGCCCTGCGTGCAAAGGCAGTGAGGTGTGCTGCTGAGCAGAAGGCATCTGAACCCCAGTTCTACTCGAATATCTTTTCCCTGTTTCCCAACACATAAGACAAGAACACTAAGTATTCTCTTGGCTGGGTTGCCATGAGAATTAAATGTGTTTAAGGTAGAGTCTGGCTCTTACAACAGCAGTCGCATCTAACTCTCCTCTGCACCCTACACCTTGCACCAAAGAAGGGCTTTTGGAGATGTAGTTGATGTCACCGACTGGCTTAAGAATGAAGATATAGGAGCCAAATAGATGGGTCCTGTCCCATCACAGCCACAAAGTGACTCTGAAACAAGAAACCTGACCATTAGCGTTTTAATCTTGGTTTTCTCAATTTATAAAATAGGCATTCTACCTGCTGCCCTAGGAATCCCACAGAGGATTCTCAACGAATCAAAATATGTACAGACAACCAGCACATTGTCAGAAAAAGGTGAGGTACCATCAGGAGTTTAGCCTGGATGACCATGTCTCACTAAGTCTCAAAGCCCTCTGCTCCAGACTCTTTCTTTTTCTTCTGCAAAGGCTCTGAAGGAGGCTGCCTATAGAATTCTTGCTAAGCCAATGTTCTCATGAGGAAGGTTGCAGAGGACAATTCCTGATCTCACAGCCAGAGAAGTCCCTGCGCTGTGGCCATGTGGAGCAAAGTGTACTTGCAACTACAAATGAGCATGCCCCAAGGCTTCCACAGAGTTTTGCCTGCAGTGACATTAAGAGTCTGTTCAGGCAGATAATGACATGGTAGGCTGGACCATATTACGGAGGAGCCTTGTGATTTCTCTTTGGAGCTGGAAACATCACTTGCAAACTACAGGGTCTATTTAATTTCTCTCAGGCCCACTCAAGACTTCCTGATTGTTCTAAGTCCAGAAGAGAGTCTGGTGGGAAAGAAAAGGCCAGTGAACTTAGTCATCTTCATCGACGTTCCCTTGGCTAACTTCCATGGTTCTCCATCTCCATATGAATACAGGGACTCACAAGCCCTCGAGCCTGTTTCTTCAGCCCATTATAGGGAACTCACATCTGTACTTTTCCTGACTTCTTCTGACAAATGTTTGTGACCTTTCCATCAGACACACCAACATCTACAAAAACACATGTCTTCCAGCATGGTAGTTGCTCAAGATGCTCACTATGACTGCTCTTAAAGACTCAAACTGCAATCCTTCTGCATCTTGTTAACAGAAACTAAATAAAAGCATGTCCCTTGTGGGCTTATCTTGAGAACTAAAGGGGATGGTGTATCAGTTAGCTTTTGCTATGTAACAAATAATTTCAAAAATTTTGCAATTGATAATAACTACCATTGCTTTGCATTCACAATTCTGAGTTCACCAACTGGGCCATTCTCACCTAAGCTATCTTGCTGGGCCCTTGAGACCTGAGAGCATACAGATGTATATATACTATATATATTATATATACTATATAATGCATATATGTAGTATAAATATTATATACAAAGTCAGCATAGATTCAAGGAAATAGGCTCTGCCTTGTGTTGAGAGTTATTTCAAATTACTGTGGCCACTTTTGTATTTGACTGGGTGATAAATAAAAACACCTTCTCCTCCACCTGATTTAGGCTTCTATAAGATTTTCTAGTTCGAAAATTATTACGGGTCCTTTTACAAGAAATAGTAAAATATGTGCTGAGCTTTTATTGCGTATCTAGCTAAGCATCAGAGTGGCTTTAAATAATATTATGGAGAATCTCCACTCTCATAGAGTTCATAAGCTAAGTGTAGAAATGGTCTCACGAAGCTCAAGCATCAGACTGGCAGGAAAGACCAGTGAGAGGCAGAGTGGTGTGATAAACTGTTGCACGTGTTGTACTGACCATGAGGTCTGTGACAGAGCAGGGTGGGAACGACAGGCTGCAGTGGTCAGGGAGAGCTGGCCAATGGAGAGAGATTTCAAGTGGATCTGTGAAGATGGACAAAGTTGGTTCAAAGCACCAAAACTAAATGACCCTTTGATAACCACTTTCTAGCCAGCCACCATTTTGGAGACCCTTCTTTCACCAAAGACTCTCCCAATAGCCATAGACTACATGACTAAATTCTATGTGAAATGCTGTCCTGAGAAATGGTGGACCATCTAACCTTTTGGAGCCATTTATTAAAAAGAAGGCTTTTCTTGCTGCAGACAGACGAGTATAGCAGAAAGATTACAAATACTTTTAGTCCGCCAAACTGTCTATATTCATTTGCCTTTCTGCTCAGAGATTTGATTTTTAATCGTTTTTAATTTCTAAGAGGGATTCTTTCGGCAGTAGAACATAGGATGTCACTATGGAATTTAAAGCACATGGTAAGCAAGAATGTAATACCACTAGGCCTAATGTCTAACAATGACCATTGCCTTCATTGTAGTCAGCATGAGGCATAGCTGTCCCAGGAGAGCTCTGTATGGTGGCACAAGGAACATACTGAATAATACTCGGTTCCAATTACTTGCACGCTCTTGAATTCATCACACCTTCATCTTTGGATGCTGGTAGTTGTTGCTCCATTTGCCCGGGTGGACTTGCTTGTTCTTCATACACCAACCCAGCTAACTTTCATTCCTTTCTTCCATTCATCCAGATGGCTACTCCTCCAAGGTTTCCCTGCCCTGATCTTCCATTTCAAGCTTAGGTATTCCTTCTCACTACCGCTGAGAATTATGTAGAAGAGCATAAGATTTCAGAAAATTGCTATGGAACAAATGAATGAGTAGGCAGGAAGGAGGGAAGGAAGGAGGAAGGGAAGTAAGAAAGAAGGGAAGAAGGAAAGATAGGTGAAAGAAAGGAAGGAATGATATGATGATTGATGGATAGATGGAAGGGCGGACAGACAGATGTCCATCAAGGTATTCTAATCACTAATTCTATCAAAATCTCATTTCACCTTTTCGGACAATTCAACAGCCCTTCCTATGGATCACTAATTTCTCAAATCAGAGATGGAAATAAGAAGCATCCAAACCAATGGGATGGACCACAAAAGGCTTCCCAAGGAAACAATAGTTAAAGGGTGTTGATGATTCCAAGGATACAAAGGGAGTTGCCAGGCAAAAGAGGAAGCAACGTTTGTGCTGCTAGGATGCTATACATGAAGGTGGACCATGAGTCAGCATTTATAGAACCAGAGGCCTTTGTGATCATAGAAATGAAGATGATAAAGCTAGAGAGACTTGCTGAAGTCAGATTGTAAAACCACTTACGTGCAAAAGAGAGTCTGTGATTTAGCTCAAAAGCTGTGAGAGCCGGTGAAAGGTTGCATGCAAGTGATTCCCTGATCCAGTGTGTACTGAGAAAGATGACTCAGCTGTAGTGTGGAGGATGGATGGTGGTAAGGATACTGGAGGCACAAAGACCACCTACACAAACATCTAGGTAACCTTGGCAAGAAATGATGAAGGTTAATGGATCAAGGGAGTGACTTGAGACAGGGCTGAGTCTTTTCAGTGGACATAACCATGTACCTGTAGATGAAGCATCCCAGTAAGCAATATAGCAACCAGCTATGGCTGGGACGCTTCGTCCACAAGGGCACAATGTCCTTCAGGTGAATCACTTGCTTTTTCTGAGACTTGCTCTTACTTATAAATCATCCCATAAGACTTGTCTCCTAATTTTGCATAATGGTAAAATAATGTAATAGATTGTTGCTTAGTCAAATGGGTTCTAAAAATTAGGTAAATCATCACCGTCTCTATCATATTAGGAGTATTTTGGATGCAAATGAAATAAAACCAGTCTGAACTGGCTCAAGCAAGATAAAGGACTGTCTTGGAAATTCTGTGAGCAGACCTGGTTGCAGACACTGTTTGACTCCAATTCAAATGATGTCAACGAGATTCAGACCTTGGCTCTGCTCCTCTGGTGAGCTCTCCATCCTCAGATCTTCACCGCCATCCTTCCTCCCTGTAGTAGCTTCTCTTGGCACATGAGACAATACTGTCTCTTCCCATAGGTATTTCCACAAACATAAGGCCAATTCTTTGATTGGCCTAAGCTGGAACACATACCCATTTCTGTGACTAGAAAATGGAATCAAAATCTTGCTTTAATCTTATTTTTATTACTCTACACATCTGACTACCACTGAGTCAGTGGGTAAAATGCTTGTCTTGAAAGTACAAGGACCTGAGTTAAATCCCCAGAACCCATGTGAATAACGAAGTGTGTGGCTGGAGAGGTGGTTCAGGAGTCAAAGTCTGGCCTCTCAAGCAAAAGGATGTGGATTCAAATCCCAAATTACATGTGAAAAATGGTGGGCAGATATGGTAGCTGCTGTCTATATTTCCAGCCCTAGAAGGAGGAACCTGGGAAAACTATAGCAGCAATATGGAGGTATGTTACCTTTAGACTTCCACAGGCACATACTTTAAAGGATCCTCTTATACACACACACACACACACACACACACACACACACACACACACACACACGCAAAACATGTGCAGTGAGTCATAGTGGTTCATGCTTATAAATATAACACTAAGAGAAAGGCAGATCCTTGGGTCTCTCTGGCCAACCAGCCTAGACTACTTGCCAAGTTCCAGACCAGTAAGAGACTCAGTCTCAAAACCAGGTGGAAGGCACTCTCTTCCTCTTTGGAAAGTGTCTACTCATCCCCAGGAGCTTTTAGTATCTGTAAGAATTAAATCTTTCACCCATCTCTTCTATTTGTACACCTTGTGAGTAGACCCAAGGCTTAGTTAGTTACCAATGCAAACTCATTCAAATGTGTCCGCTGGTAGGAAACACGCAAAAGCAACAGCTATGTGGTTATCCAGAAAGGCGACCATCAACAACTTAGAAGTTGTCACCTATTGCTTCTTTGCTGTGGAAGAGCTGCTTGAAGCGTGTCTTGACCAGGATGAAGCGCCATGAACACACAGGAAGCCACCTGGCAAACTGAATAGCGGCCTCAGCTTCACTTCAATTTCTTCTAGAGACATCTGGAGTTCCCTCCCCTATCAGAAAGCAAGAACTATATGAAGAGAAACCATATTGTCTTCATCCTATATCTTCATCATCTATGACAGGCTTATTTTGGGTCTTTCATAAAAGTGTGCAAAGTAGATGAGTTCACTTTGCTAGGCACTGGCAAGTAAAAATGGTCACAAAAGAACAATGTGTAATGAAAGCTCTTACAACCTTGGAAGCACAGCTGATTTGAAATAAGATGACATGTTCCAAGTATGCTCTATGGGTAGATGGCCCTTTTCTGTTTATAGAGCACTAAATCACACCCATTGATTCTCAAGACACCCCTTGCACTGGTGGCCTAGTATATGTGACAACTTTATTGTATAGATGAGAGATCAGTTAGTTGGGGAGCAAAGGGAGAAAAGATTCCATCAAAGTCAATTTATTAGTGACAGAGACTCAACTCATCCACTTTCCCAGATGTAAGCTCTCCTTTCTGTGGCACCTCTACGCCTTTGCATAAGATCCACTGCAGATGCACAGTGAAAGAGACTTAACTGATAATCATAGCATGCTTCTAATGATCAACCTATTGAGGGAAGTGCTCTTTTCTAATCACCACCCCAAATTTGTGCAGTTACTAATCAATGGAAAAATAAAGCATTTCAGTGTGTCAACTCCATACTGAGCCTCACAGCTAGTCAGCAGCTAATGAGAACTAGCATCTTTGACTCCGAGTTACCACCCCTCCCGTTCACTTCTCTCTGGCCTAGAGGTATCAGAGTCAGGAAATCCTTGAAATAGGAATTGGAGAAGCCTTCCCTTCCCCTGCAGCCTTCTTCTGTCTGCTTCTCTCAGCATGTCTTCTGTGAGTACACACCTCCTGCCACATGGAACACGGGCCGCCCTCTCATGGTTTCTATAATCACAAATAGTTTTGAGTCTCCACCATCTCCACTCATCAACCTCCTCTGCTTCATTCTCACCCAGATTATGTCTGCCAAGTACCACCATAGGCCAAGGACCCCACATACACCTCCTATTATTGTTTCTGGGTTATAAATCAAGAAATTTCCTTTGAGATATTGTAACACTTACCCAAGATCTCAACTGGGCAGTGGCAGGACCAGGTCTTCTGTGTTTGACTTCAGTGTCATCGTTAACTTGCCTCAAGAATGACTCATGAAAGCGCATCCCCTCCTCCTTCCGACAGAGCTAAGACCGGCTCGCAGACATGACTCCCTGTATACCACTATGCCTTTTACAAGTCACTGAATGTTCAGGAATTCCTGATCCAATGTACAAGGTTAATGAATAATATGTAAAAGTCTGTCATTTATGCAGCACACTCTCATAAACATTTATTAGTATGCTAATAGAGAATAATGGCTATGTGAGCGTAAAATCAGATGGGGACCACCCTACAAAAGACTGTCAGAAAACCCCACAGTATTCTTTGCATCTACTAAGAGTATGCAGGCATGATCTCTGGGTAGATTTTTCCATCCTTGGACTGACCATACATGGTTCAGAAGAGGTGAGACTTGAATCCAAGAGGCTTGAGGCTGCTCCTGGCTCTGTTCTTATACAAGTGGAAGAACTGGCATGTACAGCAACCCATTCTTTTCCAGGATTTCACCAGTCACCTTTCCAGAGATTTCTCCATTTGCTGTTCCTCAGTAAGCCTGAGCAATTGCCTGGCACCTAACGCACATTCAAATATATTTATACAAGTAAACAAAGTTGAAACAAAATCACTTTCCCTTCTGATTTCAGTTTTCTCTCCAGATCTTTATCTATTGCCCTCCCAACTGCCAGAAACTTTTCTCCCTTCTCTTCTAAATGGATCTGGTCAGTAGTAGCATTTAAGTCATGCCACTTCCTTAAGCTTAGTTCCAGACAGCTTAGTGCACTAAGCTAGTACAAAAGACAAGTGACCTGATTCTCAACTTCCCTCTGCCTCTGGTGACAAAGTCACGGGATGGTGGACTCTCATCCCTCACTTCACTCAGTAATGGACAGCAAGTCATGAGTGAAATTCCCTGTGGTGAGTTTCTTCATGGAAATGTAAGGATAATAAAGTTCTCGTGACAATTGGAGTATTTAAAAACCCATGTGTGTGTGTGCATTTTTCTCCCTATATAGCTGTTTACTGCAAACTCTAGCCAAACTCTGACATGAGAAGTGTCATAGTTAGTCTGCATTGTCACAGATAAAATCATGACAAAACAGCTTAAGGAAATAAGGGGTTTTAATATCTTTTTATGGTAGTATAGTTTTAATATCTCTTATGGTAGTATAGTTTTAATATCGCTCATGGTAGTAGAGTTATTGTTCTTCGTCCAGCTTGCAGAAAAGCCCACACCAGCACCAGGGCCAAAGGAACCGACCACACCATACCCACATTATGGCTGAACAGAGAGAGTGATAATCCTTACTTGCCAGACCAGCATGTCTGGTCAAGTATACAAGAGAATGCCAATTTCCTCAACCAGCTCTCCGTATTTTATTCACCTGTCCAGGGCCTAGTCCCACCCACCATGGGCTGGACCTTTTCCATCAACTCCCCAGACAATCTGAAGGTTTGAGCTAAGCTTTGCTCAACTACTAATTCTCTACAAATGTGTCCCGAGCTTGAACTCTCAACGATGCCTGTATCTAACTGTGACACAAAGATACCTAAGATATGCTTCCTAGAGTCAAGAAACTTCTAATGTATGTGTGTAGAGGATGAAAGGTTGAAAGTCATTCCCGAACAAGTGAAGTTACAAAATTCTTTTGTGTTGTTTGTTTGTAGACAGGGTCTGGATGTGACTAGCCTGGAGCTCACTACATATACCAAGCTGGTCTTGAGCTTGCAGTGACCCCCTTTCTCTGTCTTCCCAGTACAGAGATTATAGGCATGTGACAAAGACAGCTACTCACTCATTCCTTTTATGGTACTAGGATTAAACTAGAACTTCACACATGCTGGGAAGTGCTAAATCATTAAGCTACATCCACAGTCTCAAACTCATAAAGCATTATAGTAAAGAAAAGACTATGAATATCATCTGCATGAAATTTTTCAGAGAAAGTTTCATTAAAGAGAAAGATTATGTTTTTAACTGGGCTGTGAGAAATGAGACAGCTTTGTGGCTTGTGGCTTTGTACATGACATTATGTCTGTAGCCCATGTAGACCTTACTTAAGTGCTATATAATATTTCACTTTATCAAGCCCCAGGTCACAATTCACTTGCCACACTTTTGCATCATTAGCCTAAAATTATCTTTGTGCATGCTTTAGACGTAGGTGAGCTCTTTCCCTAGCAGAAACCATCACAAGTAGAATGATTGACACACGTCCCTTGCCATGGCTCTCAAAGACCATGGAACAGATGAACAACACCGGGAAACTACCCGAACACTGACAGTCTGTATCACAATGGGTGCTGAAGCTTAGTCCAGGAGCCTTGGAAGACCAGTTATGTGCTAGGCTCATGGTGTGCAAGGGGTGGGGAACTTAGCATACAGCAGTATCTCTCAAAGCCCAGCGGTGGCTATCAGACTTCTAGCCAACGTTCCCTGCACTTTTCAGGGTGGAAGTTGGAAGTGGGAAGCAATTAATCCTGTTTACATGACATGATCCCTTTCCAAGCTGATAACTGTCCCTCGGCAAGGGGTCATCTTCAGAAAGCATCACCAAAGACAGGCTATTCCAGAAGCAGCACAGTCCTGCTAGGACTGAAGTATGCCCAATTGCACAGAGACGGAGAAAGGCACTCGGAAACCTCCATGTTAAGTGTCTAGACTAGCCTCTGAAGCTAGCAAAGAGCCACTGGTCCCGCCTGAGGCCTTCAGGCCTGTGTGCCTCTTTGAGCTCTACCCTCCCAAATCTGGACACTTCGGACTAAGTGCACTGACCCTCACACTCTGACCCACTTCCTCCTCTACCTCCTCCTTCTCTTCTTCCTCCTCCTCCTCTTCCTCCTCCTCCTTTTCCTCCTTCTCCTCTTCCTCCTCCTCCCAAACCTCCAGCTGCCAGCAAGAAGCTGTGATTCTCAGCTGGAGAGCCCAGTGGTCAGAAGGTCGATGCTGGTCTCCAGGGCAGCCCCTTCAGGATGAGTCAAAGGCAAGCTGCCAGGGTGGAAAACCCATTGTCTCATAACGCAGGTGTGAGAACTGGAGGAACTCTGAGCCAGCCCCACCCCGCACCCTGAGAGAGTTCAAACAATCCCCAGAGCGAGCGAGAAGAAAATTGTCTCATAAAACTTCGCATTGATTTTAGTTGGATCCTTATAAATTCCTGCGGGGCCAGATTGCTTTTAGCATGATTAATATCCCTGCCCTCCCCAGCTACGCTCATGTTCTCCCTCCCTCTCTCCCATCTCATCTGCTCTCTAACACGTATGCACCCCCACATTGCATGCTTGCCTGTGTATGCACATGTGTACACACACACACACACAGCCTCTACTGTGGCAGAGACTGGTGTACACACACATGCAGAGACACACAATCCCTCTGTTAGCTTCTCACACCCCTTCAACACAGGGTTAACAGTTTCTCTTGTCGGGAAAGCTCGGGTCTGTTTCTTTTCCTAATGTCTTTTTAACACTTATCTCAAACTTGGCCAGCCTTTGCCTCATGACCAAAATTTTCCCTTCAAAACACCCTGAGTTCACATAACCCAAAGCACAGACCTCCATCAGTCATGGGCACGCTGACTGGTGGGTCGGCTCCATGAACCCAAACAAGCCACTCAGCTGCTGGTTCTTGGCACGGCTAGGGTTTCCCAGGGTTCAGGAGCAAGAAGGCACCTCGGGTGAGCCCCCCCCCATGCGGTGTCGTGTGGCACTAGGATCTGGACCACGTGGGGGCTTCTCATTCCAAATGAACTTGCATGCAGAAAAGGCTGTAGAGGATTGGTGCTGGCCTGCAGACTGGTTATTCTGGTGGGGGAAAATCAGCGTGTGACAATCATCATTGCTTTAAAAGGTTCCTGGCTTAGCACAGACCTTGGTCACATTTCCAACCAAGGGGAAATCCATTCCTCATGTAACCCCATACTTTTGCCCCCTCTTGATACCCCTTCCTGAGGCTTTCCAGATCCTTCTTCAGGCCTTGGTCTCCCTGGTTCCAAAACCTTCCCAAAGAAGGCAAACTTCAGCTGGCAAGGCGGAACTTTCAGGAAACTGAAGCTGTCTAGGAATGACATAGGGATCCACAAGCAGTTGGTGGGGGAGGTATTTGCCTTGCAGCCCTCTGGGGAGACTTGTGGACTAGTTCTGTGCCAGGCCTTTGTCTGCCTTCAAGGTGGCAACGGCAGCCCCCCTCCATCTCCCACCAGGCCCCTGTGCTGTTTGTCCTGCCTCCTGTATGTGGATCTTCGCCTTTCCCAGAGTCTGTGGATTCTGAAAGTTCTAAGTCAATCTCCTGCTTCCACTTCCCCACAGCTCACACAGCTTTCACCCACCATAATTGCCTGATGATCTGATTGGTCAACAGGGATACCATGGCATGGTGTATGCGGGGAGGTGCTCTGTTCCAAAGTGACACCCTTTGAAAGTGGAACCATATCCTTGTAGTCCCCAACAAGTCAAATGCAAATACTGCCCCACAGTCTCTAGGAATCAGTTGTGCCCTCAACAGGTCTCAACATGAGGATGTCCTCAAGTCTGCACACTCTGTCTCTCTTGCAAGACAAAGTAGTTACGAGTAGAGACGGCAGACCTGGCCTTGTGGCACACTCAATGAGTTGCTTTGGGACTTTTATTTCATTTTCTATGCAGGGTTATGAACAGTCTGTGCTTCAGAGGGTAGTTGTGAGAGGAGGTGCTTGGCTGCATGTGATTCTGTTTGGAGTAATGGCTGGCATGCTTATCTAAGAGTAAATAGGCACCGTGTGCCAATACTGATCCGGCCACTGACAAGTCAGCCATGCACACAACAGCATGCAGACCCCCATCCCCAAGGAGCAGAAGTTTCATACCATTGCACTAAGCGAGCCTCAGCAGTCCTGAGAGTAGCTTCATGCTTACTGTCTTTATAGTCTCTGGGTGAGACCCAGCGGTATTGTACATACCATAGCCCTTTGAATGCCCCCTTAAGCACACAATGGGTATTCAGCAAACAGCTTTTGAATTGCCGGAGAGCAAAAAAATCCATAAATATGGCATGGCCATATGCCCATCTGTGTCCAGGTACACAGGACAGTGTGTACTGAGCTCTCGTCTCTATCCTCATAACAAATCTCTGTTCTCATAACAAACCCACAGGTAGGTGCTAACATGGTGCCCATTTTACAGATGAGGGGATGAAGGACTTAAAGATGAGATTGGTAGACATTGATACCCTTGGTGAGGTCCATAACCCTAAACCCGGACCATCTGGCCAGATTTGGAGCTCAGTCCCCATGCCAACCGTAGAACCAAACAGATGCAATTCTGAAAAATGTATAACAGGCACTCTTTCATGACTGGCAGGGGATGACAGCCACTCCTAACTCGTGCGCCTGGGCCTCGTTCCACTGCAGACGCTCCCAGCACACTCACAGGAAGCAGCTGACCTGAGTGGCAGGTCTAATCTAATAACCCAGTCACTTCCCTGCTTGAATGCCTCCTACCCTGTCCCCATGAGAACTTCTGTGCTGGTTAGAGAGATATGGGCGTCAACTTGACAATTAAAAGCTGAGCCCTGGGCACATCTGTGAGGAATTAATAGTTAAGGCAAGTGCTTAGCAAGTCCACAGAAGACTGTCTGATAGGGGTAGATCCAGTCCATAGTGGATGGGACTATTCCCTGGGTAGGTAGATAAGGTGGAGGGAACTGGTTCCGTAAGTTGGCCTTCCTTAATATATTTTGGCAGTCTCGTTGGCTAGCAAGGAAAGTTTGCCCCTCTCTCAGCAATCCTGTGGGCATACTGTAGCCAGTTACCTCAGCTCCTGGTTTGGGGTGGGTTCTCCTGCCATGTTGGACTATGAACTATAACCAGATAATTGTAAAAAGGAATAAAACTCTTTGGTTGTGATTTTATCAGCAATATGCAGGCAAACTGCAATAACCCCTGTTGGTTTAATCATTCTTCAAGGGTGGTTTTTTTCCCTAACACTTTGATAAGTATTTCACATAATAACTCAGAACTCATCAGTGCTTATCCAAAGGCCTGAAGCAAATGTTTCCAGAAAGAGCGTCTCCCTCTGTGTAGGAGTGAACCCTTGGCCCAGTTCCTTCTCTTTGCCCCTGCAGCTCCACTCTTTTCTGCCCTGCCTTGCTCTGGGTTAAAAGTCTGCCTTCCATGGCCACTTATGAGGTGTGTGCCCTTGGGCAAGTTACTTAACCTCAAATTTCCTCCCTGGTAAAAACTGAATTGAAATCACAGTAGCTAGTGGTTTGAACAGGGTGAAATGATTTTCACATGCCAACTTAGCATGCTGTTCTTGCTGGAATCAGCATTGTGTTGAATAGAAATGACAGTCACTTGCCTGTTCACTGAAGTCCTACAGACATAAGACATGCATCCACAATAGGAAGATTACGTAATTAAAATGTCCCTGCAAGAATAGCCACCGCAGGCTAAGGATGACTTTTTCAGTACGTTCAGACCGATGGCCTGACAGATCCCATCATACAAAACCTCGTCCCAAAAGACAGCTTTTCAACTGAAGAGCAGTTTCATGTCTGAATGTGTTTTAATGTGGCCAGCTTTTCAGTTTGCAATTTCTCTGTGCCTGGGCTGTCCCAGTAGTGTGGCTCAGTCAGCAGGAAGGCGCGGGGGGGGGGGGGGATGGCCAGCGTGCTGTTTGAATCTGAGGTCTTGCATACTCATGGCAATCCCCTTTTAGTCTCCCGAATTTAAGACTATGAAAGGCAGGCAGTCAGGTTAACAGGCAAGTCCTCAAAGGTGCCGGGCGGTCTCCAAGGGAAGAGAAAAATCCCAAGTTATAAGTCACTTGAAGGCAATTTAATTATAGACCATGTGAAACCAGGTTTTAAATGTGAAGGGTCACACTGCCTGTTTCCCCAGACCCTGCGGAAAGTGTTAACTACTTATCATTCCATGGAATTTATATGAATGCACTGAGCCCAGGGCTATTTATTAGTTCCAAGGCTCCTCAACAACTCCCAGTGACACCAGTTGATGGTGACACTAGACATCTTGGTGCCAGCAGCAGGAAGAAGCTCTGCATACCAGAATCCATGTCCACTGTCTAAATGCCATAACCTGGAGGCATGTTTAGCATCCCAAAGAAATGTTTGAATGACATTCCCTTCTATTCCCCAAAATGTGAGCTTTTTTTCTATCTGTAAACACACACACCACACACACACACACACACACACACACACACACACACACACACAGAGTCAAGCGCACTCATCCCTGCTCCATTTTGAAAAGATAATGATTGCTGTTAGAAATTGCTTGGCACATAGTGTATAATGGGGTAGGCTGCCTCCTTGTGTCCTGAACGTCTCACCTCTACTGAAAAACCCGCCCTGTGCACACAGCAGTGCCTTGCTAACACTCACCATTTATCCACCTTCCAGACTATAAGACCCCAGGACAGAGCCAGGAAAGTTGGCAGATGTTGCCAGAAGCTGCCTTTTGCTTAGGCCCTCATTGTAATCTTCAACCTCCAAATGGACTAGGGATGGGGTTGCTCTGGGGAAAGGAGAATTCGCACCAATCCTGAATAGAGACTGATCCTAGTGTCTGGCCAGAAAGGGACAAACTGGTAAAGGGTGTGCTTAATTTTTCTTCAGAAGTCCAAGCAGTCTCAACACCCCACTGTGGTAGAGTCATCCCTTCCACACACACCTTTCATTACATGGTATGCTGCTTGACCCTTACTAGGCGCCCATTCTTCACAAAGAAGCCTGAGTTCTTGCCACACTGCCGAGACTGCTCCCTGCTTGGTCAGCTTCCAAGGGCAACATGACGATACAGGACAGAATTAGACAGTAGTGTCCAGTATTTGAAATAGGCCCGGAAATCTCAAAAAGTCCAGGATTATATGGGCAAGGAAAAATGTTACTTCTGCAGAAAGGCATAGAGCCATAGTTCAGAAAAGTGCACACACACACATAGTGCATGGTCTATTGGACTTTTATCCCTAATGCCACGAACTCATGTCTGGCTCTGGTCAGTCACCAGTCACCACCAATGTGCAAAGGTGGGCAAAGAGTAGGAATATTCCAGGAAACCTGAGTACTGTGCTCAATACTTGAAAATTATTTTATTTATTCATTTGAGCATGAGAAAGAGGCAGAAAGAGGAGTCAGAGATATGTCTCTGCAATAAGTTCTCTCTTTCTACCACTTATGCTCTGGGGACTCCAACTCAGGTCACCAGATTTGTGCATAGGTATCTTTACTGGCTGAGTCCTTTCTAGCCTGAGACAAAATAGTTTTCTCATATGACATTCTATTGACAGGCCCATTGGCTCACGAGACACTTCTCAAATAGTGGTGTTTTTTTTAGAATACAGAGTCTCCCTGCTTTTACTTTAACTCTTTAATAGTAAGGACAGCATCCCACAGGTACCATAGAGGTGATGTTCCCTTATAGTCATGTAGGAAGATTGCATTGGAAACAATGACTTTTGAGCACGTGTTCAGCATATCTTGTTTAATTTAAAGAAGTAGGATTCCGTTGCTAGCCATCACCTCACACTCCTCATCACTCCTGCAGCTCCTGGAAGCTGATCTCGTGGGGACGACACATGGCTGACCCAGGGCAGGGAGGAGGGGGCAGGCGCTCTCTGGAACACAGAGTGGCTAGTGCGTGAAGGCCAGAGTGGGGAGTCCAGGTGGTGATTCAAGAGGCCAGATGTGAGCTGAGAGCTTGCTTGAAGCCATCTGGAGCAGTAAGAGAGAGCAGAGCCGGCCAAGCCGAACTTTACAACGTGCTGAAAGCCAGGCACTTCAGAAATAAATAAAGTCCTGATAGCAGACAAAAAAAATGGTAAGAAGCAGGGTTCAAAAAGAGGAGGCACAGCAGGACTGGGTGGGCTTCAAAGTCTTAGGGAAAAAAAAAGATCAGGACCAAGTTCCAAATTGCTAGTGAATCATCATGAAAATTGCTTGAACAAGCACTCAGCAAGCACTCAACAAGGACTAGGTACTATCTTCAATTGCCTCACATTCTGTACCGATCCGTGCCATTGCTGTAACAAAATGCCTGTGATAATAACTTACAACACACAAAGGTTTACTTTAGCCACAGTTTGTGGGTTTTCCGTGCATGGTCAGTTAGCCTCATGGGTTTGAACCTGTGGCAGTGCAGCGGAGTGATTCTGTCCATCTCATGGCCAGGCAGCGAAAGACATAGAAGGGGTTCTGTGGTCCTGTAATCTCATGGGGCACAAGTCAAGAGCCCCGACTCTTTAGAAAGTGGCTTCCTGACCCAAAGTCCCATCCCATCATGGATTCCCAACCAAGAACTGCAAATGTCTCAGGAATATTTGGAGCAGGCTGGAGATTTCGCATCAAGTCTTGGGTGGTGTTTTCTCCTCATGTATACGTAGGGGGATCCCTCAGAAGGACACATCATGTGCATGGGCTTTGGGGAAGTGCATGACCAAGTCTCACCATCAATCTGAGAAAACTGTGATAACCCTCTCCTTTCACCCCCAGTGATGCTCTGCTTTTATACACAGATGAGGGGAGAGGGTTGTTTCCCCTTAAACGTCTCCAAAGTGTTTGTAAATAGAATATTAAAAAATAATCCAATAAAGACCCCAGAGGTATGAGCTCTTGTCATTCTCCTGGGTAGAAAATGCCACTCAGAACGCACCCAGAAGTGACAAAAGAGGGTGTGGCGCCTTTAAAAAATTAATCTGTGACATGAACCCATGGGATTAGCAGTTCCTCTTGGTGCCCAGCCTTCCCATGGCCTCAGCCAGGGAAATCTGAGGCCTGAGATGATTAACCAGCTCAGATCGTGTTACCTCTGCCAAAATCACACTTTTCATTTCTCCTTTCATCCCAAAGGTCACCAGAAAGGTAAGCCCCAAACATAAATGCTACTTTGTGGTCTTACTTTCAAACAATTATCAACTCATAAATCTTGGTCCGACAGTAATGAGAGTATGGAAAATAATTGAACTCAGTTCAGACTCAAGGGGTGAGGCTGGACCAGAAATCTTCCCCAGTGCACGGATCCTCCAATCCAGTGGTGACATTTGAACTTTGGGTGGATGGGAATGAAGTCAGTTTGGCATGGTAATAATCCAGCAGGAGCTCAGAAAGAAGTAGGAGCGAAATAAAAGATCAGATCCCAAGGCATCCAGTAGAGCAGAGAAAGACTGCAGACAGGTTTGGAGCCTGGGGTACCAAAGGGAAAGTCCCAGATCAGGCAATTGGCTGATCCTAGAGAGGCAGTGGGCCAATCAGTGCTTGGGGACAGAGTTTCCAATCTTTCCCATAAAAGACTACTAAGAGTCCTATGAGACAATGCACAAAAATGTTTAAAAGGTGGCAGAAAGAAACCTCCAGGTTGTGCATGTTAGTTTCATGTCACAATTGGTGGTCATGTTGAGCAGATCCTGCTTGCTGAACATCCCACACATTCTAGTTCTATGTGTATGCGCCTCACACCAGCTCCACTGCCCCCCCATAGTTGAGATGAGTGTGCGTGTTCTTCTTCCCGTGAGTGCCAGCCTCCCTCACCAGCCATCCTCTAGCTAGCAGGTAAGATGAGCTTTTGAAACATGTCACTTGGGGCTGGGAAGATGGTTCAGGGATTAAAACGCTTTGACTCAATAAGCAGAAGGGCCTGAGTTCAGATCCCGAGATACCATGTAAAAATGCCGGGCAGATATGGCAGCAGCCTATAAATCCGACCCTGGAAAGCAGAGTCGGGGAAACCCCAGGACAAAGCAGCAAATGCAATCCAGGATGATTCCCAAGGTCATCTTTGGGCTCCAAAGGCACATACACTCAAGTGCACATGTGCACATGACCAATATGTGCATACATGAAAAGAAAAAAACCATGTCAGGTGACTCTTCTGATCAAATGTCCCAGTGGTTCCCCCAAGTCTCCTTTGTGTTCTGATGTGTCACTGGTTTTCTGGGCAGCATATAGATTGCAGGAGGCCAGAGTGGAGAGGACAGAAGATGACAGTGTTAGTGAGAAACGATGCCTAAGATGTTGGACATGGGTAAGAGGGAAGGAAGAGCTTGGATGCAGTATGCTCACAAGAGAGAAAGGAGAGCACTTGTGTGTGACTGGAAGTGGGGTGTGGGGGATGGAGAAAGACCAGAATAGGTGGGTGAGGGGTACTCTGGGACTTGAAGGACTCTGGGGATGGTAGAATCACTTCCCCAGGAAGGATGATGATGAAGGCACAGAATCCTGGGGCAGAAATTGCAATTTTGATAGAGGGGAACTGAAGCTTTCATACCGACCCTCTTGGGGAAGAAGAGCAAGATATGGAGGTCCTTCAACCCATTGGGGTTCCCTTTGAAATTTTCCATAGGCTGAGTAGCTTCTACACAGCAGAAATTTATTTTGCACAGTTCTAGAGGTCGGGAATTCCAAGGTAAAAATGCAGATAGATCCCGTCAGATTGGCAGCCACTTGTGATTCATAGATGGCTGGAACAAGAAGGTTCCTTACACTTCCTCTCAATCCCATTCACGAGAGCATTGCCCCATGACTTAATGGCCTTCCTGTGGGGCGCTGGCCTCAGCATGGGGCCATTATGAGCATGGGGTCATTGGAAGGGAGAGACAATAAAACCACAGAATATTTTTCTCCCTCTGAGGGTAAATTTCATCATAGAACCATCAGCTTACACAAGGTCACCTGGAATTCAGATTTCATTCTCAATTCAATTTTCCCAGGGAGTGCAGAAAGAAGGATGGAGTGTTCCACAGTGAGCAACCCAACTTGCATGGATTCTAGAAAAAACCTTTTCTTATTCTCTCCTCCTACAGGGACTTATAGCTGTGTCTAACACAACAAAAATATTTGCTCGATTGAAGATAGAAGATAACTTTTGGGTGGGATCAACAAATTCTTGGAAAAGGAAGATTTGGAGCCTAGCTCCACGTTCCCATCCACCGTACTTACCAGATCTATACTGATATCCTAAGCCCCTGTGCCCTAACAAACATGCTTTAATGAATCTAGGCGTTCCTCAGGGATTTTGGAATCTGATGGTGCATCACTCCAGATCAAGTTGAGACCTCCGGGCATTTGTTTTAGTTAATATGATGATTTAAAAAAGTGATTAAAAGCATGAGCCAAAAATCCAGATCCTTCATCCACTCTGTACTTGCTATGTGTCCTTCAGCAACTCCTTAACCTCTCTGTATTTTGGGGCCTCATCTATGTAATGATTAGTGTAACAGCAACTGTTTCCAGAGTATGGTAGACTATGCTTGTGTGAATGAAGCACACAGAGCAATGAGAAGCATGGGGTGGAGAGGAACAGTCACATGTTGCTTAATGGCAGGAACAAGTTCTGAGAAGCGTGGTTAGGCAACTCTCATGAGAACGCACCCGTGTGTACTTACACAACTGTAGCTGGAACAGGTCAACTGCTTGGCATGGTCTCAGTGTGATCAAGAACTGAGATAAGCATGATCTGTGCAGTGTTACCAGAAATAACATGGCTGTTGCTTCACAGTACACTTTGTCTATGAGTAGAAAAAGCACATTCTCAAAAAGCCACAAGTCAATCTAGTAGCAAACATCCAAACCTGTTACATACTAGCGTATCTTTATCGCCAGATTATACACCAAGCTCTTGTGTGACAGTTCTGGGAAGGTATGAACAAATGTCTGTTTGCCCCAAGTAGGGTACTGGAGGAAAATCAAAGAAACTGCACCACCCAAGTCCAGTTTAGTGAACCAATGAGTTTACAGGGGGTTCACCCTAAACATCATGGGTGATTCATAGGTACATGCATTGCTGAAAACCCACCTTTGACTGAATGATAGCTAACAAAAGCTGTAGTCTGGAGCTCCCTGCAAGGCTTGCAAGCAGCTGAACACATCAGTCTCCTTTCCCTAGCAGTCCTTACTGCTTATCTAACCCTAGGGAGGGGCCTATGGGTCTTGTAAGTTTTAGGAACTTCCTGAGACTTGTGATCTGTTTATTTCCTGAGTTTCAAGAGCCTCTCTCTTGGAAGTAATGCTACAATTCAGAGAAAATTCCTTTCCAGCAGTCATTGTATGTGCTAGCCTTTCTATCCAGGGACTAGGCAGCAGATGTGTAGATACACACACACACACACACACACACACACACACACACACAAGTGACACAGTGAGATCTCAGAGTAGGTGCTACATCACTAGACAACAGGGACTTTCACCTCACTGAACACTGACTGAAGCAGTCTGGGAGACCCGGACACTGAGTCACCCTGGCAGCTGTGGTGCTTGCAGACCTAGCAACAGGGATAAGAGCAGATGCCGAACAACAGCTGGGAAGTGCTTTGGAACAAAGAAGGAAAAACCTCAACTGGACAGAAAACAACTTCCTCCCCTGACAAGAAAAAGAAGCCAGGTGCAATGGGAACCTGTCAGAACTGCAGTTGATAGCCCCTACGATGGGTTACCTGTCAAGACACAGAGAGGGTGCTCAGTGAGTATATAGTGGTTTCCTTATTCCATGTGAGCATAATCAGAGATGTCCCTGCTTACATTGACCCTTCCCCAGGCTTCACACTTGTGCAAGGACTTCACCCAAAAGCTCCTAGTTAGTGACGGGAATTGGCATCAGAAAGTGGGGGAAGAAGTAGGAATTAGGACTGAGGAGACAAGTTCTAACTTAATCTTACCACTAACTTAGTCTATGACCTCCAGCTATTTCTCTCAGTTTCTCAAATGCAAAATAGTAGCCGGATGTTGAGACTCAAAAGATAATAGCTATCGGGGTGATTCTGCCAAGCTCACATGGGGCTTACAACTTTGAACTGTCTCCTTAATGGAAAGCGGTCCTTGGCACATGACAGACAGTAGCCAACAATTGCATGGAATAGTTCTAGAAACTCTACTGCGAGTAAGTGAGTTCACCTAACCCCATGACAACCTTCAAAGGCTAGAATCGCTTTCATGTCTGCTATCCAAATGAGGAGCCATGCACCGTGAGATAAGGCCCTTTCCCAAGATCACACAGCAAGTCGGAAGTAAAACTGCAAGGTAGACCTAAGATCCTTGGCATCGAAGTGCTCATTCACCAGCTGGGTTCAGCACATGCCCTTTTCACAAATGGCAAAGTTCATGAAATCATGAAGTCACATGGAGAGGCACAGGGAGGACTCAACATGATTTCTGAGAAGTACTCCTGCAATGTCTTCTAATTCCTGTGATAGTTCCTAGAGAGAGGGACCATCCTACTATTAGAGAACTGTCACAGTCAGAACGTAAGATGCCTCCCACGGGTTCATGTGTTTGAATCCTCACTGATATTCATGTTTGGGAAGGTCTTGGCAATTATAGGCACTTCACAACAGGGGGCGGCCTTGAGGTTGGTAGCTGTGATAGATACGGATATTAACTTGACAACTGAAGTCTCTAGCTCTGGACACTTTGTAAAGTTAGTAGTGAGTGAAGCCCAAGTAAGCCTATAAGACATTATCTAGTTGATAGGGAGGACCTAGTCCATGCGGGGTGGGATTTGTTTGGCATTCTTGGGCATACTTGGACAGACAAGCTGAGTGAGATTTGTCTGTCTCTCTCAGTAATCCTGTGGATATGATATGGCCAGTTCCTTTGGCCTCTAGTGTTGGCATGAGCTCTTCTGGCAGACTGGAATAAGAACAGTAGTAACCAGGCAGCCATAAGTCAAAATAAAACCCTTGTTCTCCTAAGTTCTTTGGTCTTGAATTTATTGAATCATTGACAACATGCAGTCACAGTAGCCCAGCTCTGTTTCCAGAGTTTTGCCTCCTGTTTTCTTTGCCTCCATGATGGCTGCAGTGACCTGAACTGGTCTTGCTGCTTCTGCTGCCCACAATGTCATTTCCACACTCCCGTCCCTGGAACTGGAAGCCAAGTAAATCTCCCTTTCTCCCTTTAAATTGTGTATAAATATTATCTCATAGCAGTACAAAGAAAGGTAACTACAATAGAGATTCAAAGACAATTACTCAAAGGTGATAAACTCATCTGCAATCTCCAGCTTTGTAATTAGTAAAGCTAGAGTTTGGACCCCAGTCCTTCTGACATCAAAACCTCTGCTTTTTCTACCTCCTATGTCTGGGTACAGCATAAAACCCTAATGCCCATCAAACAGAACTCACACACCCAAGTGAATGACATGGTATACACTGTGCTGATAGGTCCAAATTCTCATCTGGGCATAGAAAGGGCAGTACACTGTGTATCTCTCTAGCCAAAAAGTCTGCTCCACTGGCCAACACTTCTTAGAGCCACTGAGCAGAAACAGACCGTTGGCATGACGAGCTATGCATCACAGAACGACAACCTCCTGAATGATAATTCTGGTCTGTCCTGGTGGAGCTAGGAGCAGGTGGTGTGGAAATTAAAAAAGCAACTGGAAAACAGAGGGAATTGTGGCATACTTCATTTGGACTGATAGGCAATTTTTGGTCCACTCCCCTGGAAATCACTTGGGGATAACCTAGCAGTTATTAAATGTGGAAAGACTCATTCATTACCGAGTCTCCGTGCCAGAGGTTCTGCTTAGCAAAATGTCAGCCTCGCGGAGCCTGATTTAGGCCTGACACAAGAGGCCACAGTAAATTCTGTCACTTAGCAATGGGCAAAAGAAAACAGCGCCTTCCAGAAGATATAATGGGCTGCTGATGTAGCGCCTGTAAATGCCTGCACGTGGGAAAGAAACCAGGGTGATTCTGTTACTCCTATTTTCCAGAAATGAATGTTTCCATAATGAAATCCTAAGCCTTAAGCCCCGGCAAGAGCAGCTTCTAGAGAGTCCTGTAATGTCTTGAGTTGCTACTCGAGATTCCTTGTCATGGCACACTGATGTGAAGACCTGTGAAGACCCAGGAAGAAAGGGTTGAACTCAGGGATCTGGTTTGTCTTGTGCAGGGACAGTTCCATTGTCCTGTGTACACAGGTCGTGAGCCTGGAAGTCCCCTTTACACAATTCATGTCTCACAGTGGTACAAGCTGAATCCCTCTTTCCTGGGTATATCAGACCCAGTCATCTCCCCTGCCTCCTCCCCACCCAACTCTCTCATCTCTCATAGGGATCAGATAAAAGCATCCTCTCTAATCTCCTGCTCTGTTCTCAGTAGTTTCTGGCTCCAGCACATCCTTCGATGTTCTTGTGTTGTGCGCCAGGGTTGGGAGTGGTGAGATCACAAAGACACTTAATGTAGTCATTAAGGCAGCAGGTCCATGGTCCTGAGAGTTATCATCATAACACCCCACTCGGTGCCCTCCTACTTGCTCGCTTGCTCTAGGCCTCCCGTCCATTCTCCCTGAGACCTGCCCCAACATGAAGGCCCTTACCACATGTCAATGCTGTGCTGCTGGACTTGACAGTTTCCAGAATGTAGAGACAAATAAACTTCTTTTTGTTGTATATTGTTCACTCTCAGGTATTCTGTGGTAGCAGCAGAAAATGGAGTAAGACACTACCACTTCGCAGCTTGTTCCTCAACACAAATCTACAATAGTCATGTTCAAGTGTCAGTCAAATCCTGTCAGATCTATGCTCAAAAATCTCCAACCCTTTGCTTCAATAAAAGCACGAGGCTAAGTTCTTTTGCTGACCCGCAGTGTGTGGTGTGCCCTTGGTTATCTTCCCTACCACCTTTCCTAATGTCCTTCCCTATCCTCCTGGCACTGCCTAGCCGGTCTCCTGTCATCCCTCAGGCAACCTCACAGCTGGTTTGGGTCACAGAAGCAGAGCTCACCAGAGTCACCAGAGTAGGGAGAGGGCTGGGACAGGACAGGGCTTCTCCCCCACCCCCAGGGTGTTCATCCTAGTGGGTGGGGCCCAGCTCATCTGCAGTAGATGGAGAAGGAGGGATGGAACATTTCAGGGAGGATCAGTAGCATGCCTTGGCGAGTCGTGGCAGCCTGAACAAGAAGCATCCAAAGCTCCTGGCATGTGCCGTCATTTCAATCTACTGGAGGGCACATTGGCTACCAAATGAGCTTCTGATTCCTTACTGCCGTGCACAAGACCTACCTCCTCTCTCAGCAGCTCCCAAGGCCTGACCACCTCAGCCCTCTATGTCCCTTCTCCATCCCCTTACTCTAGTCATAAAGGATTGCTAAGAACTGCCCTGCATGTTATTGATTAATTCACCTCAAAATGGCCTATGGAAACACAGGATTTTATTTTGGCTTGCAATTATCTGGTTATGCTGGTTAATCCAGGTTGGCAAAAATGATCATACCAACACCAGGTGCTAAGGGAACGGGCCACACTACATCAATTGCTAGAAAAGAGCAAACCTCATTTTCCAGACAGCCTATCTGACCATGCATGCTGAAGCAATGCGTGCCAACTCATTGAATCAGGTAAAGAAGTATGGCAGTGGGCTCATGTGCATGGAATCTACTGGTCTTACCAGCCCCCCCCTCGTCTACCTGCCCAGGGAATGGTCCCACCCACCCTGGCTGGGTCTTCCCCATCAATCAGACAATCCCCTGCAGGTTTGCTTAGGGCTATCCTTAGCTATCAATTCTTCGCAAATGTGCCCAATTGTTAGTTTGCAATCGTTAATTTGACACCTATGTATCTAACTATCACACTGGCCATGCAGCACTGGACTTGAGAACCTTCAAAAGCTGCAGCTTCCTCTAAACAAAGCACTGGTCCGTCCTCTTTCACCTGCTCTACATTCAACAGTGGGCTTGCATTGATGCTGAACTGTTTCCAAATCCTCTGCCACCCTTGTCCCCAGCTACATGCGCACATGAACACAATCACTCCCCTAGACTGTATACTTAATGACTTCACCTGCTGCAACCTCTGCCTCATGGTGTCTCACCCATCTACTTGCAAGTTCGTACTGGAGGAGCCAGTTCTTGGGCCTCTCTGTATCCCCAGCTCGTGCCACATGCTCTCTCAACCATATCAGCGAGCAGCTGAAAAAATGAAAACAGGTGCTGCATTAACCCAACATGTTCCATCCACAGGCCTGGGAGTCTGAGACCAATCTCCAAGCATATGGATCAGACATACAGGAAATGAGACGTGGACAGCTAATCCTAGTATGTGAATGAGTGCAAAAAAAGATGACAGGGACCAGATACGAGGATTGGAGGAGAGGGACAGGACAGCACTTTCCAAGATAGACATGATTCCTGTGAGCTGGCGGAGCGTTGAGCTGGGAGAAGAAGCCTCAAAAACACGGGGGGCCTGTTACATAGAAGGAGCTATTCAAGGAGCAGGAAGAGTGGGGTACACCACGTAGGTTCCCCAGCTCCTTTGGTCAGTCCTCACTCCACCACATTGGAAAGAGCCGCCAGTTATAGCACTGACTCAGCCAGCTATCGAGAAAATGACTGAAGTAGGAAAAGTGGGCGATTCCCATGCTCTCTCATTTTACCCCCTGCCTTTTCCAAAGTAAATGAGAGACTTTAATCACCATGTTGGTAGGTAGCCAAGCAAGCATCTATGTTAGATTGCTCGAGATCATTCAACTCTAGGGCTGGGGTGATGGCTCAGAGGTGAAAACTTTTGCCTCAAAAACAAAAGGACCTGAGTTCAGATCCCCAGATCCCACATTTAAAAAAAAAAAAAATGCCAGGTGGAAATGGCAGCAGCCCATACTTTTGGTCCTGGAAGGTGGAACCTAGGAAATCCCAGAGCGAAACAATAAGGAGGTAGGTCAATCCAAGATGATTACAGATGTCACCATTGGGCCTCCACAGACACACGCACTCAGGTGCTCTCTGGTACACATGAAACACATACAAAATAAATAAGTGAATTCAGCTCTGCCCCCTGCTTCCTTCATGTTCTTCAGCAAGCGTGCTCTGGCGAGTCAGCTGTGCGGGTCATGGTGAGGACGGAGTGAATATGTACAGAAGCAGTCACAGTACCTAAAGTCCATGGCTCACATACCCTCTGTTAATGTTTTCACTGAGCCCAGAATTTGGGGCACACTGTCAGGTTCAAATTCTTCTATGCTTCTCAATACCTCCATGACTTTGGGGAGGTTACTTGTACCTCCATTTTCTCATCTGGAAGATAGAGATAGCGATGGCCTTACATCATGGGGCTGTTAGGGGAATCAACATAGTGAATAATTGTGAATGTCTCGGGACAGTAACTAGCTTATAATCAGTGTTGTGTAATTATTTATAGAGCAATTATATTATTGCTTTTATTAGTAACCAAGGAACTAATATGTATCCCCACACACATACTTTGCAACCCCTGTGTAATAACACAAATGAAGGTAGGTGAAACGAACATTGGAGCTCCCTGACATCACCCAGTTATCTATCCACAAACTCTCTTAGTCCATGGTTTTGCAGGACTAACCCAGCAGCCCCCAGCCTTCAGTGAAGGTATTCAGAGTCCCATCAGCATGTGACAAAAGGCTGGGAGGGAGGACAGCGCTCGGAAAAGGGCTGACCCAGTGGGCTGACAGCTGCTCCCGGGATCTATTTCCCCGTGTCTGAAAAGATGCTGACTCCAGCCTTTCCAGAGTGATGCACCATCCACAGTCAGAGACGGCACCGTGGCAGGCACGCAGCACAGCCGTAAATCTGCAAGCCGTTTTATTTAAGAGAACTGACTCTCTGTGTTGCGATATTAAAGCAAAGCTGCCCCCTGCTCGTAGATCAGCAGGCTGTCTCCAGCCTGGGCCAGTCTTCGGGGCCTGCTGCAGACACACAGAAGCAGGAGGTGCAGAAAGAGAGAGCACAGCAGGAGACGGATTCACCTCCTGGCCAAAGTGTTCTCACACCCTGCCTGTCCCAGCATCCCCCGGGGAGCTCCGAAAACTACCTGGGGTCTACCCAATGCTAATATGGTACCTTGTGATCCAGTGGAGTAGATGCCCTGAATCTGCTTAGTGTTCTTGAACCCAACAGCAGAGACATTAAGTCAATTTCCAGGGACCGCACTCTGCCCAGGAGTGTGGCTTAGCCCCTGTTTTCTAGTTCCTAGCCCAGAGCTCTTTTTCTGACTTTAAGTCTGTCTTGTCAAGAATGTCTCCATATGCATGAGACTACAAAATGCAGTGAATCTTCTAGGTTAAAAAAAAAAAATCATCTCAGCTCAAAATGTTTAAACAAGCATTGCCCCAAAATTGCTCTATGGCTGGTGCTTCCAAGTACATCACAAAATTGGTCATTGTATCTAACCCTTCTATGGCTTTCAAGGATAAAACCCATGTTCTTAGCATGATATGCAAGTTTGTCTTGATTTGCTCTTGCTCTTTGCTTGGACTCTGTGCCCTCTGAAGTAGGTCTATAACCTTCCTTTGATCTTTCTGTCCTCTGAGAAGTCTTCTGAAAGCTAGCCCACATCCAGACAAGGTCAGGGCTCCTGCCTTGTATTCCTCTACAATCTGAACTCACTTTTCCAGCAGCACTGTCCTTATTAAAACACCATGGGCCATGTGCTTGTGTGGCTCCTTCAGAGTATCTCCTCAAAGACAGGAAGACTGGGGTTGGAGAGATGCCTCAGTGGTTAAGCCTTAACACCAGGCAGAAATGGAAGTAGCCTGCACTTCTGGACTTGGAAAGCAGAGCCTGGGAAACTCCAGAGCAACGTAATAAAGAGGCAGAACCATCCAGGATGGTTCTGGAAGTCATCCTTGGGCTCTCTTCTACACACAGCTACATATACCTGCATACACACATACACATACACACCTATACATGCCAATTAAAAAGGTATCGACTGAACCCTCTCAACCATCTTGAGCAATAATAACAGTACTTCTTACTTTATGAGAGGCAGAGACCAATCTCATCTTCTTTCCTCTCTGTTTGATTCTGTCTTGGGTCTTTCATTTGACTGTGTGCTAGTTAGATATGTAGATGTCAACTTGACGGTTGCAGGCTAAGTTCTGAGACAGGTACAAAGAATTGAGAGTTAAGACAAATCTCAAACCTTTGAGCAAACCTGAAGAAGATTGTCTGGTGGTTGTGGGTAGACCCAGTAGGTGGTGGGTGGGACTATTCCCGGGGCAGATGGATAAGATAAAGGAAGCTGATTCAGGAAGATGTCATTCTTCAGCATACTAGCACAGACTTGCAGTCTGGCAAGTGAGGTTTGCCCTCTTTCAGCAATTCCTGTGGACATGGTGTGCGGCCAGTTCCCTCAGCCTCTAGTGTTTGGTACAGGTTCTCCTGCCAAACTAAACTAAGAAATGTAACAGAATAATCATAAGCCAGAATGAAACTATTGGTTTCCCTAAGCTATTTAGTCAAGAATTTATCGGCAACATGCACAGTAACTTCCACAGACCAGCTTTTTTAACAGAGTTAAGGCACTAAATTTAATCTGCCATTCAATGTCGCCCTAGGCAGAAGGGATGTGTCCCAAGTGTCTCTTGACACTCCAGTTCAACACACCTCTCTTATCTCCAAGACTGGATCCCGTGGTTTCCCTAGTGGACCCGCTGTGGCAATAGGTACAAATCGAGGATGGAGTATTTATATGAGCTCACAGTGGCTGAGATTCCCAGCATTGCCCTAAGGGCTGTATGTGTCCACAAAGAGCACACTTAGCCATGGCTAGGGGGCTACCAGAGTCAGAGCAGAGCCTATACACCACAAGCAGGAGTGTGATGGATTGGCGACTGCCGAGTTCTGAACCCTGAGTCCCCCGATCTCACGTCTATCCTACCCCACAACTCTTCCTACTTCCCCTTCCCTTCTGAGCACTGTAAAAGGCAAAAGGCTTCGGGAAGGTATTCATTTTATGAAATATTCCAAACTGTTACTGTAGATACATATGGCCCTAAGTGATTTTTGTTTCCAGTAGTTTCTGCCTGAAAAAAAAAAAAAATATCACCCTGGCATTCCAATGCAGGGGAAATAAGCAGACAATGTTTAGCCAAATTCACTTATTTATTTCCTAAAATGAGTGCAATTTGGACATCGCTGGCATTATTTTCTCCCAAGGCAGGCTAGTATCTTCTACATAGCTCCTGAAAAGGACACTTCTTGCAAAAAGAGAGTTATTAGCTATTTTATTTAGAAGGTACTGTGTGGGTGATTTGTGAGTATAACAAACCTAAATAATTTAAAGTAGTCTCTATTTGCTGAGAACTGCAGGTTTTTTTTTTGAGAAGATTTTAAATCTTTAAGATTTCCAAGATTAAGACAGACTGGCCAGGGATGTATTTGTTGCAGGAATTTCTATTTTTTGTGCTTGTGGCTTTCCCAGAATCCATCCATTTTTTTTTCGTGCCTCCATCTAGAATCATGTAACATCATCACAGGAAAAGACCATCACAGCCATCCTTCTTGAAGGTTGCTTTCAGACTTCGTTCATGGATGATTCCTTTATGCAAAGAAAATGTCAGTACTTACAGCAAAAAGAAATACAGGAGGCTTCTTCCTCTTCTCAGTACCTCATACTTATGCAGAGCCTCACAGGATCCTTGTAGAACACACTACAGATCAAGGAACTACTCATTATACTGTGAGAAAACCAAGATGAAGGATGATAATCCCAAGGTCACTCACCAAGTGAAAGGCAGAAGAACCTGGCCTCGGTAGCATCTCCTGGCTTTGACACTAGAGATATCCCACTCATTCCAGGTGCTTCCTATACTTGGCACAAATCTATCGGCCATTGTTCATACTCCCATTTCTTAGGCACAGGGCAAGAAGGCTAGCCCCACAGGGATGAAGCTCATCATCCATGACAGGGCTATACAGCTATGTGACCCAGTGCACAAACTCTGAACAAGGCATCTACCTGTCGCTCCAGCGATGAGTGAGCTGGTCATTTCTAAGCAAGGCACGTTTCTCTGCAGTCCCCTTTCCAAAGAGCAAGTGGTGACAGGCGCCTGGAATGCAGAATCAGCAAAAGAGAGGCCACTTCTCTGCGGGGACCAGACCCGAGTCGTCCCTCTCACCCGAGTGGACAGTCTGTCTTCTTCCTGTACCTTTTCCCAATAACACCTACCACAGGGTTTTTCTCATGCCTTACAATCAGCACAAATTCCCAAGGGAACTAAGAGCATTTGTTTTGTTTGTTTTGGTGCTTTTTGCTCCTAAGGAGATCATGCCTTGTTACATAGAAGAGAGCTTGTCTTGTCAGACCCCTTGATGGATTTGGGTTTCAGCTTAGATGGTGTAAGTCCACAAAGCTCAGTGGGCTATGGCGGCATTTGTTTTCTGTTTTGTTTATCGCCGGTGACAAAGGGACACGACAGCCGTGCCGCCACGTGGCAAGAGTCAGCCATCCAGTGTGTCAAACTGTCTAAAAGGTTTCATTTGAGATATCTGTACTGAGCCTGAGTACTTGCTGGGGTGTGGATGACTTATCAGTGGGTAAATCACTGAGAAAAGAAGCTCCCATTCTCCTGTCTGGCGTTAGTCTTAAATGGTCTTTCAGGGAGATGTAGTGTTTCTTGAGATCTTCCCTCAACCATAGTGAAATACTAATTGTGCGGGTCTTATAGAATTAGACATCACTGCGGTGGGATCTCTGGCGAGGCAGCCCTGTCATGCCCAGAGGATACTGTCTGGCAGTACCACTCCCCACCCTCAGGTTCTTCTATTCTGAAAGCTTCCCTGAGCCTTGGGATGGGGATGATTTCAATGTCCTATTTGGAGCTGAGCACTCCATAGTCACTTATTCTCTGCACTTTGGCCTATTGTGATTTTCTATATTACACACCTTGGTTAAGCACTGAGAATTTCTGTAATTTATGTGTAAAATGATAAGTATTTAGAGAGCAGTTTACTATAGAGTATTTATACCTAACACTAACTAATAGTTTGTTCCCACCTAGGGATATGCTGTCCCTTTCCACAGGTATTTAGTTAGGTTTGCCAGATAAATGTTGTGAAAGAAAACAACTGTATGGTATACACAGCCACCTTTAAGGAGCAAAAGGGAAATATATATGCAAATTGCATGTTAACCTTAGGTCATGTAGCTGGGTGTGTTGTGCTGTATTATTTTTTTTAGCTGGCTGTCTTCCCTAAAGGATTCTAACATAGTCAAGCTTTGGTTTTCAGAGCTGGTGCTAGAACTCATGGTTTAGTGTATGTTAGTTAAAGCATCCTGCCACCGAACCATACACCTTAGTGCACATTAGTTAAAACATCCTGCCGCTGAATCACACACCTTAGCAGTGCATGTTAGCGAAGGCTTTCAGATGCTGAGCCATACACCTTAGTGGAAGCAAAAGCATCCTGCCGCTGAGCCACACGCCATAGTGCATGCTAACATGCTAAAGCGTTCTGCCACTAAGCCACATACCTAGCCTTTTTCCCAAGCTTCTATTTCACTGAAGTTCAAACTAGGGTTCTGTGGATGTTTAGGAACTCTCCAATGAAGGGACTAATATTCAATTCTTTCATCAACTGGAATACTACAGAGCTCTAGTTAAACTCTTTATTCTTTTTTTCATATATGTGCATATGAGGCCCATGTGAGGTACATAAGTGCACTGTATGTGCCTGTGGAAGAACAAGGGTGAGGTCAGGAATCAGTCTCGATCTTTCTTCCACCTTATTGTTGTGAGCCTGGGTCTCTAATTAAACTCGGAGTTGGCCATGGAGGCTAATCTGGCTAACCAACATCCTCTGGGGATTCTCAGGCCCCACCTGCCAGGGCTAACGTTAACAGTCAGGCTGCCACACCAGCCCAGCACTTTTTTTCATGAGATCTGGGAATTCAAACTTGGATTCTTTTACTTATGAGGCAAAAGGCTTTAACTAGTGAAACATCTCTCTAACCCAATTTAAACTCTTATCACATGTTATAAGCACAACTACAAGATACATAGAAAACATTTGCTAGTCAAAGAGGCTAGGTTGGTGGGCTGGGTGAGACCAGCTTGAAAAGGTTACATGTGAGAGTTAAGAATAAGGCAGAGGCCGTGAGAGGGGCAAGAGGAAAGAATGGCAGAATCAAAGGTTTAGAGGGGAGGCCAGGGGGCAGGAGGAACAGGATGAGAGGAGGCAAAAAGGATGCCAGGTGCAGCCAGGCAGCTTTGTGAGAATCAGGACATTTATCTTCATTTCTTCATGTGTGTGTGAGAGTGGTGCGTGCGTGCATGTGTGTGTGTGTGTGTGTGTGTGTGTGTGTGTGTGTGTGTGTTGGATTCTTTCTTCTTATTGCTTTACTCTAGGGTCTCCTAAGCTCTGTCTTTCAGGGTCACAGTTACAGGCTGCCACTATTTCTGCCTGGTATTTTTTTATGTGGGATCTGGGAATCTGAACTCAGGACCTTTTTTTTTAGGCAAAGACTTTAACTCCTAAGCAATCTTCCCAGCCCCTTTAGTTTCTTCTGATCAGCTTTGGACATAGGTGAGAATAAGAAATAAGAATAGCAAAATACTGTGGCATATGGGCCCAGCCCAACCCAACCCAGGCCAGGGAAGAAAAGGAGTGTGGATAATTTCAAAGTCACTATGATAACGGTAGAGGGCATAGGGTGAAGGACACTCCCAAGGCATTTACAATGCACCAGAGTGACTGTAGGAACTGAGTGGACTTTAGCTTGGCCATGAACACATCAATGAATCTACCTTAAAATTGGGCGTTACTGAAAAGATTCTTGAGGCAGGACTAAATTGTCTCCCAAACCTACCCTTAAGTCATTCATACCCTATCTACTCAAGAGCTTCTGTTTGTTTCTCAAACCACTGTAAAAGTTAAAATGATCCTTCCTAAGACAGCCAATAAACCTAGGTAGGAAGACAGTGCATTAAGTTAATGTGTGGGCAGCTGTTATTTTACCCATAGAATGGGAACTCACAGTGGAAACAGTCTAAAGCTGGATGAGTGGAGTGAAATGAACATATCAGTGGAGTGGCCTGAAGAGAGATGAGTTGTTACACTATGGAGGCCTAAACCCCCATAGGAGTAGACAGGCCAGAGTGAACCCTGAGGTCCATAGAAACATACAGGTGGAAGGGTGGGAGGGTGTGAGAGGGAATGGTGAAGGGAAGGGAAGGTGGGAGGGCATGAGAAGGGAGAGGAAGGGAAGTTGGGATGGATACTCAATATGCTTGTAAAAGTAGAAAAATTCAATTAAAAAATTGATCCTCCCTAGCACAGAAACCTCTTACCTGAATCCTTCCATAAAGCTTTGTGTCATTCCTTTGGAGAGACACAGAACCAGCCGACACAGAATCAGAGAGCATGTCCGGAAATTCTTATCTTCATCTCCAGCATAGAACTGGTGTTTCAGTTTTAGATAGTGAAACTAGAGTTCTGTTTCCTGGGATGAGCATGACAAGTCAGGCTCTCGGATATTCTGCTCAGCACTTGCAGGTGGACCTCTATTCCTTGCTCTGTGCTACAAGGCTTTATGCAGGGATTCAACAAAATAAACATCAGACATTTGGCATCTAGGGCTAAGGCTTGAGTTGAACTTGAAGTCTCCTGAAATATGCTGGGTGGTTTGAACTCTGACACTTGTGAATATTAGCTTGCACAGTGAAACTCTCATGACTAATTCAACCCAACTGCAGGAAGTTATTTGGGGGACGCAGAGTAGCAGGGGTGACTTGGAGCAATGTTTGTGGGAAAGGAGCCTTGCTTGATGACTGGATGATTTATTACCCCCCAGGGAAGGTGTTACAAGGAGGGCAAGCAGGAGTTCACTGGCAGGGCAGCAGTGGTGAAGAGTTGTGGCTCAAACGTCTTCTTATCCCAATGTTTATGACGACAGAGCTGAGAAGCACTTCAAAGGGTGTCCAACTGATTTAATAAAGTGTTTGTTATATAGGTCAGCTTGAAATAGGGACATGATCTTTATTTTTCTTTTATGGCCAAACAATGTCCTAAACTGGGACCTAGTTTCTTGTCCTTACTGCTTATAGTGCAGCTCTTCTCTGTATCACATGATCATGTGTAGTTGGAAAAGGAAGGGTTCACAAGTCCGCCAGTCCTCTGTCAGCAAAATGAAGGCGTGGCCATGACCACTGGCTGCTACGCGGCTTACTGAATCCACTTACTGTGATTCTAGCCTCCTGATTTATTTTTCCTCACTGATCAAACACAGAGTTCCTTAGAATCCAGTGTAAGAGAGTTTTACTCTTTATTTCTGTTTCTGGTTCATTGTTGAGCGATTGGATTGAGCTTCAGTCTCCGATGATCACTAGGAAACGATCCCATGGAGAAGAGTGTTTCATTCCAGAAATAGGATGCATTGGAACAAACATCAACTTCTTGAGGAAAACTCTTGCCCAGCTCATTCGTTAAAAATATAGCAGGGGAAAGTGGGGGATCCCGAAAAAATGATGCAAAGCTGCTGTTCTGGGGGGCAAATAATTCCTGGAGAAAGTGGCAACAGTAACAAAGTAATGTTTGCTGAGATCTGAAGTTCATATTCAGTGCACAAGTGGTTACTACATGGAATTAATGGAGATGTCAGTTACTTGATTATGATGATCTCTTGTAAGTGCACATCAAAGCAAAGGAGATGACTTAGCAGTTTAATTGATTGTCCCCCAAACAAAAGGACCTGGCTAGCTAGATTAGCTCTGGGGTTGATTAGAGATCCTGTCTCAAAAGCATGACGTAGAAGGGCAGTTGAGGATAATTCTAGATAAAATATCAACCATGGACCTCCACATGAACCCACTCTTATATACACATGCTCTCACATGCACACACACACACATACGCACACGCCCAAACATGCATATGAATTCACATGCACATATACCTAACATATATATACATATACGAAAGGGAGAAAAATCAAGTTACAGAGCTTAAGTGTATAGAATTCAATGTTAGTAAGATTTCGGCACAAGCTTTAAAAATAAAAGATTAAAACTGGAGAGACTGTTAAGTGGTTAAAGTCTTTGCCTCCAAAGTAAGAAAAAGGACCTGAGTTCAGATCCCCAGATCCCATGTAAAAATGTCAGGCAGGTGTGGCATCACCTATAATTCTAGCCTTAGAAGGCAGAGTTTGGGAATCCCCAGAGCAAGCTGGCTGGTCAAACTAGTCCTAATGGCACACTCTGGATTTAATTGGAGATCCAGGCTTGTAGAAATAAAGTAGAAGAGCAATTGATGACAATCTCAACAACACCCTTGGACTGATGCAGGCATGCATACTCAAGTGTCTTTGTATATACCCAGGCACCTCTCGTGCACCCATCCACATGAAACATACACACACACACACACACACACACACACACACACACACACAGAAACACACACCATACGCACCTATCTGAAAAGAAAAAACTTCAAAGTAAAGATATAATAAGAGTGTTTCCTGAAATAATCTATAACCTGAACTAACTCAGTCTTCCAACATCCTGGTGACTGGGTCACCGCTGCAGAAAGATACAGAGGGCGAGTAACTGTAACTAACTGGAGACTGGAGTCATGGCAGGTCACTTCACAGCTCGGCAGGGAGCCCTTTTGAAAGCAATCATAGCCCAGAGTCAACAGTCACGATTTAAATTAAACACCCCTAACCCAAGAGAGTCACAGAGATGCCATGATCGTATACAGAGAAATTACAAGCGGACCTTGCCCCAGCTCCAATGTGTGTCAAAGGAAAAGGGCGATGCTGTTTCTTACCAGCTCCATTTCCTCACTTGGAAAAATTGCGGCAGTGCCATTTCTAATTCAGTGTTATGCTGGGAAGGTTGCAAATTAATTGCAATTATGCCTTCTTTGTGCCAAGTGATAATTTACTGCAATTAATTATCAAAAAAAATCTACTGCTGTCAATTATGATGCCTGCTCTTGAGGGGGGAGGAGTTATTTGTGAGTCTGTGAAGTCTGCAACAAAGTTATGTTTGGCTCCTTTTTTCCCCCCATTTCCAATTAAGTGATTATAATTTGTTTTCATTATGCCAGACACAGTGGAGAAACTAACAATGTTACTCTAACCTCTTCCTTAATCTAAACATTATCTAGACTTGCATTGCGCCAACATTCCTATTGTTTCACCTGAAAGTTGAAGAGGGAAGGAGGCACACTTCAGAATTAATGAGCGCAGCTGTGGTCTCTCCTATGTTCAGCACTTGTAAAATAACCTCTCTAAAGCACCATTATCAACAATATTGATAGAGTTATTTATAGTGCTGCAAATTGTCCCAGTCATAACAGAGGACTTGTTATCCACAGCAAGTTCCTCAGGATGCTTAAGGGCCCTGGCCTGTATCCAGAGCTTAGGAGCAGATGCCAGGGGGACACACCTTTTAAAAATGAGCTCTGACAGACACTTATGATTCCTGGTTATGGTTCTCAGTCTAGCTTGACAGGAGAGCATGCACCAATACCAGGGCCGAGGGAATTGGCCACACCATCAACACATAACAGTTGAGAGAGGGATGATCCTTACTTGCCACATCAGTATGTCTGGCCAACTGTACAAAGGACTTCCTCAACCAGCTCTCAGTATTTTATTCACCTGTTCAGGCCCTGGTCCCACCCATCATGGGCTAGGCCTTCCCCATCAGCTAGACAGTCTCTTGCAGGTTTGCTCTGGGCTTAACTCAACCATTAATTCTCTACAAATGTGCCTAGAGCTCAAACCTTCAACTGTCAAGTTGACACCTGTGCCTAACTATGACATGTGTAAATTGGGTGAGTTGTGTGTGTGTGTGTGTGTGTGTGTGTGTGTGTGTGTGTGTGTGTCGTGCTCATACAAGAAGACACTTGAGTATGTTTACCTATAGAGGTCCAAGGGTGACATCTGTAATCATCCTAGACAGCTCTATGTATTGCTTTGTTTTGGGGTTTCCCAGGCTCTGACCTCCAGGGCCTGAAATGAAGATCTAGTATTTTTAACCAGGATCTAGGAATCTGATCCTTTTGCTTACAATGCAAAAGCTTTAACCCTTAAGCCATCTTCCCCACCTCTCAGAGGGTTTTAAAGTCTTATGCTGTTCCTAGTCAAACTCTGTCCATGTTCTAATCCATGGACATATCTCCAGTGCTTAGCTATCTTTCGCCTTCCTGGAGAAAGCCAGAGCAGGTGCCTGGACCACAGAGAGAAGGCTGGACTCAGATCTCAGACTGAGCTGAAGAGGTGTGTGCATGCCAAGAACTTGATCAAAGTCAGCCCAGGTCCTCCTGTGCCCAGTACATAGGTCAGTAGTAAAGGGAGGTTTTCTCTTGTGAAGGGGTCTCTGAACAATGCTTCCTGCAGTCTTGGTTTACAATATTCCTGCAGTGCTTTTCTGGAAGGCAGACCAGGAATTCACAGAGCTGAGATTCTTGACCTAGCCTTGCCATATCCTACAGTACTTTTTACTCCAAGCAGTCAGGTAATATACATGGCAGTACCAGAACCCAGGGAGTGTCAGCACCATAGGTAACAAAAGAAAACCTGTTTTCCCAACGAGCATTTTTATTCTACAGATTTCAAATGTGCTTGTGCAGCGAAATGAGTGCTCACTGGGAATTTGTTCTGTGACTGCTGGTTGCCGACCCAGCTGTTGATTACATCACCAAAACAAAAAATGATACTGCAGGTGTTTCAGCTCTGATCTTTTGGAGAGTGACCCTCTTTCTTCAAAAATGTAGGGGGTGTTTGAAGTAAAATTGCAAGTAAGTGGATTTTTAAATTCAGAAATCTAGCTGGGCATCCTTCAGTGGTGACCATCTCTGCCAATACCTTTCACGTCAGTCCCCTCTGCTCAGAGCACCTGGAGAATGTGTGTGAGACCTTGAGAATGATTCTGGCCTCTCAGACCTCCACCTGTATGCACACATCTATGCACATATATCCACAGTATACACATATGCTCCCACACATGCAGTCATACATACACACATGCACAAGAAAAGAAAAAAAAAGACAAAAAGATCCTCGTTGCAGCTGAAGGGTTTTTTTTTCATTGCTGTTTATTTGTTTGTTCATTTGGTGAACCAATGAATTTAATTAGGTTATTTATAGACCCACAGGCAACTTACTAACATCTATATACCACTGAAGAAAAATGTCCTCCCTCTGCAATCCATAACTACCTGTACATCTTCAGAGAGCAGTGGGACACCTTTCTCTCCCAAGACAGAATGTGGGGAAACCCCACTGTGTGCAGGTCTTGAATAAGTAACCACAGCTGCTGCGAGTTCGATAGGGCAGCAGTGTAGATAGTTGTATTCTACAGCACTCTACTCCTTCCCACTGTGTTACATTCTTTCCTGCACCTCTTCCTCGGTATTCCCTGAGCCTTAGGAGGGGTGATAAGGATCTCTCATTTAGGGCTGACCATTCCACAGACTCTTCCTCCCAACACTTAGAGCAGTAATGAGTCTCTGGCATAACCACTGCCCACTTCAGAATCTTCTCTGGGGAAAGCTGACTGCTGCACTAAGCTGTAGACATGAACATAAATATTTAGAAGGTGATTCCACAGGCATATCATGTCCACTTAGACAACACAAGAGCAGTAAATTCCCCCACTAAGACCTATTAGTTTCCCCACACTTTTGACCAGGTTTCCAGTACACGGATTGATTCTATTACTAAAGACACCACACAGAGGTCTGTAGGACATAGAGAAATCAAGTGGGCACGACTTGTTGTTCTGGTGGACGACCAACAGCCATGGAAATAGCCTGTGTTGTTTCAGAAACCAACAACTGACAGAAAAGCTGCCCACTCTGGCACTGAGATTTTCATTTAACAGCCTCTGACTTCAGCATTTCTATGCATCCACCTAGAGTACCTTCCTTCAAACTCTTTTTTGTTGACTTTTTAAGCATCCCATATGATTGTGTTGTCATAGCTGTTTTTATGTCCCTCCCAGAATGGTGACTCTTCTGCAGCCACAACTTCCTCTAGTTGCAATGGGACAGAAGCAGGAGAGCTATAAAGTCTATGCAAAGCTGACTGTCATGAGTAAACAGTGTTGATGTTGATATTCAATTTTTGTCATTCTGGTCCCCACCCTTTGTATCTAGGGAGAGGGAATGGAAGGCTCAAAGAGATGGATGGGACCAGGGGAGCTTCTGCCTCTCTTGCAGCAACTGCACCTGCCTCTAGCAGTATGTCTTCCATCCTACACTATGCCTCTGCTTATGTCTGTTTCTCCTACTGGAGCTGTGAAAGCCTTGAAGGCATTTTTGTGTCTTTGGGACCTAGCACCATATCTGACATATAGTGGCCTTAAATTTTTATGCTAAATGCATTTCTCCTTACTTCTTGTGGATTATTTGCTTGCTTGTTTGTTTGTTTTGCAATGACATCGGATATATGTAAGCAAAATAAAGGCAATAGGGCATTTGACTTCCTAGAGTATAAACATAATAACTATAATTTATGATTTAAACATATATACAGATGTGTACTTAATGTCTCTCTTTCTATCCCAGTGTACTGCCAGCATCTAGCACAGACCCTAATGTGCAGTATAGATTGAATAAATATTTTCTGAATGAATGAATGGGAATAAACTATCTAAGATCTCCATTGCTGTCAATGTGTCCAGCAAACTCTTTGGCTCCACTGCCATCAGATCATCTTGCCAGGCTCCCTCCTTTCTGAGAACTGCTGGGCACTTCTCTAGATCATTGTATCCATTGAGGGTCTAGAAATCTTGATTGAAAGCCCCATACAGAGCTCATGTCCCTCCATGATATACCATACTGACAGTTAGCTCAGAAAGGCCTGTTTCATAATTTAATTAAACTCCCTTAAATGTAGACATTAGTCAAGGACAACTTCATTGATTGCATCTAATTGCACATATTTTCTTACACTTTTACTAAGGCCTCTTTTTCAAGCCACTTGAAAGGCTGCTCTCATTTCTGAAAGGGGATATGCTACAGCAAGGTTTTAATTCATTACCTTTTGGACATGCTGTCATTCCCTGGCTAGTACCAATCCGTTACAGAATGTGATAGTGTAATTATTTATAGGACTCCCAAACTGCCTTTCTATATACAAGAGTTACTGCCTACAAAATTCTGAACACCATCTGCCTTTGATTTGTTTAGTTAATCAGTCATTCAACAAACCTTTGCCGAGTCCCTATTATGCACAGAAATACAAAGACAAATAGCATAAAAAACTGCTGTCCTGGGCCAGTGGATGGCTCAGAGAGTAAGAGCGCTTTCCTACAACCTGGCGACCTGAGTTCTATCCCCAGAGCCTACATGGTGGAAGGAGAGAACTGACTTCTGAACATTGTCCATTAACTACCACAGGCACGTATAACGTACTTCTCTCTTTCTCTCCCCTTACCTTTCTCTTAAATAGATAAAATGTTTCTTAGAAAACTGCTGTCCAAGGATATCAGTCTGACAGTCTGATGGTGTGGTAGATAAATAAAGTATGCAATATTCAAGATACCTTGGTAGTCCAGAAGGTATAGCTGCCTTGTGGGGGAAAAATCAGGGAAGGCTTCACAGAGCGACATCAAACTGGGTTCTAGAAAGAACAGGAACTCTCCAGGAAAGCACAGTGAGCTAAGGGCACTTGAAGCATGCAAAACAGAAGAGTGGATATCTCATCAGAGGAAGCAAGAAGCGAGAAGTGGTGAAAGCTCTGTGTATCTAGAGTAGAAGAAAGAAAGACAAAGTCCCACTGTACCTCAGCCAGGACCATCAGAGAAATGCTTTTCTGGGACTTGCAGCATGATCAGCCTTCCAATCCAGAAAGATGCCTCTTCCTGCCTTCTGAAAGAGGAGCACAGAGCACAATCCTGGTGCTTCCAGCTGCATCCAGACTTCACTCGCATCTGCTATGGATCAGTGAGAACTCTCTAACAGAGGTTAGACTCACCTGCAAGCTGCAAAGAACTGAGAGCAGCGCCGTGCTTCCAGAAAGCAGGACACAGCCAGGAAAAGAGCCCTCACTACCTCACACATCACAGTTACCACCATCCAAGCATTCACTCACTCCCAGTTGGTGGACGGCTCCGCTGGGCATCAGCTGATTCCTTCACAGATAGGAATCACTTTTCTCTCTCAGACATGTTCAAATACACAGGGTGAACTCGCAGTTCAGCCAGGGGAGGCAGCACTGAGGTTCACACCTGAGTCTATGCTCCTCTAAGTCCATCATCCCCAAGCAGCAGACCAGGCCCCCATCCACAAGAGAAGAATTATCAGACAACTGTCTGAGAGGGCTTTGTGACTCTGCTGCTCGTTTCAATCCCATCCTACTTTACTCTAGGCCAAAATGCTCCACCACTGAGTCATGCCTGCAGAATCTATTACTTGTCCATGTCTGTTAAAACCAATGACCAAGAACCTAGCTCATTAAGAACACAAACTCATCTTACAGCTCTGTAGGTTATAAGCCTACCATGCCTCATGGTCTAAATAACAGGTGTTGGCACAGCTACATTCCTTCCCACTTCCTGACCAGAACCCTCTTCCTTGATGTCTGCAGAGGCTGGAGACCTTTGGCTCTTACTCCCTTCTCCATCTTCAAAGGTAGCAATCCTACATCCCAACCTCCCTTTTGCTTTTCCAAGGGTTCTTGTGATTTCACTGGATCCACCTGAATAATACAGAGGCATCTCTCCTGGTTCTTCCCCTTAAACATACAAGGAAGCATCTTATAGACCCCATGCTGTGTATGCACATCATGGGAGAGTAAGGAGGGAACCGTCTTCCCACCCAGCTCCTGTAATCTCATCCACATGCTAATTTGAGAACTGGAACAGGCACTGGATATCTCTGAAACCCAGCAACTTTCTCCCCCCCCCCTGGAAAATTAATGGCACCTAATTTTTTTTGTAAATAATGAAGCAGTGCATAGCCGAGAATAAGTACTTCATGAATAAAGAAGCTCAGCAAGAAGTTGATCTTGGCTGCACCACCGAGAGTCAATAAAGCGACAGGCAGAAATGGGGACAGAAAGGCAAATAGAATCCATGCTGTGAAGACCCTGAATGGCAGATTTTATTTTATGGGCCATGAAATATTGTGAGAGGCACTGGCCGGAATGATTGAGTTGACTTGAGCATCCACCACTGGGCAAAGAAGAATGTCAAGTGTTTTTAAAGGAGGAGCTTTGGCCTACAGATTCCCTAGGAATAGGTAGGGTGGGTTCCACGTATCTAGATTCCATAGTGCAAGCCAATAAGTCATAAATCAATCCCTCTGTTCTGTAGTTGCCAGTGGTGAGCAGCCTGGTGCCCATAAGTATGTCATAGGTCATATTTGCACAGCCTTTGGCATCTCCTTTAGCTTCAGATCCATGGATTTCCAATTCACCAACACCTGGTCCAATGAAGACACTAGAAAAGCCAGCCCCAGAGTCTACCACTTGCACAGGAGGGCCTCAATTAACATTACACCAATTAACAAATGTGTATCGAAAACCCCAAATGTAAGAAGAGGACAACTGGAATGTGAAGCCAGGTTTTTTGAAGTGGAGCACAAGTCAAATGGTTTGATGCGACCTATCTTCTAGTGTATTTTGCAAGTGAACAGTCAGGGAGAATCATTGGCATCTAATGCAGAACATCCCAAATGTTGCACCTTGCCTGCATGTGGCTGATAAATTCACAAACAACTTAGAGAAACAAGGGAGTTTTATCTTTCTTACAATTCTGGTTTTTCAATCCAGTTTGACAGGAGAGCTCATACCAACACCAGGAGCCGAGGGAACTGGCCACACACCATTCACAGAATTGCTGAAAGAGGTGGAAACCTCTCTTGCTAGACTGTGTGTCTGCCAAAGGGTGCTAAATCGGCTCCCTCCATCTTATCCACGCTCAGGGAATGGGCCCACCCACTATGCTAATCATACAATCTATCCTGTAGGCTTGCTCAGGGTTTGCCTTAACTGCTAATTCTTCAATTCTTCACAAACGTGCCCATTATTCGGTATTCAATTGTCAAGTCAACACCTATATATCTAACTGCCACAATGAGAGAGAATAAAAGGAAGTCTAAAGTGTATATGTGTTGTGTGTGTGTGTGTAAAACACTCAAGGATTGTTTTCCTTTTATCAGGATCTACATTCACATATACAAACATAACATGGGTAGTTCCTAGTTGACGTCACCAACTGAATGCTTTGAGCACTTGGGAGGATTCTCTTTGGTGCTTCTCATAACTACATCATCAAACATTCCTAACTAGTTTTTGGCAACCAAGGTCAAGAAGTTAGTTAGCAACATTTTCCTGATAACCATAAAATATAATTTCTATTTTCTTAGTTACTCCTATGTACGTTGATGTACACTTGATAATAAAAAGAATGTTTTTCAAACAAATGCTTCTCCAGATTACAAGATAGCAAACGAAAGGCGCACATTTCACGACAGACTCTGCCCACAATACAAGTCGTTTTAAGGCCCTTGTGACTGAGTTTCTCATTTAGAATATCTGTCAGAGGCTTAATTGCATTCCACAACATAGCTGTTTCTCCAGAAGTTCCATTTAAAGTGTACTTTTGTCTGAGAAGGGGTAAGGAAGCAGAATGAATGTCTATAGAAGTCTCTGGGCTGACTCTTGGTGGACATTATCTCATCCAATCTTCACAGCAGACCCCAAAGTCGTAACTCAGATACCTGCTTCATAAACAAAAGAGCTTAATTTCTTCATAACTAGCCTGCAGCCATCAAGTAAGAGAATCAGAACCAGGGGTATTTATAGGTTTGGGCAATCCCTGGAAAAGTGGCTTTTCCTTATTTGTTAGTTTTAGTTTCTTTAAATCTGATTGGGGTTATGGGTTTCCCCCTTATGTCCGATTGGTCTGTTCCTGTGGAGGCTCAACTGGGTGGAAGTCGTGTTTCTTTTGAGAGTTTAATTCATCTGCATTTGAGGAACTCATCTCTATACCCTTTCATAAGCAAAGAGTTGGGGGAAGATGGCTACTTTATCTTTGTGGCGGATCGGAGCCAGTTCCTGCAGACTAACAGGATGAATGTGTTCCTGTAAAATAATCCCAGCAATAAAGGTAATCTTCAAAGACCTTCCCAGCAAGACTATTCTGTTCTAGGAACTGCCTAGGAAAAGTCTATTCTAGCTAAAATTGCTATTCTAAACTGCCTGGCAGAAATTATTCTCTCTCAATACAATGTGAATGAATACAGCATAACCCTGGGTGATGGTGGGACCCTCATTTGGAAAGTTTCTTCCAAGGCAAGAGACATGCCTCAGTTGATTAAAGTTCTTGCTAGGCCGGGGAGCCCTTGATTCCAGAGGCAAGAGCATGAGGAAGTAGCTCCTCATGTCTTAGGCCACGGGGATGGGTTGGCTATCTGCAAGGCCCACCCCCAGCCACTCACTTCTGCTAGGTGGGCCACATATCCCAAAGCCTCCACAGCTTCTCCCTACATGGTACCAACTGGGTATGAGGCATTCATGAACATGAGCCCGTGAGGGACATTTCCTATGCAAACAATCACACAGCTAATTAGGAAGAATGAGGCAGGAGAATCATGTGAGCCCAGGTGTTCAGGACCAGCCTGGCACATAGGGAGCTTCTCTTTCTCTTGTAGAGTCCTATTGCTGAAAGAATAAATAAATAGAATTTCAAGCACTTTTCCTGTTCTTTATCCATTCCTACTCTCCTACAGCAATTATCTTACATACTGAACTATATAACTTATTAATTTTGTGACCTAAGCCCCTTCACAGTTAGAATGGATACACTCCATTGGTGCTTTTGCAACTCAATTTATTTGTTAGCAAGAGAGAAGGACAGGCACATGTGTCATAGCATGTGTGTGTGGAGATCAGAGGACAAATATCAGAAGTCTGTTCTTTCCTTCCACTGCATGAGCTCCAGAAGTTTAACTCAGGTTCCCAAGTTTTCAGGCAGGCACCTTTAAACTTCTACGCCATCTCACTGACTTTACAGTGAGGGTTTTTTGTGAGTTGTATTCATTTGTGCATTCAGCATATCTCTGAATAAATATTTGTGGAAAAGGTGGAAGGGACTCACGTGGCAGAGCCAGCAGCCAGCTGTGACAGAGGGTTTTGCAATACACAGATATCCCTTTCAAAGATCCTGGGGCAGAGGACACATCGAGTTTTAAAGGGAACCCAGGAAGGCCCATGAATCTGGAGGGAAGAGTTCTGGACCAAAGGGAAGGTAGCCCGGGAAGAGATGGAAGGAAAGAATGGTCTGTTATGCGGTCATGGAAATGTGACATGGACTGTGGAAACCAGGGAGGACAATTCAGGCATCCAGTGGACACAGCCCTGGGTACCATTTCTCTCACTCGCAGAGAGAAACAGACAGAACTTGTTCCTCATAGGAAGACTCACCCAGCTGAAGCAGAGGACAGGAGTGGCTGACTTCTCCGACTTTGTTTTCTTAAGCTGGTCATTTAGCAGGTTCGGGCAGTGGAATTTGATGGACATGGTTGATAAATGAGCAGCTAGCTGCATTTTAATGTGTGAGATGTTAAAGTGCACAAACTTTGTAGAGTTTCCTGAATCTGCTTTATTAAAACATTTTAGTGAAAAAGTAGGATCCGAGGTCATTGCTGCTCAGGGAGAGGTAATTGATATTGGGGCAGAGAGCCAGCATTGATAGAGGAAAGGGAATGTGATGGGCGACCAGTGACCCCTGACAGACAAGGACCCACCCAGAGACTTGCCTGTGTGCCCCAAAGCATCTTTTTGTCTTCCAGGAAGGGGAAGTCTTCCCAGGTTAACAGGAGAGTGGGATGAGTGGCGTTCTTCACGGCCCTCCACTGGACCTAGGAGAGGGGGGGTTATGTCTTTTAATTAAAGCAAATCTTTGTCAGACTGTGTCTTATTGAAGACAGACACCCGGGCTGTGCCTACCATGTGGTGGCAATCTTGAAGCCGTGTGGCACCGTATCACACAAGGTGCTCTGGGCTTGCTTCTGTCAAACAAATTAAATGCCTGCACTTGACACGCTTTACAAGGCCAAATTAAACACTTGTCAAAGGGAAGAGATGCCTTTTGCGGAGCAGAGCCTGCAGCCTCCAGTCTATCGACGCTAAATTATAAGAAGGTGGCACTTTATGTACTAAGTGATTGTTTCCAAGATGTAAATCCCCCCCATGGAAATGCTCCCTGTTCCCGTTATTCGGGAATTCTAGCTACACACACAGAAGCAACTCACTACTGAAGATGGTTCCTTCTCATCAAAAAGCATTGCTGTGTGTCGGTGCCACTTACCTTCCTTTCTCAGAAGCGATTTTCGAGTAAATTAAGTGAGAATACCACTCCTGAAATCCTTCTCAAACTCTTCATAAACTGATCTATGATAATTCACTCTGGGACTCCATTTGCTGACAACTAGAGCTTCCTAGCATACCATTTAGATGGCATCTAGACAGAGGTAAGTCTGCCAGCTTGTGGACTAGCCACCCAGATATTGACCTAAGTAGTCTTTTGATTAAAATAAAAAAAAAAACAGTACCCTGCTCTGAATTATGTTCTTATATGACCAGATCATGAATTCTTACTGCAAAGACCAAAAGGCACCATGTGCCTCAAGTAAAATGTCCCCACTCTGGTTCATTATTCAAGGATGATCCATGAACCTTCTTAATAGATGAGCCTTTTTGTAGAAAATCATCAATTACACAGAAAGGACTCATGTTTCCAGCATTCATTTCATATCTATCTTAGATAGAACATTGTATTATGAGGAAACATAACTGATCTTTCAAATCCAAAGGATTCAATTCTGGTAGGAAACTAAAGGAACCAAAGTCCAGTTGACAGGTAACCAACATCAACACTTGGAATGGGACAACAGAAAAGTGATTCTCTAACAGGAAGCAAGTCCGAAACCATCAGCAAATGGAGCAACCAAAGTTGATAGAAAGATAGTCAAGTAACTGTAATGACTGGTCTTTGCACAGGACTTACTGTGAGCTGAGCACTACTCTAAGCAACTTAAATGTGTTCCATAATTTAATAATGAAGCCATCCTATCACATAGGCACCATGATGAACTCAATTTTACAAATGAGGAAGTGTTTCTAGCAGTTAAGTTTCTCACCCAAAGGTGCACAACTAGCAAGTGAATAACACAGGATTTGTACCTGGAAGCCTACATCTCTAGTCATTGAGCCATATTTCTTCAATAGTCTGATATCTATAATAGAATTATAAACAGCAGGGGTGGGGATGGAACACCCTGTAAAAGAGACAGTGAGATGTCTGGTATATACATCTAGTCACTTGTTTGAAAAAAGAAAACCCACATTGCTCTGACCCCTATACACACCAGACACAATGATTCCCGATGTTTAGGGCAGCAAGAAGACTCCCAGCTGTCTCCGCTCTTGGGCTAACTAGAGGGAGAGGTCCTGTCCTCGTTGTTCTAGAAGAGATCTGGCTGAGCATTGTCCAGTCTGTTTAGAGTTCTGTCACAAAATATTATAAGGTTACCTTGAAAGTGGAAGTAATTTCACTCAGCTCTGGCAGCTCAGAGCCCAACATGATCAGGTTCTGGTAAGAGCCCTTCTTGACGGCAGCTAGTTGCATCTCTACTGTAGCTTGTCAAGACTTTCTCTGGTGTTGCAACTGGAGACAGAGATCAGTCCTCTTCTTACAGGGCCACAACAACTCACACCAGGGTTCCTACCCTGTGACTTCTTTCGCTTTATGTCCCCAAAGTTCTATTTTCCAACACAGTCAAATTTGAGTTAAGACTTCAACACATGAATCTGTGGGATAACATTTCAATCAATGTAATGAGCATGTAGGAGTTCCCCACACCAGCAGAGATTCCTGCCGTACTCATCAATATGCCTTGGGTGTGCCAGACAGAAATTCAAAATTTTTACATGTATCCTGTGGCCGGTTCCTTGTTCCACTAGAACAGTACCAATTATTCTTACGTGGCCTTTTAGTTAGTCTTCTCTGTGACAAGACACCTGAAAGAAGGAACACAGAGGGTGAAAGGCCTATTGTGACTACAGCTTCAGAGACATTTCAAACCAAGATGGTGGGGAAAGCTCTGGACTCCTTCAGTTGGGGTGGTGTCCATTCACATGGAAGCTGACCAGGAAGCAGATAAGCTAAACCAGACTGAAGCAGGTCTAACCTTCAAAGGTCCACCCCTAGTATCTTCTCCCTCCAGATCCTACTTGCTGAAGGTTCCACAACCTTCAAAAAAGTACCACAAGATAATGACCAAGTGTTCATAGCAGGTGCCTCTGGGGACATTTTAGATTCACTTCATAGCAGATGAGGAAAAGAAGGGCCAGGAACTGAGGGGAATTCTGAGGAATTGGAAGCAGAACCTGGATCAAATCAGAATAATGTCTGTAATCCCTATACAGAAGGAACATTCTAGGGGGCTGGAGAGGTGGCTCAGGGGTTAAGCCTCTGCCTTGCAGGCGGAAGGTCCTGAGTTCGGATCCTAGACCCCACGTATAGACGCTGGGCAGAAGCGGCAGCAGCCTGCGTTTCTGGTCCTGGTAGGGCGGAGCCTGTGAATCCCAGGGCAGAGTAAACAAGGAGGAGGTGGAGGCGTCCATGGTGGTTCCTGAATTCGTCCGTGGTTCTACACACACACACATACATACACACACACGCACACACACATACATGCACAATTGAATAAATAATAAAAAAATTATAAAAAATGAACATTCTAGATCAGGATCCCCTTAAAAAATCTAAATAAGACCATGAAACCTTGTCAGAGAAAGCATTGCATAATCAAAAAAAATTTGCATGTAATTTTAGGAGATTTAGCAGCAACCTAAAGAAGAAAGTAAAAGAAAAGTCTAGGGTAAATAAGATTCTCCCCCCCAAAGAAACAGCACCTCGTCTCGGTGTCCATCAACTAAGAATTGGACAAAGGACACGTGTCTGTACACACTGAAGTGCTCTCCTTTAACAAAAGGGACATTCACTCATGTGTAGCAGCACAGATGAGGGACATTATGTTAAGTAAGCTCCACCCAGCCAGAACGATAAATTCTTACTGTGATCTTTCTCATAGGAGGAACTTTTCAAAGTTGAGCCAATAGAGATAGACAGCAGAATGGTGCCTTGGAGGGCCTTGGTGTGGAGCATGAGGGAAATGTAAGCCAAAGGGCAGAGATTCTGAGGCAGAAAGAAACATCAAATTCAAAAGATCTAAAGTATATCATGATGACCATAATTAGCCACAGTTCGTTGTGATGTATTGTCTTCTTCAAAATTCCTCACAGTGTTATCTGTATCATGTGAGATGATACATAGTTTAGTTTTTAACTTGATTCAGCCATTTCACAGTGCATGTGACTTTTAAAACACCATGTGATGCACATAGACACACAATTTTTGTTGGCCAAATTTAAAGAAAGTAATTTTCTTTTCTTTTTTTTTATTTCAGCTCATACAAACTTATTAGGTACACCAGTTCCCTCCCTCCCTCCTCCTCCCCCCGTACCCCCTGCTTCCCCTCCCCACCCCTCTCCCTCCCCATCCCCCAGTGCCTCCCACCCCAATTCCCAGAGAGTCCTTTCTTGTGCATGTCTGATTTTCCTCTGGGCCCTCCTCTCCGATGACGTACAAGGACCCAGTGGCCTTTCCCGAACCCTTTCCCGTGTTCCCCTTAGGTATAGGAACACTGCTGTGGCTGCCAATCCTTTGCCTCCAAGGATCTTGGTGCCTTTAGCAGATGCTAGACTTTATGAGGTCAACAGTGTGTTGGACAATGCACAGGGCATGCAAAGTCCAATTATGATTGCTTCAGCCCTAACTAGTATAGAGTATCTTACATATCATTGCTCCTCCCATCCTTGTGCTCTTACACTCTTACCGCCCCCTCTTCCGCAAATTTCCCTGAGCTTCAAGATGGGGAGAGACTAAGCTGGCCTAGTTCTAGGTGGTTGATATAGAGTCTCTGAAGTTCTGGATTGTGGTTTGTTGATTTTCTTTTGCAGTTTTGCTGCTCCTGCAATGCCCTTCACTCCATCCTGGTGGGCATTGTATGTTACCCCCTGGCCAGAGACAAAAAGCTGTTAGAGTCTTGTGATAAAAGCACATTCAAAGGTAGATGTAATAAAAGTGGGAAACCACAGTGAGGGAGGGGTCTATCACCCATTTGCAAAATTGTTACTTTTTATCTGCCAGACTATATGCCCTCCTCTTCTGGTGAGATCACTCCCCCTCAGTAGTAAATGATCAGGAACAAAAGTCTGTGAACTTAATCAGATGTCTCATTACTTATTTGGGTCCTTGGTGGAGGCCTATTTTCCCTGCTGTAACATGGTCCCTTCTCTCCTTCTTTCTGGTGTGGCCCTCCTACTCCATCCCTCCTGTTCATAATCCTTGGATTACTGTCTCTAGGTGGGCTGGGTGGGTTTGGTACTAGGAGCCACCTATTAGGGAGTACATACAGCGCTTAATTTTCTGGGTCTGGGATACTTCACTTAATATAATTGTTTCTAATGACATCCATTTCCCGGCAAATTCCAGTAATTCATCATTTTTGATGGCTGAGTAGTACTCCATTGTATAGATGTACCACAGTTTCCTTATCCACTCGTCAACTGTTGGACATTTGGGCTGATTCCATGACTTTGCTATTGTAAACAGTGCTGCTATGAACATGGTCGTGCTTGTGCTATCGAGGTGAACCTCTGCTGTATGGGGGGTTATTCCCAAAAGTGGAATAGCAGGGTCATATGGCATTTCAATCTTTAATTTCTTTAAGAATCTCCAGACGGCTCGCCAGAGTGGCTGTATGAGCCTGCATTCCCACCAGCAATGTAGGAGAGTTCCCCTCTCTCCAAATCCTCTCCCGCATTTGTCATTGTTAGTATTGTGGATTTTTGCCATCCTGACCGGGGTGAGATGATCTCTCAGGGAAGTTTTGATTTGCATTTCCCTGATGGCTAAAGAAGTGGAGCATTTTTTAAGATATTTGTTAGACATTTTAATTTCATCCCTGGTAAAGTTTCTTTTAAGTTCCAGGGCCCATTTTTTAATTGGGCCATTGGTTTCCTTGGTGTTTAGTTTTCTAAGTTCTTTGTGCACTCTGGACAATAGAGCTCTATCAGATATGTGGTTAGTGAAGATTTTCTCCCATTCTGTGGGTTGCCTTTGAGCTCGCGTTACAATTTCTTTATCTGAACAGAAGCTCTTTAATTTCACAAGATCCCAACTGTTGAGAGTTGGTAGCAGTGACTGTGCCATTGGATGTCTGTTTAGGAACTGTTGGCCTAGCCCAATCAGCTCGAGGGAGTTCCCTATCCTTTCAACTATGGTTTTTATAGTCTCTGGCCTGATATCAAGGTCCTTGATCCATTTGGAATTAAGTCTTGTACATGGTGACAAGTACGGTCCAGCTTTAATCTTTAAAGAAAGTAATTTTCACAGTCTGGACAATCATATGATTTCTACCTACTTGAGTTCAATGTGAAAATCTGTCCAGCCAATCACCTCACTCCATGTAAGAATGTATAGAACATGGAAAAACCTTTCAGTAAATTTTGTACCTGAGAAAACCATAGAGAATAACTACAGGCGAAAGCCTCCATGTACTATAGTTCACAGCAATTGTCTCACTTGAATAACACAGCAATTATTCAGGGGAGAGGTTTCATGTGTGTACCAGATGGAAAAGCATTCCCACCCAACAATCTGTGCAAAACTGTATATCTAAGATGTCGTGCTGGAGAGGAGTCTTTAAGTTTACCATTATGTGGGAAATCTTACTATTCTAAGTCAAATATCACTCAACATCACAGGATGCGTAAAGGCAAGCAGCCTTACCAATGTACAGAATGTGGTAAAGATAACTTTTCTGAGACAGATCTTCATGTGCATCAATGAATTTATGGAATTGAGAAACCCTATGATTGTAGAGAAGTGGGAAAACTTTAAGCTCAGAATCATTTCTCAAGATGTATCAGAAACCTCACACTGGTGAGAAGTCACATAATGTGTTTTTTAGCATAAATCTCACGAGTCTGGCCTTAAATGACTGATTCTCCTGGCAAACATGCCATCTACCACTCAGGGTAAAAAGTTGTGCTTCATTTTGGGGGGGGGTATTTTAATAATTCTTTTAGTAAAAAAGAATTGTCAGTAAAAAAAAAAAAAAAAGAATAGTGCTCTCATAACATGTTTTGTTTCAACAAAAAAGATTAAAGACGGAGAGGAGGGCCCAGAGGAGAGTCAGGCATGCACAAGAAAGGCTCTCTGGGAATTGAGGCTGGAGGCACTGGGGGATGGGGTGGCAGAGGTGAGGGGAGGGGGAGCAGGGGGTTCTGGGAGAGGAGGAGGGAGGGAGGGAACTGGTCTACCTAGTAAGTTTGCATGAGCTGAAATAATAATAAAAATGTATGAAAAAAGATTAAAGAAAGAAAGATGCCTGTGATATGGGCTGTATTGCCTAAGCTCCCAGGAGAATGGTCTGATTGATTTGGGAGCAATGATATCCCTGACTCTATGAGAAATGTGGGTTCAGTGGAGATACCTATTTTTAATATTTTATTTATTTACTCATTTGTTTATTTGAGAGGGAGAGAGAGAAAGAAGGTACATGCATGCATGCATATATATATATATATACCATGCATGATGCATGTGTGAGGCCAGTGGATGACTTTAGGAAGTCATTTCACTCCTTTCCACCATAAGGGCTTCTAGGGATTGAATCAAGATCACCAGGTTTACAAGAAAGCACTTTACCCACTGAGCTGTCTTTTGGCCTGGAAATCTAGAGTTCCACGTGTGAAAGTCTATCTTTGGTAAACATATAGCCAAGGGAAAAATCACATCCTTTAAGAGCCTGATTCATTGGAGAAAACTCAGTGAAACGGCCTGGACATGAGGGTGGTTGAGTGGAAGAGCCCTTGCATGTGTGAGGCCTGGGGTTCATTTCCTAGGGCCACAGTGAGCAAACAAATGAACAGACCTTGTAAGCTATGAAATGTTACATAGTGTTAACAAAGAAACTTAAAAGCGAGCTGTCTCCAGCAGTAGAGATGGGTATATTTTGATAACCACATATCACATTGGCAAAATGTAAACCAAATGAAATCCTCTGCACCTTACCTTGACAGGCCAATGGCTTCCCATCTCAGAAAAGCCCAGTGTTTCCTGACTTTCAGAGCTATGCATGGCTCGGGTAGTTAACCCATCTCCCCTGATCCACCTGTCTCCCTCCTTTAAAAAAGTCCAGCTGTGGTGTCCTTGTTACTGTCTGTCTCCTCTTACGATTTTGACACCAGGCAACACAGACTACTTAGTTCAAGTCCTGACCCTCTGCACAGCTGTCTCATTCCTGTAGCTCTGCTCTCACCTTCACATTGAGGTGCCTGGAACTCAAGCGCCACCTCAACATTATTGTTTAAGTATTAACACAAACTTTTGCACTGTCTGATGCGGGCCTGATTTGTATTGGTTGTCAGATTTCACAAATGCATCCCTCCTCCAGGTATAAGACCCAGGACCCTATCTGGCCTTACCCTTGTGCCCACTGGTCTCTGAAAGGATGTTTAATACCTTATAATAAAATTCATTCTGAGAAGAGTTGCAAAACTGGTGCTACAATAGGAAATGTAGTGGAATAGTGGGGAAGCAGTTTCTTGGGCGCCAATCCAGAGTCGTGAATTAGAGTCTCTGAAAAATGACTCATATATCCATATAGTTTTCTATTTTTCGGATTTTGCAAGTGTGTGTTCACTTGTGAGTGGGTGCACATTTGTGTGCAGGTGTGAGTGCATATAAGTGTGGATGCCTCAGGATATTGAGAATCATCCTGGATCCTTCTTCTATCTTAGTCTTTTGTAACATGATCCTTAATTAAACTCAGAACTCACCAGTATGCTGACTTAGTCATCTTGATCTGGGGATTCCCAGTTTCCACCTTCTGAAAATGGAATCACAAGTGGACTGACACACCTACGCGTCATTTTAGTGGGGATGTGGGAATCTAAAGTGCAGTCTCCTTGCTTGCGTTCCAAGCACTTTAACTACGATCCATTCTCCCTGGTCCTATATCTAGATTTTTATAAATCCTTTAGGTGGGTAGACATCCTGAACATTTAAAACTTGAGTTCTAGATCCATTTCATTTTGTAAGGTTTTCACAGAGATGCAAGATTATTTTGACTAGCAAAGGTCCTTTTCCCAGACTTGCATGAACACAGATCCCAAGAACTGGCCTTCCATGTTCTTCTATGGGCTTTCATTGTGCACCTTGAAGTCACTATGTGGACGTTAACCTCACTTGGCGGTAAGAAGTCAGGCTGAAGGTATCAGCTTCCTTAGCATCTCCCTCTTCAGTTGTTCTTCCACCTGGGACCTAGGTACATGTCAGTTGGCTCATGCCACAACATGAAAGCAGCATGCAAGGAGCATTATCTGAAAAAAAAAAAAGAATATATATATCCAGGGTCAAGATTTCAGGAATTTTTTTTCTCAGTTCAGTGAACAATGAAGCAACTTGTTGAAGCATTTCCCATCAGTCTGTGATGAAGTCCTTCAAAATAACAATCATATGCTTGGCCCAAGACTGAGGTCAAGCACTGTTTCATGGCATCTCATTTAGACCTGTATATGTAGGCCTCATGAGTCTTCTGTTAGAAATAGAATTTACCAGGGTTGGGAGCATAGCACAGTGGTAGAGAGCTTGTCTTTCATGACTCGGGTCCTGGGTTTGAACCCTAGCACTACAAAAAAAATGTCCAAGTATTAAAAACTTGCCAAAAACTATATAAATGCTATAAATATTTTTCAACTTGTTTTTCAAGCTGGGCAAGTGACTAATCCCAGAGCCATCCTTCAATTCCCCCCCTAACTGTATAAACACAGCCTCTCCTCCCACAGTCACCAAGCCAACTGGTTCTGACTCTTCTTTGCCTCATTCAAGTCTTCTATGGACTGAGACATTCTCCTTCTGTGTGTGACATTAACTTAGATTGTGTCACGTGCTCCATTTTCTTTTCTATTTTCACCTTTCCAGAATACTTTTGAGTATGTCTAGCCCCATCTGCTCTCATGTGTTGATTTTTAATTTAAGTCCTTGGGTTTGGGAAGGTTTCTTCGTTGATGGCTATAGCTTCTTTGAATGATGAACAACCACTTTGAAATGCTTTTCCAGTTTTCTGGCACAATGCTAGGAATGCCAGTTAGATACAGGTGTCAGCTTCACAATATAAGGCACATTTACAAAGAACTAGCAGTTAGGGCAAGCCCTGAGCAAGTTTGTAGGAGATTGTCTAGTTGATGGTGGAAGACTCAGCTCAGAGTAGATGAAACCATTCCCTGGGCAGGTAGATAAGATAGAGAGAGCTTGATGCAGTTCGCCTGCATGTTTGCTGATAAATGACCATCAGACGCCTTAGGGGAACAAGGGTTTATTGTCTCTTACAATTATCTGGTTACAGTTCTCAGTCCAGCTTGACAGGAGAGCTCACACCAATACCAAGGCCGAAGGAACTGGCCATACCATCTCTACTTAATGGCTGAGAGAGGGATGATCCTTACTTGCCAGACCAGCATGTCTGGCCAAGTGTATACAAGGATGCCGACTCTCTCAACCAGCTGTCTGTGTTAAATCCAGGGCTGGACCTTCCCCCATCAGCTAGACAATCTCCTACAGGTCTGCTCTGGGCTTAACTCAACCACTAATTCTCTACAAATGTGCCCAGAGCTCAAAACCCTCGACTGTCAAGTTGACACCTGTGCCCAACTATGACAGAGTTGGTTCAGTAATTGGAATACTTTGGCATGCTGGCATGCAGGCAATCTGGAAAAATACAAACTATATCCCTCCCCTAGCTCTTTATGTAAATATAATGTGGCCAGATCCTCAGCTCCTGATGTTGGTCTGAACTCTCTGCCAAGCTAGGCAATAAACCACAATCAGAATTAAAAGCAAGATTAAAACCCCTTGTTTCATTAAGTTGTTTTTATCAGCAATATGAAGACAAACTGCAATACTAGGCATGTATGGTTACACCATTTTTTAAAAATCTGAACATTGAACCTTTTTATATCCTCATGGAATATCATCTTGTGGCTTTGGATCAATGTTCCTGCTTGCCAGGATTATTTCAAATATTGATCCAATCATCTTCAATATTAGCTATCCCATGTACCTCTCTGTCATCTATAGATTTTCTTAAATGAATCACCAATCCATTCTGCAACAATTGATAGAAATGTTAAATTGCAAGAGATAAAGGATTGAAAGAAAGAAGGGGTTATTAATATAATGGCAATAGACCAAACCTGAGAACAAGAAGCCAGTAACTAGAACTGTCCTCATATACACCATTAAAATGAGGTTGACCTAGTCTGTGTGAGGCCAGATGTACACAACATCCTGGGGCCAATGTGATCACTTTAACAAAACGTTTATTGGGCTGGAGAGATGGCTCAGGGTTAAGACTCTGTCTTGCGAACAGAAGGTCCTGAGTTCAGATCGCAGGTCCAACATAAAAATGCCAAGCTGAGACTGCAGCAGCCTGCATTTCCGGCCCTGGTGGGCAGAGCCTGGGAAATGCCATAGCAAAGCAAGAAAGAGGTAGAAGCAATCCAGGATAATTCCCAAAGTCACTCTTGGTCCTCCACAGGGGCACACACACACACATACACACACATGCGTGTGCATACACACACATAAAATACATAAATAAATAAAATGTTTAAAAGAAAAAGTTTATTGAATATGGTGAACTATGTGCATTACTTTTCCAAAGAAAACTAGAAATACTTCAAAGAGGGGAATTTTGTTTTCCATGTCTTGGCACATCCTTTGCTTTCTTTCTACTGCACCACAATGCTCAAGACATAATCCCTTAATATTTGCTAATATGCACTATAAGCAATTGTGTAAGGCAAGCTAGGAATTCAGTACTGCAAGATACATCCATAAACACCCAGTCCAGCTCTGAAATCTCTGTTACTAGTTCTGTCAAAGGAATATAACCACTTTGATGAGCCTTTTCAAAAACATCTTCAACACTTTTTACTATCTAATCAACACGGGTTGGTTAAGTGATGCATATCTGATCAAAGCACTGCATATGGGCCAGAATTGCAGGACTGGAGAAAATAATGGAGCCTTAGTGTGATTAAATATTGTTTGTGGAAAATGATATGGGACCATGAAAGAGTCACTAACTAAAGTACACAAGCAGCCAACAGAGGCTGCACATAGGAGGAGGTGCCAGGTTTACCATTTAGGTTACAGAAAGATAATGAGTTGAAGGAAGAAAGATCATCAGGAGGAAACATCACAGAGTACTCTGAAGCCAAGCTAGAAGGCTAGATTTCATATTTTCAAATGTTTAAATGCAGAATTATGGCCATATCCACAAAGTCTTTTCTGGTTACTTAGGCCCACAGTCCCTCCTTTCTTGAGAATCCTGTCATTTTTTTCCCATCCATTTGGGTCATGTCTTGCATTTGTGACTCATTAATGGGCATATGTGCCTAGTAACAGCAGAAAGAGATCAGAGCAGAGGGTGATAACTTTGAAAAGTGACATGTAGCCCAAAGGCCGAGTCATAGTTGTGCTGTGTTCTTTCTCTCCCAACTGTGTAGGATGTCCTTGTCCAACTAAGTGTGTTCTCTTCTGAGAACTCTAAATCACAGCTACCATTTGTATACTGGGTGCCAAGTCCTTCAAAGGACTTCAAAGTCTTTTGTGAAGTCTTTCATACCTGTGGTCGGTGCTGATTTCATGAACTAGTTCTCTAGTCATGTCAAGAGATTTTGTGCTTTAGGGGGAAACATAGAGCATATCATGCAAAAATATATATGAACAGATACAGAGTTTAACGATCTGTTCAAGTGAACATGCATGATATCATCACCCAAACAGAGAAACAGAAGACCAACATCTTAGACAATCCTTCTGGTTGCTTTCTTTTTTAATATTTATTTAAAGGAGTGGGGGGGACATGTGCATGTCCTGACTGGCACACAGGTGGAGGTCAAAGGACAACCCTCAGAAGTCAGTTCCCTCCTTCCATCATTTGAGCTGCCAGGGCTTGAACTCAGGTGATCAGGTTTGCCTGCAGGAGCCTTATACCTACTGACAGTCACCTTTCCTGGATATCACTTCTTGACTTTCCTTTACACATTTCTTCCCTAAGTTTTGCTAACTACCACAGTTTGTTTTCAGCTTTTTTTTTTTTTTGCTATTTTGAGTGCTTTATAAATTGTACCATATACTACACATCCTTTCATGTTTGATCTCTTTTTTATTATCATATTTGCAAGACTGTTCCACTATTGCACACAGTGAGAGTGAGTGCGTTTTTTAAACCACTGAAGGATTATAAGGTGCAAATACTGAATCATGTATTCATATCTGGTGATGGCAAGTTGTGTCACTACCAATACAAATAAGAATAACATGGCTTTGCAGATCTTGTGGATGCGATGTGTCCAGTCCCCTCAGCTCCCTATCCTGCTATGATGGGTTGTAACCTGAGTGCTTAACTGAATAAACCCCTTTCTCGCCACCTAAAAAGTCACTTTGCTATAAGCTTTCTTTATTGTTGTTGTTTATTCTGTTTTTATGAGACAGGGTCTCACTCTATAGTTTTGGTCGGTTACAAACACAGCCTCCAAGTTCTGGAATTGTGTGCATGATCCCTAACACCAACTAGGTGTGACATTGTTATCAAGCTTTTTAACACGTCTCCCAAAGCACATTCTCTGTGAATCCATTCCTAGGCAGTAGTTTCTGGGTTATAAGAAGCTCTTATTTTCAACATTAGTAGATACTGGCAACACTGTTGTTTATGATAATACTATCAGTTTCACTTCCATTATTCCCATCAATTGCTTCCATTCACTTCCATCAATTGCTATGCATTGTCACTGCCAGTTATTATATCATTTCATTCATTTTAACCATCCTAGTGGTTATGTGTTATTTTATTGGGCCTAATTTTTATTTCCTAATGAGTAATACATATATATCTTTGGTATGCATTTTTGGTGAGTTAAATATTCTTTTTTGTAAAGAATCTGCCCACAAGTTTCCACCTCATGAAAAAGATTTGCCTTCTCTCTCTATTTTTTAATATATGAGTTATTTCTATCATTCCTGATATAATTCTTTATCCATTATACCTTTCATAAATGTTATATCCTATGCTGGTGACATCTGTCCCATTTTCCTAATAATGTCTTCAAAGGCAAATAAATTCTGTTTTGTGCAATTCATTGTCTTCATACAGTTCTCTTTAAAGTTTATATTTTCTTTTACCTGCTTCGTGGAAAGTTTTCCTTCTTCCACATTTATGAAGAAACTACCTTGGTCTATTCTGAAGGTGTAAATGTTTTACTCTTCAGTTTCTCCAGTGGCTGGGGATGGATGAAACAATGAATAAAGGGATTTGCTTAGTGGGGTCTGAGGCAAGCTATGTCATCTCATTTTTTTCTTTATGGTGGCTGCAAAGCAACATCTTTACCTTAAACCAAGCCCCTACTCATTCATAGGTCCCTTTCTGGGATCCCCGTTTCATTATTTGTTGCAGCTTTATGATTTGACTGCTAAACTAACTTCTGCCACCTAAGTAGGAATAAATCTCCCTACTAGTTTTCAACATGACTGTTTGTAGTAATAGGTACCCTTAGCATAATCTTTTCAAGTTCCAGTTTAGAAATCCTAGTTAGAATCAGTACATTAAATTGTATCAGTTTACTAACAAGGACCAGTTAGAATCTGTACATTAGGTGAAATCAGTACATTAACCAGGACCAATTAACTAGTCAGGACCACTACAATATCTGGTAACCGCACACTAATTAAGACTGGTATAATAAACAGGATCAGTACACAAGTTAGGATCAGTACACTGACCAATATCAGGGAACCAGCTAGGATCAATATGCTAGCTAACAATCAATACATAAATACGATCACTACAGTAGCTAGACCTATGCGCTAGTTTACATCACTGCACAAACTAGGATCAATATACTAGTTAGGATCAGTATGCTGGCTTAAATACACTAGCTAAAATTAGTACAGAACCAGGGTCATATATCTAACTGGTGTTATTACATCAGTTAGGCTCAATTAGCTAGGATTAGTACATTAGCCTATATCAGTACACTAGCTGGAATCAGTATACTAACCAAGGTGGTATACTAACTGAGATCAGCAAAACGTGAATAGATATTGTTCTGGTACAGATTGTGTTCCTCTAACAGCAGTTTTCTAATTAAAGTAGTTCTTTCGTATAGTCTGCTTTGTAGGATTCTTAATTATAAATAGATAATGATTTTTTCAGATACTTGTATACATGTATTTAAGGCCTCCTTTATTCAACTAATCAAGTATAACTGTGGAGTTCGGAATACCAAACCAACCTTGAATTCCTGGAATAAACCCACATTTCTAACATTTTCTTGTTCCTTTGTATTATTGATGAATTTTCTTAGATAATATTTTATTTAGAGGTATTTTACTTACATTTATTTGCTTCTGTGTTCTTAAGAGAATGGGTATGTAATATTTTTCAGACTTGATCCAGGTAATGCCATTTCTCACTCTTCAAAGTCTTAAGTAGATGTTTAATATCTTTGCCAACTTGCCTCACTGTGTACGGTGGGACGACCATCTCAAACTACCTTGTGTGTCATTACCAGCTGGATATTCGAGTTTGTCCTATCTATTTTGTTTTTTTTTTAATAAGAAAACCATTTATACTCTTCTCCTATTAGTTGTGTCTTATTGTGATATATTTTATATGAAGATTATACATACCCACTTTTAAAGTCTTAGCAAACATAAACATATTCACAAAGTCTTTTTATATGCATATAAAAGACCTTATCTTGCCATATCTTGAAGTGTTTCCCCAGTGTTTTCATCCAGCAGTTTCAGCATTTCTGGTTTTAAATTAAGGTCTTTAGGTGAGGCTTAAAAAAACCAAATACTCCATGCTGTCTCTCATATGTGGACTCTAGCTTCTAATTTTTATATCTGTGTTTATGTGGGAGTAAACATTCATACAGGTCATGGAACCAGAAAGAGTCTCATGAGAGGGGAAAACAGCATTAATGGGGAGGGTTAACGAAGGTAGTAGAGCACATATGATGTGAAAGAGGAAGGGGAAATGCTAGGGGTAGACTGGTAGAAGCAGAGAGAAGGCAGAAGATAGGGGAGAACAGCTGGAGAGGACACCAAAAGCTAAGGACATATGTAAATGCCAAAAGGAAGCCTATTACTTCACTAATTAAAATTAATTTTAAAAAAAAGAAAATATAAATCTAAAGAAGAAGATAAAAATCGTAAGTAATCACACCATACTGAAATATGTTACCTCTTAATCTTTTTCTATGCAGATAAACAAACATTTTGGTAGCTATGAAGTCATACCATACTATTTACAACAAAATACATTCAGTATTATACTATCTTGATAACTATATTACACTTTAATGTATACATACCACAATTCTATTAAGTAATCAACTACAGCTATACATACCAATGTTTTCAATTATACAACATTATGAAACCACTGTCACAAGTGCCATTTTACCAATGCAGATCTCTCAGGATCTGACAGAGACCGACTGATTCCAGGACTTCCTTGCTGGATGCTCAAGTCCCTCATAAAGGCTGACACAGTGCTTGCCCATAACCCACGCACATCTTCCCCCAGAATGATTATCTCTGTATTACTTTTGACACCTAGGACAATGTCGATGCCACACAAACAGTTGACAGGCTAGTAGCCTGGTCATTGCCAGTTCTTAACATTTTAGATCCTCTGTTAGTTGAACAGGTGGATGGGAGACACACAGATGTAGAGAACTGGCTACACTTGAACAGTGGATAAATGCTTCCTCGGAATAAGTTTCTAGAAGCAGGATCTTATAGGGAGCAGTAAATTTGACCTCCAGAAGTGGTGATACTGATCAAATTGTCCTCCAGGAAAGCTGGTTAATGCAGATTCCTACTAGCAGTGTTTGAAAGTGACATTGTTGACTTTCTAAACCCATAATATCTGAACACTTAATCCCATTCCACATAAATGAGGTTTATCATTTTAAAACAATTTTAAAAGCATCGTATATTTTTTTCAATAAGCATGACTTTGATTTCTTCCTTAATACATAAAATAAACCACCAATTTGGAGACTGAAAGGATTTAGAGTTAAGCAATTAGAGAACTTCCATATCCTGTTTTATAAGGAGCCTTGTTTATTAAAGATCACCAAAATTGAACACTGACTTCTACCTCTAGGAGCCAAAGAAGGTCCCTCTTTAGGTTAGGAGCTGGAGGAGTAAACCGCAAGTCTTCTCCCAGAACCCAGAGCTTGGAATTGCAGCTAGTGCGGCTAACCAGCTCGCTTCATGAACACCTTGATTTTGCCTTCCAAGTGTTGCATCTGTATGCAGGTGTCGGAAACTACCATACATCCATATCATATGTAGGTTCTGAGGATCCAAACTTCAGTCTTCACATTTGTACAGCAAGTGCTGTCTACACTCAGCCATCTCACCAACCCAGATTTTACTATTATTAAGGAAAGTGCAACCTGGTAATTTTGTTCATGCTAAACAAAAGTTGGATGAGATGCAGCTGTGTGACACTCTAGCATGGTGGAACTGGGAGGGACAGGCACAGTCACAGTCAGGGCCTTTGTGTTTGTGGTAAAGGAACTGAATTTCACAGGCATTAAGTATCGTATCCAAGGTCATTCTGCAAATTAATAGTGGAAAAAGAATGATCATGCAGGGATTCTGACCTCTAAGCCAAAATGCTTTCCACAAAATTAAGGACTGAACACAGAAGCAATTGCCCAGCATGTGGGCACCTGACTTGCAGAAAGAGTTTCTAATGTGGCTCCATGCCGAGGAAACAGCTGGTATCTCTCATCTTACCTACCCAAGCTGATGAAAAGGAATTGCACAATATCAACATGGAGGAAGAAAAGGCCTTGTCAAAACTCAGGCCTCCATGTGCACATGCACCTACATGCATGCATGTATGCATGCATAGTCACATATATGTAAATTCATATGCACATACACAGACGAACAAAAAAAATCCTAGATTTTCAGAACTGATCAAAATAAATATCTGCAGTTCAGTATGTTGAATTTTGCGAAGGGAATTTTTGCTGCAGCTACTGTAAATGGCTTATGGGAACAAGGGATTTTATTCTGGATTATGATTGGCCCATTACAATTGCTAGTCCAGCTTGGCAGGAGAGCTCACACCAACACCACAGGCCAAGGGAGGTTATGCATTGGCTCAACAACATGGACTTCCACTCGCCGAAGCTGACCTGGCTACAGCTGCTACTGAGTGCAAGTCTGCCAGCAGCTGAGACCAACACTAAGAGCCAAGGAAACTAGCCACGCCATATCCACAGGACTGATGAAAGAGGGCCAAACCTCACTTGCCAGAGAGCATTTCTATCCAAGTACGCTGAAGAATGCCAAGTTACTGAGCCACCTAAAGAAGGATGGCAGTTGGGCTCGTGCTCATGGAATTCTCTATTCTCACCAGCTCAGTTCAGGACTCCCCATCTGATGCTGAAGAAGACCAGACTTTACTAAGTCAGCTTCCTCATCTTACCCACCTGCCCAGGGAGTATTTCTGCTCACCATGGACTGTGTCTTTCCCCATCAATTACATAATCTCCTTCAGGCTTGTTCAGGGCTTAACTATTATGATTATTATTATTTTTTTACAAATGTGCCCAGAGCTCTGGTTTTCAAAGATCAAGTTGACACTTATATCTACCTATCACAATTTTGTGCTTGATTTATTATTGTACATGCTCTTTAAAGTGTCAAAGGGTAATGTTAGTGTTTTTCAAGATGAAGAAATAGAAACACTAAGGCATGCCTACTTTTTAAAGTCAATATTGAGGAAATTAAAATCTAGTTGCAGAACTGCCCAGGTAAGCAGCAGATATCTGCTTGTGAAAGATGTCATAAAGTAGCTGGGAAATTAAATTCTAAAAAGCTATTTACCTGCCAGCTGACTTTTCTCATTGAATTATGTTGTTTGGGTTTTACTTTATTAGAAAATAAAATATAAATACTAACTGATTTGGGTTCTGACAAACCTTATGGGGGCAACATAGTTCAGAGGTAAACACCATGAATTCTGGGGGCAGGCAGACTTTCAATTGGTGATTTCTGGCTAACTTTGAGCATATTACTTAGCACTTTATACTTTGGCTTCCTTATCTGTAGAAGGAAAATGGGAGTCCTAGCATTTCTGATAGCTGCAGCTAGGTTCTTTGACCAGTGTCAATCATGTGGTAAGGGTTGCAGCTAGTGATCATGACAGGAGCCCCCCCTAATAAGCTTAAATTGATAGTAATCCAACAGATCCATCTGAGGTGGGAATCCACCACTCATCCTCCCAAAGTTAAGCCTCTAGCTCTTGGAGTGATTTTGGAAACTATAACATGTCCCCACTGATTTTTGCCACATGAAGCTTTGAAAGAAAACTTGAGGAGACTCAGGCATTAATGTTATCACATACCATCTATAAATTCCGGGTTTCCACAAACGATTCTTCTGAATCATAATTAAGGGTTTGAAAGTCAAATGTTTTAAGTGCTAGTTTTAATTACCGCTTGGTGAACTTTAGCGCGTGAGAATTGTCACAACTTTCCTTAAGGATTACTCTGAAGCCAGGCAATACAGGGAAATTATTAACTCCTACTTTGGTGCAGTAATTATCTGCATTACAAGGTTTACGCAATTAGCTGTTTAAGATGTCATTATATTTTGCCATCTGGTACACAGGAGTTTATGCATATGAACAGGCACGTGCTGGAGTGATTTTCGCTATATGACTGGTTCTCAACCCAAGCCATCGCTCTAATGAGGGGAAGTCGCCGTGCACCGTGCATTAGTGGCAGGTGCGCACCATCAAGCTTCATTTTCATCGAAGACCCTCATTTTTCCATTTTAAAGTATTCTGCACAAGTGCCGGGAAATTAATTAGTCGCTCGCAATTGAACAACGCCTGCAGGCGTGTTCCTTCGCAGTTACAGGGGCCCTGGCTTCAGTCACCCCGACGGCTCTGCAGGAGCCCTGGGGCGAGAAGCCCTGCAAAGTGGGAACGCTGGCTCTGACCGCGGGGCGCTCTACACCCCGCTTTGCACCCAAAGGTGAGGCGGCCAGCAAGGTGGCACCTGCCAGGTAGCTCCCTGAGGTAGTGGCATGACTTTTCAGCCCGCCTCGACGCCGCCAAGGCGCCCCCTTCCCCCAAGCTGGATCCCCAGCTGAAGCGCATTAAAGCGGCGCCCTCTGGTGTCTGCTCGCAGCCGCCGGGTCAAAGTCGAGGCGCCAGGTTGGTTAGGCTTGCCAAGGGGTGCCTTCCGGTGAACGGATGCTGCTGCCGGGGATTCCCCGCGATGGGACAAGGCTGGAGCCCGGGACGCTGCGGCCCTCAGCAGAGTCCCACGACACAACTTCAGGGCACAGGGAGCTTGAGGACACGGCGCCCATCCAGGCCGCCAGGGTCTCCCAACCCAATCATAGCGCCTCCCACCTGGATCCCAACGTCCCCACCAACACTTCCCGCCTCACCGCCCCACCTCGTAAGGACCCTCCTCTCTTCCCTTCCTCTCTGTCTGCATCCTCCAACCCACCCTTTGTTATTTGGCTCTCTGGAGCTCACTCGGGTGGGAGCCATCCCGAAAGGGCTCACGGACTTCTGTGTGCAGGCACCTAGCCCAGGCTGGCCCTGCGCTGCCATTGAAACGTGACACTGAGGAAGGAGCTAAACTGGCTTTCTCCACGTCTGGGGAGAACTGCCAGCCTTGGAACCGTGGCTTGTTTCCTTGAGAAATCTTCCTCCTCCTCTCACCCTGCCGCCACCTTTGGAATCTCAGCACACACCACACACACACACACACACACACACACACACACACACACACAGAGAGAGAGAGAGAGAGAGAGAGAGAGAGAGAGAGAGAGAGAGAGAAACAGACACTAGTTGCCAGTCTGACTGCCAGTCCAAGAGTCCATCCACTCCACGAGAGTCAGTAAGGTCATGGCAAGAGAAAACATTCTGACACCCAGACTTTGGAGTTTGTTGGCTCAGTAACTGTTGTTCCTTAGGCGTTTGTTTTTGAAGCTCAGATTGTGGCATCGGTTCATCCTTTATATCTGGGGCACACTGAATGTGATTCTCTCTTCTGCATTCGCCTTGGTTGGAAGAGGGAGAAAGGAGGAAGGCCAGGTTTGTCTAACATGCAGCCAACATGTATTGCTGAAGAGTGAGCTTGGACATGTCTTTACATTCCACTTCTCCGTAGGTATTAGGAGACTGACTAGACCACTCTGCTGCATACTCTCACAATTCCTAGTCTTTTCCTTCATAGCTCTTAGCACTGTTAGCAATTGATGTTCACATCAATGGGAACTTACTAACCTGTATCATGCATGTATACATGCATGCGTGTAAAATGAGGCCAGAAGGGCTGTAGATGGCTTAGTGTGTAAAGACACATGACACAAGCCCAATGGCCTGGATTCAATTCCTAGAGCCCATGTAAAGATGAAAGGAGGATGTATTCCACAAGTTTCCCTCTGACCTACACACATGCAATGCCATGTGCACATCCCCATTCACATGCATATCTACACAATGATAATAATAATTATTTTAATGTGCTCACAGATATAGCTCCTACCTTCCCTGAAATATTTTTGAAGTCATTTATTTATACCTAAAGAAGATGAAATGAGTGACATTAGATTCTAGAACGATTGCAGGAGTTTCAGAAAGGAAATATTTGAGCCAGGATGCCAGGATTCATGCATTTGAGCATGAATCCACCATTTTATCAGAGCAAAACTAAAGCACAGACCCTGGAATGGAATACAAAAAGTTTCTACCCTAAGCTTAGAGCGTTAACTCCAGGTGGAAACACTCTCGTATTTCCACATACTTCTGTGACTACCTAGAATGGTATGAAACACATAAACCACATCGCGCAAATAGGTCAACTGTTGCTTCCTTACAAAGTCCTCTTTAATTACCATCTGGTCACTAAAAACGGACAAGCTAGCCACCTGACCTGAACTTTGATAACTTGCAAGTGTTAGGTACCCAGTGCGGCTCTGTTAATGAATCTCTTGTGGTTTGTGTTTCAAATCGAAAATCTATTATTACATTGTAAGATACCCTGACAGTGAATACAGACCGGAGACACGTTATCAAAGTTGGAGATCAGCAATGCACTGGAAAGCAGAAAGATCATAGGTGGATCCAGCAGAAGAAAGTAGGTGTGATATTTAACTTTACGACAATGTCCCAAGTCAAAGCCTTCTGCTATTTATTAAATTCCTGGCCGTGTGTGTGTGTGTGTGTGTGTGTGTGTGTGTGTGTGTGTGTGTAGGCCAGATGTTGGCTGTCTTCCTCAGTCACTCATCACCTAATTTTTCTTGAGGCATGGTCTCTCACTAAACCCGGAGCTTGCTTATGTGTCTAGACTGATTGACTAGCAAGACCCCGGGAACCACCTGTCTTACTTGGTCAGCACTGTGAATCCAGGTTTTTATTTTTATTTTTTTTTTACAATGGTGCTGGATATCAAATTAGCTCCTCATGATTGTACAGCAAACACTTTGCCAACTGAGGTTTCTCCCCAGCCTGATTTCAAGTCTTTTGATGAGTTTAGGTTCTCGATGTGAAAAGGAAGTTTTCTGCATAGGACTGGTGTTTGGTTTCATACTTGGATGGATAAGAAAATGGGGAACTTATGAGTGATTGTTGCACAATGCCAACACAAAAATGCCAAAGGAGTCATAACAGTTCCAGCTGTCAGGGTGACGTTTCAGACTTGAGCCCTTTAAGCACACTTATGAAGAATTAGTTAAGGGGAACCATTGTGTACACCTATATGAGATTATCTTAATTGCCTAATTGATGTTGGAAAGCCCAGCTCATAGTCGAGGAGACAATTCTCTGAACTTGTGGATAAAGATGGAGAGACTGGCAGGAATTTTGGTAAGCTGGCATGTTAGAAAAGCAAAACATGTCTTTGATTCTTTCCTCTATTCTTTCTATAGTTGTGTACGAGCGGTTCCCTCAACTCCTGCAGGTGTGACTTCTTCTGTCTTGAAGAACTGTGACCCAGAATTTCATACATGAATAAAAATCCCTTGTTCCCTCGGAGTGTTGGGTCAGATCTTCATTTCAACAATGAAATGATAAGATGAAGATAGGAGTATAATTTGCTTCCCTGAGCAATCCAAACCTTTCATCCTGAAATATCGCTATTACATCACTATTGCAGTGACATAATGCAACCAAATACTTCATGCACAAAGATAGGCAGTATTGGGCTGGGGAATGTGGCTCTAGAGTTGGAAAAAAACCTTAGTATGTATTATTTTTGTAACTAGAACAACAAAGCACAATGGGTGTAGTTCAGATGCCAGGAGGCAATAGAGACCTTATACCAAACTTTTCCTTGCAGTACTTGTTTAATGACATCTGGAGGTTTGAGCCATTAAGTTAAGGTTACTCATATTTATAAAGGTGCAAGTCACCCCAGTCTCTGGCCCCACCTGCTATATCCCCGCTGACTTCTTCTACCGCCAGCATTTCCTGAGCAAACACTGCGAGCATCACCGTTGACCTGCATGTACCAGCATTGCTACCCCTTCAACTGAGCAAAACCATCACCAAACCAGCATGGCTACCCTGAGCAGCCTGATAACATTTACAAGTGTCCCAAAGCCAGTTGGTGCCAGCAAAAGGCATCTGATGAGTCATGGGAGAGCAGGTCTCTCTGTGACCTGGCACTGCTACTTGCTAAGGGACTCCTAATGACCTCCCTGAACCTCTGCTTCCTCTTCTGAGAACTTTAAGTCCTACTTCACAGGTGGGTTTTGAAAAAAGCAGGAGACCTTCTGTGTAAAACCCCTAACCCAGGCTCCCAGTGCAGGTGTGTTGAAAGCCTATGCTGAAGGCAGATTCTGAAATAGGCTTACGCTGCCAGACTGAGAGTTTTCTGTGGTGGATATGGTTTGCACCCCCACTAACTGATTTCTTCATCTTTAAAATGGGGATCACAGGGTTGGGGAGAAAGCCTAGAGATTAAAGTGCCTTTTGCTGTAAGCAAAAGGACCCGATCCTAGTTAAGATGCTGGGTGGGCAGTGTGGCCCAACAATTCCTAGCTGTGAAGACAGAGTCTGGGAATCCCCAGAGCAAGTCAGCTAGCCAGATTAGCCATGTATGTGAGCTCTAGATTTAATCAGAAATACAAACTCAGGCCTACGGAGAAGTCTCAGGGGCTAAAGCAAAAATATCTGGGTTTGGATCCCCACATTCCACATAAAAATATCAGGTGGAGGCCTATAATTCTGGCCTTAGAACCTGAAAAATCTGGAGCAAAGCAATAAGAAGATTGGATAATCCAGAATTATTCTCCATATCATTCTTAGGCATCCTCTTACACACATGTATATACACATACACCAGCATGCACTGAAAAAAAATACAGGCTCAAAGAATACAGCTATTTTGGATGATTCCTGCTATCACCCTTAGATCTCCACATACATACACCTGCCTACAAATATGTGTCCCCACCTACATGCATGCACACATGCCACATCCTATACATATACACACTTCCCAAAAATAAAAATAAAATAATGGGAATCACTTATTAATATTTCATAGAGAGCTGTGAAACTCAAATGATAATCGGAAAATCATTTTGAAAACTTAAGGTATAATTAAATAGTAATGGTCGTCCTCAAATGTTCATTTGCCCTGTGTTCTAATCAGAGCGCCAGGACCCTTGGCTCACGCTCTCCTCTTCTGAAGGCCTAATCTCAAGGAACAGAAAGTTCCTAGACAACGTCTTGTAAATTATCTTTCTCATCTTTCTTCTGTGGTTCTCAGTGTAAGAAATAGACAAGAGGGGCTGGAGAGGTGGCTCAGGGGTTAAGCCTCTGCCTTGCAGGCGGAAGGTCCTGAGTTCTGATCCTAGACCCCACGTATAGACACTGGGCAGAAGTGGGGGCGGCCTGCCTTTCTGGTCCTGGTGGGGCGGAGCCTGTGAATACCGGGGCGGAGTAAACAAGGAGGAGGTGGAGGCGATCCATGGTGGTTCCCTGAATTCGTCCATGGTTCTACACACACACACACACACACACACACATACACACACGCACACACACACACATACATACACACGCGCACACACACGCACAATTGAATACATAATAAGTAATAATAAAAAAATTAAAAAAGAAATAGACAAGAGCTCTCTAGAAGCAAGGGCAATGTCTCCCCTATATTGTTAATTCTCACAGTCCCCTTGTCAGACAGATACCCTTCTAAAGGAGGAAAATGAGACTCCTAAGACTGAGGGACTAGTTCAAGCTCACGTGACTGTTCTTCTCAATGAAGCATGTGGTGGTGGTGCCCTGGACTAAAGTCTGGAGGACACGCTGAAATCAAGGTCCCGCCAACATCTTCAAGTGCAAACTGTCTAATCAGGACCGCTATTTCTTTGGTTTGAGAATTTCTGTATTTATCCCCCTTGCACTTTTACAAGCCTCCCCAAGACATCCTCTGAGTCCTCGGGACGGCTACTTCCAACAGGCCTGTAACTCTGAACAGCTTCCGGTGCCAGGAGGGCTCTGCACAAAACCTTCTGGGACAGGGCCACGTACACTTGGCAGTATTTTTCCCGGTGGTGTTATTTGGAACTCGACTGTAGGTGGCGCCCTGCTTCACTTAGGGGGACTTGCAAGGCCAGGACTGAGGTCATCAGCCGCTCTCTAACTAAAGGCCAAGTTAAAGGCGCAAGAACCAAGGGATGTGGCGCGCCTCTCTCGCCCATCTCTTCCACCTCCCCCTCCGCCGCCCCTCTGCTGGCTTCCCTAGAGGTCGAGCTGAGAGAAAGATCTCCAAGCGTTCCAGGGCTCCCGGCCCAGCCAGGCGCTACCAGGATATGCTTGGACCCCGGGTCTCAAGCTTGCTGATCCGCGCCCACTGATACCCTCACGACCCGCCCCGGGAGCGGGCTTTGGGGACAGACTGTGCGACTCCCCGATGCGGGGCGGGGCGGCTTTGCAAACTTCTGAAAAGCCTCGTTCAAACCTCCAAAGACAGAATTTGCACCGGAAGACGGCTTCTGAAGGGCCTAAAGGGGGTGTGGGGTGTGCACCTGCCGGGGGAGCACCGCCGGGCCGCCCCCGAGACCCTCCGGGAACCGCGGCCTTCGCCCTGTCGGGGACCGCAAGACCGATCGCGGGTTTCTGCGTCTTTCGCAGGGTCTTCTTTCCCCTGGCCTCTCCCCGGGGAACCCGGGATTCCGCAGCCAACTGAATTCCCGGATTTCAATCCCAGGCCAGGCGGGTGGGAGTCTGCTGTCTCGACAGAGGAAATGTTGTCATTTCACACCCCAGCTCCGCCGAGCACGCGGGGAGGCTGAGAAGGCAGGGCGAGCGCGCGGGCGGGGCGCGCTCGGTGGCGAAGGATCCGGAATGCCCGCAGTCTCTGTGCGTTCTGCGGTGCCACCTCGCCGGGGCTGCGGCGGGCACCCGCGGACACGGACCCTGGCGCGACGGCAAGAATAGGGCCGAGGATCCGCCTCCAAAAACCCTTTGCCCCAAAGCTCTCAAGAAAACGACATAAAAGATCCGCTTGCTTTGCAGTTTGTGGAGGAGATATTTTTCTCCTGGCTGCAGAAATCCAGCGCTGTAGTCAGGGAAGAACCGCAGGGGGCTTCTCCCAGCTGCCGGTGGTTGCGTAGAGTGAGAAGGATTGCGCCGGCAGTGTGTACACTGGGACGCAAAATAGCAGTGGAACTGAGTAACGTTCAGCTGCCTGGTGAAGGAAAATCTGCTGAAAAGTAAACCGCTTAAAACTTAATGTTTTACTTGGAGTCCTTTTCCTTGATCTGGAAAAAAAAAAAGCAAACTGCACAAGAGTCTGGGTTTTTTTTTTTTTTTTCTCCTATCATACTTTCTCAAAGTCCTTAAAAGAATAAGAAGCACTAATATAAGGTACAGTTTTACAGTTTGGTTGCACTATCAATTCTCAAATTTAGTGTCAACTTTTATTTTAAAAATAAACATTTTTAAGTATTTTTTAATTTTTTATATTTAAAAAAACAGTAAGACTGTTTCTACTAATCTCTCATACTTCAGGAAGTTGGGGACTCTGAGAAGGAAATAGATGGAAGGGAAAGTAGAGATATGAAAACAAAGAGAGAGTTGAGATTAACTGGAACATTCTGGTCCCCCAGGGAGTCCCAGCTCTGTGTTCTAATGCACTGAACTCTTTTCGGTAGCAGTAACTTTAACAGGGATGTTGCCAGGCATGTCTGGAGACAGGACAGACTGAAGTAAAAACGGTTTCCCTTCCACAAAGTTCTAGCAGGTGTTTTCTTATGCCCGTGGTCTCAACAAAATAGAACATGCAGGTGGGCAAGAATTGAATTAGATATTTTTTTTCAGATCCTATGGTATGTGGTGTTCCTAGACTTAAGCCTGGATATCATGGGTGAGAAAAACCAGAAGAGACACTGTGGTGCTTCCTGGCAGCCTACCTTCATCTTTAAGCAAAAGACTGAGATGTTGAAAATGCCCTTCTAATACTAGCAAGATCAAGAGATAGGATCTCCTATAATCCTGCCCATTTTTAAACCCAGGACCCTGACCTTCAATATAGGAGACAGAAGTTTCAGTTCTAAAGACTAAGGTGGAGTCTTTACTCCCTGCTCTAGGGTTGAAATTATTACAAGAGTTCAAATGCAATCTTTTAGCACACACTGGACAAGAACAATTTATCAGGGTGCAAAAGAGTGAAAAACTTTGTGGAAGTTAGAAGCATCAGTCACAGAGATTGCTTAGGAAGGTGCTATATTGAACAATGTTAGGGGATTGGTCCAGAAGGGTGGAACGGAGGCTTGAGGGTTTAGGATACAGGAAGCAGCTTTATCCTCATGAAGTCAGAAAGCTATAGCTCCTCAACCAAGTGCTCCTAGTAATGTGGTCTAAAGCCTTCATAAACGCTGTCTGAGAAATCATGAAACCTGCAAACTCTGCAACTTTTCCCTGGAGTTCATTATGCAAGGCACAAAAGCCTGGAATATAAATTAATGAAGGTGGTGGATTTTCCCAGGCAACATACCAGGCACACCCTCCTCTGCGCTGGCACCAACATCCCTACGGAGTCCACACTGTGGGAGCCAAAAACAAGAGCTTGTCTGCTTCAAACATGTGAGGAGTAAGCTTGACCTAGGGTCCATATGCACAACCATAGGCACAGGAGGAGGTACTTAATTCTGTGTTTAGGAAAGATTGTTCAAAACATTTTTTTTTCAAGAAAAAAGTCTGGGGAGTTGCAGCAAGCAGTGGCAATTGGCCCAGCCCTTTGCAACCTGCGTCTCCCGAGGCAGAAAGGTAGTCATTCCAGGCCCACCGCATCTAATGCTGCGGTTCCAAAGTCGGAAACCCGGTTTTTTTTTAATTGGGGAAGAACTCTTCCTTTCCCAGCATTCTCCTCTTCTGCCGGTCTTCTCTGTCCCATGAATCCCTGGAAATACGTGTTTAGGAAATCTTGTCTTTGCAAAACGCTTTAAACAACGCAGTCGTGTTGAATCCCTCTCCAGAAGCGCCTGGAATGGGCTGTTTTTCTGAAAGATTCAAGAACTCCATTGTCTGAACAGGAGTGACCCCCCCCCCTCCTCCGAAGGTTTTGAGGGATCGATTCCGCTATCCATTTATGCAAAGACAGAGGATTTTTGTTTTTAGTTTGTATTTGATTTTTGTTTTTATTTGGTTTGCTCTGGTTTGGGTTTTTAACTTTCAAGAGATTTTAAATTCTTGACATACAACCTTCAAAAGGGAAAAAGTGTCCTTAAAAAAAAAATTAAACACGCTCCTTTATCCTAAAACCTGAGGACAGACCGCTGATTAACGTGTACACTGGACCTTCAGGGCCAGATGCTCTTCGCTGCACGTAGGGGGCCGAGGGGCTGGGACCGAGTTTCTCTGTGTTAGAAGCAGTTCACTTCAGTTGTGTTGGGAAACTGATCTTCCTTCCAAGGTAGCTCGCCCGGTACCCGTCGGGCTTCAGATTTCACGCAGAAAGTCACGATCGATTCCGCCGCGTCGCCCCTCCTTCCCCCAGGGACGCGCCGGGCGGCTTGGGAGAAGGGAGCGCGGCGCGAGGTCAGCTCCGGGGCCAGAGGGCGGCGCACAGCCGCTTTGCTCTGTCGCCTCCTCCAGTGCCCGGCGGTCGTGACCTTGCACCGCAGCTTCTGCCCCTACAGCTGGGCGCCTCCACCCGCCCCAGGCTCTAGGTCCTCTCAGGACCTTGGGTAGGATATCCCGGTGGTCCGGGTGTACTGATGGTGAGGGGTTCAATTGAATTGATGGTCCAATTCCTCTGGAAACAGAGACAGTCCGCGAGCCATCCATAACCTTGAACACCAAATTCCCATTAGGATGGGGCAGGTGTTTGGGCGCTCTAGAGGTCTAGATCCCGGGGTGTCAGAGTACTCCGGAAGGCGAGGAATGGATTCTCCAAGTTATACTTTCCGAATTTTTACAAGTCTAAGCATCTTGGATTTTCTTTCCAAAAGTTACAGCGCCATTTCAACCAGAGCATTACGCCCAGGATACTGGGGATGGTGGGGGTGGGATGGGGTTTCCCCCCTCTCCCCTGCGAGAGACACGTTCCAACCCCGCAATCCCGGAAGGAAGCAAACAGACTGGGTCGAAAGCAGTGCACCGGGGTCGGTAATTTTATTACCGTTTTTGGAAATTCTGCCAAGATTGACCAAGTGGCTTTCGTATGCTCAAGTTAGGACCTGGAAGGAACTTCTGGGTGCGAAAGAGACAGACACTTTCTGGCCAACAGGGAACTTGACCCCGGTGTCATCCATCATCCAGCTTTGTCCTGGGCCACTCCACGACGGGCCTTTGAACTCTCCACAACTTCTCTCCACCACTACCCCCCACCCGCTGGCAAGCAGTTAATGCACCTGGGGCTGTGTAGGCAAAGCGTGCAGGAAGATAGAAACAAGCCATTACCTTCCAGCAAGAGTGACCTCAGCCTACCAGTGCCCACCTGGTTCTGGAAACACCTAATCTCCACTTCCTCCATAAAGCTTAAAAGCAGCTCTCCTCCCGGGGCCAAGCTGCAAACACTAAACTGGATTGCTCCCTCATCCAGCCTGTTTCCTGGCTCTTCCAAAGGCGGTTGTTCAAGACTGCACCCTGGGCCAGAGCCTTAAGACAGGAGAGAAATTCTGGTGTCATACTTTCCCTTTAAACTAAGAATGACACAGGGAAGCCACACCAGAGATTTGGGGATGTTTCGACTTCTTAATTCAATGACAAAGATTAGGCCTAAGGTAACAAATTATATAGGAAAGGAAGTATCATTAACAGGAAAAGGCAAAAAGCAGAAACTTCTCTCCAGAGCAAGCCTTGGGTTCCTCCCACCTGAATAGTCAAGATGTAAATTTTGAAGCATGCACAGGGCCAATATTGCATATTTGCATTGATCTAATGTGGAAAACTCTCTTAGGCTTTTAGGTACGGGAGTTGAGTTTTGGTAAGGTGTGTTCTGGCCTAATATCAATGATAATAATAATAGAGACTATCAGACTCTATGCTGCACGCTGAAATCATAAAAGCTAGATAAGCTTCTTAGAGGCCTTAGTCAAAATCTAGGAGTGGTTCAAAGACACCTCTGTTGAACTTGAGCTTGCTTCCTCTGTGTTTACAATGGTGTAGTAACAACCCTTAAGATCCATTGAACTTGTAGTTAAATGTGTCATGCACTTTAATAAAATATCCATTTAATTCTGACAACTCTACACATTAGTAGCAGTGTATCCTTACCACATGAGTGTAGGCTCTGAGGCACAGCTAAATTAAGTAATCTGTCTGCAGTTATTTAGCTAGTGTGTATCAACACTGGCTAGTGGTTTGGCCCCAGCCTTCTCTATGCAGATGAACAGTATCCAGCAGCAGTCCTTGTGCAGACCCTGCTCTGCCCGGAGTTGTTTTCTGAAACAGTAGAACAAGGAGTAATTAATCCCATTAATTTGGTCAATCTAGACAGCCAACCTGGCACAGAGCTCCTACCCACTAAAAAGTTATTTGCCCTGGATAATCCAAATGATGCAATGTATTTTGCATACAGATTATCCATAAACAAGGACACCAATAATTTTTCCAGTCTCCAAAAACCTTTTAGCTGATCCCTGAAAATCACCTATAGCATTAAGATCACACTCTCAATCTCAAAGGTCTTTCATTATATGCTGTGCTTACTTCACAGCCAGGGTAATAGGGACTCTCAATAGAGACACAATCTTCATCGTTGAGAATTTAGGCACATTAGTCCCGACAGAGTTTACCTGAAGAACATGAACACGACTCTTCTCTTTGGCATCCTTCACTCTAGACAGAGCCCCTGGAGTCCCTGCACAGAAAAGGGCAGCTTATGCTTTGCAGACTAGGAAGCAGGGCCACAGAAATGGAGAGGCAAATGCAGGGGCAGGAAGAACCAGGGGCTCCTTGCTTGGGCTCATTTGGTTCAGTCCTCTGCCCCAGAACCCAATGTCCTCTGGAAGTGGATATAAAGTATCTACACTAAAACCCCACTTAAAAAAAAAAAAGGACAATTTTTAGCAAGATTTTTGGCCATATAATCTATGAAGGAGGGATCTTGACCCTTTCTTTCTTTCACATGTGTTCTTGGAATGTCTTCACCAGATGTCCACTCATAGCAACAGTAGCTTGCGTTTGTAAAGCAGCATTTTAGATGCGACCCAAGCCATAGCTTTCTTTTCCTTTCTTCCTTTTTTGTAAGGTAATTTTCTCTTACCTACAAATGACCCCAAACTTTATAGACTTTGTCTTAATGTCAGTTTCTCTATGGAATACACTCGTCTCACATTTTATCGTTTTTTTAAAGACTTTATTTTGCTCCAAACGCATTACAAGCTACTTGCCTAAGTACAAAAGATGGAGGTAGTGGGTTGCCACGACTGGCTCAATTGCTTTCTCCCTCCCACCCCTTCATATATGTGAAGTCATCTGGAGGCTTTCCACATGTCTCTGGCGCGCACGCGCGGGTTCCCATCACAAACGCGCGCGCATTACACACACACACACACACACACACACACACACACACACACACACACACACACACACACATACGTGCACCGTGGATCTGTGCCTATGGATCTGTGTATGCGCGCATTTGTGATTTAGAGCGACAGCACCAAGAGCCAGACCGAGGCAGTGAATTATTTTGCGTGATAAATCAACTTGATTGTCTCCACGTCTCCACACTGTACTTCCATTATTCACCCGAGTGCTCGATGGTTGCGGCGGACGTGCACTGCGGCGAGAATGTCCTGCAGCCTCTCATCTGCGGCCACTGCGGCAGGCGGCGCGGGGCGCGAGCGCCCATTGATTTTTCAGGATCGCGTCTCGTTCCGTGCAACTCGCCAAAGGGAATCGAGTTGGCTTGCAGGAGCCTCCCAGGATGCTGTGGACCGGGTTTAGTACCTGCGGTTTATTTGTTTATTTAATTTTTTCTTCTTTTGGGGGAGGAGCTGAGCTGTTGGTGCAGGGAGACGTCGCTGTTCCGTTTTATTTCCCCTTTGCTCCCTTAAAGAAGGAAAGAAAGGGAAAGAGAAAGAAAATGGCCACCAGCGCTTTCAGAGCCGCGAGGAGGCCGCACCTTTGCAGCCGCGGAGACTGAGCTTTGAATCTGTTTCTCCTCTCCCTCTCCTTCTCTCTCTCCATCCCGGCCTCCTTCCTTCTTTGGGGCCGTTCTGCCACAGACAACCAAGGGAGAGAAATGGTCAAAGGCACTTGTGCGGGTCATTTGTCTTCACTGGCTTTTATTCTGACAAGTAGTTACCGTGGTGTTTTGTTTTGTTTTGTTTTGTTTTCCTTTAAAAACTGATCCTTTTGTCTGGTTGCCAACTTTTTAATAAAAATGTTTCCAGATTATGTTTCATTTGTTCTCTGCAGCGGAGGCCATCTCCTACCTAGATGTGCTAAAGATCTGATATAGACACAACCCCAGCGGTACAGACAACTTTTTTTAAAGAAGGAGATGGTTCATTTACTAATTACTACCTGTGCATCCATTGTTATGAATCTTTAAGAAAACACATCCAGATTCTTCAACTTGTTTTTGTGTGTCTGTTCACTATAGCCCAATTGTGGATCATCTCAGAATGACAATTTACAATTTAAAAGTGGGATTCCAAAGCCTTGGGAAATAACATTGGCATTCCATTTTATTTCCAAGACAACACCTGAATTTTTTTTTCCTCTAGTCTCAGGAAAACATTTCCACTCTTAAAAGTTGTCCTTAACATCTGTACCTGGTACTTTAAGACTTCTCCGAGAGGCACCTACATAGCCAGCGTTATTTGTCAAGTTGGGAAGATAATTGCAGTGTGAATGTGTAGATGTGTAAGTAATGTCACAGTGTTGGATAATGATAACCTAAGCAACATGTCTTTGTTTACAGTGATGTAACTCTGCTGGAGTTTGTTTGTGGTCTTAAAGGGCTTAAGTGCAGCAGCAGATTGCAAATAAGTGGCTTTCTAAAGGAAGCCTGTCAGATCCTCCCCCTCACAGTAGGCTGTCCAGGCCAACCCGTGGGTATCAGGGAACCCCATTCCAGGGGAGAAGAGGGGAGCCTGGAAAGGCAAAGGTCAAACTGATGACTCTCCCTTACTTGATAAATCAGCCTATGCTGTCCATGATATGGACCTCTTGTTCCAGGCAGGGCAGAAGACACCAATCTCGGTTAGATAAGAATACTTACTCAGTAGAGAAAGCCACACCAATAAAACCAAAATGGAGATTTCCAACCTTCCAAGTGTTGCCAAAGCAGCAATAATAATAGAACAAGGTCATCACTCTAACATTGAAATACACTGCTTGTTGTATTTTTGGACCACTATTTCACAATCCCTAATGGACAGACAGTACATAATCTTCATGCTACTGTGACCTGGGAGGGCTGAGCATTTTAATTCGCCCATTAGAGAGAGACAGAAACAACCCACCACTGAGGAAAGTCCTGCTCCAAGGCAGATCCACCCCACTACCCTTTCCTCTGAAGGCTCCAGAGTCTAAGGCCCCAGAGTCACACATTACTCTAGCTTAGAGATGTGAATCAGATACAACAAATACATGAATTCAAACCAGAACACAACCACTTACAAAGGGGTCAGGCCTTATGGTGGTGGCATTTAAACTTATGAGATGCTCCCCTAGAGTTTATCTGTTAATAATTTTTGGGATATTTTTTGTATCACTATGATTTACAACCATGAAGGCCCTGGTCAAAAAGCAAAATTATTTAAAGCTTTCCTGGCATGAATTTTTTTAAAAAATGTGGAGTATCCCAAACTACACTTTCTTAGTGTGGGAAAAGTTTAGGAAGATTCATAATGCACTGCCACTTTAAAGTGTTTGGTTAAAGTAAAGAGAATGTAATTTGATGATGTTAACAATACAGTGACTAATTATGGTATTTCATAGTGAGTTGACTGTTTTAATTTTTTAAAATAATATAAAAATGTTATGATGAAAGTGTTCAGATTTCTCTTACTGGGAATGCCCTGCTATCAGTAAAGTGCTTTTAATTTTCAACCCAGGATTAATGTGTTAAATTTATATTACAAACTGTGAAAAATGCTATTATACTTAACATATACTTAAGACAACGTTTATAGCATAACATTTTTATAATATTTTTATAATTCTATTTATTTAGTGTGTGTGAGAGAGAAAAAGAGTGAAAAGGAGAGAGAGAGAGAGAGAGAATGAGAAATTAGACACATTCATGCATGAAGAGGTAAGAGGTCAGAAAACAACTTTCAGGAGTATGTTCTCTCTCCCATCGTTTGTGTTCTGGGGATTGAACTCAGATTACCAAGTGCATATACCAAGTGCATTTACTGGCTGAATAATCTTAGTGGTCCCATATAACATTTTTCCTATTTTTCCCATTTTCATGTATGGAATGTGTGAGTGTGTGTATGCCTGTTTGCATGTGGGACAAAACAAGTGTGGGTGTGGTAGTGTTCACATGGACCAAGGACCAAGATTGATACCTAATATCAAGAATCACCCTCAATTACCCTTCCACCTTATTCTTTGTGTGACAAAGTATTTAGCTAAACCCAGAGTTTGCATGGGCCTCTTTTCCCATCTGGCATATTTTTTTTTAATGTGGGATATGAGGATCCAAATGCTGATTCTCTTGCTTATATAGTAAGCATTTCACTGTTGGCCCGAGGCAAGCAACAGTTTTTTTTTTTTAAGCAAAAGTTTTGAACAAAATGAAACAACTGGAATGATATCATAAGAGCATCAAAGCAATATTGGCATCCATAAAACAGCAGGTTTTACTCAACTTTACAAATGTAAAAGAAAAGGGAGAAACTTCTCCAATTAAGTGCATTTACTTTAGGAATTAATAGTGGTCTCTGTAAATGTTATTAACCACTAAGAAAAACTCAGTTCTGGACATACTACGAAAAACTTCAAGACTCAAGCAACACTTTAAATAACACTCCATATTGCAAATGGTGTTTGGATTGTTTGTAACATAAAGTTCAATTAACTTCTCTTTTGACTTTAGGAAATTAAGTTGAACTGTAACACACTGCATGGTATGTATAACATATAAATATCATATTGATTACAGTTTCAGAATTTAGTCCAATACATGTGGCTGCATCAGACATCGCTTTTACTTCAATATGACATTGAAATGAGAGTTTGAAAAGCTAGCGGTGCTGATGCAAGGTGCTAGAGTTGAAGAAAGGACAGTGAGGTGGAAGTGACACATTGTTTGGGATCATGTCACACGTCATGTGTTGTTAATGATCTAGACAAACTTTTATGTGGAATAGTTTCATTGCTTAGAACTTCTTATTCGTGTGTGTGTGTGTGTGTGTGTGTGTGTGTGTGTGTGTGTGTGTATAACTTCAGGAATCAGCCTGTATTGTTTCTAATTCTTCATTGCCTATGCTCTGGGGATTCTGAGGTTCTGTCTTCTCTGGCCAGAAGTGCAGGCAGCTGCCATTTACAACAGGCATTTTTTTTAAAACTTGGCATCTAAACTCAGGTCCTTTGGCTTTCTAGGCAAAGACTTTACCCTTGAACCATCTCCCTAGTCCTTAGAATTGCTTACTTTTAATTTTATTTTTTATAAATATCTTAAGATTGCTATCATCCTGTGTATGTAACTGTGACTCCATGTGTGCCATGACGTGCATATCGAGGTCAGAGGACAGTTTTCCTAAGTCAGATCCTTCATTCTGCCTTGTTTGGAGGCAGTGTCTTTCTTCTTGTTTCTGCGCACTGGGGTTTTTAGGGTGAGTCTTGTGTTTCTGCCTCCTACCTTGCCAAAGCAGTGATAGGGCAATAGATGCTCACCATAATATCTGGCTTTTTACATGTGTCCCAGGGATTGAACTCAGGTAATCCGGCTTGTGCAGCAAGCGCTTGCACATGCTGAGCTATCTCTGAGATCCTGGAATTGCTTTTGTTTCAGAACAGAGGATCGCATCTCCTCCATCCTGTCTGTGCCCTTGGGACCTAATGTGGTGCCTGGCACATAAGTAGCAGTCAGTAATATTTCCAAACTTGAATGTTTGATAGTTCACGTTTTGGAAAACTTTTGATAGTGAGTATAAATTTTGGTAGTGGACAGGGCTTGTGGAAAGATTTTGGCAGACGGCCAGTTGAGAAAATTTTACTCTACCCACTGTCGCATGACAAATTAAAATATGTTTGATTTATTGTCAACTTTATAGGTTTTGGAAGGACTAGCAAATAGGAATGATGTTAAAACCAGAAACACAGTCCATTCTCTAGTCTCTTTTTTATTTAGGAAAACCACTTCTTTTCTCCATATACAATATATACACCAAGTCTATTGAAAACTTAAGTTTTCAAGTTTCCTTCCTACCCTCTTTGCGACAAACTGGCCTCTCCCTGCATTCTTGCCAAACTCAGGCACTTTTCAAAATTAGTTCTCCTTGCGTTTTCATTTTGGTTTTCTTCCCTTGGTAAATACAAAGCAAAGACTACGCCAAAAATGATGAAATGCACTGAAGGTAAATGCCGTTGCTCTCAACATCATTTTAGCGAATAAGCTATCACTGATTGGCTGGATCTTAATCTCTGCAGTATACCAAGCCATTTTGACTGCATACTAAAACACAGAGTATAGTGTTTTCCCAAATATCCCATTTCTGACTTCATATGATCTGAGAGAGAAACCAAGTAGTTTTTCTTGGCCTACTAAAGATAATAATGGTCAACAAGGATCACCCCTTGTTTTTGTACTTACGTCACTCTGCAGGTGCCAGTGTAACTCACAGCTTTCATAGTAGAGAAGAGAGGAGCACAAGAGAGGAAGACAGCATCGCTGCTACCTCTTAGACGCTCCACTTAGAGTCTGGAAAGGGACTCCTTATGCAGGCCAGCAGGCCTGAAAGTCTCTATAAGGCCATGCATGTGATCTTCCTGCGTCAGCCACTGTCCCAAGAGCTGGGACTCTAAGCTTGTATCACCATACTTGGCTTTGACTCTAGATACTTAGTGAAGGATAACATATAAAGTCAGAACTATACTGACTCAGTCAATTGAAAATTCCGCTTAATTAATTATATATATTTTTAAATTTTCCCTATGAACAGAAGGGACTCTATTAATACATGATATTTAACTTTGTGTGTGTGCAGGACTAGGGATAGAACCCAGAGTCTCGTGCAGGCTAGGGCAAGTACTCTACCATTAAGCTGTGATTTTAATGTAACAAAGGGATAATAATCTTCTACCTGAGAACAATTCCTTCTAAATTGTTCTAGTGTTAGCAGTACTAAAATATTATTTGACAGGCTAATGACCTGAAGACATTACGGACTAACACTGGGAAGAGTTCACCTGAATAATTTGCATAGTTAGGATATATGGCGACTTTTTTTAATTGTAGAGAGACCTACAATAGTATATTTTTTCACTTTTTCAATTTTCATGAATATGTATGTGTTAGATGCATGCATGCATATGTGTGCATGTGTGTGTGTGTGTGTGTGTTCATGAGTGTGTGCACAGAGGCTTAAGGTTGACCTCAGGGACCATTCTCAATAACTTACCTTTTTCTTTTCCTGAACTCTATGAGCCCAGAGTTCACAGAGAGCTAGTGTGCCTGGCTAGCTTGTTCAGGGGATTCCCAGACTGCCTTTTGAAGCTGGAATCACAGGGCGGCTGCATGCCCACCTGGCATTTTAAGTGAGATCTGGGGATGTAAACTCCCAGTCTTGACACTTGCACGGGCAAGCACTTTTACTGCTGAGTCATCTCCCCAGCTCACAGTATAGTATTTTTTGCCAAGTTGTTTAGATCAAGTGTCTTTTGCTCCAGATTAGGCTTCTGGACATCTTTACTAATTTTTTTTTTTGCATGTGTATATGGGGTGGGGTGTTTTTGCATGTGGGCACGTATGCATGTGTGTGTTGGTGTATGTAAAAGAGAGCACTTGGTATACCTGAGGTGCCCAAAGGGTAACATCCAGAATCATTCTGGATTGTTCTATCTCCTTATTGCTTTGCTCTGGGGTTTCCCAGGCTCTGCCTTCCAGGGCTGGAATTGCAGCGCCAACATACCTGCCTGAAACTCAGGTTGTTTTGCTTAGGAGGCAAAGGCTCTAACCACTGGGATATTTCCCCAACCCTAGATTTACTATTTTTATGAATAGGTAGGTCATTTGGTAGAGTACTCAACTAATCTGCATGAAGCTCTGGGTTCAGTTTTCAGGACCCCATACACTGGATGTATGGCACAAGTCTGTAATCTCAGTACTCTGGAAATAGAGGCAAAAGGATAGAAAGATCATTCTTGGTCTCATATCTAGTTTTAAGCCAGTCTAGGCTACATGAGACCATGCAAGAAAGAAAGAAAAAAAGAAAGGAAAGAAGGAAGGAAAGAAGGAAGGGGGGAAGAAAGGGGGAGGGAAGGGAAGAAAGGAAGAAAGGAAGGAAGGAAGAGGAAGAAAAGAAGGAAGGAAGGAAGAGAAGAAGGGAGGGAGGGAAGGAAAAAGGGAGGAAGAAAGGAAAGAGAGAAGGAAGGAAGGGAACTTGAGATGGTTGAGATAGTTATGATACCGTTAGGCCTCTGCACTCCATTATACAAATTGCCATCATGATTTTTCTAGACAAAAATCTTTTTCCATCCTCCTTAAATCCTGTATGACTCCATAGCTGTGGTGATAAAGTTCATCACAGGTCAACATGCTGACTCCTTTCAATCTCCTGGGTGCGCCTGCAAGAGCAAAGGCTCCATTTTCTTTTGTCAACTATCACCTTGGTCTTCCTTCTCTTGGCTTGCTGCGAATGTAGTTATATACAGAACTATACATGTTTAGAACTTCAAAAGATCTTGGAGATCAAAGAATGTAAAGTTCTTCTTCAGAGCTGAGACTGTAGCTCAGGGCAAAACCTTGCATGAGATCAAGGTTCAAATCCCAGAACTGAGAGAGAGAGAGAGAGAGAGAGAGAGAGAGAGAGAGAGAGATTTCACATGAAAAAATTGAGGGTGGGCCTAATAATTCAAATAACTTCCAAAGACCACACATTTCTGGACCGTAATTCAAGCTACTGGATGCTTATGATATCAACTCCATAAATGAAAGAAGTTATTTAAAATGCTCTCAATATTTTTCTTCAAAGAAAAATCAAGATTGTTATTTCATTCTCAAAAACTTAAAAATAGAGCGGGAATATGGCTAAACAGTTACAGTGTTTGTTTTTCAAGCCAAGGCACAACCTGAATTCATCCCCTAGATCTCATGTAATATGTTGAGGTGGGCATTGCAGTTTACTCATTAACTTCAGCCCCCAGAAAACAAGTTTGGGGAATATCTAGAGAAACCTGGCTAATCACACTATTGGTGAGCTTTGGGTTCAATTGAAGATCCAGGAGATTTCGAGTATCAACCTTCACATGCATACACACTCACGTGTATCCACCTCCACACACCATACATGTACACACATGAAAATGGGGGGAAAGTTAAAGATAGAATTACCAGGTGATCAAACAATTTCACTTCTGGGTAGGAAAACATTACAAGCCAAGACTCAATTGTATATGTTCATACTAGCATTATTCACAGTAACCAAAGATTTAGGAGCAATCAAAATGGACTTGGGTAAACAAAATGTTACACACAGACACAAATATACAGATACACACACAGAGAGAGAGAGAGAGAGAGAGAGAGAGAGAGATCACTCAGCCTTAAAAAGAAAGGTGTTTCGGCATATGCTACGGCATGAATGAACTCTATGCTGAGTTATTTCACTTATAATTTGGTTCCCAGAGATAGAAAATAGGATGGTGTTACCAGCACCAGAAGAAAGGGAAAGTCCTGAAAATGGATGTTAGTGAATGGTTTCAGAACGATATGAACGGACTAGAGACTACTGAATAGTAAATGTAAATTTAGCACAGTAAGATTCCCTAAGGAGCCTCCATGGCACTGTCAGGACATCTGGCCCTGTCCTGCCTCTGGTGATGCTTTGGTTGACCTGTAATTCTGGTTCTTAGCCTACCATCTGGGCTCTGAGACAAAACATTTCCTTCCTCTGCTTGTTGGATGGAACATGAATGGCACCTCCAACTCCAACCTCAGGAAGGAGAGTCAAGGGAGCCAGAGGACAGCCAGAGCATTACTGGACCAATGTTGGAAAGAAGACTCTGAGGCTGATATTCATCATCCCAGGGGGCTCTATTTCCTTCCTTTTTCAATGGGTCGTTGTATGATCTCAGGAATATCAGCATGAATGTGAAGAGCCATGGCGTCGGAGGCTCCAGTCTCAAGTGGTTCTGTCCTTGCTTTGTTACTAATTTTCTGGGCTCACAGAAATTAGTATAAAATTAGGTAAGTCATGATCCACCACCAGAGGAGTACTGATAAGGTCTGCCCCAGGCACTTGAGGATGGCCAAGAATAGTCCCTGGTAATGCTCTCTTCCCATTCCCTCATCTACAGTGAGGGCTCAAGACATCATAGTCAAGCCTGACTTCTTCATGACTCCCAGGGTTTCTGGTATATTTGGCAGCGGTGGTGTAAGTAGGAAGAGATGTGTTGAAACTTTTCAAACCTCAGAGCATCTGTGTTGCTTTGGGACAGCCCTTCATGACTCTTATAAACATACGGTCATTGGATGTTTTATAAATGTTCACCTTTTCCTCCTTGATTATTAAAAAACTCAAGTTCAAAAAAATCTGTCAACCTTAAAACATATATATAATCCCATTGTGTGGACTTTGGATATTGACCTTGTTTTAACTTTATTTTTATCCTAGTTGATTGTGTGTGTGTGTGTGTGTGTGTGTGTGTGTGTGTGTGTGCGCGCGCGTGCACGCGCGTGCACATGCACATATATATGTGTGTAATGTACACATACATCTACTTTAAAAAATATAAATACAAGAGACATAAACATGACTAAGCAGACACAGTCTTTGGCCTACTCAGGCCTCTTTCCGATATTGATAAAAACTTGAAGTTTTTGAGCAGTTTTACATTGAGAATTTCATTGGCTCTTCATCAAACCTCATTAAGAAAGCAGGTTCAACCATGTTTGCGTTTTGTGAAAGCATAAGTCAGAGGGGCTTATTAAAGGAATTTAAGTGCTAAAATCACCAAGGCTAGAGAGTAGGAAATGAGAGAGACACAGCTCTGAACAGCTCAAAGTGCTGGTCCCTGATCGCTGCCTTCACTACCATTTATTTTTCCCAAGAATCTTCCTTTACGGTATAAACATGCTTGGGGTAACTTTTAAGTACCAGTCTGGATTTTATTTAGACAATTAGTTGTTTTCTTCTTTTGATGGGATTCACTAACAGCATTTCTGGCTTTCCCAGGCCTCTTTCAGACTTTGGTAACAGAGATAGTTGCTTGCTCCTTTCCCACTTCTGCAGAATAGTCTTCCCATGATGTAATGAAACTAGCATTGGCCTGGGATTAAGTCCTTACCAGCTGCATGGCCAGATCCTTGTCTGGCAGTTTCAGTTTTATCATCTGTAAATGTGCTGGCTGGATACTTGTGAGTTTCCTTTCAGCTCTCTCCTCCTGTGGACTGTGAATAATACCACAAGCTTCCTCTTTGCTCACCCTAGCTGCTCATAGTACACGATGATACCTTCAGCCTTTTGCAGTTACTGTGGGGTACCTAAGATAAGAAGAATGGGACCATGTGTGTACTTTTGATTATGATTAGAGTCAGAAAACCATTGGGATTATACTTTAAGAAATTGGAAGTCCAAACTGACTTCTAAAAGAGGCATCATAAACCAGCGCTTTGAAGAAGACTTTTAATAGAATGAAACTTTCTGTTTAGCCATCTAGTAGGTTTAAAGGACTTTGAGGAACTCCTTGTGGCTTCCTGGGCCTTAGTATTCTCCTTCGTGCAGTAGAAATGGAAATGTCTGGCCTATCCACCCAGCAAGAAGGTTAAAAGTGACAACATAGAGAAGTCCATGATAGGCAACTCAGTGACTTCCACTTGTATCAGTCATCCTCCTGATTTGGTTTTCTACCAGAGTATGAAGGCTGGAAAACGCAGTGACTCACTGACATATTCGTGCACATGAGATTTGCCAACTATTTATGTAGGATCTACTCTGGGCACCTTGTTTAAAGTAATTGTCCACATGAACATATAAATAACTGCTGTGAAACATGTTATACAGGAAAGTGTTAGACAGCAGTCCTGCCCAAGGTAGGTGAGAAATAGCATTGAGCCAGTTATTGAAAAATGAATGACATTAAAGGATGCTCCAAGGACTGGGGAGGAAAGGGGGCGCTGGGAGAAAAGGAGGGAGAGGGGTAAAAGGAAGGGGAAAAGGGGAGAGGGAGCAAGGGGGTCAGGGAAGGGTAGAGGGAGGGAGGGGACTGCGGTACCTATTAGTTTATATGAGTGGAAAAAATAATTAAAAAAAGAAATTTACTATAAAGACAGTGGGATGGGAGGTGGCTGTTAATGCATGTAAAATTATCTTACAATTACATGCAAAGTTCTCAATACATACCAGGGCAGAGTTGACTTTAAATGGATGAATTTTACTATAATGAGAAATATCTCAACAGAACTATTAAAAATCACTTAATGGGGCAGCAAAAAAAATAAGTGGAACAGGGAGGGAGGAAGCTTCAGGTATTTCTGGCAGAAGGAATCCTATAGATGAGGAACAGAGAGAGGTGAGCATGTCTGGTGTATCAGAAGGTGGCGGGGAAGGGAAAAGCAAGCCATTTCTTGTGGCTGGGATAGGAGGGAAGCAGAGAGAGACTGAGACAAGAAGGGATCTGAAAAAGAAAGTCTAGGATTAAATATTTGATTTGCTCACTTGGGGAAAGGCCATAGGATTTCAAAGAGAAAACAACCAAATATGACCTCAGACTATTTGATAATCCTGGTTGTTAGTTATAGTCATGGCTAGTCAGAACCCCCCCCCCCAAAATCACAGAGGCTTAAACATGATCAAGGCTGAAGAAGTTATTCTCTTCCATGAGGTCACTTGCAGATCCAGGTCTTGCAGAGCATCGTCCTGGTCTTTATACTTGATGTTAGGGCCTCTTCACTGCCTTTGGAAAGATGCGCAACTTAGGACCAATTTCTTCTAAGTAAGTGTCAACAGAAATTGCACTCATCATGGGCTGCTCACATTCTGATGAGAAGAATTTAATGTTGCATATTTTCCAGAAAGGAAGGCCAGAAGATATCAACTGTAGAGTTGCTCCCCCACATGTACAACAGCAGACAGAAAGCAGATTGGGGTAGGAAGGGGACAGCATCTGCCAAAGTTCTTGCCTATGTAGGGAATTTATGGATTCCTAGATTTTGTTTTGCTTATAATGTTTGTCATATATACAGTAAAGACAGTCTTTTGCATGTGCTAATTATTTTGTTTAGAAGGTTCGTTGATTTGGGGCTTGTGAGATAGCTCAGTGGGTAAGGTCTCTGCTTATAAACCTGGGGACTTGAGTTCAATCCCCAAAAGTCTACATGGTGTTCTCTCTCTCTCTCATTTATAAACAGATGAAGTATTTTTTAAAAATTTCTTGGTAAGATCAGTGAAATAGCTCTGCAGGTAAAAGTGCTTGCTATGTAACCCCGATGATTTGAGTAAATCCCCAGAACCCTCAGGGAAAGACTGGGAAACTGGAGAGAAGTGACTAATGTCTATAATCCTGACACTCCTAGAGTAAGATAAATGGGAGGTGGAGACAGAATTGGCCCAGAGGTTCAAATATACAATGCAGAGGCAGTAATAGCAAGGGAGAGAGACCCTGCCTCAAAGCAAGCATAAACACGTGCATGCACATACTTACACACATACATGTGCTCTCTCATGCATAATTAATAAAAATAAATCTTTTAAAAAATTCCTTGGTTGATGTGGAATTTACATGAGATCACAAAAACATGAAATATAGTATTTTTATATCAACTTGCCATTTAGTTTACAACTTAAAACAAAATATTGCTATTTTGAATTATGTCTCTAATTCTGTTAGATTTAGTGTTCTCGTTTCCATACCAATCCCTTGCAAGAGGATTACATTTTTATTTAGGTCAGCGAAGCCGAATTCCTGGAAGAGCCAACTATTTTCAAGGCATGAAGCCAAACTGTGTGGAAATCCGAAGCTCTCAATGAGGTTGGCAACTGAAAGTTCTACTTGACGCACACCTAGTTTCCAATGATAGGATAGAGTGCAGGTTACTGGACTTAGGACAAATCAATGTAGTATTGACACAGAATATTGGCACTATTACCGTCATTATTTGAATAGTATTTGATATTAATAGGTTTAATTGGCAATTTGTGAAGCAGAGAGAATTTCTTTTGAATGATGGGCCATATTTTGCATCTGGGTAGTTCATCCCTAACTTGATCCTGTTGATCAAAGGCTTTGAAAATAAACACCAGTGGTGTGTCTCTCATTGTGGTCATTAGCTTTCCTTGGCTTATGACCAAAATACCTTTGAGAACAGCTTATGAGAAGGAATTGTTTTATCCTGGCTCACAGTTTCAGAGGTTTCAACCACAGTCTTTGCTCCTACTGATTCTGGTCCTGTGGAAAGAAACAGTATCATAGTCCTGGGGCCATGTCGGAGAAGCAACACATTTCATGGTGGCCAGGAAAAAAATTGATAAAGAAGAGTCTATGACAATATACACTTCCCCTTAGCATACCCCCAGTGATCTTCCTTCATAGTCATCCCATCTTCTGCCAGAACCTTCCAAAATGATACTAATAACTGGGGACAAGCCTTCAATACACAAGGCTTTGGGGGAATATTCCATATCCAAATCCTATCTCCCACTGTCTCTCTCCCTTCCTGAACTCTTTCTTACTGGTTTCAACTGTGCAACAGTTCAGAACCCCACCTTCTCTTATGCCCTGCCCACTGCTTTCTTTGCCGTTGTGACTAGGATGAGTTTTCTGTTTACAAATCTCCCTCTTTTTCTGTTTGGCTAAGTACGTTTGATGACTCCCAGTACCTCAAGTGAAAGCTCAAAGGGCTCAAAAGACCGTCCACGATCTTGCTTCAGCCTACTTTTCCAACTTCATTTTGAGTTGTTGCAAAGCAAATCAACTCAAGCCAGGCAAACAGTTGCCATCAGACATGTTTCTAGTCTGTTGTCTGTCGGAAACACTGAAGCTACAGTATTCTCTTGAAGATCGATGACCTCTTCCCTTGTTCATCTGACAGATGTATACTTCTGGCCAAGCATAGATGTTGATTTCTTCTTTCCAGTCTTCATGATTCTGCCAGCACAGTCACCCTAGCTCCGTCATTCAATTGGCACTCCAAACTGAACATGGTGCCTTCTACATTACATTACCGTTCATCCCTGTGTCTTGTCTTCTTCCTGGACTGACAGGAGGAGACGATGTTTTATTCTTTTCTAATCCTAGCTGTTAGCACATCAAATGTGCCTAGAAAGGTCACATGATTACTGCAGTCTACTAAGCACCCACACTATCCTAGGTAATTTACATTTATTATTTGAATATTTCTCATCTTCCAGATGAGGAGGCTAATGCTTGCAGACGCTAAATATGCAAGTTTAGAGTCACATGGTATAGTAACATTAAAACTTAAGCTAGATTCCAAAGTCCACCCTGTGTTGTTGTTGACTAGATGGACATATAAAGCATCATTTTTGAAATGGTGCCAACCCACCACATTAAATCAAGATAATGAACTATAGACACTGCACAGAAAATGCTGTTAGCGACTACTGATAAGGCCTGGCTTGCTCGGCAGTGCCCTGTCAGAATACAGGTTGGGACCTCTTGGACTATTCAAAGACCTTAACTCTTTGTGTATGTATGTGTAAAAAGGGCACTTGAGTGTGTCTGTGGAGATGCAAGGGTGATGTTGGGGATCATTCTGGATGGCTCTACCTCCTCATGGCTTTGCTTTGGGATTCCCAGGCTCTGCCTTTCAGAACCAGAATTTCAGGCTGCTTCCATTTCCACCTGGCATTTTTACTTGGAATCTGGGTGTCTGAATTCAGGTTCTTTTGCTTACAAGGCATCTCCCCAGCCCAGAAGTTCTTATCTCTTGACAAAACATATCTCCATCTTTACAAAAGGTTGATGTCCTATTTTATGGGTAGGTGTTATTATAACTATCTCAAAGTCACACAGTCTAGTACTGAACTAGCTAGGCCTAGAAGTTTTTTAATTACCTCAAACAATTATTATTATTGTGTATACTACTCAATGCCATCATGTATATTTCTTCGTGAAAACTGTGCCAAATGGAAAATGGATGCTTTGTGGAGGAGGACTGGTTTAAATGCTAAATGCTCTGTAGAGTGGAAGCAGACCAGAATAGCAGAGCTTGTCTAATACCAAGGATGGCCACAGCCACTAAGATTCCTACCAGCGAAACTGCATCAGCTGACTAGTTGCTAAGTGCATGACTAAAGCCAAAAATAAAATTTAAAATAAAACGGAAGCTTTCTCTAGATTCTACTTTAACTACAAGAACTTACTAATTAACTGGATCTCATCACCAAGAAATGAATATGAAAATCAGATAATTATCAGGTTGTTTCTTGGTCCTTTTGACTTACTGGATCATTTTTTTATCAAGTGAGATAAGCATACATTTTTCTATAATTCATTTATCTGGCAAAATGTTCTAAGCTACTAAGGGACACAAGACAAGCACATGGAAAAAAAAACAAAACATCAAAACAACAACAAAAACCTGCAATGATCTGACCGTGGTGCGTTCTATTTAAAGAGATATTCCCTTGAATAGTCTTGGTCCCTGCTCTGCACCAAAGGAGGTGTTGAGACATAACACATAAAACAAGAATGACATCAAGATATCCAAAGGGGGTGGCCTTTAGGGTTAGTGAAATAAGGTGGGCGGGTGAGAGAAAGAACCCATCCCTACCTCCTAAAGGTTACTCCTCTGGCTCTTGGCTGGGGTAGGGGGATTAGAAAGGAGGACCTGCTTTAGACTTGGCACAACCCAGAATTTGTGCCGATATTGACAAACTGGGTACTTGGCAAGTAAAGTAGAATGTTCTAACGTCTGCTGCTTTAAAGGAACAGCTGTATACTTGCGGGGAGTCCACCTAGCAATTCTCAGTATCTGCAGAGAACAGAGACACCGTCTTTTCTTTTCCGGACCTGGGTAGAAAGCTTTAAACCACTGCAAATTCTCTTGACACTTTCTCTTAATTTAATGCATCAAAGGGGATCTTTAACTCTCTTCTATGCCGGTGCACATAAAGGTTAAATCTCTCACCAACCATTATGAACTAGCCTATAACTCACGAGAAGCTCTGCAAAAAGAAGCGGAGAAAGCAGGTGTGAAGACGATTAAAACATGCAAAACCCGCACGACCGCGGGCGGAGGTGTATAATCTATCTTCCCGTCTTCACGGTACCCGCAGCGAGGTCCGCAAACAGAGAAACTTGCACTGCACCAAAGCCACCATCCCATGAGCCGGGCCTAGTCACACAGGGGCTGTTCTCCGCGCCTGTGTCCTGACCCGAGCTTGCGCTAAGCGCAGGGGCTCCGATTGGCCACGCGTCGTGGGGGAGGAGGAGACTGGCGGCGAGCGGGAGGGAGGAGGGGAGAAGGGGCAAGGCCTTTCCCTGCCCCCTCCCGGCCCCTGGGCCGCGTGCGTGGTTACTATGCAAATTGCAGCGATTGCGGAAATAAACAAGCGGGTAGGGAGAGAAGAGAGGGACTGCGAGAGGATTGCAACTTCTGCTGTAAAGTCTGGTCCAGACACACCAGGCAGAGAATCTGAGAACCAGCCAGCCCGGGTTAGAGCGGATCGTTTTCAAAGACGGGGGGAGGGAGAAAGAGAGAGAGGGACTGCGAGAAAGGGATAGATTGCAAGAAAGAAGAGGAGAGAGAAAGAGAGAGAGAGAGAGAGCGAGAGAGAGAGCTTTGCAACTGCAAAAGCCTTTTGATTTGGAGTTTTAAAAAAAATCTCCAAGAAGCCTGCAGTTGGGCAGCAGCTTATAAAACCTCTTCCGGGTTTTCAACGGTTCCAAGTTTATTTCGATTTTTTTTCAATGCAAAAAAAGGGGGACAACCAATGAAGCAATTCGTCTGAGCATTTTAAAGTTTCTCACGTACTCTTTTTACATTGCAATGGTACGTGGTACATCTTAAACTTTCTATTTTACATTTATACGATATGCATTATATAAACAACGGTAGAATGATTATGCTTAATGACTAAGACTAAAATTTCTCTAGCTCTCATATGCACTTAAGCGACTGCTGGGTAAATGTCTATTGTGATGGTTTTCTTTTAAAGATGCAGCTTCGTGGATGGCGTTTTTGTTATGTGCAGCAGAGACCGGGTTTCCGTTTTTTTTTTTTTTTTTTTTCTTCTTTTTTTTTAGGGATTTGAAAAAAATTGCTGAGCTTAACAGATTTTTTTTCCTTCTAGCGCTTGCTCGGTTCAGAAAGGGGTGGGGGGAATCCTGTACGTGCTCTGCTCTGTTAAAGACGTCTGGTCTCTGCAGTCAACCTAACCCGAAAAGAAATGTCTGGACCCGGAGAATAATTGACGATTCGATCCTCTAATCAATGGGACAACAGGGGAGATTGACAAAAGCGCTGTCCAATCACAAGAAAGCTCGGGTGTACCAATGTTCGTAATAGCCAGAGGGGGCGGGGCAGAGGCGATCTGAAGTTCTCTGCAGTTCTGAAGGGGATGGTGTAGTTCAAGCTGTCAAAGCTACAAGCTCTTCCGGATTTAGCAAGCACAAAAGGAAAGAGTTTGCGAGTTTAAGGGGGAAAAACGCTGATTGGAGATTTTTGCACGAATCTTGTATGCCTTTGTCTTTGCCATTTGGAAAGATTCTTCTAGAGAAATCCTTAAGTTTGCATTATTGTTTTTATATTCGGGGAAGTTGGTAACTTGTGGAAGGGCGTTTTAACTTCCTGCAGAAATGTGTGGCTTATTCTTGCCTGAAATTTGGGGTCCTGGAGCTTTGGGAAGTAACATAGCTCGAGTCTCGCCATTTCAGAGCTCCTCATGGGTTCTTTCAGAATTTTTTGCCATTTTAAGTACTTCGAAGCAATGGGTGAATTTTAAACAACAGTCTAAGAGCACTTGCTGCTATGCAGGTGAACTGAGCTCGTTCACAGATTTGAAAGGAAGGAGAGGGTTTTTCTTGGATTCTGTCTTCTCAGTATACAGTTAGTAGAAAATAGGATATTAAGACAGGCCAAGTTCACATTCTTGCTCATTAGCCTGGTGGAGGATGCATGCATGGAAGACAACTGACTGCCTTTTAGTTAGAGTCTGGCCTCTTGTTCAAGTCCTTGACATTGGTCTAGTGAAACTTAATATTGTAACCTGTCTTGGAGATGTAACTGGCTGTCTCTTGCTAAAATAAATTCCCACCTCTTTCTTTCTGGGCAGTGTGCATACCTAATTCTATTGGGAATGGGCAGAAAATAATATGGATTATTTCCCTTTTGTGGATTTAAATCTCATCCCCTGTTTGCTGAGGCTTTAGGCCTTCCAGTCAAATCTGGTTTGGAAAGTTGATGCTCCAATTCACTCGTATGCTCAGTTCAGAGCCATCAGTCAATTTCAGATTTATATGCACACAAGAAAAATCTGCACACAAGTGACCAGCAGGTCAAAAACTAGGGAATGAAGCTGTTGAAAAATGCTAGTTAATGAAGTTAGTTTTGGTGATAGCTGTATAGTAAATGGTAATGACACTTAGAAATCCCAATCCTCTCTTCATTGCTTTGGGCATTAGAATCTAAATCATATTAATACTATATCCCAATTAAGTAGCCTCCGAAATGAGAGGTATTGCAGATGTGCATATAAGTGAAACTTTATTGACGTAATTTATATATCTAAGAGGATTTCACTAAAGCTGGCAAGGTAACGTTTCTGCAAATAAAACACAGTAAATGCAAGGCCGGGCTTTGTGCCAGAAAGAATATGGATAGCAGAGAGCATGGCAGGAGCCTCCTGTTTGCAGAGACAATCCAGCTTCATGCAGCCTCCTACCACTTGCAAAATAAGTGATTGAAGCGGTTATTTCCAATAAGGGGTTTACCCTTCCTAACAATGGGTCATTTGTGTGGATTGCAGTAAACTAGTTTTCATACTTCACCAGTGTTTCCTGCTGCTTTCTCCACCCCCACCCATGGGCTCTCTCTCTCTCTCTCTCTCTCTCTCTCTCTCTCTCTCTCTCTCTCTCTTTCTCTCTCTGTCTGTCTCCTTTCCCCTCTTCCCCTGTGTTTCTCTCTTTACTTCCCTCCTCTTCCCTTTATCCTTTTTTTTCCCTCCCTGCCCTCCTCCTTCTTCTAGCTATCTTTGTGAACTCTATACAAGGATCTACTTTTGCAACTTGGGAAGAGGGAAGAAAGTTAGAAATGCCTTTCACCCCCAGTCGGTCCTCCGAGAAACATTTGTTTCTTTGTGAGTGTGTGTTTAAATTTATGCTTGTTGGGAAGAAAGTTACTAGAAGCCGTTCTGTGACTGTAACTCTTCTACTGTATTTTTTGCTATCTAGTTTGCAAGGACTGTAGTTGGAGCTGGGCTTTGTAGTGCGCCCCCCCTCCTCCCGCGCGGGGGAGGGAGCGGGAGCTGGCGCAGATAGGAGAGAAAGCAGGAACGGATGTGGAGGGCTTTGGTGCTGAACTTGGATCCAGCCCTTGCCTAGAGGGCGCAAACAATCGTCCCATATCCAAAAGTCTTACGCAGGGCGCCAAAAGTTACTTAAGATAATATTGCTAACCGCAGAAAGCTGGAATTCGCGGGCACACTACTGCTGCAACAAAAGAAGTTTCTAGAGTAGAAATATCAGCATTCAATTACTGTCCCTCATTAAAAAAAAAAAAAAAGGCGACGGGCCAGCTCTTTAAAAAAAATCTTTTTCATTGAGAATCAGAAGTAAGAATCTTTGCTGTTTTTGAAAGAGGCAGAGGTGAAGTGTATCTTTTAATATACCCCAATGAAAGATTTTAATCTTCTGTGGAAGGGAGCATCTCTCGGGCACACACTCGCGACAGTAACTTCTCAATTGTGCCTCAGTTACAAGTTGGGTCCCTCAGCCAGAAACTTCTGTCGAGGAAACTTGGAGCGCATTGAAGTTATAGATCCCAGCAAAGGTTTTCGTGGCCAGGAATGCTGTCGCTGTAACTCGCCTGAGCTTGGAGGGCATTTCTCCCCTGCTAAAACCCACGAGGAACCTAGGGAAAGCCGTTGCTTGCTTTGGGGAAATGGAAGCCCTAATTAAAAGTTGAAGTTATTATATTTCCCTTCCACCCTTAATAAGCAATCTTAGAGACTTCCAAGAATATTCTATAGCAGCGGGGTGAGAGGGGATTTTTTTTCTCGAGCTTGAAGATATGTTGCAGCAGTAAACCGACGAGAGAACAAGCAAAAATAACTTTAGAGGGAGCAGAATAATTTCAGAGGATGTTTATTTTGCGCCTTTTCCAGCAGCATGCTTTCATTCTTACCAAAAAAATTAAAAAGCGTCAATGAAAGTGGCCTTACCCATCAGTCACCTCACCTGCCCAGGAGGCATGCTGCAGGGGTGTCCTCTTCAGACTCTAGCCTGTCACCCCCACCAAAGAGCAGATTCCCCGGCTGTGTGCCAATGTCGGAATCCCGGGATGTTTGAGAAGGGTTGGCAAATACAGGAAACTGCAGACTTCCGGAGGGAGAGGAGGAAGAGAAAATGGGATGGAGGTTTGGAGGAGGAAGGTATACTTCCCTCCCTCCAGGAGAAAAGAGAGTCTTAGAGAGAAAATATGAAGTTAAAAAAAAAAAAAAACTGGAAGAGCAGGCTTATTGGCATCGTGCCAAACCCTAAAAACCACCCCCCCCCTTTCTGCCAAAACAATACTTTAGCAAACCTAAAATAATTGCAGGCAGCTCTTTTCCATTTTAAGAACTATTACCTGGAGGAGGGAAAAAAGCGGGGGGTCCGCAAAAGTCACCCTTCCAGAGGGTGTTCAGGGAACCGGGACCAGAAAGGTAGCCCACTGTCTGGGCGCGCGTTTGTAGATCAGAACCTATCCCTTTCCTAAGGGGACAAGTTCTTTCACATCTCCCTCCTCCACAGGCAAAAGGCGTCCCAGCTAAACCATGGTTGTTTCTGAATGCGGCAGAACTTTCTGTTGGCGTTGGTGTTCAAATCCTCCAGCTCCCGGGTTCTGGGAGGGAGAGCGCTCGCTCCTTGCTCTCCGCCTTCCTCTCTGCAGCCCCCCCCCCACCTCCTCTACCCCGCAATCTGGTGAATCTTCGGCGTGAGACTATTCCCTACCACCACCTCACCCCCCGCTTCTGAGTAGGGGCGAAGCTGCGCAAAGTTTACGGGGTTTGTGCACAATCTCCTCGGCCGACGAAGCTATTCCCACTGAAAGCATCGCTGGAGACATTACAATGCTTTGAGCCATACCGCAATTCAGAGAAGGGGGAAGAAAAGTTACCTAGGAGGTCTGATTTTTTGTTTGAAAAAAAAAAAGCAATTTGCATACATGCAAATGTGCCGCCCGGGCTCATCCCGGGTGCTCTCCGAGCCCACCCGGTGGCCCTGGGGGTGCGGGGATGACCCGGCCCAGTGCCACCCCCCTGATCCTCCCGCGAGGTCCGCGCAGGTCTGCGGCGGGGGTTGGGGGGATGGGGACGAGGAAAAGTAGTTTTGTTTGCTTAAGCACATCCTGTAGCAGCCTATAGCGGCCCCGAGTACAGACTGTAACCGCTCCGCGCCGCGTTCCCCCGGACTGCACCGAGCGGGGCGGGGGCAGGGGGCCGCGGGAGCCGGCGAGCGGGGAGCCGCGGCGGCGGCAGCGGCTGGGCCGGGAGGGCGCGAGCCGGCGGGAGGGCGGGCGGGCGGCCGCGGAGCCTGGGGACCCGGTGGCCGCGGCGCCGCAGCCGCCCCTCCCCCACGCCCCCCCACCCCACCCCCGCGGCGGCGGCGGCGGCGGCGGCGGCGCGAGCGGGGCGGCGGCTGTGCGGTGCGGTGCAGAGCTAGGCGCAGGCGGGCGCGCGGGCAGCTCGCGGGCACCCGGCCGGCCGGCGCGGGGAGCGGGAAAGGGTGCGCTATGCCTTTAACGCCCGCGTACAGTAGACATGTATAGTGGAGTGTAGGGAAACTCTAGGCGGGGTTAAAGTTCAGCCCATGGAGCGGCACTAGCGCTGGCTCGCTGCAGTTGAGCCGAGTTGGAAATGTGAACGCAAGAAGCAGGCTTGATTTTTTTTCTCCCCCCTCTCTCCTCGCTCTCTCTCTCTCCTCTCTCTCTCTCCCTCTCTCCCTCTCGCTCCTCTCTCACCCACACTCACGCACACCTCCAACCCGCACAGCAGACGCACACGCACCCCCCTCCGGCCGGCAGTTATGTATTCTCCGCTCTGTCTCACGCAGGTAAGCAGCTGTTCCGGGGCCGGGTGGCGGGCGCTGCGGGCCGGCCGGGGGCACCGGGCCGTCACGCAGCCGGGCCGGGCGCTGTGTGTCGGGGCGAGCCAGTGTCTGCGCGTGTTTCTGCGTGTGCGCGCGCGTGTGCGGGGGTGGGGGGGGCTAGAGCTTTCGGAAAGTAACTTTGTTTCCATGCGGGTGCATTCCTCGGGCTCGGCCATTTGTGTGGGCACATGGCTAATGGCGCCCTCTTATTAATGCGTTAATTAATATCGGGGCGACGGGCTGCGGCACGGCGGGGGCTCTCGGACGCCCCGCACGTGTTTCAGGGGCTGGCAGTCGGTGACACGCTGCAATCTGGACTCTGCGTTGCTGGCGGCCCGAGCGCGGTGCCCGGAGTTCCGCCGTGCCCCGCACGCTGGGGGGGGGGACTGCAGCCCACCGGTGGCGGCGGCGGCGGCGGTGATGGTGGTGGTGGTGGTGGAGGTGGTGGTGGAGGTGGGGAACGTCCAGCCCGGGGCTCGCCAGCCCGCTCCGCCGCCGCAGCCCCGCCGCCTCGCCCAACTCTTCACTTTTGTTTCTTGCCAGCCTGCGGGGCCCGCTGGGCAGCGCCCCTCCGACGCGGCGGGCGGGCGGGCGGGCGGCGGCGGCGAGTCCCGCCGTGGACGCGCGCCCCGCGCTGGCCCGGGGACGGCTGCGTACTCGGCGCTTGCCCGCGGCTCCGCTCGTCTTCCCCGAGCCAAAGTTTCGGGGCCTGGGCGCGCCCACGCCGCACAGGCCGGCCGGGCGGCGGAGACCGCGGGCCGCCGAGCCCCGGCAGCCCCGGGAGGAGTTGGGCTCTGGCCGCGAGTCCCGGGGAGCTGCGGCCCGGGCCGGACGTGGTTCCCCTGGCCGCCACAGCCTGTGCCCGACTCGGGCCGCCCCGCGCGCTGTGGCAGGACCAGGCAACTTTCTCCTCCGACCCCACTCGCAACGTGGGACCCTCGCGTCCCTCCGCCCCCCCACTGTCCGAGCCCACCCAGTCTATCCCTCGCTAGTCTCCACTACCTTCGGGCAAAATGACTACTTCACCGGTCCAAATCTGGACCCTTTTGAATATGTAATCTATTTTCTTTGAGGAAAGGCATGGTACCAGTAATTTTGCGCTAATTTTTTTTTGGGGAAAAAAAGGCTTTCCTAATGCTTTCCCACATTGCAGTCTGACCATTAATCATCTACACGAAGTTATGTGCTTCAAATAGAAGGTTTATTCACCACTCCCTTAAAAAAAAAAAAAAAAGACCTGCTGCCACCCTCTTATGCATTTAGCAGGAGATAACGGTTCAACGGAATAGTTTGGGAGGCTTTCCCTCTCTGTAGATTCTGGGTTTATTTCCCACATGACATCCCTTCTTACTGCAGTGTCAGTAATGACACCATCTATATTTGCTCTCGGAAGACTCTTAAATGCATCTTTTATGTTGAGATGGTCTGTTTGGGATTTAGGCCTAACATTAATAATGGAGAGCGGTTGTTTTAATTATTATAAAAGTTCCTCCCTTTCTCTCTTCCAAACTTCCAAACTTCTTATTTTAGTAACTCGTGGAAGTATGGAATGAAACTTTTCCAACCACTTCTGGCAAGGTTCACGATTGCATATGGATAAGATGCAAAGTGTAAGATAATTTGAATGAATTATAGACTACAGTGAACATGCTGAGATTCGAAGGCTAGCTGGCAGAAGTTGGCCACACATAGAACTTGTAGATGATACCAGAACGTTGCAAGGGGGAGAAAGGACCCTCATACATGGTTGTCTTCTCAAGCAAGCCGGGGAAGACAAACCTGTGGTCCGGATTGTGCACAGTGGAGCACACCTGCTTCCCCATGCAGGCCCTAGGCACACCCAGATCCTTAACAAAGTTGGCTTTTCTTGATTTGAGAGCTTTTGTCATATGAAGAACTTTTTTTCTTCTCCTTTCCCCCTCCTACTTGGCTGCATTGCATGGTGCACGCACTAGGCCCTTTCCTGAACACACTAAGAGAAAGCTTATTTGGTGTAACAGTTTGTGAAGAGAACAGTAGAATAAATAGGGAATAAAGGTCCATTTGTTTTATGCAGAGGTCTTTAAAAGTTCATTTACAACATATTTATATTTCTGGAATACTTATGTGAGAGCCGATTTTAGAAAAAAAACTTAGGTGGTTTATCGTTCATTTAAAAAGTAATACAGTGCTAAAAGGAGTCTAAATGAAAGGGCAAACCCCATTTTCTTGTACACACTTTTAAAGATCTTTACCAGTGAAATACCCGCCATCTCATTTTAATCCAGGCTGGGCATATTGAATGAAATCATGTACCTGACTCAATAGTGATAATCCGGCAGGAATTTATTGGTGAACCTTTTGAAAAAAAAGTAGTTTACAGAAATATCACTGTTCTGTGTTTCTTACACCTGGCTTACTTTCAAACAGATCAACATTTAAAATGCTGACTCAAAGCAGTACTGTTTTTGAAACACGTTTTTGGGTTTATTTCTAATGGCGGGCTGTAACATTCTTACAACTATGCATGCAAACTATTGCTTGTTTCCTCGTGAAATAGTACAGAGTTTATCCATTTTGACCAGCAACGTGATTTGTGAAGACATACTATTTTTTAAAAATTATTTCATTCATACTGTCCCAGAATATTTCTCACAATCTAGCGATTTTTTTTTTTTTTAGTTTTGATGCTTTTGGCAAATTTCTAACAAGTTGAGAAATATAATTTAAAAAATAACTAACCGTATAATTGTGCACAAGAGTAAAGTTAAACAAAATATCGTGCACTTTTATGGCACATTCTAGAAACCTTTGGGGGAATAATATATTGTAAATATTTTCATGCAAAAATGGGGACTTGTATTATTCTCAATAGCTTGGTGATATAGTTGGTCTCATTTACAGATTTTTATGGGGAGATATAGGTGTATTTGGTTGACAGGTAAGCAGAACGCTTGTGAAAGTGAATGAACATTGCAATTTTAAAAAAGTATTTTGGAAATCTCTCTGGACACGTAACATGCCATATTAAAATGTTTATTATTATTGATAAAGCTTATAAATCATAGCACACCTTAATATATATGTGACTTCACTGGAATTGTATGTCTCGTATTATAAAATGGGGCTGGGACTTCAGAATGGAATCTTCCCACTGTAGTTTAAGGTAGACTCCAGGAATCCTTTCTATAAGGCCGCAACCTTGGTCTGCTGCATATCCTGTATATATAAGGACATCAGTCATTATGAAGGACTGTTTCAAATTCACAATTAATATATTTCAGAACATTTCAAGGATAAACTCAGAATTTAGTTATATTTAAACTGTGGTTTGGCCTATTCCTTAGCAGATAAACCCTAACTTACTTGTCCATGTGAAGCAGGAATAAGAAAGCTTCTTATACATACACAATTTCAAATGCCAGTGGTTTATAAGTAAATAACAATGTAATTCTTATGTTTCGCCTGTCTCCACTTGAAAATACACATTTTAACAAAGCCCGCCACTTATCTTTTAGACTCTTTTATTGAAAAGGAGTTTTCAAAAGTAGACTTGACAAATAGATCCTAAAATTTGTTCAGAAAGGAAAGAAGCCAATTATCGCAGTGACCATGTATTATATTAATATATAATTATTTTTAAATACCTGGCATGTATAGTAATTCCATGATTAATATATAATTTGTAAAAATTTAGCAGAGTTGAGTATTAAAATATCTTACCTTCACTTTTACATTTGAATGTTCAAAAGGTTAATAATATCTTTATTAGTAATACTATTTTGGACATTATAGTTACTCACATGTCAAAAGTTTATATTTAGATTGCTGTAACAAGCCGAATAAGAATGCCTCTTGTATTTGTCCACCTCGCACTCTTTCCAAAAGTCATCAGAGATCTTTTTAGTTCTTTATCCTTGTTTATTTAAAAGTAAATAATTATTCTTGTGGGTGTGTGCATGGCAAAAGACATTACATAAGATCATCGTGGCTTATTAATCAAAAAGTAGATGTTTTCCAAAAGCATTTGTGGAGACAACTGTTTCTCTATACATTCATATGTTTGCTAACTGAAACTCAGCATAGGTATCACATAGTTTGAGCAAAGCAGAAAGAAACACTGAAATTCAATTTTCTCTTCAAATTATCTGAATTTTAAGAAGTACCTTTGAGGGTTTTCTTTGAGTTTCACACCAAGTTCTCTGCCTGTGGGAAAGAGCTGAAATATTAATTTCAAAAATTGCATGATGTGTTTTATAGGCATACTAACATAAAGGCATTTCACAGTCTCATCAGCACCTTGCAGGTATTGAGTTGCTATGATATTATCACAATGATACATCTGATTTTCTGTATTTATTCTCTAGCATGTACATTTTGGTTTTTTTCTCCTTCCCCCTCTTTTTTTTTTTTTTGTTGTTGTTTTATTTCCACAGTATAAGCAATGATTTCTTGGGCCCAGATCTTTTATTTTTAGCCCAATTAAATTCTTCTTTTTGCATTAGGCCTGCCACATTTCCTAAGTTTTTTTTTAGTAATGAAAATGAGGAGCAACTATAATATCTAAAAGAATAATTAAGATACTACCAGAACATATAGGAAGCAAATCAGAATCCACATGGCTATTTCTGAGGAAAGCCTTTGTTTTCAATGACGGTGGAGATGAGCTTTGCTCTTAGGCTGCCGTAAACACTGACTGGCATCTAAACATTTCGGATTTGCCAATCTGGCGGTAGGGCTCTGGCTGTACCGCAAGTGCTGAGGTCAAGGCTGGGACAAAATTAGATATGGCTTCTTTGCAATGGACTAAGATTATATATCGTTAGGGGCATGTTGATAACTTGCACTAGCTAACCAAAGGATCTGGAAACTAGGCTGCACCATAGATAAAATACATCAGAATACTTCCTTGGTTTTTTTGTTTTTTGTTTTTTGTTTTTAGCAATTTTCATTTTTGGGATTGTGAGAGATGATTCCCCTTGATTACTGTCAGAGGTTTCTGTCTGATTTTAAAGGTAACAATGCAACAAGAGACCCACATTTTCAGTGAGGACTGTCTTAAAAGCGACCCTTATTTTCATTGCGTTCATGGTCCTGTTTCTACTCCTCCATTAGGATGAATTTCATCCCTTCATCGAAGCACTTCTGCCCCACGTTCGAGCCTTCGCCTACACATGGTTCAACCTGCAGGCCCGAAAGCGAAAATATTTCAAAAAACACGAAAAGCGTATGTCAAAAGAAGAGGAGAGAGCCGTGAAGGATGAATTGCTAAGCGAAAAGCCAGAGGTCAAGCAGAAGTGGGCTTCTCGACTCCTGGCCAAGTTACGGAAAGACATCCGACCGGAGTACCGAGAGGATTTCGTTCTTACAGTCACAGGGAAGAAGCCGCCGTGCTGCGTTCTCTCCAATCCAGACCAGAAAGGCAAGATGCGAAGAATCGACTGTCTCCGCCAGGCCGATAAAGTGTGGAGGTTGGATCTTGTCATGGTGATCTTGTTTAAAGGCATTCCGCTGGAAAGTACTGATGGCGAGCGTCTTGTAAAGTCCCCGCAGTGCTCCAACCCAGGGCTCTGTGTCCAGCCCCACCACATAGGGGTTTCTGTTAAGGAACTCGATTTATATTTGGCATACTTTGTGCACGCAGCAGGTAAGTGCGATGGGGAGGACTCCTTCTGCCTTCTTGTGTCGTCTGTTTCCTTCTGGATGGCTTCCGTGCACTTCTTCCTAACTGTGGCTGACCCCCCTGAACAGGGCAGGTCAAGGACAGAGAGGCAGGGACATTTCATGGGTAGGCCAGAGTCCCATCAGCCTTCAGCCTACCTGTCTGAGATGCCACCGTCTGTCAGGTGCACAGCAGAGCTCAGAGCGAGTTCTCTCTCAGGCCAGGTGTGGTAAGTAGAGCTGACAAGGATGTTGATAATAGGATGGGTGACAAGTTTAAAACCCATCTTTTTTTTTTTTTTTTGACTCATGACAAAGGAAGTTTCATGAAAACCCTAGTAATAAACTAGTGAAAAGCATTCAGTTTGGCAATGAAGCAGTCTTTGGTAGTTGTTTTTTTCTGTTGGGAGTATTTTTAACCTACTGGGGCCTGCGAGCCCCCTGCCAATTAAGAAGTTGGAAGTAAGATTGCTATCAGATTGCTGATCGTTTATGAAGGGAAGAGAATCACATTAATATACAAACTTGGTCGCTTTGTATTTAGGAATTCGTGGCATCATCTTAGATAGCTAAAGAAAACCAACTAACCAAACTCCAAGTAATTAACAAAGAGGTAGCTATAAAAGTAACCAGACTAGCATGTGAGCACGTTGATTGCTGCTGACGACTTTGAGCTACTTTGTCCCCCTCAACCAAGATTCATTATTGTTTTTTAGATGTATTTTACTGGAGTGTGTTTTAGTATTTAGAAGAGCATTCAGGATACAACTCTTGAGGACTGGGTAAAATAATGCAGTTTTACTTTGTCTTGTCTTAGACAAAAGGCTCATTGTGTTATATGAAAGCTCAGATCTTGTGTATCTTGTTGACTTTTACCATGTACATATCGGTCTGGCTAGATTGCCTTCATGGCAGTTACTTAAGCCAGATGGAAGAGAAAGGGTTATGGAATCATACCAGCAACTCTTCTGGGAATTCGTATTTTTAATATGTTTTATGTTTCACCAAGTAGAGAGAAGATGCTACCTGCAAAGTCAACACTACTGTTTTGCATCAGATTCTTAAGTTCTGAAAATTTAAACTTTCAAGGAAGTTAGCTAACGTTCCACTAGCTACTATTTTTTTCACCGTATATGACTTATATAAAGAGAACTTTTGTCCCCTGTCTGCCCTTACTTAAGCTGGAGAAACTGTTCTTGCAAGTCTGTCCCTCGTCATTCATGTTCTGTTGGCAAGGGATAGATACATGGTCCAGGAGATATGTCTGGCAAGCCAGGCAAATAGTTGGGCTGTCAGAAACATACACTTAATTATAAGAGCCTGTTGCTTTAGCCAGTTCTGGGTCACAAAAATGGAAATGCAACACTCTCAACTGACTTTTGAACAGGAACAAGTGGTCTTCCTTAACCTTGTTAACCTGCGGTTCATTTGTCTGGTCTATGGCAAAAGCAAAGTTAAAAGTTTTTTTCATTTATTTGTATGTGAAATGCATCAGAGTGAAAAACAAAAACCAAGCCAAATGAGTGTTTAAAGTACTTTTTTAGAAACAAGCTTTGTAAAATCCCGTCTCTCTTTACAGATTTACAAAAATAATTTCTCAAGTAGAGTCAGTGTTTCAATTGGCCAACATAGAAACTAGAGAGTGTCTTTCGTTGGTACGGATCATGTGTGTGCGTTCTTACAAGATAACACTGAAGGGAAATGTCTGTGGGGTTTCTGCCAGGGTGAGCAGGACCCAGTCTGAGTTTTCAGCCAAGGATTTTTCCTCAGATTTAAAGAAGTACAGCTGTTCTGGCTGTCCCGTCCTGTGGTACCTTTCCTTGTTGCTGAGTTATACTGTGTGGTCACATAAGTCCTTGAGCGAATAACACAGTTGCTGGTTGGTGGAACGCCTGAAGGGGGATGCTGTCAGAGTAGCGTTTGGAAGGTTGCTTAGGAGAGCTAACATCCTTACGGCTTATGAAAGATTTATCCACAGCCCCGTGGATCAGACTACCTTTCGGTTTGGTGTTCTCAGTGTATCCCAGAATCTCTCTTAGGCCTGAACACCAGCCAAGTGTCTGGTCCTTGGTCTCCAGAGGACGCAGAGATGGCTGCTTCTCTGTGTGTGTGCAAAAGAAAGCATGCAGCAGGAAAATAAGAAGGCACTTTGTCTGAACATACTTCAGATTCGATTTAAGAGATTTGGGGGCCTGCTGTAGGTGGGACAGAAGCGACTGGTATGATTATGACATAGCTTGGTCCACTTGTAGACATCTGATTTGACAAGCATCTGTTCTAATGCTCAAGATTGTAAACACTAAACAATGTTTTCACCTCCTGAAAAGTCTGAGAACTTGCCAGGATTGGCAAGAGGCAGAGAGAGACTCGCAGTAAATGCCAAAGCCACTGTGGCCTTTCCACCTGTGGTGCCCCCCACTTTTGAAAATGTACTTTTTTTTTTCCTTCTACAATGTTTTTCCGTGACTAGGTAGTCACAATTTTTTTCCCTTTATAAAATGAGTGCGGTGATTACTGATTCATGCACTGACTGCTTGGATGCAAAAAAGTTACAATGGTAAGAATCTTGGAAGCAGATACACAGTCAATTTTTTTTTTAAAGCAGAGATGGTTTTTCTGGAAGGTTGATTGTACTAAGTACCACATACCTGGTCCATTTGGAGTTTCTCTCCCAAATCCAGCAGTGTTAGAGTTGTGTGACTGTTGCAGTGAGGACCAGTCACAAATATAGTGAAGTCAGAGAAGTTCATCTCATTAAAGCTGTAAACTAAGAAAACTATTTTATGTCTTACATTGGTCCGTGTTTGGATTGTTCTTCCAACATATCGTATGACGACTTGGCCATGTTGGTCATGTTGTGGAATTGTAGAAAAGGGTGTTTTTTTGTGGGTATGTAACAGTAAAGCTAATTTATGACCAGCCTTCAGCAGATGATGTGTATCAGAATCTACAATGTACCCGGCACGTGGCAAGGTCACAATTTAAGTTGTTAAGGTCATAACCTTAGCCACCAGGCATTTGACCTTTTAGATAAAGTTAACCTTTGTTCATTAGTAGGCACTCAACCGAGAACTTTCTGGAGAGTTTCTTTCTTTCTTTCTTTCTTTCTTTCTTTCTTTCTTTCTTTCTTTC